>CM029669.1:55100-655100 GCA_017311315.1 Dendrocalamus latiflorus | reverse complement strand
CTTATTGATGACTTGACATGCTCATAAAATGCATTACATTTCAGATCGTCATCTATGTGTTCTAGCTAGGATATACATATCCTGTCATGATCTAGATAGCCTTTTATTGAGTTATGGCTTGGTGTAGTTGAGTATGGTCATTATGGATAATTCTCATGGCTCTACATGTTTAAAATAAACAAACTTCAGCCATATTCATCTATTGACATGTCATATTCTCTCTTTTGCATCTTGATGTGTTTATTGCCAAAAGGGGGAGAATAGAGAAGAAAAAGTCTTTTTGGAACAGTTTAGAGCTTTGGAGAACAATTTGCTCTTTCAGTTGTTGCTCTAGTGTTCCTTCTGTCGACATGGTCATTAGCTTCATTTTCCTTCTTTGGACCATGTTGGACTTTGCAAATCAAACTCAACTTCTTGCTTTTTCGGGGTTTGTCAATATACTCATCAAGAGGGAGATTGAGAGACCATGTGGAGGTCATCCCGTGTGTATGATGAGTAATTGACATCGGTTTAGGAAAGTCGAGTTTGGTTTGGGGTGGTTCGAACCTTGACGTTGCATGGTGCAACGGGCTCGGTCGGACTTGGTCAAACTTGGTCGTATGGGTTTAGGATGCATATTCTAATGTTTCGACAGGTTTGGACTTCTTCATGGGTAAGTATAATGCTATTTATGCTTTCATGTGTCGAGCGGTGCTATTTGACATATTTCTTGTCTGTGTGACTGCAGGACATCGATTGGAGTCGTGGCGAGACACGGAGGACTGGACTAGGCGCAGGTGGCGCTGAGGTCAGAACAGTCAGGATGTGTCGAAGACGACGTGGACTCGAGGTGGAGTCGTGGCGAGGCACGGTGGACCGGACTAGGCGCAGGTGGCGCTGAGGTCAGAACGGTCGAGGTGTGCCGAAGACGGCGAAGCTGCGTGGCTTGCAGGGCAAGGAATGAGGAAGCTTCCTGGAAGGTGCGCGAGGGGCGTTTCGGTAAAAACGCAAAGCTGCACTAAAGGAAGTGGATTGTGGGTAAAGCGCAAAAGCTAAATGGGTAAAGCACTTGGTGAACCCATTAGTGGAGGCTATAAATAGAGATGGAGATGGTGTGCTGAAAATTGAGAGAGTGGGTGTAAAAGTTAGGGTTCCATTTGGGTCTCTCCATGTGTGTGTTTGTGTGTTCCTCCCAAGAACCATGTAGTTCTTGGTGCTCTTGAGGATGAGGAGAAGGATTGAGTAGAAATTTCTTGTAATCATTCCTCCTATTTCAATCGTGTCATCGGGACTCCTTGTAATCCTTTTGTGAGTTGAAATGAAAATCTGAAGTTTATTTCTTGTGTTCATGCTTCTCCTTGTTTGAGCTCTCTTGTATTCTCTTTTTGCTGTTTTGGAGCTGCAAAGTTGCTACTCGGATAGCAGTGCAAATTGAGTGATTTCTAGTGCTTTAAGCCAGCTCTGTAGTGGTTTCTTGGCAGCTCATTTCTTGGCAAAGCCCATTGTTTATCTCAGCTTGCAATGTCCATTTATTGCGGCCAAAAGCAGTACCAAGAAGTACTAATTCTTGCGGCCAAAAGATGAATGCATTGCTCTCAAGTTTATGCTGTTGACAGTGGGTAGGGGAGCTGATTGTTGTGCTCAGGTGCTGTCCCCCTATTTTCTGCACGTTGGCTTTTTGGCTGTCTTCAGAAGCTCTTTTCCTTTTAAGCTTTCAGTTCGGCTGGCAGCACAATCAGCCTTTTCTTTGCCGTGGCAGCCCGCTTTCCTTGCCGTGGTAGCTTTTTGCTGCTGTTTCTTGCCGTGTCTTCCGTAGCAATATTTTGTGTTCTCTGCTGTTCGCCGTGGCAGCAAAATCAGCGAACAAACCTTGCCGTGGCAGCCGTGGTAGCCTGCTTTCTTTGCCGTGGTAGCAATTCTAGTTGATTTCTTGCCGTGGCCAGTTTTTGCAGTCTCTTTCTCTTGATCCTTTTCAGTCACTTGTCAGTTTGGTTTTCGGCTTGAGTGAGCAATGATCTCTTCTCGTTCATAGCTTTTATAGCCATCGGAGAGTGGAGATTTTTGCGAATAATCTTGGGGGCGATTTTAAAAGTCGACATTCACCCCCCTCTGTCGCCATTTCGGTCCAACACATACATGTCAAGTTTTATATGTGCGCGCGTTGATATTCCTATCGACAGGCTGCGCCCATCTCTACATCTGCATTGAAACAGCCGGATTTTGCAAAAATTCAAGGAGAGTTCATTTGGTTTTTGTGGACTAAAGTCGTAAGATCAGATGGAGAGTTCCACTGCCCAGAATGATTTTTTATTGTAATTCTAAGTGCAAATGCAGTGTAGATCTTTTACAATTGTGTATTTATTAATGGATATTTTATTTCAATTCAATGAATTGATTTGCGAAATGGATGCTTCAGGCGCGCCAGGATTGCGCATAGAGACCGTGCAGAGGCACTTAGGCGTATTCAGGGTCAGCCCTAGATCCTGAGTGCACCTAACACTAGCACGAGGTCCAGGTTTGCTTTTGATGGGTTTGGGTAGCATCGAGGACTTGGTTTTTCTGAGTCTTCTAGTTTTCGTCCTCATGCTGCTCCTGGTCATGACCTCCGCCGTCCTGAGGGTAGATCTTGGTTCCCTCGTCGAGATAGCTACCCGTGGCATGATCAGGATGTTGCCGGTGCCCCGACTCGCTTCCCCGTAGCAGTCGGACCCAGCAACAGCTTCAGGTCTACTCGTAGACCGTCTGCTTTGCTGAGTGACAGAGAGCGTAGGGTAGATAGAGGTCAGTCGTGCTTGACTACTTCATCTGCTCGACGTGTTGTTCAGTATTGGGTGCCAAAATCACTCTTGATTTACCCCAGTACTGAGACTTTACTCTCTGTTTGACTCAGGTTCGCCGGGTAGGGAAGGAGAAGGTTTGGCTTGTAGACTCCGGTTGTTCTCGTCATATGACCGGAGACTCCCGTTGGTTCTCCTCCCTAGCCCGCTCTCCAGGTGATGAGACGATCACCTTCGGAGACGCTTCGTCTGGGCACGTCATCGCCAAAGGTACTGTGCGTGTTGATGCGTCTTTTATTCTTAAGGATGTTGCCTTGGTTAGTAAGCTTCAGTACAATTTGCTTTCTGTTTTTCAGCTTACCGATGACGGTTTCGAGGTGAGCTTCAAGAAAAACAATTGCAAAATTCTTGATTCTTCGGGTAGTCTGGTTTGCGGGATTTCTCGTTTTGGGAGGATCTTTTGTGCTGATTTTTCTGAGTCTTCTGGTGATCCTCTCAAGTGTTTAGTTGTTTCTGAGTCCCGCGACCTCTCGTTCTGGCATAGGAGACTTGGTCATATTGGATTTGACCATTTGACTCGAGTTAGCGGCCACGATCTCATTCGTGGTCTGCCGAAACTCAAGATGGTCAAAGATCTAGTTTGTGCTCCATGCCGGCATGGCAAGATGGTTGCCGCTTCTCACCCTCCGGTCACAGTCACTATGACCGATGCACCGGGACAGCTGCTCCACATGGACACAGTCGGACCAGCTCGAGTGCAGTCAGCAGGAGGGAAGTGGTATATTCTTGTCGTGGTCGATGACTTCTCGAGGTATTCTTGGGTGTTTTTCTTAGCCTCGAAGGATGAGACGTTTTCACATTTCCGAGGTCTTTTCAGTAGGCTTTCTGTTGAGCTCCCGGGTGCCTTACGAGCGATCCGCAGTGACAACGGCACGGAGTTCAAGAATTCCTACTTCGAGAGTTTCTGTGGTGAGACAGGTGTAGAGCACCAGTTCTCTTCTCCGCACGTCCCACAACAAAATGGCGTTGTGGAGAGGAAGAATCGTACCTTGGTCGAGATGGCCAGGACGATGCTTGATGAGTACTCTACACCGCGGAAGTTTTGGACTGAGGCCATAGCCACCGCGTGCCATGTCTCAAATCGAGTTTTTCTTCGGGCACACTGGCACCGCACTTCTTATGAGTTGAGATACGGGCGAAAGCCCAGCGTCTCTCATTTTTGTGTGTTTGGTTGCAAGTGCTTTATTTTGAAGTCCGGGAACCTAGACAAGTTCGAGTCACGTTCTTGTGATGGTATCTTTCTAGGTTACTCGCCTTCTTCGCGGGCTTATCGGGTTTGGAACTGCGAGTCTAGTAAAATGGTAGAGACCTGTGAGGTGACTTTCGATTAGGCCAGTCCAGGGACTAGGCCCGATATCTCAGGTTCTTTAGAGCAGTCCGAGCCCATCTTCGTGGATGATGAGGATGATGGAGATGAGGGTTGTCTACCCGATCCAGTCCTTCATCCACCCCTTGAGGTGCCGTCTTCCACCGCACCTCGAGGTGATCAGCCTCTACCTTCCGCTTCTTCTGGAGCTAGTGGCTCTGTTCCTACCTCATCTGCTCATGAGGTAGAGACCACTTCTTCATCTCATCCAGGACCTCCTAGACACATTCAGAAAGCTCATCCTTCCGAGCAGATTATTGGAGGCCTTTTCAAGCGTGTTACCCGCTCAAAATCTGGCTTACCTCAATTCTGTCTCCATTCTGCTTTCATTGCCTCCTTTGAGCCCAAAGATGTTTCTCATGCTCTTTCTGACGAGTTTTGGGTCAATGCCATACATGAGGAGCAAGAAAATTTCGAGAGGAACAAGGTTTGGTCGCTTGTTGAGCCCCCGCGAGGTCACAATATTATTGGGACTAAGTGGGTGTTCAAGAACAAGCAGAGCGAGGATGGAGTGGTTATTCGAAACAAGGCTAGACTGGTAGCTCAGGGGTTCTCCCAGGTTGAGGGTCTAGATTTCGAGGAGACCTTTGCCCCTGTAGCTCGACTTGAGGCCATTAGAATCCTGCTTGCCTTTGCAGCTTCTAAGGGTTTCAAGCTTTACCAGATGGACGTCAAGAGTGCCTTCCTTAATGGAGTCATTGAGGAAGAAGTTTACGTCAGACAGCCCCCAAGTTTTGAGAACCCCAAATACCCACACCATGTCTTCAAGCTTTCCAAAGCGTTGTATGGACTTAAGCAGGCCCCTAGAGCTTGGTATGAGAGGCTTAAGTCCTACTTGTTGAGTCATGGGTTTGAAATGGGTAAAGTAGACAAGACCTTGTTTATTCGTAGGCTTGGTAGTGACCTTCTGCTCGTCCAAATCTATGTCGATGACATCATCTTTGGCGGCTCTTCCCATGCTCTGGTTTCACAGTTCTCGGGTGTCATGAGCACCGAGTTCGAGATGAGCATGATGGGCGAGTTGACCTTCTTCCTTGGCTTCCAAATCAAGCAGACTCGGGAGGGTACCTTCCTGCATCAAGGCAAGTACACTCGTGACCTCCTGAGACGCTTCGACATGAGTGATGGTAAGCCGGTGTCAACTCCGATGGCTTCTACAGCCTATCTTGACCCAGATGAGGATGGCGAGCCAGTTGATCAGAAAGAATACAGAAGTATGATCAGCTCCCTTCTTTACCTCACTGCCTCGAGACCAGACATACACTTCTCAGTATGTCTGTGTGCTCGTTTTCAGGCTTCTCCTCGCGTATCTCACCGCCAGGCGGTGATGCGCATCTTTCGGTACCTTCGAGCTACCATTGACTATGGTATCTGGTACTCTTCCTCATCCTGTCTTTCCTTAAGAGCCTTCTCGGATGCAGACTTTGCCGGCTGTAGGATAGATAGGAAGAGCACCTCTGGCACCTGCCAATTCATTGGCACTTCTCTTGTTTCCTGGTCTTCGAGAAGCAGTCCGGAGTTGCACAGTCCACCGCAGAGGCTGAGTACGTTGCTGCAGCCAGTTGCTGTAGCCAAGTGCTTTGGATGGCTTCGACCCTGCGGGACTTTGGGTTAGTAATAGACAGTGTTCCACTCTTTTGTGATAACACTTCAGCGATTAACATTGCTAAGAACCCAGTGCAGCATTCTCGGACCAAGCATATTGATATTCGCTTTCACTTCCTTAGAGACCATGTAGAGAAGGGCGATATAGTGCTCCAGTTTGTGGAGAGTAACCACCAGTTGGCTGACATTTTCACCAAGCCATTGGATAGTTCGAGGTTTTCAGCTCTGCGGGGAGAGCTTGGGGTGGTTTGTCCTTATGGACTGTAGTGAGGGGGAGTTTTGGGCTTTACTGCTTTACTATTTTGATTATGCTTCTGTCTCATTTCTGTCACTTTGCATTTGGATGCATTGGGTTTAGTCCTTCTAGCATAGGTTAGAGTGCTTCTCTTACCTAGTTGCTTAGACTTCATACTCTTATCTTGTGCTTCCAGGATGCCTCTTATTAGCTGCCTCTTATCTCACTAGATTGAGCTCACTCACTTCTTGTAGGTTCTAGCGAGGGTCGGGCCACCCTCGGGTAGACAGGGTACGTGTTTGCTCTCTAGCGTGTGGTTTACAGTCAGCTAATAGTCTTGGAGTCATATGGGGTAGATGAGAGTCAGTTTGAGCCATAGTTGTCTCTATATCTTATCTATGCTTTAAGGACTACCTGTTTGGTCTTATTTGCCAGCTTCTCGACTTTATTGCTTTGGTTCAGGGAGAGTTCATTTGGGAGCTTCTGGAGCTTAATTTTGACTTAACTCAACTTGAACTAAAAGTTGCATCTCATGTTGAGGGGGAGCTGGATTTTCCTGCATTTCAGCATTCAGCATTGTAATGTAACTGCTTTGAGCCTTGGTTGTTATCCTGTTATGACATGTTTACAATGCTGTACACCTTGCCATGACTTGTACTTTATATGCTAGATTGATCATGACGTCATATGTGTAGACTAGCTTTTACCATGATAAGTTAATTAAAATTGTCCAACTTGAAGTAAAACTTGTCATGCTAGCATTTGAGTTTAGTCTTTCTTGAGCTATCCTTTTATGATTCATGCCATGTCAACTAGGCTTAGCTGAGCGTTGAATCTTTATTGAGCCTTAGATTGAGCTGTTTTAGTCTCTTGATGATGCATAAGTTAGTACAACATGTTTACAGAGCAAAAAGATCTCTTTTGTACGAAATTGCACTAGGCATGAACTCAGGGGGAGTTTTGGATGACCTAGACTATCTTCTTAAGCTTATTACTTGGAGTAGTCGCATAAGGCTTTAGATCTAGCACATAAACAAAATTTGGGTTGGAAACAACCATGAGGCTTAAAAAGTCAATGTTTAATGTACTCAATTTGCTTAATCTACAAAAAGAACCAAGTACTTGCGCCAATGTTTCATTCTTGAGCATAGCACTCTAGTTGGTCTCAATATTAGCTTCTTGGTTCCGCTTAGCTTAATTGACATGGCCTGCATCATCCTTGGATATCTCTAGTTGGACTTTGCTTATTTATGACTTGACATGCTCATAAAATGCATTACATTTCAGATCGTCATCTATGTGTTCTAGCTAGGATATACATGTCCTGTCATGATCTAGATAGCCTTTTATTGAGTTATGGCTTGGTGTAGTTGAGTATGGTCATTATGGATAATTCTCATGGCTCTACATGTTTAAAATAAACAAACTTCAGCCATATTCATCTATTGACATGTCATATTCTCTCTTTTGCATCTTGATGTGTTTATTGCCAAAAGGGGGAGAATAGAGAAGAAAAAGTCTTTTTGGAACAGTTTAGAGCTTTGGAGAACAATTTGCTCTTTCAGTTGTTG
Source organism: Dendrocalamus latiflorus (assembly GCA_017311315.1). NCBI lineage: Eukaryota > Viridiplantae > Streptophyta > Magnoliopsida > Poales > Poaceae > Dendrocalamus > Dendrocalamus latiflorus. The sequence continues at coordinate 647,507 of CM029669.1, read as the reverse complement.
CTCTAGTGTTCCTTCTGTCGACATGGTCATTAGCTTCATTTTCCTTCTTTGGACCATGTTGGACTTTGCAAATCAAACTCAACTTCTTGCTTTTTTGGGGTTTGTCAATATACTCATCAAGGGGGAGATTGAGAGACCATGTGGAGGTCATCCCGTGTGTATGATGAGTAATTGACATCGGTTTAGGAAAGTCGAGTTTGGTTTGGGGTGGTTCGAACCTTGACGTTGCATGGTGCAACGGGCTCGGTCGGACTTGGTCAAACTTGGTCGTATGGGTTTAGGATGCATATTCTAATGTTTCGACAGGTTTGGACTTCTTCATGGGTAAGTATAATGCTATTTATGCTTTCATGTGTCGAGCGGTGCTATTTGACATATTTCTTGTCTGTGTGACTGCAGGACATCGAGTGGAGTCGTGGCGAGACACGGAGGACTGGACTAGGCGCAGGTGGCGCTGAGGTCAGAACAGTCAGGATGTGTCGAAGACGACGTGGACTCGAGGTGGAGTCGTGGCGAGGCACGGTGGACCGGACTAGGCGCAGGTGGCGCTGAGGTCAGAACGGTCGAGGTGTGCCGAAGACGGCGAAGCTGCGTGGCTTGCAGGGCAAGGAATGAGGAAGCTTCCTGGAAGGTGCGCGAGGGGCGTTTCGGTAAAAACGCAAAGCTGCACTAAAGGAAGTGGATTGTGGATAAAGCGCAAAAGCTAAATGGGTAAAGCACTTGGTGAACCCATTAGTGGAGGCTATAAATAGAGATGGAGATGGTGTGCTGAAAATTGAGAGAGTGGGTGTAAAAGTTAGGGTTCCATTTGGGTCTCTCCATGTGTGTGTGTGTGTGTTCCTCCCAAGAACCATGTAGTTCTTGGTGCTCTTGAGGATGAGGAGAAGGATTGAGTAGAAATTTCTTGTAATCATTCCTCCTATTTCAATCGTGTCATCGGGACTCCTTGTAATCCTTTTGTGAGTTGAAATGAAAATCTGAAGTTTATTTCTTGTGTTCATGCTTCTCCTTGTTTGAGCTCTCTTGTATTCTCTTTTTGCTGTTTTGGAGCTGCAAAGTTGCTACTCGGATAGCAGTGCAAATTGAGTGATTTCTAGTGCTTTAAGCCAGCTCTGTAGTGGTTTCTTGGCAGCTCATTTCTTGGCAAAGCCCATTGTTTATCTCAGCTTGCAGTGTCCATTTATTGCGGCCAAAAGCAGTACCAAGAAGTACTAATTCTTGCGGCCAAAAGATGAATGCATTGCTCTCAAGTTTATGCTGTTGACAGTGGGTAGGGGAGCTGATTGTTGTGCTCAGGTGCTGTCCCCCTATTTTTTGCACGTTGGCTTTTTGGCTGTCTTCAGAAGCTCTTTTCCTTTTAAGCTTTCAGTTCGGCTGGCAGCAAAATCAGCCTTTTCTTTGCCGTGGCAGCCGTGGCAGCCCGCTTTCCTTGCCGTGGTAGCTTTTCGCTGCTGTTTCTTGCCGTGTCTGCCGTAGCAATATTTTGTGTTCTCTGCTGTTCGCCGTGGCAGCCTGCTTTCTTTGCCGTGGTAGCAATTCCAGTTGATTTCTTGCCGTGGCCAGTTTTTGCAGTCTCTTTCTCTTGATCCTTTTCAGTCACTTGTCAGTTTGGTTTTCGGCTTGAGTGAGCAATGATCTCTTCTCGTTCATAGCTTTTATAGCCATCGGAGAGTTGAGATTTTTGCGAATAATCTTGGGGGCGATTTTAAAAGTCGACATTCACCCCCCTCTGTCGCCATTTCGGTCCAACACATACATGTCAAGTTTTATATGTGCACGCGTTGATATTCCTATCGACAGGCTGCGCCCATCTCTACATCTGCATTGAAACAGCCGGATTTTGCAAAAATTCAAGGAGAGTTCATTTGGTTTTTGTGGACTAAAGTCGTAAGATCAGATGGAGAGTTCCACTGCCCAGAATGATTTTTTATTGTAATTCTAAGTGCAAATGCAGTGTAGATCTTTTACAATTGTGTATTTATTAATGGATATTTTATTTCAATTCAATGAATTGATTTGCGAAATGGATGCTTTATGTTTGTGAAATGAAGTGCATTGTCAATTGGATGTTTTATGTCTGTGAAATGAATTGAGATGTGAAATGTATCTGAAATGAAATGAGATGTGTGAATTGTATATGTTTTATGTCTGTGATTATCTGCTTGTTTCAGAGGGCATGGCTAGCATTTCCTGAGGCTAGCCAATAAACAGAAATATATTTAGGGGTTGAAGGGAATATCACAGACGGTTTTTGAGTAAAAACCGTCTGTGATAGCTGATCATCACAGACGGTTTTTAACTTAAAAACCGTCTGTGATGATCAGCTATCACAGACGGTTTTGTGTCAAAAACTGTCTGTGATAATAAGTATCACAGACGGTTTTTAACTCAAAACCGTCTGTGATTATCAGCTATCACAGACGGGTTTTACTCAAAAACCGTCTGTGATAGCTGATAATCACAGACGGTCCGAAAACCATCTGTGATGACCTTCGATTATCACTGACCCATTAATACAGATGGTTCACAAAACCGTCTGTGATGACTTTTTCTGTAGTAGTGAGCGAACGTGATGGAGCGTCCTTAACCAGCTTTGTTCTTTCCTCCTCGTGATGCTTCCTGCTGCCTCAGCGTGATGGCGCCCGGCTGACTGTCTTCACGTGTGTACGCACGAACAGATACAGTGAACAACATCGATACATACTACGCAACTCTTGCCATTTTTACGAACCGTGTGGAAGTTTTAATGTAGTGAATATCGATATTACTATTATTTATCTGTAAATATTTTTAATATTGTAATTAGTTAAATCGTATCGTATATTATAGAAGAAATGATGTATTATAATTTACATTTCAACAATCGTTCGTCTATCATGACCAACTACAGTACTCTCATAGCATAATCCATCCTCAATCGTACTGACACCGCTCTCTTTCCTTCGACATAATACGCATGAACTCTCTATCGGCTCCCACGCGTACTGACGCCGCTCGTCCCTCACTGCTCAAGCACTCTCCTATTATAAATAATTCCTAATGTGTTTCAGAAATATACATGACAAACTTATTTAAATGCCAATATACCAGTTATAATGGTAAACATGAATTTTAAATGTATTAATGATATTATATTCATTTACAATTAACCATAAATATTATGTAATAATGTTTTGCACAAAGTGAACTATTTACTTTGTACAAAAGTATTGATTACAACATATAGAAATTTTTACCTCGCGTAAGTAGCGGAACTTCTCCTTCTTCTTCTCCCTCTCCTCTCTTTTTCTTCCCTCTCCTCTTCTCTTCTTTCTTTCCCTTCTCCTTTTTCTCTTCACAGCGCAGGGCCTCGACCAAGCAGCCGATTTATATATGCGTCCATTCGTCGAACGGTTGAGTGATTGGTCTTGCAGCCACCCAACGATTGGACGACTGGTTCCAGCCGCCTGACTGCTCGACGACTTCTATTATGTCGCCCAATGGTTCACGGACTGGTTGTGTGTCGCGCGGCTGTTGAGCGATAGGTTCCAGTGACCCAACGGTTGGGTGACTGGATGTCATTGCGGTAAAAAAATTCTTGTGCAGGTATATTTTTTTAATTTCAAATAAAAAATAAATTATTTTAAAAAAATCCTTAGAAACCGTTTATGATGGAAGTTTTAAATCGTTTGTGATGATACTTTCTGTGAACACATGGAATGCATATGTGAAGACATGAGGTGATTCCATGGGCTGATTCGATCCGACATCTCCATCAGAATAAAAAAGATAAGGATAATAGTCTCAACATGGGTCTGTTTGATAGTTATTGTATTTGTACGTTCGTTAAACGAATATTTATATCGTTTTGGGTCAGTTGCACATTCACCTGCTACTGCTATCTAGCACCATACGAGTAAAGAAGTTACGAACCTTGAGCTATATACATATACAATGAATTACTTTAGTTTCAGTTAAAATTTAGTTCCATATGGAGTGCAATATTTTGATCCATCTCTCATGCAAGATCCTTGCATTCTTTTGTTACATGTAGGCGAATGATGCCATAGGTGGATCCTCTCACTTTCCATAGATGGATCCTCTCATGCATGCTTCAGCCAACATTGACAACATCGGCGACTCCCAAGAGGACAGTTACATGGTGGGTGGAAATGTTTTGGTGATTTCAAATATTTTGTTGATGTCATCTACTACAACACAAAGAAGTTGTGGCTGCTAGGAGCTAATTAACTTGTTGCATCACTGTCTTTTGTGCCACGAACTAGCTCTTTGTTGCATGAACTAGACTCTTAATTTCTTGCATTGTTGCATGACTGGATGTTGGCCGGATGTTTGAGACTTGTTGGCCTAATTCAAATGACTTTGTGGACTTGTTGAATGCCTGGATGTTGACTGTGCATGCATGTGTTAATGTGGATATCTAGTGGTTGAATTTCAGACGCCCCGGCAAGCTTGGCTGCGAACGACGTCAGGAATTGACCTGAGCAAACATTCCTGTCAGCCATCCGTCTAGTAGCAGCCACATTTCCTGATATCTCCACTGCTACAGAATACCTAATACTAGACGGCCAATCACAGACGGTTTGACAAAACCGTCTGTGACTGACACTAATACAGACGGTTTCAATATGGACACCGACTGTGTTGGCGGCGTCGGGGAAAACGAGTATCACAGTCGGTTCTTAACGATGAACCGTGTGTGATACTTTAATATCACAGACGGTTTGTGTTAAAAACCGTCTGTGTTGTGTAGACTATCACAGACGGTTCTTAACAAGAACCGTCTGTACAGAACTACTGAGACAAGAGATCACAAATTAAATGCAAATTTATTAATTTCAATTAGAGGCAAATTTATTACAAAAGTTGCACAGGTAAAGAGTTTCCCAGATTGTAATCTTTTGGGCTTTGTATGCTTCTTCTTCGACTTTGGGACTTAGAGGATCAGCCGCTGACTTCTCGAACGCCGTTAAGATTGTCCTTGTCCTCAGCACTTCCTCCTCCAGCCTGGGCAAATGATCGGTAGCATAGCCCATAATCTCGTAGAGGATAGCATTATAAGATTCCTCAGAATCTGCCATTTCTGCTTGATCGGCAATGCTATCCATCAATCTCTCCAATGCCTGTAGAGCTTCTTCCGCTTTGTGCACATTGTCGAGAAGAACCAGGGTGAGGGTCATTTCCCTTTCTTGAGCGGCAGCCAGACGCCTCCATCGACAGCAAATGATCAGGTCGAGCTGACGGATGCAAGAAAGTCGGGGAAGGAGAGCAGGGCGTGTGCGGAGAAGCTGCTCCAAATGTAAATTGCTGGCCGCCTGTGTAAGGTTCCGGCCGAACAACTCTTGATGAACAGATGAGAGGATGGAGATGATCACAAGAATAGTAGAAGCCGCCATATTGTACGTACGTAGAAGAGATGGATTAGGCGCACATATTTAACCACTAGCACAGACGGTTCGTATACCAAACATTAATGATATAGACGCTTCGTATAATAATCGAGATACGTTTAGACGATCAAAATAGGATGTGTTCTGACTATGCATTATCACAGACGGTTTTGTATTAAAAACCGTCTGTGATAATATTATCACAAACGGTTTTTAATACAAAACTGTCTATGATAATAGCGTTAGGCATTTATTGCGCTGCTCAGAACCGCATCTGTCTTCATTTCGATCCAGATCTAGCCGGTGCTGCACTCTTTCGCTTAGGCGGCAAGCTAGGCGATTTCAGGCCAATTAATTTGGTGGGAGGAGGCAAAGATTGAGTTTTGAAGATTCATACTTTCCTGGTTTCTCTAGATATGGTTAGTAATGAAATTTATTTTTCTTTGCATTACAAATTAGATGTATGTAATTGGTGAGTGTTATTGAAGCAAGATGGTTTGCAAAATTGTTGGTTATATAATACCTGTTGTGTTTATAATATGAATTGAGCTAGCAAATTAAGCCTCAATATAATACATGTGGCCAGTATATATGTAGTAATAATTAGTTAATCTAATTTTTAATACTAAGTTGTTATATATGTACGTAACGTAGGACCGAAGCTGGATGTATGCTGCGAGTCGTGTGAGTGAAGAGTACATTAATGGCGTGTCTGCTTTTACAAGAGTCGCCGAGGAGGATATGTTGAATAAGGGGGTGGAATATATGTACTGTCCATGCACTGACTGCGAGAATTTAAAGATGTTTAAGAACCAAGGGCAAATTAAAGCGCACTTGATTCGGAGGGTTTCAAAAAGGGTTATACGTGTTGGACCAGTCATGGCGAAGTGAATGATCATATGCCGCCGGATGACATCGCCGGTGAAGTGAATGATATGCCGCCGGATGACATCGCCGGTGAAGTGAATGACATGTCGCCGGATGATGTTGATTGTGGTTCGGATTCGGATAGGTTGCACGATGACAATCTGGATCAGATGCTTCACAATTTAGAAGAGAACTATGATGAGAGAGAGTATATTAAATTCCGGGGCTTGATGGAGGACTCAGAGAAAGCTTTGTTCACATGCTGCAAGTATACGAGGTTGTCGGCCGTGCTTGAACTATTGAAATTGAAGGCATGCAACGGTTGGTCCGACAAGAGTTTCACGGCGCTGCTGGGTCTTTTAGCGGACATGGTTCCGGAGGGAAATGAGTTGCCTAAAACCACGTATAAAGCCAAGAAGGTTCTTTGTCCGTTGGGAATGGAAGTAGAAAGAATACATGCATGTCCGAACGACTGTATCCTCTACCGTAAAGAGTATGCAAACATGCATGTATATCCGGTGTGCAACGCATCCCGATACAAACGTAACAATCAATCGGATGATAGCGAGGGAACAGAGATGAAGAAAGGACCTCCTGCTAAGGTGGCATGGTATTTTCCTATAATTCCCCGTTTGAAAAGGTCTTTTGCAAATCCAAAGGAGGCAAAACTGCTGCATTGGCACTCGGAGGAGCGCAAGAAGGATGGAATGCTAAGACACCTTGCTGATTCCGCGCAGTGGAGAAACATCGATAGGAGTTTTGCAGACTTCGGTGCAGAACAAAGGAATATGAGGTTTGGACTGAGTACAGATGGAATGAATCCTTTCAGTAGCATGAGCAGCCGACATAACACATGGCCTGTGACTCTCTGCATCTATAACCTTCCTCCTTGGTTGTGTATGAAGCGAAAGTATATTTTGCTGTCGATACTTATCCAAGGGCCAAAACAATCTGGGAATGATATTGATGTGTTCCTAGCACCGTTGGTGGAAGATCTAAAAGTATTGTGGAACGAAGGGGTACAGGTATGGGATGCATACAAACGAGAGAACTTCACTCTGCGCTCCTTATTGTTCTGCACCATAAATGATTATCCTGCCCTTGGTAACCTATCGGGCCATACTACAAAAGGTGCCAAAGCTTGTACTCACTGTTTAGATGGTACCGAGAGTGTGTGGTTGAAACACTCATGCAAAACCGTCTACATGCGTCACCGTCGGTTCCTTCGGAGGGCTCACCCATACCGCAAGATGAAGAAACAATTTGACGACGGTTCAGCTCCAAGGCATTTAAGGGGACACGAGGTTTATGATATGGTTAAGGATTTAGATGTTGTCCTCGGAAAGGGACGTAAATTGGGGGCTCATGAGAAGAACACCTGGAAGAAGAGATCAATATTTTGGGACTTACCTTATTGGGAGTATCTAGATGTTCGACACTGCATCGACGTCATGCACGTAGAAAAGAATGTATGCAACAGTTTGATTGGTCTCTTACTGAACATTCATGATAAAACAAAGGACGGTATCAACGCACGGCTTGACTTGGCTGATATGAACATCAGGCCTGAGTTAGCACCGATATGCACTGATAATGGATGAACGTACCTTCCCCCGGCGTGTTACACTCTGTCCAAGGCTGAGAAAATAGAACTGTGCCAGTGCTTGCATGGTGTCAAAGTTCCGTCTGATTACTCCAGCAACGTGAAGAAACTTGTTTCGATGCAAGATTTGAAGTTAAATGGCATGAAGTCTCATGATTGTCATGTGCTGATGACACAGATGCTCCCTATTGCAATTAGAAATATTTTGCCGATCAAAGTCCGAGAGACAATCATGAGGCTGTGTTATTTCTTTAATACAATTGCTCAGAAGGTCATCGATCCCAAAGGACTAGATGCTCTGCAGGACGAGGTGGTGATGACTCTATGTCACCTTTAAATGTATTTCCCTCCTTCGTTTTGCGATATCATGGTCCATCTCATTGTTCACGTTGTGTGGCAGATAAAAATGTGCGGGCCCGTATTCCTACGTAGCATGTACCCATTTGAGAGGTTATAAACTTAGAACCGTCTGTGATATTGATATCACAGACGGTTCTAAGTTTAGAACCATCTGTAATAATCCTCCCTATATATACCCTCTGGCTAGGGTTTTCCGTGTGCGCTGCAGTTATTCCATCTAGATCTAAATCCCGAGCCCGTCATCGCGGCGGCCTCCCCGAGCCCTCGCCGGCCGCCTCCCCGAGCCCGTCGTCGCGGCCGCCTCCCCGAGCCCGTCTTGTGAGTGATTCTGTGATTTTTGTATGCAATCTGTGTGGGCTGTGCAAGTTTGTTAATCTTCCATATATTATCTGGCACTGGGAGACATAGATTGCCTGTGGGATTTACAGTTGCTCGATGATGATAAATTCATATACTGAGATTGGTTCATTTGTTCTTTGAGCTCTAATAGCTGCCAACTCTGTTGTCATAATTAACTTTAAACCCCAGGAGACAATCTCTAGACATTGATATATTGTTCTTGTTCTTGTCGGTTCATGCAATTTTCAGATTATAGCATGTTATTAAATTGATCTGTTAGGATTTAATCTTGACAAGTTAAAAGACTGAATTATTGGGCAAAGTTAACTTGTATGGTCATGATCTGTATGAATACTGTTGTCTGAATATATCTTGATCTTGAGATTGTAGAGTTTGTATCTAGAGCTCAAAAGACTGAATTCATTATTTGGCATAACCAATCAAGGAAGAGTATATGATTTAGTAGCGGGACGGCCAAGATTAATCTTGTGCAACCCTACAATTTGAGAGCACAAATTAATCAATTAAAACGTGAGCTTGTTGCTAGTCTTAATTGATACATGCCTTTTACATTGTCATACATATTCATGTTTAGACTGTTATTGATTCTATTATTGATACTTGTTGCTTGTTGCTTCATATTGCTACCATTATATATGTATATATGTAGGTATATTATGTATATGTATGTATGTATATACACATATATATGTATTGTAATCGCCTACATTGAGCGAAATAGATAGATATTGCACTTTCTTATCTTATGGTATAGCACTTTCTTATCTTATCCTAATAGACCCACAAATTGAGCAACATATCATCTGCGTATTCTTCAACACCATCGCTGGAGGCGTCTGCTCCAACATCAAGACGCCAAGGAAGAGGGCTATCGAAGAAGCCTGAGGGCCGATTTACCATCATAGCGGTCGATGGATCTGGGGTCCCTCTACAACCTAAGAAAGCAGTAAGCGCATTCCGAACATTGATCGGAATAGTTGCACGAGAACGAATTGAGATCACATTCAATTCGTGGAAGAACGTGCCTGAGACTCGGAAACGTGAGCTGTGGACCAAAATTTTGGCATCGTTCGAGATCCCAGAAGAACACCAAGATGTCGTGCAACGACAAACCTACCTAGCGGCGTGCAAAGCATGGAAGAACTTCAAGAGCACGCTTGTCAAGAAATACGTGGAGATGGACGAAACGCCTTTTCATAAATACCCATTCCTGGAACCACAATGGGAAGAGTTCAAGGCGATGAAGACGTCCGAGGATTTCAAAAGTATAAGTACGGCGCACAAGGCCCTCCAGGCAAAAAACATACACCCCCACAGACTTGGCACAGCTGGGTATGCGGGTAAAATCCCGCAGTGGAGGAAGGAGGATAACCTGGCAGCCATGCAGGACATCGCCCCGCCATTTAGCAATATCCCGGATGACCGCACTCGAAATTGGATTAAAGCAAGGTCATCTACAACGACATCGGGGGACGTCTCCTTTCGAAACCCTGATGACCAGCAAGTGTCCCAACGCTTGGTAAGATATCGATCGAACTACGTAGCTTGTAATTACTCCACAACTTCGTACGAATTGAAATGACATGTCATGCTCTTGCGGGAAGAGCTGAGTTTTGAATCTACCCTGGGATCATTCCAGGGAACAAGGGAGAATGATATGCTCTCCGTGGCCCTGGGAAACAAGGAGCACCCGGGTCGTACGAGAGGCCTTGGGCTTTACGTTCCTTGGAAACATGGTTTCAAAGATGACTCCAAAATGTATCGGTGTAGGAAGAGAACCAAAGCCGAGCGTAAGGAGTGGCTACGAGAAGAGATCAAGGCACCTCTTAGAGAGGAGCTAATGGGTGAGCTGGCTGATGTAGTCAGAGATGAGGTGCGGAAACATACAGAAAGTCAGCAGGCCACCGCTCCTGTGCTAGCTAGCCCGCACAACCGTCCGAGTAGTTGCGCGTCCAATCCGACGGAAAGTGAGGCCAGATTTCCTGTGGACAACATCCAGGTCATAATTACTATCTCTCGAATGCTTGCTCCATTGATAGGCCTATTGGAGTAGCTAATTTTGTATCGTTATGTAGGAGCCTACGAAGTGCAGGCTCCAAGTGAGATACGCTGCTTGGGGCCAGGCATATCAGTCTGCTATCGGGGCCATGGTGCACGGTCAACCTTTAGCGCCAGGCTACGCAAAAGTTAATGTGGATGGTGTGCATGCCAATTTTGAGGTCGTCCCGCTACCGAAGGCCCTCAACGACGAGATCGTGACTCTAGGGCAGGCCATTGGAACATTCATCCAGTGGCCCAAATGCGACATCTCCCTGGAGGCTTCTTCACCGGTGGCCGGACCAGAAGGGCAACGCGAGCCAGAGCTAAATGCACTGGTGCTATCCCCACAAGGGCAGTGCGAAGCAGAGCTACCTGCACCGGTGCTATCTCCACGGGTGCTATTGTCGCCAAAGTAACTTGTACCGTATGTACCATTATAGTCGACTACCATAAAGTCGACCTACAGTCAAGGCAGTGGCCAGGGCAAATCAAAGATGAAGGATGATGACGATATCCCGTACCTGCCATTGGCCCGCAAATTCGTGCTAGGCGAGCCGATGATATTCCCGAAAGAGCACCTCTTAACCCTAGGACTTGGTTGCTAAAGATTCCATGCTTGGTATATGGAACAGTCCAATAGGCCAGAGGCAGAACGACGCTCAGGTATCACTGTCAAATTCAAGCCGCAACATTTCGAGCACGAAGTTCAGGAATGTGTCTTCGTGGTGACCTTTGACGATATATTTGGTCTTTTCACGCTCAACGCTCTTGACGCCTCACTCGTTCGATGCTGGACGCTGTAAGTCTGTACAATCACAGTCTCTGTTCATGTAATACCGATTTATGTCACAATTTGTTGCTTTTCTGTGTATATACAGATTCATGCTGACCGAAGCTAGATCATCGAAATCACCAATTTGTTTCCTGGACCCACGCTTGGTCGCCATTGATACCATCAACGAGGATGCATCCTTCGTCGAGAACTATATTACAAAAACACTGCTGGCTCACCGCGATAAGGAATTTGTTCTTATGCCACACAATGAGCACTTCCATTGGATTTTAATTGTAATTATACCAAAATAGAACAAGGCTATATACCTTGATTCTCTAAGTAAGAACAAATCCAAGTACACAGCTATCGTCCAAATACTCGATAGGTAAGTACATTGTACATTGTACTCTTTCTTTCCTTCCGAATGACTAATCTAACTTTTTCGAATAACGAAGGTCGTTCGTCACATACGTTCAATAAACACGTGGCTCGACGACAGGGGCCAAGCCCTTGAACAGTTCGTTTGGTTTTTGTGGACTAAAGTCATAAGATCAGATGGAGAGTTCCACCGCGCAGAATGATTTTTTATTGCTCTTATCAATCCGGAATCGAGGGCTCGTGAAAGGAATAGATACATAATCAACAAACTTGTCAGGCGGCACAAGCTATACTTGGATGGTGCATCATTGTTATTCAAGTATTGTTTGTGCAGCTGACAAGTTCGTTAATTATAGCTCTGTTCCTTTCATGACACCTCGATTCTGGAGTGATAGAGCAATAAAAAAAGCAATTTTATCACTGCGCACAACGATTTTTTATTGCTCTTATCACTCCGGAATTGAGGTCTCGCTAAAGATATCCATAATCAACGAACTTGTGAGCTGCACAAGCAATACTTGAATGACAATGATGCACCATCCAAGTATAGCTTGTGCAGCCTCACAAGTTCGTTGATTATGGATCAGTTTCTTTCGCGAGACCTCAATTCCGGAGTGATAAGAGCAATAAAAAAACATTGTGCGTAGTGGTAACATTGCATTTTTTTTATTGCTCTATCACTCCAGAATCGAGGTCTCGTGAAAGGAACAGAGCGATAATCAACGAACTTGTCAGCTGCACAAGCAATACTTGAATGACAATGATGCCGCCTGACAAGTTTGTTGATTATGTATCTATTCCTTTCGCGAGCCCTCGATTCTAAAGTGATAGAGCAATAAAAAATGCAATGTTACCATCTAAGTGCAAATGTAGTGTAGATCTTTTGTAATTCTGTATTTGTTAATGGATATTTTATTTTATTTCAATTAATTGATTTGTGAAATGGATGCTTTATGTTTGTGAAATGAAGTGCGATGTGAATTGGATGTTTTATGTCTGTGAAATGAATTGAGATGTGAATTGGATGTTTTATGTATCTGAAATGAATTGAGATGTGAATTGTATGTATACATGTTTGATCTGCTTATTTTAGAGGGCATGGCTAGCATTTCCTGAGGCTAGCCAATAAACAAAATAAGATTTAGGGATAGAAAAGCATATCACAAACTAAAAACCGTCTGTGATAGACGATAATCACAGACGGTTTGTAAGTAAAAACCGTCTGTGGTTATAACCTGTCACAGACGGTTTTTAACTAAAAACCGTCTGTGATAATCAGCTATCACAGACGGTTCGTAGTTAAAAACCGTCTGTGATATTGATATATCACAGACGGTTCGACAACCGTCTGTGATAACATTTGATTATCATTGACCCATAAATTCAGATGGTTCAGAAAACCGTCTGTGATGACGGTTCTGAACCGTCTGTAATACGGTTTTCTGTAGTAGTGCTCATTCCTTGCGGCAAATTCCTGACGGGATACATCAGGAAAACGTAATTCCTGACAGTTTTCGCATGTTTCCTGACGTTTTTTGGCCGTGGGGAAAAAGCCGATCCCTGGTAATGACTCTTTGTAACATTTAAATTTTTTAATACGAATTTTTCAATTAAAAATAAGATTCAGAATTTTATTTTGGGGATTTTTATAATTTTGAATGTACACTTTGTATCTAATATGACTAACTAAATTCGTGATTCGTCCAAAGTCAAACTCTTCGTTTCAAGAAAAATATACAGATAGGAATAGACAGACTAAATATATATACCATCTACTTGAACTGCATGCAATATTTTTGTTGTGAGTTTTTTGTGCGTGGGGGAGAGGTAGTCCAGAGTTATGTTGCTTGGGTTCCATTGCACGTGCGTATAACTTCATACATGAATATATCATGCATCCTTCCTATATATTTTACTTGGACATGGAACACACATGAATATATCATCCACTAATTCCGTATGATTGTTTGGTTAGGGTACAGAATAAGCTGACCAAGATATATATTAGCGCCTGAGCGTGAGAAACGAGCTAGTAAGCACATGCATGCATGGTAGCCAACGTTTACCAACCAATCCCATGCACCTTCATGCTATGAACTAAGGCACATGCAATGCATAAGTGAAGACATGGGGTGATCCTATGGGCTGATTCGATCCGACAAGCTAGAGCAAGCTAGCGACGTGGTAAATGTTATTGTCGGCGACCTGGAAACTTTCGCTAAACGACGTGAGAGCAAGTACAACAATGGTCTTATAGCCAAGCTAGTCAGCATTTTTGCTGATGTGGAGGAGAGAAGAGAGGAGAGAGAGGAGAGCTTGGCTCTCATGCAAGCAACAAGCTGCACACGGGAGCCTATGCAGTGGTGGGTCCAGATAATAAATGTATGTGAGGAGAAGTAGGAAAGAGAATGTGAGACATGGTACCACATAATAATAAAAAAATCTTTTGTAGACAAATAGAAGACAGATTATTGTATAACTTGGCTCTTATAACTTGGCTTATAGCCAAACACTTGGCTCTATTATTGGACTTGCTCTGATGGAGCGTCCAAAACCCTGCTTTGTTTTTTCCACCCGTGATGCTTCCTGCTGCCTTTGGCGTGATGGCGCCCGGCTCTGTCTGTCTCCACGTGTGTACGCAGGAACAACATGCAGTGAACGACATCTATGAGATAGGACGTAGCGTGCGCCAGCACTGCTACAGACAGTCCTATCACAGACGGTTCGGAACCGTCATCACAGATGGTTCTTGAACCGTCAGTGTTTAGGTGTCAGTGATAGTTGGTGGTTATCACAGACGGTTCCCGAGCCGTTTGTGATAACTCACATTACAGATGGTCTTTATTACTAACCGTCTGTGATAGGCGAGTATCACAGACGGTTGTTTATAAAAAAACCGTCTGTGATACCAAGTGCATCATCCATTTTATTTGCTGTTTTTTGGCTAACCTCAGGATATGCTAGCCATGCCCTCTGAAAGCAAGCAAGCAAGCAGATTACAGATAAATGACAGATATAAGTTAATTGCAACTCATAGTAAATTACAACAAAATTCGATACACAGATGAATGTAACAAACGGCCAGCAGATCACATACATATATAGAATGAAAATCGTTACACAAAATCTGACAAATGAATTCAATTGAAGGAATTATTTGATTTGTACAATTGAATCCAATGTTTCAACATCTAATTATCACCATTGCCGGCTTGGAACTCTCCCCTCTTATTTATGACTACTGCTAGCAAGAATTCGGAGATGATTGCACGAATGTCGACGAGATTGTCAAGATCATATGCACTTTCGTCGAAGTCCACCCGCTGTCGCTAGGAGCAATGTTAAGTCATTAATTAGCATGTGTGTGTAATATAAATACATATATATAATCAAAAAATAATAATTATTGGAAGGACGTGACAAACCTCTGGATCATTGATCTTAGTATCCACGATTTCCTTCATATGGCGGCAAACGTAGAATCCAAATACGTTGCCCTGTAGCTGCTGGTGGCACTGCAAAAATAGAATTACATACATCGGTATTGTCAATTCTAGAGGCATTATAACAAAGTATGATATAGGATTGTTGTGTTGTAGCGAGTACCGAAAATCGCGTGTTGTGTCATAGCGTGTCACTGGATTTGTCGTGTCTTCCTCCTTGGGCAACATAATTGGCAAATGCCCTACGTGATTCAAAAAACTTAGCCTCGGCCATGGCAAACAAAAGAAATATTACAATAGAGTTATGTATGGAGGAAATGAGTTTACCTGTTAAGTACTTCTTGCACACGACTGAAGTCGTGGTTGCTCCTAAGGAGGGAATCAAGGTATATTACCTTGCTCCACTTTGGTACAATCACAATCAAAATCCAGTGATGCCTAGTCATGTGTGTCGCCATAGTGATTAATCCTAAGTTCATGCTTCATGTAAAGTACAAATGAAACATATGTGTGGCAACTAGTGAAGCACTTACCCTTGGTTGAAGGGTACCATGACGTACTCCTTGTCGGTGTGAGCAATCAATCCCCTCGTTATGTAACCTTGCACGAAGGATGCATCTGCATTGATACATTGCTCAGAGACCAAGTGAGGGTCGAGGAAACCCACCGGTCGTCGCGATCGCCAGACTTGTTGGATCATGTATCTATACATAAAGAAAGAGTAATGACATTTATCTGTATAACGTGAATGTAGAACTTCATTGTACAGTACACTTACAGTGTCCAACATCGTAGAAGTGAGGCGTCGAGTTCGTCGAGATTGAATAGTAAGAATAAATCTTCGAATGTCACGACGATGTAGCTCGAGTCGTGGAGGAAATGTGTCTCGTTATATTTCAGAGTGAATGCACTCTGCCGGTTTGGCTTCATGTTGGACTTCTCCATGTACCAGGCATGCAATGTATTGCAAATCAAACCAAGCTGGCGTAATTGTGACTCGGGCACCAACGACACTCCTATAATAAACTTCCATGGCACGGGACGCGGCTTAATTTTCTTCGCATGAGCCTTGGAGTCCTTGGATCCTTGCTTATGATATGTTCTCGGTGGCGTCTCAGCGGGAGCCGATGCAACAGACTTTACTGGATTTGGAGGTGGAGGTGGAGCCACCGGAGCCGATGTGCCAGGTCCAGGGCGACATCCCTCTTGGGCCACTGGATGTGAAGATTGTGGCACGGACATGTCGAGGACAATGTCCCTCTTGGGCCACTGAATGAATGTGTGGACAGCATCTCCTAATGTCTTAATCTCTTCGTTTGGGGGCTTCTCAAGAGGGACGGACTTAAAAATATCATTAATCATGTCCACCTAGACCTTCATGAAACCGGTGTCTACTTGTACACCGTGCACCAGCATCCCTGGCAGCAATGGATACACCATGCCGTGCCCAGCGTCAACGGGAATAGAGCCAACAAGCCTGACTTTGAGGCTGCAAGGCATGGGCTCCTACATAACGATACAAGATGAGTTAATGCGTCCACCAGAGAGATCTATGTACCATTCTAAAGAGGTACATTACCTGAATGTCATCAATAGGTAAGTGGGCGTCGCTATGTTCAGAAATTGGTGTGGACGCGCAGCTAGTGCGACGTTGAAGGGGACTGGGTACCGCAGTACTAGGAGTGGGTTGCGATTGGTTGCGGACTTGTCTCAGTTCTTCCCGCAACGAATCTATCTCTCCTCGAAGTGAGGCAGTCTGCTCTTGAAGTGAGGCAGATAGTTGTTCCTCAAGTTGAGCACGAAGCTCCTGTTTTATTTGTTCGCTGCGGTACGCCTTGGATCTCTTCCTACTCCTATATGTCTCGGAGTAATCTGGAAATCCGTGCCTCCAAGGTACATAAACCCCACTACAAGAAATCCTTCTTTCTATGACAAAAATCCTCATGACGGGGCAAATTTTTGTCATATAATATATCATAATATGACGCAAAAGTCTGTAGCGTCATAAAATCAGGACAGCCAGAACTATTTATGACGAAGCTATTTTGTTTGTCACATAAAGGTACCAAGTGTCGTCACAAAATGCAAGTCGCCAGGAGCCGGTTGATGGTGGCGTTTTTATGACGATATGTGTTGTTTTATGTGACGGCTGTGGAGCGTCACTGTTTGTTATTTCAAACATGACGGCCTCCAACGTCAATATACCCCCAATAGGAGGTGGACCCTTGACCCCTCTCTGTTGACCAGTTTCATTCCCCATTTCCCCAACTGAAGACGGCGGCGAGCGGCGGGCGGCCTCTGGGCGGAGCCAGCTCCCCATCTCCCCAACTGACGGCACGGCGGCCTCTGGGCGGAGCCAGCGCGCAGATCCGCTGCAAGCCCGCCCGGCGGAGCGCGGATATCCGGTGACCGGCAGTGACTCCATCTCGTTGGTCGGCGGCGTGCTCCTAGTCCCCAGGTGCGCCATTGTGGCAGTGCCGCCCTCATCCCCCTCCCCGTTCCCGCTCCGTTGCCTTTCCCCATCGCTCACCTTCCCCCTTTCCAGTTGATGTGTGAGGCCTAATCAATCCCCGCTCTCTCAAGTTCTCATATCGCAGGCGTCGTCATCTACCGCTCGCACTCAACGGTCAAGCGCAGCTAGGGTTTCCTGGCAACCCGCACCCCTTGCTGTTGTTGCTGCAGCGCCTCCGCCCACTGCTGTCGAGTTGCAGGCGCCGATTGATGATGTGACTGGGTTGCCGTTGATAATGTGCCCGGATTGCAAGGACGTGAGGGTGTTTGCTGCCACTACCACGCAGTCTGAGTATAACGTTGGAAGGAGATTTTTCAAGTGCCCCAGGAAGAACTATCAAAATGTCAGTGTTATAATCATTTTGCATTGCCCAAATTTCATTCTTGTTTGAATGGGCATGCCTGAGAATGGTAGTGTTTTTAGCATTCAGTGGCTACACTATTGATGTTAATTTGCCTGTTGTTTTAATTTGGATGCAGGGGACATGTACTAGGTATTTGTTGGAGGAAGAATATGTGGTGTTCCTTCATGATAATGGTTATCTACTGTCAGCTTCCTCGACCATTGCAGCAGCTTCGACAACAGAAGTTCTTGAGCTGGTGGAAAAAATTGATAGCTTAGAGCAGAATCTGAACAAGGTGAAGGAAATGGTTGGCAAGAACAGGGAAGGCATGGGAAGCTGCATTTGTCTTGTGTGTGGCTGTCTGAATGTAACATTCCTGGTGTTGGCCATCCTTTTGGTTGTAACTGTAGTGTTGAAGTAGGCAATGATGATGAAGTAGGACATGTTGTGAAGTAGGTTGGATATGTTGGCCACATTTGATATGCTTTTGGCTATGATCATGAAGTAGGCTAGGACATATTGTATTGAACCTGTTATCCAGGATGTATTTGCAGTTGGTATGAAATATGTGCCTTTGTGCTGTTGGACATCTCTTGTGTGCATGGATATGTAACCTGTCTGTGTGATGAAATATGCGCCTTTCTGATGTATGTTGGAATTAAACATCCCTTTTGCTTTGATGTGTAACCTGTGTGTGATGAAATTTTGGCAGCATGTATGTAACTTCCAGCATATATATATCATGACAGATCCTGTAATTT
Source organism: Dendrocalamus latiflorus (assembly GCA_017311315.1). Taxonomy (NCBI): domain Eukaryota; kingdom Viridiplantae; phylum Streptophyta; class Magnoliopsida; order Poales; family Poaceae; genus Dendrocalamus; species Dendrocalamus latiflorus. Next base: position 628,675 of record CM029669.1, on the reverse strand, counting down.
CCATGACACTGTCAGGTTGTCATAAAAACCCAGAATTTTTGTAGTATATATCATCTCAATGAATTCTAGGCAGCATATAATATATCTATGATATTTTGGCAGCATATAGCCTGTATGTAACTTCCAATAGGTTACATGTGCATAGAATAGAATTCATAAATCAAGTTTAACATTGAAACAGAATCATTGCATACAAGGTCTTACAATTTCATAATTCAGATACAAATTTCAATAGCATAATTCAGATACAACAGAATCGCTAATAGAAGTTCATGGTTCACAAATAGCTCCAGAAATGCAAAGGTTAGTCATCATCACTGTCTTCTTCTGATATACTCGCTTCGTCTTGACTATGGTACTCAAGGAAGGTTTCATCTTCATCTTCGTCGTCTGTTTCATCACCTTGAGGTGTTTGTTGATGTCGACGGATGCTCTCGACAACGTCTGCACTAATAGGGCTGCCTGGTTGATTATCCATGTGCAACAAATCCATATTAGGATAAATGTCTCCCACTGTACAATCTCCTGACGAAGTATTGTCCTCTTGGTATGCCTCCTGACATCTCATCTGTACTTGTTCATGGATTGGTTGTTTTCCGTCGGACTCTTCAACATCAAATATATGTCGGTGGCCAAATTCTTGTACCACTCGCCAACATGGACCTAACTTTGTATCTTCCAAGAAAAATACTTGTGAAGCTTCTGTGGCTAGAATGAAAGGATCATTCTTATACCATCGGCCTTCGATGTTAATGCTCTTGAAGTAACCATCATCTTTCATCTGGTATGTCCTTCCCTCAAGATTGTACCATTCACACCGTAATAAGATAACAAATCTATCTCCTTTGCTGTTCTTAGTGTAATTCAACTCAATAATGTCTGTGATTGTCCCATAAAAGTCAATAGTGTCATCATCGTGAGTACCTGCAGTCTTGATGGTGGAGTTTTGTGTTTTCCTGTGTGCCTCATGAGCCATAGTGTGGTACCGTACCCCATTGATTATACAGGCTGTGTATGATCGCACACGCCTATCCGGCCGACATGCGAGTGAGTACAGGTCTTCATCAACATTTGTTGTGCCTTCGTATTTCAATCTGGTAATCTACAGGAAAACACAGAGAATTGGTGAGTTTGAAAATTTATTGTATCATAAATGATTCAGTCAGGTTGTAAAAGTTGCACGCACATGTTTCTCGAACCATGCAGTGAATTGTGTTGACATCATTTTTTCAATATTGTAGACCTGTTGTTGTTCCAATTCTGCCCTATACATGCTGCAAAGGAAGAAGTTAATTAGTTTATTGTGACACTAATATTGAATAAAGTTGGCAGAAATGAAATGACAGCAATTACTCACTCTTTGTATTCATCAACCTCTTCGCAATTATTTAGAACAAACCAAACCATGGAGTCATAGTCATTATCTTGGTAATGAAGTTTTGAAGCACCCAACAGGTTAATACCATGACCAAAAATAGAGTAATCATTGGGTGAGATGTTCAATGCTCCATCTAAGTTTCTTTCAGGCCTAGTGAACTTAGTAATAATTTCACTGAAATATGTTGAGCATTGGGTCGTACACTCATAGGCAGTGTATGCCTCTGCAATAGATCCTTCAGGTCTTGCTTTATTGCGGATGAAACGCTTAAAGGTGCCCAATCTTCTCTCAATGGGATACATCCATCCATACTGAACCGGTCCCCTAAGGAGTGCCTCGTCAGGTAAGTGTACTGTTAGGTGAACCATAACATCGAAGAATGCAGGAGGATAAATTTTCTCCAGTTTGCAAAGGATAATTACAATATCTTTCTTCAGCTGGTGTAGTGCATGAACCTTTAGAGTTTTCGAGCAAAGTTGTCTAAAAAACCTACCCAATTCAGCAATTACTTCATATACATCTTTGCGCACCAAACCGCGAAGGCCAGCTGGTAAAATAAGCTGCAGCAGTATATGACAGTCATGTGTTTTCAGCCCATGCATTGTTCCTCCCTCCATATTGACACATCTTGATATATTAGAGGCATAGCCATCTGGAAATTTAACATTGCTAACAAACTGCAAGAACTTCTTCTTTGCTTCTGGCGTTAGAACGTAACAAGCTTTGGGCTTTGTGGACGAATTACCAGCTTCTTCCAGCAAATGAAGCTCTTTTCTTATACCTCTGTCTTCCAAATCTAGTCTAGCAGCGACTGTGTCCTTTGTCTTCTTCGGAATATTAAGTAGAGTTGACAAAATATTTTCACATATGTTTTTCTCTATGTGCATAACATCTAGGTTGTACTGTAGCTTCAATTTTGACCAGTATGGCAAATCATACAAGCTAACCTTGAGATGCCATACTGGTTCTCCATTACGGCGTCGTTTTCTTGTTTTCTGCTTATCAGGATTCTTGCCTGGAACATAGGAAACTTCATCCAACCTTGCCATAACCTCATCTGCACTAAATTTCCTTAGCTGCTCTCTATTTTCATGGTGGCCACTCAAAGATCTGTTTTTCCTCCAGGGATGGTCATTTGGGAGGAAACGCCTATGGCCTATGAACTCAATTTTGTTTCTCAGACATTCGGAGCATGGATTCTCATCACAGTGCACACATGCGAAGTAACCCCTAGTGGTTCTGCCTGACATGGTGCCTAATGTAGGGTAGTCATTGATTCCCCAAAGAATCGCTACACGCAGACTGAAATCTTTGCCTTCATATGCATCATAAGTAGAGACACCCTCCCAAAGGGTAAGCATGTCTGCTATCAAAGGCTGCATGAACACATGGAAATCATTGCCTGGTGATTTTTTGCCTGGAATAATTAAAGCAAGCATATAATTGGATTGGTCCATACACATCCATGGTGGAAAATTGTATGGAACCACTATCACTGGCCAGATGCTATATGAATTGGTCATCTGACCAAATGGGTTAAATCCATCAGTAGCAATGGCTAACCTCAAACTGCGGGGATCATCTGCAAAAGACTTGAAAATATCATCAAATTCTTTCCAAGCTTCTCCATCAGCAGGATGTCTCATTTCATTTTCAACTGGTACCCTCTTATCCTTGTGCCATCTTGCATACTGTGCCCGCTGCTTTGAGATAAAAAGCCTTTGAAGGCGTGGAATTATTGGAAAGTAACGCAGGACCTTGTGAGGAACTTTCTTTCTGCCCTCCTTATTCACTTTCCATCTTGATTCGCCACAAACTGGGCAATGATCATCATTGGCATGGTCCTTCCAAAATAAGGCACAATCATACTTGCACACATGAATAGAAACATAACCAAAACCAAGCTTCCGAAGTAGAGCTTTAGTTTCGTTATAGGACTTAGGGAGACCGGTAACAATCTTCAACGATGTTGAAAGCAACTCAAGGAATGCATTGAACCCATAATTTGTTATCCGATTGTACACTTTTATATGCAGCAGTTTAATAATGAAAGTTAGCTTAGACTCCTCGGTGCAACCTGGATAAAGTTCACGCTTTGCCTCTTCCATGATTTGTTGATATAAGTTACCACCGAAGCCATGGCTTGCTGCGGTGTACAAATCTTGAATCAACCCCTGAACTCCCCGTGCACTATCTTCTATGACATCTTCAGCTTGTCCTTCATCATCAAGTGGAGCCTGGTCATTTCCATCCCATGATATATCTTCAGTACCAACAGCGAGTGTGCCATCATCTTGTTGAACATCATTATCTCCCTCTCCATGGTGAATCCACCTTGTATAGCACCTAGAAATACCATTGATGTGGATATCCTCCTCTACCTCATCTTGACTTTTTTGTATTTGGTTCAGGCATCGACGGCATGGGCACTTGATTTCCTCATCTGCACTAAATCTACTTCTGACATGTTCCATGAATTGTTCAACACCAGACATATAGGGATCACTAAATGGTGCACTGTTATAAATCCAGCTTCTATCCATCTCGACCTGGATAAATTTAGGTGCCAAAATGTTACAAATCAAGCTTCTATCCTTCAATTCAATTAAAGGCACTGCAATAACAAATCTAAAGGGGAAGAGCTATGGTTGACTCAGCTCACCTTGTACAATGGCTAGCGAGGCAGCAGCTGCCAGCTGGGGTGGCCGGCGAGGCTGCTGGTGGGGGGAAGGGGGGCGAGGCAGCAGGTGGGGGGCCGGTGAGGCAGCAGCTGGGGTGGCCGGCGAGGCACCAGCTAGTCTGGCCGGCACGGCTCCAGCAGGGGTGGTGGACGTCGAGGATGCAGGTGCCTAGGCCGGCGAGGCTGCTGGTGGGGGGCGGCGAGGGAGTAGCTGGGGTCGCCGGCGAGGGAGCAGCTGGGGTCGCCGTCGCGGCTCTTGCAGGTGGGGTGGCCGGCCAGAGCGCGCGTGGCTGACCTGTGCCTTCTGCTTCTTAGCCACAGCATGCTAAGTACCCCCCCCCCCTTTAATGACATGTGGGCCCTGCATGCTAATTAGCCTTGACTGCCATGTGGGTCCAACGTTTGAATGACATGTGGGCCCTGCATGCTAATTAGCCTCTCTTGTAATGAATTCATTGTGCAAACATCATTTCTCTTTTTAATCTATGGCAAAAACTTGTAACTAGTATTTCTCCCACATACTAACTCCAAATGTGATGCTTGTTTTCTAAAATTTTCTAAAATCATGATCTATCAATTTATTGCGTTGATTTTGGTCATCTTTTCATGTGACAAAGTTTGAACAATTCAAAATTTGAATTTCAAAAAAATGACAACTTTAAACCAGATTTTGAAACTCCAAATGATTTCAACTAAAAAAGTCATGAAAATAAAAGTTGTAGAACTCATCAAGATCTACAACTTTTATTTTGGTCATTTGTTTATCCGACAAAGTCATAGTAACCTTATTCACAAATTTTACGTATCTCTCTTATAATTTATGAAACTATAAGAGAGATATGTAAAATTTGTCAACTATATTACTATCACTTTGTCGGATGAACAAATGACCAAAATAAAAGTTGTAGATATTGATGAGTTGTGCAAATTTTATGTTCATGACTTTTTCATTTGAAATTACTTAGTACCCCAAAATTTTGTTCGAAGTTCTAATATTTTGAAATTCAAAATTCAAACAGTCCAAACAAAGTCATATGAAAAAATGACCAAAATCAAAGTGGTAGATCTCGATGCGTTATACAACTTTGTTTCTGACATTTTTTCCAGTTGAAATCATTTATTACCACAAAAATCTATTTGAATTCCTAATACTACTAATACGGTCACTGACATAGCGGACCCACCGCGCCAGGACCAAAAATTGGCCAGCGCAGGCTCTGCCACCGACATAGCGGACCCACCGCGCCAGACCAAAATTTAGCAGCTACACCTTGCAGCTCTCCCGCGCTGATTCGCTCACCGACACATGGGACCCACCACGCCTCCCGCTCAAGAAGGCCAAAATTCCCCTCGTGGCCGCAGCTTGCCTTATCCTCTTGGCCGGTCAGACAAAGGGGAAAAATCTCCACTCCCCGCAGACCATGGCCTCCTCCTCCCTCCCCTCAACCTAGTGCCGCCACTCGCCCATCCCGCCGCCACACCTCCGCCGGTGCCCGGATCCGCCCATCCCGCCGCCACACCAACCTTGGAGGCCGGAGTGGCCCATCCCGCCGCCTGTAGCTGCTACGTCCCCGGCCAACCGCGTCACGCGTGATCTCCTATCCACAGGTTAATGACTTTGAATGCATAGATTAGAACATGATGAATTTTGCTGAGATTACAGTTCTTTTCTTTCTAGTTTCTGATTTTGCCTTGTAGCTATGGCAATTAGCAATTTGTAAATAGTATGTTCCATATGAATCTGCTGAAACAAAATGAATGCATTGCAATGTTCTGTTGTCTCACTTATGAGGAGCTGGTAGTTCTTGATCAAGAGTGTAGTGAGCATAAGTATTGTATTGTTCAGTATTTTCTTTTCAGGTGTGGTGTGTAGAGATATTGCCTTTATGAATAATACTTATGTATTGCCTCTTCTTCTTGTTGTAGAAGAGTACTGATGTTAGCTTTGTCTCTAGCATGTTGGTTTGCTTCTAGCATTTAGTAGAATAAGTTGCATTATCAAGTTCATCATTTGAAAGTGCTTTTTGACTGACTATTAGACTGCTCCTTTATTTCGTTTACAATTTCTCTACTGATCTGTTAGTTCTTTCTTCAACTTTTTTATAGAAATTGAATCCAGTTTCTGCTCTTTCTGCGTTTCATCGTAATAAGTATTAGAAGAAATGCCAAAAAACAAGTATGCGCAGGAGAGGGACGAGAACGTTAAGAAGGTTCAGGATGTTTTTAAGTCTTTGGGTATTCCAGTGTTAGCACAGACTGTTAGGGATGTTTTTTCAAAAGGGAAAGAGGGCAAAGGGAAGAGACTAGTGTCTGACAAACCAGAATCTGACATTGAATATGATCCATCCTCTGACATTGATAACCAATCTGACAGTGATGATGATTATGATGATGACCTCAATACTGAGGTCAATACTGAGGTGAGATGGATTACTAGGCCAATTTACAAGTTTACATATCCGTCTATTTGAAACATATACTTCATTGTAGTTATTTAATCTATTGCTGTCTTCTTAATTTATAAGATGCATGTTTCTCTTGCCAGGTAAGACCGATGGTTCCAGGAACTCGCCCTCAACAGAAGAAGCAAAAGGCGGCTACAATGCTGGCTACCAAGCAGCAGCCACCGCGCACGCCAACCAGATTCACCAGGGCCAGTGCAGCCATGTCTTCGCCTGGTGCAAACACTAGGACCACTGCAGGCCGTCCGCCACCTAGGCCAAGAGAGAACTTGCCTACTAGGAACAATTTGAAAGCCAACCCTAATACAAATGCCATTTGCAGTAGCAGCCATTTACAAGGCCACCTAACTACAAGCGCCAGGCAGACCACAGAAACTACAAACACAGTGCCTAGTTCTCCTAGATTCACCAGGACCAGTGCAGCCATGTCTTCACCTGGTCCAAACACAGTGCCTAGTCCTCCTAGATTCACCAGGGCCAGTGCAGCCATGTCTTCGCCTAGTGCAAACACAATGCCTATTCCTACCAGACCCACTGCTAACCTGTCTCAGCAACCTACTCCCATAAACATTGTGAACCCAACAGTTTCTGCGGACAACTCGCCAGGTGGACAAAGCTCTAGGCAAAGCAATGACATCAATGAGTCGACTGAGCAATTTGATGCTGCTAATTCAGAGGGTCATACAACTGAAGGAGAACCAGTCCATGACTCAGTTCTAGGTAAACAATATGTGTTTCCAAGCATTAGTTTCTCCATTCAATATCTACAATTGGTACTGCTATAATAAAACATTTCTATTATTATTTGCCAATGCAGCGCCCCCAAAGAATGTCCGCAAGAGAACTATGAGTCATGGCTTAGAGAAGATGATTAATAGAGGAAAGAAGCTGGCTATCGAGGTGGCTGAAGGGAAGAAAAGACCTGAGGTCCCACTTCAAGCCGCGAAGCTGGCATCAGAATGTGGTGTTGCCCTTAGAGACAACCTGCCTATCTACACATCTTGGAAAGAATATGATAATGAGCAGGGGTAGGTAGAAGTATCAAAAGTGCTTAGGAAAGTGGCGGTGAGACAACTATTTCATTCTTCCAAATATTTTCATGCATTACAATACTCCCATGTGAAAATTGTGTCTAATAATTCATTTGTGTGGCTTCAGTCAAGGTTGGATGTGGATGTTAGAAATGAGGGACCAAGCAAGGCTGCATGCACTGAAATCATTAAGAGGGGAGTAAGGCAGTAGAGGTATCACCTTAAAAGGAAGTACTTCGATGACTCACTGATAAGAGAACAGCTGTTGTCCAAAGAACCTCCACCTAAAATGAAGAAAGAGGAATGGATCCAGCTGGTTGAGTACTGGTGTGACCCAAAGAATCAGGTCCATGCCTGCATTATCTGCATTTGTTAATATGCAATGCAAACTGTGCATGTGAATGAAACCTCTGTATTGCATTTGTGGTGCAGGAGAAATGTGCTAAGAATAAGGTAAACCGAGGCCAAGTGCAGCTTCACCAAAGGACTGGATCTAGGTCCTATATTGCCCATCGATACAGCCTGGTACGGATACTATTACTTTCTGTGTATTCCGATTATAAGGAACTGTGTGCCATTAATTAGTTCTTGCACTGAAATGTGAAATGTTATGGAGACAAACCTGATTGCCTGATGTTTGTTTGGATCCAATATGTGTGCCATTAATTACTTAGGCTTGTGAAGCCTGACAAGTACTGAAGAACAACAGCATGTGGACATTGATGGTGTTCAGCCATATAAACTGTCAGTAGATGTGTGCTTCATAGTTCAGTACAACCTGTTAGTATGTCTTTTGTATAATTAGCAGGAAAGATGGGACATTTGTAGCATAGTAATTAGCATGTGCTTTTGAAGTGTCAAGTTAGCACGTGCTGTATGATTTCTCATAATATTTGAAGTGTTAGAAAGGCGGCTTACTGTTTGTAGCCGATTGTGAGTTTCGCCCTCTGATTTCTGAGATGAGCTCCCATGTTCAGAATATTTGCGCTGTGCCGAGTGAGCTGTAATCAATAGGTGTTTAGGCTCCAATTATTTTATGGAGACCATCTGAAACTGAAATTTGCAAGAGGAATTGCTATGTCATCAGAGATGATCATCATCAGTAGTAGGTGTTGTTTCTATGTTGTTTTTCTTGATCTGTCCAGGTTGCATTGATGCATGTTTCTATGTTGTTTTTCTTGATCTGTCCAGGTTGCATTGATGCACAATTTTTTTATGTCGATGGCCAACTGGGAATCAAATACATGTGAATGTTGATTGGCAAATCATAGTAGTAATTAGTTGACTATGCCAGTGATTGCATTTGTTGTTGGCATAAAAAATCTGGAGGCAGATACTTGTATGATCTGTAGTGCATACATATTTTGGCATCTTGCTGTTGACATGTAAAAATAATTTATGGCTAATCTTATATCCCATGTTTGTCCAGCCCTCTCTTTACCTTCACGGATATCATTGTAATCCAAATTTTTTGCATGCTACAGAGGCCTAAGTACAACAACATGGATCCAGATCCTGTTGATTTCTTTGGGGAATGTATGAATAATCCGCAAAATGGTCGTACTCCTCTTGCAAATGAGATATATGTAAGTTACATAATTATTGGATACATGTACTGTACTCAAGTAAATGCCTGGTTGAACACTGTTGTATGGCCTTGTTAAGTGGATTCATTCTATGTAGGAACATATGGTTGCAGAGAAGGAAAGAGAACCAGAAGAAGGAGAAGCACAAAATTCTCCCTCCAAGATTGTTGCTGACAGTCTGAGCCAGATCAGCCGTTCATCCACCTTCCTTCCAAACATTGGTGTCGCTCGAGCGTCGAAGACTGCCCGGTCTACATCGACAGCCGCAGAAGCACGCCTGCAAGCTTAGTTTGAGGCAACACTCCAAGCAGAAAGAGAGGAAGCTGCTAGGAAGCAGGAACAGTTGGAAGCACAGCTTCTTGCTCAGCAATCCTCACTTGAAGCCAACCAAGCAGCACTTGAAGAAAACCAAAATTTGCTGCGCCAGACCCAAGAAGAAGTGAAGGGGATGCATACCAAGTTTGAAGAGACTAATGCACTGCTGCGAGCTGTGCTGAAACTTCAGAAAGATTGAGGTAGGTCTGATGGAACCTGGAACTAGTGTGATGTGTTTGAACCTGCTAGCACTGTGTCTTATGCTCTGGAATGTATGTGGATGATGGCTTGGTTGAAATGTGTATGCTTTATGAGCTCTGATGAGAATGCTGGAAAGATCTGTCTGACATTGGTCATTGAATTGATACATATATTTGAGCCACGTTCGTCATCGAATGAAAGGAAAATTTATGACGACCTAGAGTCGTCTCAAGATGTCTCTAACTACCTTACATAACAAGACAAAATGAAAATGTCACAAAATCTGCATAATTATATATGACGCTACCGTATCATCACAATAAGTTGTCTAAATCAGGGTTCCCAGGACACAATTTATGACGGTTGGCGTATTAGGTGACGAGTTCACCAACCAATATGTGACAGTCACAGTCGTCATTAAATGACAACAATATATGACGACACAACAAAACCGTCACAAAAGGTCATCACATTTTGTGACGGTTTTCCATATTTTCGTCACAGGGTACATTTTGTGACGGTCGTTATATGACGACCTTCATGACGGTGGTTTTTTGTCATACCATTCATTTTGTGACAAATTCTGTACTTTCCATGACACTTTCATTTTGTTATAAAAGCCCAGATTTTTTGTAGTGCCCCCATGCCTCGCGTGCGACCTGGGTGTTCCTTGTTTCCCAAGGCCTGTGATAGTAAATCTATCTCCCTGTATTCTTCAAAGAAGCCACGAGAATAAGCTGACCAAGATATATGCATCCTTCCTATATATTTTACTTGGACATGGAACACACATGAATATATCATCCACTAATTCCGTATGATTGTTTGGTTAGGGTACAGAATAAGCTGACCAAGATATATATTAGCGCCTGAGCGTGAGAAACGAGCTAGTAAGCACATGCATGCATGGTAGCCAACGTTTACCAACCAATCCCATGCACCTTCATGCTATGAACTAAGGCACATGCAATGCATAAGTGAAGACATGGGGTGATCCTATGGGCTGATTCGATCCGACAAGCTAGAGCAAGCTAGCGACGTGGTAAATGTTATTGTCGGCGACCTGGAAACTTTCGCTAAACGACGTGATGGAGCGTCCAAAACCCTGCTTTGTTCTTTCCACCCGTGATGTTTCCTGCTGCCTTGGCGTGATGGCGCCCGGCTCTGTCTGCCTTCACGTGTGTACGCACGAACAATGCAGTGAACGACATCGATGAGATACGACGTATCCTGCGCCAGCACCTCCCCACTGACCTGCCACGCTCGCTGGCCGCTGGCACCGCCATGCGCCCCGGAAGTTTGGTCAAAAATAGATCCCTGTAGCACGTAAATACTAAATCTAACCACCGAAACACCCAATCGCACATTTAGAGTGTGCTCGGTTGGGCTGAAAGCTTATGGCTTAAAACACTGTAGCGGCTGAAGGAAGTACTGCAGCACCTGAAATGCTGTAACTAATGCTCCAATAAGCTAATACTTCAGGAGGCAACATTGTGCATGTAGTAATGACGTTCCCCAGAAAAATTACGACATTACTTTGGCCGAAACGCCTTACGCATTAATTTGGTAAGACACGACAAACGAACGAACAACTACATCGATCATACAAAGGACACATGTAGCTCTAAACCACCAAGGATGTTGCTATGAAGTCACGTGTCATGTTCATTAAGTCAGCGTTCGCAGCTGTAGGCAGCCCGGATGGGTGGTATGCGGGCGGTGCGGAAGATCCTGCAGCCTGCGCTGCCATGTTGTTGGCAGGCCCCACGCCCGATTCAACGTCGATGATGAAGTTGTGCAACACCATGCACGTTGTGATGATGCCACATTGCCTGCGACCCTTGTAGTTCGGAATCTTGTGGAGAATGCATCATTTGCCCTTGCACATGCCAAATGCACGCTCGATGGCGTTGCGCAACTGCGAGTGACGGTGGTTAAACACCTCCTGCATCCCCTCCGGATCGCTCCCATTGTCGAACTCCAATAAATGGTACCGCGTGTTGCGGTAAGGAGCTAGGTAACCCAACCGGTTGGGATACCCGGAGTCGACAAGGTAGTATTTGTCTGCAACCAAAAATATTGGTTAGTACATAAGTCACAAAGGATGGAGTACTCTGATGTAAATCTGCCATACAACCTTGAGGGGGATGTGGGAAGCGGTCACCGTACTTCTCCATTGTTTGCTGTAGGATCCGAGCGTCGTGCACCGATCATGCAACGCCTCGAAAACATTTGGCCGCATCCTGAACATGTTGCGGCATCGCTTGTTGTCCGCCAGTAAGTAATGGCATTCTTGGGAGCTGTCCGGCCTCTTCGTCGGCGTCCGTATCGTCGTCGGAGTACATGGCAGCCGCTACTTGCATCACGGGGAAACCCATGCCGTCGTCTGCCATCACTGCACACACAGCAAACCCATGCAATTTGGTTAGAAAAATGCAGTAGAGAGCATGCAGTTCGGCTGCAGTAGAGACAATGCAGTTCGGCAGACAGAGAGGGAATGCAGTGCGGCAGACAGAAAGCATGTAGCACTGAATAAGCAGACAGAAAGCATGCAACACTGAATAAGCAGTTCGGCAGAGTATAGAGAATGCAGTTCGGCATAAGCAGACAGAGAGCTCAGCGGTTCGGCAGCAAATAGAGCATCATCGGCAGACAGAGAGTTCGGCAGCAGGCACCTCATTTCAATAACATCACAGTTCGGCAGCAGGCAGACAGAGAGTGCGGCAGCAGTAGAAAAACATTAGCAAATATCACAATTCAGTAAAACAGACAGAGAGCAATAAGCTAGCATAAGTTCAATAAACCAGGGGATTGTCACATGCGCACTACCGAAGTTGGAAAACGCATAGGTACATGCACATAAATGTTCGGCAACGAACCGCATAACTCAACAATATAACTAAACACTCAACCGACAACGCTCAATAATATAACTAAACACTCAACCGACAACGCTCAATCCGGGGGGGAGGGGGGAGCTCGGGTGGAGCTTCAATGCCCACGGATGGCGGGGCCACTTGTAGGCGACAGGAGACATGCATGCTGGGTTGCGAGTTTGGGACCTCCTCTCGTCGGAGGAGCTGGCGAAGGCGAATCCGTGGTGGGATTCCCCTGGGGCAGATCTGCGCTTCATGGAAGGCAAGGCCACCGCGGATGGGCACGGGGAGGCAACAACGCCGACAGCGGGGGATGGCCGAACTGGCCGGCGCAGATCCGGACGTATCTATCGATGTCGTTCACTGTATCTGTTCGTGCGTACACACGTGAAGACAGTCAGAGCCGGGCGCCATCACGCCGAGGCAGCAGGAAGCATCACGAGGAGGAAAGAACAAAGCTGGGTTAAGGACGCTCCATCACGTTCGCTTGCTCTTGCTTGTTTCCGCTGGCTTCTGGTTGCAGCATTTTCCACGTACGCGGATTACGTATATACAGATATATACTGCTCCTTCACTACAATATAATGTAGGCTAGTGGAGCCTTCATGCTGCGATCCGATCGATAGATGCGGGATAGCAATAACAGTGAACATGCAGCAGACCCCATAACGAGATAAATATTAATTAGCAACGTGCCAGTGGAGTTCACTTATGTAGCTGATCTACCAATATGATGCACAAAGTAGCTTCCATTCACACTGAACAATATCCAATAAATTTAAGCTACCTTTGTAAAACTTTTATAGTGTGAACGAGTGATTAAAATTCTAAATATCAGTTTTTTACGATATAAGGAGCTTGCGTTTCCGTGTGACACCCAATCAGTCGTATTGGAATCAGGGTTGGACATTTCGTCCGAAAGATGACGAAATTTTGAAGATTTCGTTCCTTTCGGAGGGCAGCGAAAGACGAATTATTCGGCCAAAGTTTATCCGAATTTATCATCATTTAAATTTTGTTTAAATTTTGTCCAAAATTTGGTTAAATTTTATCAAAATTTAAATGATGTTTTGAAATTTTCGTCCGAAAGTTTGGCCGAAACGAGCGAAATTTCGCTATTTCGTCGGTTTCGTTGGCCGGCGAAAAAATTTTAATACCGAAAGTTTTTTCCCTGATTGGAATTGGAATATTCTAGAATCAAATTTAAATTCTACTAAAATAGGATTTGGAATCAAATTGAATGAATCAAATTCAATTGTTAGGAGCCAATCAAGGAGTTGGAGATTTTTTTTTAAGAGGAGTCATGTTGGAGAATTTTTAAGATTAAGTTATTATACTTTGTATATAGATAGCAATGTTGTTCGTTGATAAAGGGGAGAAGTGTTGTGAGCAATACTAATCATGTTTTGAAGTGACAGCATGAGAGTATTCGAAGTGCACTCTGCATGAGCGTGTGACGTGAATACCAACTAATGCTGAGTTCTGGGTACTAGTTATGGATTTGGCTGAGTTCTCAACCGTACCATGTAATTAGTTTGTTTAATCAAATTCGGTGAGACCATGTGATGGACCTCCCTATGTCCACAAACATGATGACGAGTAATTGACAACGTTGTTTAAAGTATGACTTTGAAAAAAGTTGAAAATATAACAGTTGTTTATTTTTATATCGGACAGATCATTTGGTCGGATGTAATCCGGGTAAGCCAGAAGAATGGGTCAGCCCATTGGTATACTAGTTCGTACTACCCCTGTCGATTGTATCTGAGAGCAAATGGATGGGCTATTTTTGATATTTATCTTTACGCTTCGATTTATTTGAGCTAGTCCTTTGTGGCAAGTTACGTAAACTTTGACCATAGGACAATAAAGTTTATTATTTATTTAGTTAATTCATGTGTATTGATATGATATATAAACTAGTTTGATACTAGAGTAGTGCAGAATATATAGATGGTTGGGATTCTTGGAATCCAGACGTGACGCTCACGAGCCCCAATGCCTCGCACTCACATGCACCCAACTCTAGCAGGTGACCTGGCACGGTGGCACCACACAAGTCGCACCACGTTGTTCACCTGCACTCAGAACTTGCATAAAACCTGGTACAAAGGAGTCCGAGTATGTCGTGCTTTTTGATGCAACTCACGTGCACCCAACTCTTGCATGCGACCTGGCAGAATCCCTATGGCTTGCTCACAGTGTGCGACTTAATTAAAACAGTTTTGCTATTGCACAGGCGATTGAAACTTTTTTTATGTTTCAGTCACCTGAAATTGCACTCTCAATGAACTAAAATTGCAGCCCTCTAAAAAAACAGCTGCAACTTTAGGTGATTCAGAGTGCAACTTCAGGTGACCTGAAATTACACTCTCAATCAACTAAAATTGCAGCCCCCCTCCAAAAAAATATGTGCAACTTTAGGTGATTCAAAATGCAACTTTAGATGACTGAAAGATAAAAAAAAATTCAGTCGCATGTGCAATAGTCTATCCCTAACTAAAAATAACTGTCAAGCGCATGTTGACTAGTTTCCTTGATTTGCGCGATGCCCCTACCATTATTTAATGATCAGAACCCGATCGAACAACATTAGCTTAACTCCAAATATTTTTTCTGTGTACTTCAGAGCCATTTGTCGCCAACCTCGGTAAGTCTCCACCCTCGTCCCCTCCTAACCTCCCAGCAAACCTTTTCTGCTCATCCAAGTTGCCGATGGGGGCCTCCAACGCCTTGTTCTAGGGCTGCCGGCCATCTGCGCGATTCCCGACCCTACATCTTTATTATCGTTTCGCCATCGCCTTCCTCTCTGGACCTGATGCCACATCACTCCTCCTCCATGCCATTGATGCGGCACCGCATCGCCAAATCTACTAGATCTAAGCCACCTCAGCCATGTTTCTCCGTCGCACCGCCATCTCAAGTGACCTTTGGGTCCTGCTTCAGTGCCAAGGGATCGCCTAGAGCCCCTTTTACAAATGTGCGGCCTGGGAGCTCTGGCCGAAGTGCAATCCGGGCGAAGCTCTCGAGTGAGTATAGACTGGTCGAAGTTCGAATAGGTGCGAAGCGGTAGATGATTGCAGGCGCGGAGTGATTGGAGTTTACGAGGGCCAACCATCATCAGAAACCACTAAATGTCTTTCAATCTTCATTCTCTCGCAAACTCACACATACGCTGGGAGAAAACTCACTCATGATTTCCTTCCTCTAGGGTTTCATGCACACGCACACAAAGGTGGATGAACACAAAGTATCTTTTTCTGTGAGAAAGTTCAAGACAGGCGCACATAACCCACATATACCATCATATGCATACATATGTATGCGTGTTCACTACACGCTAAGATAATATATAAGTCTCCATGGCCATTTAACGCGGGCACGCTCTATCCCCCCAACGCCGCCTCCTCCCCTCCGCCTCCTCCCCCGTCGCCTCCTCCGCCGCCCCCTCCTCCCCCACCCCTCCTCCGCCTCCTCCCCTCCCTCCTCCTCCGTCGCCGCCGGCCTCCCCCACCGAACCCGTGCGCCTCCTCCCCTCTGATTTCTCTGCTGCCTCCTCCCCCGCTCCTCCGCCGTCGCCGCCTCCTCCTCCCCCACCCCTCCGCTCCGCCGCCGCCTCCTCCTCCTCCTCCCCACCCCGCGCCGTCGCCGCCTCCTCCCCCCACCCCGCGCCACCGCCGCCGCCTCCTCCTCCTTCGCCGCCCTCCTCCGCCGCCTTCCCGCCGCCCTCGCCTGCGCGCGCCTCCACCGCCGGCCGCCGGCCTCACCTCACCTGCGCTGGTCACTGCCCTCGCCCCTTGCTCCCGACGCAGAGCGGTGACCCCGCGGTGGCGCGGTCCGCCCTCCGTCGGCCGCCGTGGAACTGCTCCTCCTCCTTGTGTTCGATGGGGACGACAAGCGAGTCCGCATCTCCCTTGATGAGAGGACAGGTGGTGCTCTCTCTCTCTCTCTCTCTCTGATCTCTTCTGTTTTAATATATCTGCGCTCTGGGTTGAGTTTTGGGCTTGGCTTCGCGTGGTTCTTCAGGTGCTGGATTTGCGTCGCAAGATGCGTACCTCCATGGATTCTTCAGTGCAAGCATCAAGCTGCCGGCCGATTACGCTGCCGGCCGATTACGCCGCCGGAGTCATCGTCGCCTTCGATGTAAAATTATTTTTTCCTTGCTTCTTCACTTCTTGTCTTCGGCATGTTGTATCATCCAGCAGAGTGCATATTTCATTGTGATTTGTTATACCAGAAAAAATAGCAAAAAAATTGTGGTCTTTGGTAAAAAAAATGTACCTTCTCTATGTGTTTGGGAAAATTATTGCAGTAGAAAATAGCGAGGAACTGGTAGATTGTATCAAAATGTGCATTTCCTTCCCTAACAAAATGGTGCATTGTATGTTTCTTGCCTCTTCAGTGTCTCACAAAGAGGCTACTACAGAACAAGAAAGGAAGTTGGCAAGATTAAAATGTGCATTTCTTCCATAATATATCTGTATTTCTGAACTTTGTCTCTGAAAGTGTCGTCGCAATGCCTTGCTGGATGTTAGATGTCGAATGGCGACGTGTATGAGAAGACGCATGACGAGCTGGACTTTGAGTTCCTGGGGAACATCAGGGGGAGGGAATGGAGGGTGCAGACCAATGTGTATGGCAATGTTAGCACATCGGTTGGTAGGGAGGAGAGGTATGGGCTGTGGTTTGATCCCATGCAGGATTTCCATCGGTATGCCATCCTCTGGAGCCATGGCAGGATCGTGTAAGAAACCCCCTTCTCTCCTCTAATCACTTGCGTACATGATCAATTTGATCAAGTAGTAGAAAAGCCTCCCCCTTCACATCTTTTGTGACCTACCCTCCCTCCTCCTCCTGTACCTGCATCCTAACATGGGCGATTTTGGCAGGTTTTTGATTTTAGGACATTCAAGTGGTCGGTGTTTAGTCCTACCAGAGATTCAAATCAGTTGAATCTTGAAAATAATGCCACAGACCGGCCATTCCCAGCATTAGCAGGCCATAGTTTGGTAAACCTATTCTCTTTCACTACATCTTTTTTTAGCCTCTTTAACTCTTTCGACCCAATGAGTTTCGTTTCCTTCGCTAACAAGCATTTTCACTCAGGTCAAGTCGAAAAATAATATTGTGGTCGTTGCTGTGAACACCAGAGCATCATCCTCGAATAAGGTTTCAGGTATTTCCTTGGGAAACCCTACAATTATTTTGGTAGATACTAAGACATAGAGCAGAAAAATGTTTGATCATGGATTTACTTAAACTTATTTAGTGCACAATAATTCACTTAGCACCTTATTGTTTTTTCAACACCACTGATCACCATGGCGTCCTTGTATGTCCTTACATATTATATGATTGTAATATATTTTTTTTGTGAGAGTGGTTGTAATATTCGAAATGATCTGTATACATATTTCACTTTGAAATGGACCTACATATTGCTTAAATGCTTAGCCATAGATATTCTCCAATGGGGCTTGAGCTTCAAAGTACTGCTGTTTCGGAAGCTTTTGAAAATACATTTAATTCAAGCCTTTTATGTTGCAAGGCACAATGAGGCATTTTGTACATTAGTTCAAAATCCTATCCTGATCTTGTAGATCATACTGTGCATTTGTTTCGAAACATGTCTTAATGGAAATAGGTACACCCAAGTGGTTCCAATATACCAAATCAAGATACTACTCGTTGTTTCTATTGGCAAAATATTCCCCAATTATTTCTTATTCCATATCATTTTATATGTTCCTGGCAAAATTTCAGATTTTTTAAAAAATGCTGACAACAGGAATGGTTCCCAATTATTCTTTGTAGGCCTATGCATTTAAAGACTGTTCAAATTGACTTGGGTATTGTTATAAGTGTCGAGTTTTTTCATTTCCTTAAGTTGTGTAACATCGATTCGCCATGTATCGAACTTCTACTGAATAACACATTCTTCATCACAAGTTTCATTTTCCCTATGATACCAAAAGATTGTCTCTTTATACCACTCGATATTTTTTAACATTCTCTGTTTTTTTTTGGAGTTACCTCCTTTCAGTTTTATAAGAACCAGAACTTATCGCAAATAATAGACTGTTCAAATAGGTTCATGATAATAAAAGGAATTTCTCGAGGATTGCAATATCTGCATGAAGATTCTCAGTTAAAGATAGTTCACCGGGATCTAAAAGCAAGTAACGTTCTATTGGACGCAGATATGAACCCCAAAATTTCAGACTTTGGCTTGGCAAGGCTTTTTGGAGGGGATCAGTCACATGACATAACAAACCGTGTTGTTGGAACATAGTAAGTATCTCAAATATACACTAACCTTGTATTACTGATAACATCATATAGTATAATGTGTTATTGCCTTATTTCAGTGGATACATGGCACCAGAATATGCTCCACGTGGGCACTACTCTATAAAGTCAGACATATATAGCTTTGGTGTATTCCTCTTGGAGATCATCACGGGAAGAAAAAATAGTGACTCCTACAACTCTGACCAATGTGTTGATCTTCTGAGTCGTGGGTGGACTTCTACGACTTCCTCGACCGCATGCGCCGCCCCGCCGCCGCCGGCCTCTTCCGCTCCATCAAGAGGTCAGCCGATCACTCGCGCTTGCAAGCTAACCCTCCTCCCCCCTTCACCCCTTACTCCGGTCGCCTCGCCTCCCCTCCCGACGAGCCCTTATTTGTTTGAGTAGTTCTTGACATCTTAAATCGATCGATCTGTGTATAGTCACACCATTTGGCACACAAGAAAAGTTGTTTGGTTCCCTTTCCATGGGAGGTAAGATGCCTTGTGATAGGTGTTGTAGCTTCAAGATGATAATAGTGAACTTTAGACAGTCCTACGGTGTGCTAGCAGAATTTTCCTGAGTGATTTTTGAGGCTAAAACTTGTGATGTTATAGGTTCACACACTGGTGACGCTCTGTTCATATCCATCGTCTTTTCCATTTTGCTAGCAACTTTGTGTTTAGCTCTATCTCAATAACCCTTTAGATTGCCTTGTGAAGAATTTGTTGGCTCATTATTGGTTTTTTTTATAAGTCCTGGTTCTCTTAGTCCGCAATGATTTGTATCTCCAATTGATATGATAGGCCTTTATCATGCACGATCTGAACACATCTTTTGGAGCATTCCCATAAGCAACATAGCATCTGGGGTTCCTTTTTTGTGTGGAAAAGACCCTTCATGGACCAGTGTTCTTCGTATTTCCATACTGACCTATAGTTTTAGATTACCAGGTTACTGCATGCCACCTGCCCTATATCTCTTTATTCAGTCCATAGTTCATTAAAAATTTCAAGCATACTATTTGTGAAATACTGGAGTATATTTGGTTTTTACAGCTGATTGATTGGTCCAAAAGTAGCAATATGAACCAGAGAAATTAGTAGGGAGTAGGGTAGGTGCGTAGCTTGGATTGATTATAAGAGTAAGGGCAGTCTCTTGTGTCCTGAAAGCCATTTTCAGTACATCCTGGTAGGCCTTTGCAGTTAATTGTTGTTGTTTAGGATTTAGGATGCTAACTGAATAGTTGCCCTAATCCAAGCATACACCTGATTTTATTATGACGTGACAGTTCCATTTTGACTTGGGTTCTTTTCCAGTTTATGTCATGGTTGCAAATGTCAATTAATCAAGATATATTCAGAAGATAAATTGACTTCTACGCAAAAAACTGATTGTAAACGGACCAATTATTCATGGGTTATGCTGTTATGGTCCATTCTTTCACAATACAAGTAGCTCACGAGTTGCTTGTCTTGAAGTGATTTTCTGGGCATTGTGTGTAATATTATAATTATGTTGTGAGAGTGCATGCTAGCTATTACAGCCTGTACCCTTTTATTTTTTTTCCTTCTGCTGGTTCTCGTTGTCACAGACATCCATATCAGACATAAGACATGCATCCGTCAACTGCTGCTAACTATACTCTATTGCACACTCAAAAGTCAAAACTTGTCTTTGCAATGCCCATCTTCCCTTTGTCATACTATTGGAGTAAGTGATAAAGAGTTGTTACTGGGCTGGCTTTACTAATGGATAAAAAAAATCCATTTTACTTTATCTTAGATGAGTTATAGGTTGGTTAAAATGTGACAGCATTTATTTTGTGCTTCAGTTTTGTAAGTACATAGCACATATGTGGTTTAGGCAACTTGGTTTATAAATCTTCACTTGCTCATGCGATATTTGGACAAAAAGGGAATATGTCAACAGCATAACATCAAAATATTATGCTCTTTGTTACTTTTCTTTTAATGTAATAGCCATTGATTTCAGCATGATGTGCTCCTGTAGATTTAACCCGAGGTTAGTTTCCGCCTGCAGCTTCCTCACGTCCCTCACTTTGGATGAGCCCAACGCCGAGGAGGATAGCAAGAAGGTCCAGACCTTCTTCGCGGCGATGGAGACATCCATCAAGGAGCATCCCTTATGGGCCAATGCTGCTAATCAGGAAATCGATCACGCTCTCAAGGTGAACTTGTGGAAACATTGTTGGGTTTTTCTTTTTTGCTCTTGTTTCGGTGCTGTTCGCATCGACCCATCGCATTAAACGTCTCTGCTTGCTATCTGCGTTAGGGCCTTGAGAAGTATATCATGACCATCGCCTTTGAGTCGGGTTTAACTTCCTGATAGTGTTCCTGTGATTTTTGTTTACTGTGTGACCAATCAATATACGTTACTCTGCAATATTTATCTACTTGTTTGGATAGCTTTATATATTGATAAAAATGAACCCAAAGAATTGTATTCTGGACACCATGGACAATATATGGTCAAGTTCATTAAGTAGATATTTAATTGATATTTTGTTCCATCTTCCCTTAATACGTTTTTCATGTTTTCTTTGTACTATATAGTCAAAAGTTTTCAATCATGTGATACTCCATCAGTTCAACAATGTATAGAGCTTTCTGATAATCCCACATGAAAGAAATCATTCCAGTCATACAACCAAGGCCCAAGTTAACTCTGACCTTTCTGTGAATGCACATGCCATTCTAGCTTGCAGTTAAAGAGTTGCAGAAGATTAATTCCTTCAAATCACCGCGAGAGAAGCTTCTGTGTGGATTCATACTGTAATACAATTATGATTGTACAATTATAAGCTTACTAGCTGAATACCCGTGCGTTGCTATATATTTAAAAACTTCCTTTGTTATAGTAGTGTTTGCTGGTGTCATTTTTTGTCTACTATATTGTTGGTTTTTCAAGACTGTTGGAGGAAGCAGAAACTTGGTGATAGTATTAAAAAGCCGCAATAGTGGACACTGTTATAGGCTGGTTGCTGGTATTGTTTCAGGACAAGGATATCTTGGCTATGCCTTGGATGATAAGATTTCCTGGGCATTGCTCTATATCATTTCTGTATTTGACTTGAAAAGATTATTTGTTAGTTATAATTCTACAGCTATTGACTCTCTACAGAGTACAGAATCTTTCCTGTTTCATATTGTTAACCATTATTGCATGTCTTGCAATGGATTTGTGCAGCACATATTTAAGTGGTATTGCTCATGCATGTTCAGTTGATCAGTTCACATGTAAAGAGTTGAAGTAACATACTTTTGCAATTGAATTAATTGTGTTTTGAAACAACAAAACAGGTTTCAATTACTTAATTCTCCAGTAATATGGAAAGAAGATCAATAAATCCATTAATTGAAGCGAGCGGGCATACATACTTCAAGGGTTCAAGCATTAGTATGAGCGAGTTGCTAACCAGTCAAATAATGAGTTTTAGTAGTATCACATTCTTGACTAGACCGTCAGAACTTCCATGATTCATTCTATTGCTATCAACACTTCCATGATTCATTCTTTGGCTGCAAGCTAAGTACTTGATCTAATAAAGAACCATATCCTATGCATCTGGGGTTGGTCACAGTGACTTCTATATTTTATTCACAACAGAAAGCTTTTTCTCTTGTTCATTTTTGTTTAACAGTATTCCTTTGCTTTAACACCAGTTGAATTGTTCTCATTGAAGTTATGTCAAAATTTCCAGTTCAAATAATGGGTCATTTTTTTTAATAAAACTCGGTTAATAGTTATGAAGATGGAAGCACTCTTTGGTGGGATGTATGGAAACCTGGGGTACCTTTATCTTCAGTGAAATATCATTCAGAATCAGGTCTCATGCTATCCCCTCTCAATTTTAATTTTTAGTTGATTAACTTACCTTCTCCAATAATAGTTATGTTTGTCTTCAAGAATGAAACAATGTATGATCTAATAAGGTTCAGGTGTGCAGCTTTATCCATTGCTATTGATGGGTTATGCAATGGTGGAATCTCAGGAGGTGCTGATAATAAAATAGCCATGTTCACTCTTGATCATCCAAAGGTGTGCCCTCAATCATTCTGTTTTTTTTGTTTCCTGCTACATATGAAAATTTATCCTTATCATGAAAGGCTCATGCTGTGCGTAAAAATTGTTATTATATACTCGTGGTACGCTGCGAACCCGAGTTTACTTTGTATGCCTTGCTGATTTCCAAGTCGAACTCAATACTAATGTCACGCCAAATCTTTAACGCCAAATCTTTAACTCAATACTCAATACCCATATGTACAGACCTTTAACAGAGTTGGAGCTATTCCAAATCTTGATGACTATGTAATTGAACTCAATACTAATGTCATGCCAGACCAACGAAGGTACACATGTATGGCCATTCAAAAATTCGTTTAGTTGATTTCGTGTGCATCCCTAAAATTCCGCCGTGGCGTTAGCACGGGCACTATACTAGTACGTAATAAACACACAAGACATGGTGACGCCCCAACGTGCGCCCCTTTTGTGTTAGAGATAGACTATTGCACAGGCGACTGAAATTTTTTTATCTTTCAGTCACCTAAAGTTGCACTTTGAATCATCTGAAGTTGCACATGTTTTTTTGGAGGGGGACTGCAATTTTAGTTGATTGAGAGTGCAATTTCAGGTCACCTGAAGTTACACTCTGAATCACCTAAAGTTGCAGCTGTTTTTTTTGGAAGGGGCTGCAATTTTAGTTCATTGAGAGTGCAATTTTAAGTGACTGAAACATAAAAAAATTTCAGTCGCCTGTGCAATAGCAAAACTGTTTGTGTTATTGCTCAACTTACGAAACAAAACGAGTACAAGGATATCTGAACTCCAGAAGATGAACAACCACTACAAAGAGGCCAAGTCTTTATTATGCATAACAGGAACAGGAACATGGGTCCAAGAATGCATGTATGCGGAGGTGTCTAGAGGAGGCCAAGATACTCCGCGGTGAGAGGCTTGAAGACGCGCTGCTCGTCGGACTCAAGCGCCACCGCGAGCTGCGGCCATATGTATGCACTAACGAGCCAGGACCCGTCGCCTTCAGGCAGCGCGCTCACCGACACGTAGGCCGAGCAAAGCGCCCCGGGATTCGAAACGGGCATCGCCAGAGCAGCTTTGCCGAAGCCGAAGTCCGCGTTGAGCTGGAACGAGTCGAACACCGACTGGCTTATCGTCGGGCTGCCGAGCCCGACGACGGCCGTCTCGATCAATTCTGGGGTCTTGTGCACCTCCACAAAGTCCACCAGATCCTGGAAGTGTTCATCGTAGTCTATCGACGTGATGGCATCACGCACCATGGCCGCTACCTCCGCCAGTGGCTTTCGCTGGATCTCCTCTACGGTCGCGTTCCCAAGAGCGTAGGTCACGAGGTTGCCAAAGTAGTTGCGCACTACGGGGATGAGCTCAGGCACCGTGATCCGCGAACGCCCGTCCACATACCACCCCATGCGGCAGCGCTCCGCGCGCAAGCGAGACGCGGCCAGGGTTCTGGGATTCAAAAGGCTAAAAATTTCGGTGGCCACCGAATTTGACGAATTTCGGAAATTTCGGAAATTTCGGACCGGTTTTCAGCTACGTTGACCAGTCAAACATTTCGTATTTGACCGAATTTTGACCGAATTTTGCCCGAATTTTGACAAATTTAGTCCGAAATTTTGAAAAAAAAAGAACAGCAGAGAAATAAATTAAAAACGATCAAACAATATACCATACTTCGATCAAGGCTTAAGAACAATAAATACTTCAATAGTTTTCAAACAACACACATTAGACTGCAGCCAGCACAAATTTAATTGCACACATGTGCCCACAAGGCCACAACATAATTAGGGGCAATATTTAGACAGTCCAGTCCAAAGGGGTTTGTTCATCACTCCACCATAAATAGTTCAGAGTCCAAATTAAGTACACAACATAGTCCAAATCCAAGGCCCCTTGAAGTCTAGTTCATCACTCCACAAATAGTCCAAAGGAGTTGAACATAGTTACAGTCCAACCAGCCACATGTACACTAAGAGAATTAAGTTGCCCAAAAGTGAGTCACCCAAAAGAAACTGTGAGTTAGCATATTGTCAATTGCCACTGGCACCATTTGTGTTTCATGGCATCGGCCAACCATCACCATATACACACCAAAAAATTGCTCCAGAACTGCTGGACTGTACCTATACAACATGCATGAAACAACAATTTGTAAGTTAACTTCAATTAACCAGCAAGCCACTTCATCACTGCATGATTTTTGGATGATTCTATTGGTGAAATATATTGCAGTCCTATTAGTAAAAATGTATTGCAGAGAATTTACTATTTGTAAGTTAACTTCAAATGGAAAAGAGAACTATAAAACAACTATGTATTTTCGGATGGTATTTTCGTCCAACCATCACCAGATACACACCAAAAAATTGCTCCAGAACTGCTGCTGGACTGTACCTGTACAACATGTATGAAACAACAATTTGTAAGTTAACTTCAATTAACCAGCAAGCCACTTCATCACTACATGATTTTTGGATGGTTCTATTGGTAAAATATATTGCAGTTCTATTAGTAAAATGTATTGCAGAGAATTGACTATTTGTAAGTTAACTTCAAATGGAAAAGAGAACTATAAAACAACTATGTATTTTCGGATGGTATTTTTGTCCAACCATCACCATATACACACCAAAAAATTGCTCCAGAACTGCTGGACTGTACCTATACAACATGCACGAAACAACAATTTGTAAGTTAACTTCAATTAACCAGCAAGCCACTTCATCACTACATGATTTTCGGATGGTTCTATTAGTGAAATATATTGCAGTTATATTAGTAAAATGTATTGCAGAGAATCGACTATTTGTAAGTTAACTTCCAATGGAAAAGAGAACTATAAAACAACTATGTATTGCTCTCCAGTCAATCATAAATTTATCATTTATGGAAATACACAACAATCAAATATAGATGCAGCAATTATATATACAGGTACCATAGTAGTGAACAGAGCATAGTACCTTGACAAAAGAGTCATGCTACTCTCGCTCGTAGAGACTAGAGAGGCTTTGAATCCTCATCCTTTTTTGCTGGAGTCTTCCAGATCTGCGGCTATTAGGATTACAATCTCCCTCACCTGAAGCTTCTATGTCTTCTTCAACTCTTGGTGCAGTTTCCACAGGCTCATCATCATCACAATTGTCTTCATCAGCACTATCATCATCATCACCTTCAGCTAAGGCATCCTCAAACTCATCCTCTTCATGTCCTTCATCACTTCCCTCCAACTCAAACTCAATCTCCTCGTCCACCCTAGCCCTCTTTGCACGAGATGAATTGTCCAGCTGGCTTCGACATAGGTCATCCAAACTAGGGCCTACATCATTCATAGATTTACCTAGCCAGTCCCATATTGGATTGTTCTCATCAAATATTGTAGCATCCAACATCATAGCACATGGATCAATTTCCTTGTCCTTCTGCTGGTATCCACTATCCTCTCGGATACGCTCCTTCAAGTTATAATGAACATACACAAGCTTGTGCAACTTGTCATAGCCTAACTTGTTCCTAATCTTTGTATGCACCAATGCAAAAGTGCTCCAATTTCTCTCACAGCCACTAGATGACACACATTGTGAAACGATACGTAATGCATACTTCTGTAAGGTAGGCACTTCTCCTCCAAACTGAAACCACCAATCAGCTGCCAAATGAGAATGGAAATTAGCCACAAGAAAAAGCACGGATTCTATTGCTATAGTGGGATGTGTAGGGAGAAATTTTCATCTCCATCCTTTCTTTTGAAGGGTATAAAATTTCTATAGTAAGGTACATGGGGTTATATGGTCTATCGTGCCATAACTCTACCAGTTCCAAATATCCTGAAATATGTACATTGTACAATGTTCAATGGTAAACATGGTGTATAGCATCAGGTGACCAAGAGAAATTTGGATGGAACAATTTGATGCTGATAGGCGCTAGCTGCTGATGCACATGGAGCAATTTGGAAGAATAAAAATATTCACATGGCATGCAAGACCGCAACCATTTAGAAAATTTACATTCTACTTTCATCAACAATTTTGTCACGCTAAACCATCAGTGGCAGTCATCACATTGTTAGCAAAAGCATTATGAAATTTCTCACATTCAGTATCAGGTCTTGTGAAAATGAACAGTATCAGGTTGCAAAAATGATTGATGAGTAGTATATATTTTTTTTGCTTGCTGGAGATCGTATCACTGGACAAGCGTTAAGGACTATTTTCCATTGCCAACTCACATTACAACTCAGAAAAACTTGCAGAATTTAAATGGATACGATGACAATGAAAAAAACTTGCAGAATTTAAATGGATCCCAAAAGAAAACATGTAGCCCATAACACCTTATACATACAACACTGAAGTATCTTCACTGGCAGAGTGTTTTTTTTTCTGTCATGCAACAACTCTACCGATTCTTAATACCCTGAAGTGAAATACTATGTACAATATTCAATACTAAGCACAATTTAATCTTTTAATCTTTTTGGATAATGTCACATATTACCTTTTTCATACTACACTGAATTTTTTGCGTGTTTTTATCTTTGAAAATAAAGAGGTTTTCACATTGCTTCTTGGAGAAGAATTGGCTAATTTGACCTCACTCTAGTGGACCTTAAATTGAAGAAGATTCGTCCTAATGAACACATTCACAGGCTCATTGGCAAATATGTATGAATATAGTGCGCTGCAGCAGAACCATCTAGTAGTTGACCTTTCTCGGTAGAGTAGTGTCAACAAATCCACCCCAGAAACAGAGCTAAGCTCTGAAGGGCATTTGTTAAGGGGATATCATGATATAAGATACTATGTTGGAACCATTCTAAGTGTTTTGCGATGTAAAAACAGAAAGGATACATAAACTCAATGTGCTGAGGAAGTAGAACTCCTACCCTCCATGGAGAATATCGATATTGTTATTTGCGGAATTTGGCCACATGAGACTTACTTGGGGACATAGATGATGCTCCAGCACGTGCTGTGGGCCGATTGAACCTCCCGAGGCACTCCCGAAAGACTGATATTTCCTTGATTGCCTGAACAGCATCATCAGACGTTTGTGCCATCTTCTCTATTGCGTCTGTTAGTGCTAAAGAATATTCTGGTTTGTTGCAAAAGTTGTGCCTGTAGTGGGTCTCGGGATCAAGAACAGCAGCTACATGAGAAAGGTGGAAAAGAGTTAGAATTTATGGGAGCACTACACATGTAATAATGAAATTTAGTAGCTGTATCAATACCTGCAACCATTAATGTGTTTCTTTCCATATTTTCAACCCTCCTTGTCACCTTACTCAGAAACCGATTAAACTGTCTTGTTCCCACACCAAGCTGAGCTTCCATTGCATGTATGGCTGCCATCATCCTTGGCTTGAACCCAGAAAGTGTACATGACTTCTGTGTATCTGCATATCGCAGCACCAAATAGAGTGGTTTTACTGCATCTACTACCCACTTCAATGCCGACCACCATGTAGAACTTGTCAAGCATGCTTCAGTGTACTCATAGTACTCCTCATCCTTCCAGTCACTCTCCTTCCAATCTTGTGAAACCATCCAAGCTCGGAGATTTTCTTTCTTGTCAAGGAAACTCTGGAGGAACATAAATACAGTTCCAAAGCGAGTAGCATTGGGTCTTATCAATTCCCCACCAATCTTTTTCTTCATCTCATCATGTAGCCTGTTATGGTTGTACAGGAACCTACAAATATGCTTGGCCTAGCTGCTGAGTAAGCCTAATTGCACTCCGAAAGTACGGGCAATCAGCTTTCAACCCAGGAATGTCGTTCGCATGGAAAAACTTTGCCCATACTTGTCCAAGCTTCTCTATAGATCCCTCTTGAAGTGCAGTATCAATCCTAGGCTGCACAGATGCTTTGCTGCGTGCCAAATCCTTGTCAAAGAAGGTAGTGACACTCCTTTTACCAACAGAAACACGAACACCTTTGCCACTCCCACACCTTCTCTCTATTGCACGAGAAAGGTTCTTATCTCCCAATTGTTTCCTAATATCCAGACGGACTTGTTCTTCTTCATCACTTGCAAGATCAATCACTTCTTCACCTTGCAAACCTTGCATCAGATCTCGCTCCAACCTGAGCATGCGTTCCCTTTTTTCTCTTTTATTGTCCATTGATGCCTTCCGTAACTCCCTCATTGCATCCCGCACAGCTCTGGGCACATTGTTGCATGACTTCACTTCACCAACTATACAGCCAAGATGGTCCCTGAGCCTTGTTGCACCTCCACCTCTGTTTGTAACCCCACAGTACCCACATTTGAAACCTTGGCCAGCAAGCTTTGTGCCATGCATCCACACCTTATTAATGTTTCCATCATTAACCTCTACATTCCAGAAGCACACTATCAGCAATAAAAAACATGAAAATAACTTGAGAATTTAATTTAATTACTATTAAACTAATCATAGAGGAATAACAGCCATATAGTTATATTTGTATGATAATTATTTAATAAACTAATCAACAGATGGTATGTAAAGGGAGGATAACTGTTTAATAAAGTTGACAAAGCAAGCTACTTCCTCCAGAACATTTGCATTCTCTATTTATTAATGCAATAAATTAGAAATTTCGTCTAGAGCAATGCCAAGGATAGCACGCACTTCATGCTCTTGCAAAACTACATTACACCCATCCAATCCACAAACAATTTAAGGAAAAAACCTCAAGAACAGATTCACATACCATCAATAAATAGGCATTGTGCAAAATATGCATTCCAATCAGCTAGTTAGTCACTATAAAAAATAGTTTGCATTGTTAAATGATATGGAGACAATGTATCGGCCATACTAATTCCTTTATGTTGAACCTATAGCATTTCTATTGTTTTAGGGAGCGGACAATTGTACAACTAATGAAATATGATACATTATATTCAGAAGTTTCCAAGTGGAGTGAGCAAGCTGCTCGCTAAGTGATGTGAATGTTTAGTTTAGAGTATGAAATAATAAACAAAGTACTTAGTTACTCCCCACCTTCATAAGGGTGCATACAAGTCAAGTATGGGAGTAAGTAATTGTTCATAGCAATAAATTAAAGAAAAGCGACAAGAACAATTCAAGATGTCAACAGTGAAGATGTACTAAACTGATCCGCGGATGGACCAGCACAAATCAATACCATAAATCTGTTAGTCCTTGGACATGGCATTCCATGACAATGATATTGCAATCGATACATTACATTTGTTTCTTTCTAATTTTCCGAAACAAAACTACTGTAAACCTATTAAAGGGCAGTCAGTATTAAAATCAACTACAGTTGCAAAAGAACTGTTGTAAATCAGAATGCTTTGTTGCTCCCTCTTGGTTGCTTTTAAGTTCACACCACCACTCAAAGCTAATTCTGTTTCCGATATGATCGGGATTGGAATTTACGTTCGGATCGGCTCTAATTTCTGGGAACCAAACCGAGTGCTATTGAATTCTAATCGGATATCCTATTCAGACCCGTAGCAAGTCCGGAGGTACTAATCAAATCTATTACTGTGAATTACATTAGTAATTACATACACCATTTTCACTACCCCCACCACCAACCCCCCAAAACCATGCTCACACAAACACCGTAAGCACGCATGCATCAGAGCGCTGTCCACAAGAAAGGTACATACAAACTGGGAAAAACCGTCAACAAGATGGCTTCAGTTGCTCATGATGGCAGGTCTCAAACTTGATAATACAACATTAACAGAACCACCACACTCTAGCTATAGCTTCATGAACTGTATTGTACCAAAAATAAAGTAATCTATACAAATACTAGGCTTGCAGTTGTGATGTCAATCTCTACAAAACAGGATACTCTGTTTTACATATACCTTCAGAAGCTGTTGCTGGCCGTGGTGCTGCAGCTGGTGCCGGCCGTGGTGCTGCAGCCCTTGCATGCCCATCTGAAGCATCACCAACCCCAATGCTTGCACTACCCCTGTCCCTCATCTGGCTGATGTCGCTGCCACCCAACCCACGCCGTAGAAGACTGCTCTCCATGAGCAGGGCCTGTACCCAACCCACATGGATGAGACGATGCATAGCAGGAATCACACAAAGCATCCATCACGGCCGGACATACATAGTCATACCAGCAGCTCAGCAGCTCGGTGATTGGGTGTTGATGGCGCCAACGATTGAAGGACTGCAGCGGCAGTGTAGATCTGGAGGATTAGTGATTGGGGACGCGGCGCACCCTTCTGCAAAAATGGGTACCGAAAATCTAGTAAGCATCAATTACTTGTTAGCGGGCAGCACAAGCAAGATCAGGAAGAAGAAAGGTAAGCAGTCTCATCTTCGCATCATCGACTGGCTACTAAACCCACAATTAAACTCGACTTGATTCAACTCCTAATCCAATTACACAGGAATACATAGAGGAAAGATTTGCTGTTTTGGTTGTTGCAGAGCAAGAGGGAAAGCGGAGCGTCAGAGCATGGGGGTAGTACCTCTCTCGGAGGAAGGCGATGGAGGCCAGGAGGGCGAGCGCGACGAGGTCTCGGTAGACGCAGAAGACGATCTGGTTCATGCCGACGTTGAGGACGGACTTGGTGAGGACATGGTAGCCGCCGTAGGCGAGACGATATGGCTGTAGGGGAGGAGAGGAGTAGAAGGGGAGATGTTGGGTGGAGTGGAAGGGAGATCCGCCGCCGCTGGCCTGGGTGCGCCGTGCGCACGGCGCTAGGGCTAGGCCAGCCGCCGCCGTTGGGGACGATATGGCTGTAGGGGAGGAGAGGACTGGAAGGGGAGATGTTGGGTGGAGTGGAAGCCTGGAAGGGAGATCCGCCGCCGCTGGCCTGGGTGCGCCGTGCGCACGGCGCTAGGGCTAGGCCAACCGCCGCCGCTGGCCAGGTGAACAGGAGGAGGAAAAATGAAACCCTAGGGTTTTCAGAGTTGTGCTTGTGTTTTTATAGCTGTAGAAGGCATTCGTGGGCTGGGCTGGACCTTGGCTTGGGCTGAAAATTTAAATTGGGCCGAAATAATTTGTCCGGTTTGATTTTTTCTCGGGCCTGTCCGAGATGGACGAATCTCACCGAAATTCGCCTCATTCGGGTCGAATCCCAGAACCTTGGACGCGGCCACTACGGCGGCGAGGACCTTCCACAGGTACGCGGACACCGCCTGGACGCGCGACGAGCGCTGGCCCGTGGTGCTCGCCATGTCGCGCAGGCTGGCAATGTCGCTTGCCTCGATGTAGTAGAGGCGGTCGACGAAGCTGTGATGGGCCGTCAGGACGTTGATATGCCGGTGCTGGTCATACGTTGTTAACCAGGCGTCCAGTGAGGCGCTGTATGACGGCGGGTTGCGAGGGCGGAACACCGAGCGGTCGTGGTTGGGGATTCCCCCGGCGATCCTCCCCGTCCGCGCGAGCTCGGACCACATCCCGACGACCATGGCGACGGAATGGCCGTCGCTAACAAGGTGGTTGAAGCCCCAATAGACGGAGAATCTGCCGCAGGCAAAGGACAGCAGCTGGACCGACAGAGCGACCTCTTCAGGGTACGGCAGCATGATTTTTTTCAACGACTCCGACGCCAGGCCGTAGTCCAGGCTCCCCAGGGCGACGTTGACCTCTCCAACTATAAGCTCCGCGCCTTGGTTGTGGCAGTGGAGCTCGGGGAGGCCGGAGCTTGGGTTGGTGCCGATGCGGCCGGCGAGAGGGTAGAAGTAGTTGAGGCAGGACGGCAGGACGGCCTCGAAGGTGGCGACGACGGCGTCCCAGTCACCAGCTGTCAGAATCCTGGGGTAGAGGCATAGCATGCGCTCTTGTTCGTTGCGGCCGTAGAGGTCGAGGTTGGAGAGGGGCGCCACGTGCGGCTGGATGGAGGGGTCGGAGGCCTTCACAAGGCGGCGACTCATGACGCGGATGGTCAGGTCGACGGAGCCATCAACAGCCGTAGGCGCCATATCGATATTTGAGCCACAGCTAAGCTGGCTACTGCAGCTTGAGGACGAGCCCTAACTAATTATATAGGCGCTGGCCATCCGATAAATAACGGAAATTAAATGCACTGATTTTCATTGGGAAAAAAACGCACTGCACCGCCACCGCACAATTCCCCCCTCTCGATCGCTACGTCGTGTTCTTTCTTTCTTTTTTTGGCGAGACGCTATCTAGTGTTCCTGTATGACAGGCAATATATGTCTGTCAATAACTACCTGAAATCAAGCACTACGTGATTTAACCAATAAGTAATGACTTTTGTAAGGGTCGGAGATTTTGTGTTTTCTTATAAAAAAATATTTTTGTCATGCAAAAATATGCAGTTTTATATCCATTTTTTTGTATTTTTGTAGGGTTTACTAGTTATTAGAAATTTGGTTTTTCTCCCCAAAAAAGTTATTGTCTTGCAGTGGAATTGAATTTACATGTTTCAAAATTAAGCATGACTCCCAATTTGAGTTCAAGATTCCATATTTCATTTCAATTCCTAATCTATACTAATATAAAAAGCACCAGTTTGAAAATCTGCATTAAAAGGCTGGCGGATCTTGAGGATCCAGACCATCCATCTCTCATGTCCCACGACTCAAGCTCCAAGTTGGGCCCTACTCTGAATTACCACCTCAGGCTCAATATTTACCACGTAGGTAGATAGCCAATTCATACCCGGAATTACTTCCAGGCCACTTAAACTGATTACAAAGAGGTTAGCTAGGAACTTGGTATTCTGAATTATAATGGCCTGCTCCTTTCTAATTGATGTCACTTCTAACATTCCGGTAGGTGTACTAACTCCCGGGGATTTTTCCAATGGTTCAGACGTTAAATTGTTCTCTACTAGGAATTTACGAGATATAAAGTAGTGAGTCGCTCCAGGGTCAAAAAAGAATATAGTACGTACCCATGGCGGGTGGATGTAATACCTTACCCATGACTACATCGGTTGCTTGTCCGATTTGCTCCATGGTCACGTGGGTAAGGCGTGCTGGTCCTCCTCTTCCAACTCCTCCCATGATAGGTTAATTGGTTGCCCCTGGGCTGATTTGGGCAGCTGATCTGCGTGGTGCTGGGGCCAGTAATCTTGGCACATAAGTTGGTTGTGTTGAGGGTCCAACGATTCTTTGTGGATGGGGGCATTCGACCTTACGATTGTTGGACTTAATCCTAGTTGTGTGCCTCTGGAGTTTTATTGTATTGCAGCGTCAGGTTTTGAGTCAGTTTCAGATAGCATGCAGAGTATGCCGGCGCAGCAGGCGGACAGAGTATGCATGAGTCAATAACGTGCAGTTTGCACGAAGTCAATCCTTCCGTTTGTTAAGGATCTGTGATCCGATTTAGGTGCTAGACTATTTAGCATTCAGTTAGTAGTCATTGAGGTATTCTGAAGACATTCAGTTGTATTCGTGAGACAATTGAGTAATTGATTCACAGATTTTGTTCTCTGAACATTCCACAAAAATTCAGTACTTTGCCGTAAAACCAACAGTGTCGCTCGGTTCAGTTTTCTGGGCGTCCTCTGTTTTGCTTCTATTCTGGGCACATTCCTGGACCTTCTCTGTTTACATTTGGTATCAGAGCTCCTGGTTAGAGTGCCCATTTGCCCCTGTTGAATCCGGATGGCGCTCGTCGCAGCAGAGAATGCGTGGGAGAGCGACGGAGGCCAGTTCGTGTACCCGCAGCTGACGGCGACAAATTACGCCAGCTGGGTGATCCTGGTTCAGGCGATGATGGAGGACCAAGGCGTGTGGGAGGCGATCGAGCCGGCGGTCGGGGCGGTCGTCGACACGAGGAAGGACAAGAAGGCGCGGTTGCACCTTCTTCAAGCTCTCCCGGAGGACCTCCTCATGCAGGTGGCAAAGAAGAAGACGGCGAAGGAGGTGTGGGATTGTCTCAAGACGAGGTTCGTCAGCGCGGAGCGCGATAGGGAGGTGCGGCTGCAAATGTTGAAAAGCGAATTCGACGTGCTGCGCATGAAGGAGGACGAGACGCTGGTTCAGTACGCCGGCAAGCTCCCGGCCATGTCTGTCAAGTACGGCAACCTCAGTGGCACGCTCGACGACGCCGCCCTGGTGAAGAAGCTCTTTGACACAGTGCCGGACCGGTTCCTCAATGTCATCGCTGGCACTGAGCAATTTTACGACCTCCGCACACTTGCGTTCGAAGAGGCAGTGGGCCGGCTAAAGGCCTACGAGGAGCGCACGCGACGTGCGTCGGGCGGCGCGAGAGCAGACGGGCAGCTCCTTCTCACTCAGGTGGAGTGGGAGGCGCGCCACAAGAAGACAGCAGGTGAATCATCCGCGAGAGGAAAATCGCCTGACACCGGCGGCCGCGGCAGGGGACGTGGTCGTGACAAATGGCGAGGTCGTGGAGGACGCGGGACATCGTCAGGCAAAGAAGGCTCCACAAGCTCTGTGGTCAGACGTGATAAAAGCCATATCAAGTGTTTCACTTGTGGCACAATGGGCCATTATGCCAGCCAGTGCAAGCAGCCAAAGAGGGAAGAGGAGGCGCATCATGTGAGTGCCGACAACGTCGAACCGGCGCTGCTGCTCGCGGTGACAGAGGAGCTGGTGCCGCTCGAGCAAGCGCAGGAGGAAAACCAAGCTGCTGTCTTCCGTAAGGAGCCTCTCGGACAAACACACAAGGAAAGCCTGTATGCTGCATCCCTAAACGAGTCACTCGTGCAAGCACAGAGGGGAGTCCAAGATGTTGTCTTTCTCAATGAAGAGAACGTGCGGCCGGAACTTCATCTGGCCGGAGAAGGGGTTAAAGCGGGTGACGTCTGGTACCTCGACAACGGCACCAGCAACCACATGTCCGGAGATCGAGGCAAGTTTCGGGAGCGAGATGAATTTGTCACAGGTAAAGTGAGGTTTGGAGATGGCTCGTACGTACAGATCATGGGCAAAGGCTCTATCTTGTTTGATTGCAAAAATGGAGATAACTGGTTGCTCCAGGAGGTGTATTTCATCCCAAAGTTGCGTAGCAATCTTGTAAGCCTTGGACAGTTGACAGAGATTGGCTACCGGCTGGTGATGGAAGATGATGAGCTTGAAGTGTTCGACAAAATGTCTCAAAGGTTGATCATGAGGGTGAGGCGTTCTCCTAACCGCCTCTACCGTATTGAGCTGAAGCAGGCAGTCCCAGTGTGTCTGTTGACAAGCATGGAGGAACCAGCATGGCTTTGGCACGCACGGTTGGGCCATGTCAACTTCCAAGCGTTGAAGCTGTTAACTGACAAGGAGATGGCAGCGGGTGTGTCGGCAATATCACATCCAAATCAGCTGTGCCAAGCTTGCATGGTGGCGAAACAGGCCAGGCACCCGTTCCCAGCGACGTCAAGCTACCGAGCACAGGAGGCGCTCGAACTACTCCACGTCGACCTTTGTGGTCCGATAACTCCACCGACAGCTGCTGGTAATAAGTATTTCATGTTGGTTGTTGATGATGCTACAAGATGGATGTGGGTGCATGTCTTGAAGACCAAGGATCAAGCTTGTGTTGAATTTGTGAAGCTTAAAGCGCAAGCTGAGAACATGTGTGGACGTCACATCAAGACGTTGAGGTCAGACCGTGGTGGCGAGTTCTTGTCCGCGGTGTTCGCCAAGGTCTGTGAAGAGGCTGTTATCCAAAGGAATTTCACTGCGCCCTACACGCTGCAGCAGAATGGCGTCGTGGAGCGCAGGAACAGGACCGTCATGGAGATGGCACGATCTTTGCTCAAGTGCATGATTGTTCCAGGGAGATTTTGGGGGGAGGCTGTGCGACATGCAGTACATCTGTTGAACAAGCTGCCGACAAAAGCAATGGGACAGCGTACCCCATTTGAGGCTTGGAACGGGTGGAAACCGCACTTGGCGCACCTGCGAGTGTTCGAGTGCACGGCTCATGTCAGGACAGTGGCACCACACATGAAGAAGCTCGACGATCGAAGCCAGCAGATGGTATATTTTGGCGTCGAGGGCGGGTGCAAGGCGCATCGTCTCTTCGACCCACGCCGCGGCAAAATTGTTGTAAGTCGTGACGTATTGTTTGAAGAGAACCAGAAGTGGAAATGGTCTGCTGGTGAAAGCGTGGAAGAATCTGCAGAGTTTCAGGTTGAAGAGGATACGCACATTAACCCATCCGTGTGGACCTCTGCTGGAGGGCAGGCGGCTGTGCCAGGAGCTCCTGAAGCGGTCCAGCCCAGTAATGAGTTGACAAGTGCGGCGTCAGGCGGAGTGATGCAAGGCCAGCGGCCTGACTCTGGTGCGGCTTGGTCCAGTAGCAACTCGGCGAGCGTGGCGTCTGGAGGTGAGGCGGTCGCAGCATCACCACCGGGCCCAGTGACGAGGGCACGGGCTGCTGCATGCATGGGACGAGTGGCGAGGACTTCATCAGCACTGCAGGCCACTCCCATGCACGTGCCACTGACTGGGACAGAGCCGGTCATGCAGCAGGAGACTCCTGGCTTGACAAGGAGCAGCAGGTCGGAAGAAGACTCAGTTGGGAACATCAGCTCAGTTGAAGTCCCACTCAGATATCGCAGCCTGGAAGACATTTATCAGAATACAACTGAGGTAGAGTTGAAGTTTGACTCAGATGTTGAGGTTTTACTTGCTGAAACAGGAGAGCCAACTTGCTACAATGAAGCAGCAGGGAACCCAGATTGGGAGGAGGCAATGGACAGTGAGATAGAGTCAATTGAGAAGAATGCAACATGGACATTGACCACACTGCATGCTGGACACAAACCCATTGGACTTAAGTGGGTTTACAAATTGAAGAAGAACTCGGAAGGAGAAGTGATCAAGCACAAGGCGAGGTTAGTGGCAAAAGGATACGTACAACGGCAAGGAATAGATTTTGAGGAGGTGTTTGCGCGAGTTGCCAGATTGGACACAGTGCGTGTGATTCTCGCTCTTGCTGCAAATCGTGCTTGGGAAGTGCATCATCTTGATGTCAAAACAGCCTTCTTGCATGGAGAACTCGAAGAAGAAGTCTATGTGTCACAGCCAGAGGGATACTCTGTGAAGAATAAGGAGCACCTGGTACTTAAGCTGAGCAAGGCTCTTTATGGTCTTCGGCAGGCGCCGCGGGCTTGGAATATAAGACTGGATAAAAGTCTAAAAGGGTTTGGTTTCAGAAGATGCATACAAGAGCGGGCTGTGAACACAAGAAGTGAAGGAAGAGCTGAAATTATACTTGGGGTATATGTAGATGACCCCATTGTCACAGGGAGTGATCCAAAGGAGATTGAAGCTTTCAAACAGCAAATGACAACTGAATTTGAAATGTCTGACTTGGGTCTGCTGTCATATTACCTTTGTATTGAGGTGTCACAGCAAAAGGATTATTTGACAATCAAACAAACTGGTTATGCACTAAAGGTGTTGAAGCAGTTCGGTATGTTGGACTGTAATGCAACCAAATACCCTATGGACCAAAGAGCAAAGTTGCACAAAGACCTTGATGGTCAGCTAGTGGATGCCACGGAATACCGGGGAGTGATAGGCTGCCTCAGGTATTTACTGCACACTCGGCCAGATTTATCATTTCCTGTTGGAGTTGCAAGTAGGTTCATGGATAGGCCAACAGTGTTGCATTCAAGAGCTGTGAAGCAAATCCTTAGGTACCTGAAGGGTACTATTAACCTTGGGCTGGTTTACACCCGAGGAGGAGGTGAAGAAGTGTTGACAGGATACACTGACAGCGATTTAGCTGGAGACTTGGATGACAGGAAGAGCATGGGTGGAATGGCCTTCTATATCAATGAAAGCCTAGTGTCTTGGTGCTCACAAAAGCAGAAAACAGTGGCGCTTTCATCTTGTGAGGCTGAATTCATGGCGGCTACGGCAGCGGCAGTGCAAGCTCTTTGGCTCAAAAGTTTGCTGGAAGAGCTCACTGGAAAAGAGCAAAGAGCAGTGAAGATTTATGTTGATAACAATTCAGCTATTGCGCTTATGAAAAAACCGGTTTTCCATGGACGAAGTAAGCATATTGACACTAAATATCACTTCATTAGAGAGTGTGTTGAAGGAGGACGTATTGAAGTTCAGCGAGTCTGCACTGCAGAACAAAGAGCTGACGCTTTGACAAAGGCATTGTCGGCGGTGAACTTGGCAACAATGCGACATTTGCTTGGTGTCCGCGATCTTGGCACACACCAGGATCAGGGAGGAGTATGTTGGACTTAATCCTAGTTGTGTGCCTCTGGAGTTTTATTGTATTGCAGCGTCAGGTTTTGAGTCAGTTTCAGATAGCATGCAGAGTATGCCACAGCAGGTGGACAGAGTATGCATGAGTCAATAACGTGCAGTTTGCACGAAGTCAATCCTTCCGTTTGTTAAGGATCTGTGATCCGATTTAGGTGCTAGACTATTTAGCATTCAGTTAGTAGTCTTTGAGGTATTCTGAAGACATTCAGTTGTATTCGTGAGACAATTGAGTACTTGATTCACAGATTTTGTTCTCTGAACATTCCACAAAAATTCAGTACTTTGCCGTAAAACCAACAGTGTCACTCGGTTCAGTTTTCTGGGTGTCCTCTGTTTTGCTTCTATTCTGGGCACATTCCTGGACCTTCTCTGTTTACAACGATGTCCAAGCTTCCCACATTTGAAACATGCATTTGTGTCTCTCAGGCAATCCTTTGTCAGATGGCTTCCCCCAATCCTTTGTGGACGGGTGTCTATCTTGGCTTTCTTTCTTCGCTCCTCGATCTGGTTGGAGTGTTCACTTTCCAAGATTATGGCTCTACTAACCAAGTCTTGAAATGCAGTGATCTTGTGGATGGATAGGAGAATCTTAAGATAGGGGTACATGCTGAATTATGTGGGCCAAGCCCATAAGAATAATTCCTAAATCTCAAAGGCCCACTCATGCAAAGGAGCAATGCATGTGCACTTTAGTACCATATTGCTAGTTCTAGGAGAGGAAGACCACCTTAAAAGGGATGGTGCACTCCTAGCCACTTGAGGCATGTGTGGGAG
The DNA here is from genome assembly GCA_017311315.1 of Dendrocalamus latiflorus. NCBI lineage: Eukaryota > Viridiplantae > Streptophyta > Magnoliopsida > Poales > Poaceae > Dendrocalamus > Dendrocalamus latiflorus. Next base: position 588,867 of record CM029669.1, on the reverse strand, counting down.
AGAACTAGAGGATCACACGCGCGCGCTCGCTCGCCTCGCCTCGCCTCGCCGGGCCGGGCGGGGCGGGGCGGGGGGCGCGCGTGCACGGCACCTGCATGAATGGTCCGCCAAAAGCAACTAGGTTCTGTTATGTGTATTTATTGAAAACGAAAGATGAGGCTTTAGACTATTTTAAAATCTATAAGGCAGAAGTTGAAAACCAGTTAAATAGAAAGATAAAAAGACTTAGGTCAGATCGTGGTGGAGAGTATTTCTCAAACGAATTTGACTTATTTTGTGAGGAACATGGTATTATACATGAGAGGACGCCTCCTTATTCTCCCGAGTCAAATGGGATTGCCGAAAGGAAAAATCGCACGTTGACTGACTTGGTGAATGCCATGTTAGATACTGCGGGCTTACCTAAGGCATGGTGGGGGGAGGCTTTGCTAACGTCTAATCATGTATTAAATAGAGTTCCTAACAGAAATAAGGACAAAACACCATACGAGGTATGGATTGGGAGAAAACCATCACTTTCTTACTTGCGTACATGGGGGTGCTTGGCGAAAGTTAATGTGCCAATAACTAAGAAACGCAAGCTTGGACCTAAAACTGTGGACTGTGTCTTTCTGAGATATGCTAATCATAGCATTGCTTATAGATTTTTGATAGTTAAAACTGAGGTACCTGACATGCATGTTGGTACAATTATGGAGTCTCGAGATGCAACATTCTTTGAGAATATTTTTCCAATGAAGGATACACATAACACTACTAGTCAACCTTCTGAAATAATTCCTAGTTCAATCACATCACCTGAACCTTTTGAATATACACATGAACTTGTCAATGAGGAGGATGACAGTGGAGCTCCTAGAAGGAGCAAGAGACAAAGGATATTCAAATCCTTTGGTGATGATTTCACTGTGTACCTTGTGGACGACACTCCCAAATCTATTTCAGAAGCGTATGCATCCTCTGATGCAGACTACTGGAAGGAGGCTGTCCGTAGTGAAATGGATTCCATTATCGCTAATGGAACCTGGGAGCTGACAGATAAACCTTATGGGTGCAAACCTGTAGGGTGCAAGTGGGTGTTCAAAAAGAAGCTTAGGCCTGATGGTACTATTGAAAAGTACAAGGCTCGGCTTGTTGCCAAGGGCTATACTCAGAAAGAAGGCGAAGATTTCTTTGACACTTACTCACCTGTTGCTAGACTGACCACAATTCGAGTACTACTTGCTTTGGCTGCCTCACATGGTCTTCTCGTTCATCAAATGGACGTTAAGACAGCTTTTCTTAACGGAGAGCTGGATGAGGAAATTTACATGGAACAGCCTGATGGATTTGTAGTAGAAGGTCAAAAAGGCAAGGTGTTAAAACTGTTGAAATCTTTGTATGGTCTGAAACAAGCCCCTAAGCAGTGGCATGAGAAGTTCGATAGAACACTGACATCTGTAGGCTTTTCTGTCAATGAGGCAGATAAATGTGTATACTATCGCTATGGTGGGGGTGAGGGAGTTATTCTATGTTTGTATGTGGATGACATCCTGATTTTTGGGACAAACATCAATGTGATAAATGAGGTCAAATCATTCTTGTCTCAAAACTTTGATATGAAAGATCTGGGAGTGGCTGATGTTATTCTAAACATTAAATTGGTTAGAGGTGAGGATGGGATTACACTTTTGCAATCTCATTATGTGGAAAAGGTCTTGAGCCGTTTTGGTTTTTCTGATAGCAAGCCTTCTCCAACACCTTATGATCCTAGCGTGTTACTTCGTAAGAATAAGAAAATTGCTAGGAATCAGCTGGAATATTCTCAGATAATTGGCTCACTTATGTACCTAGCTAGTGCAACAAGGCCAGACATCTCCTTTGCTGTGAGCAAGTTAAGCCGGTTTACATCTAACCCAGGAGATGATCACTGGAAGGCGCTTGAACGAGTGTTGCGCTATCTGAAAGGTACCTCGAACTTTGGACTTCACTATACTGGGTACCCATCAGTGCTGGAGGGTTATAGTGATTCCAACTGGATCTCTGATGCTGAGAGATCAAAGCCACTAGTGGATATGTTTTCACTATTGGTGGTGGTGCTGTTTCATGGAGGTCTTGCAAACAGACCATTTTGATGAGGTCAACCATGGAAGCAGAGCTTGCGGCACTAGACACTGCTACTGTTGAGGCAGAATGGCTACGGGATCTATTGATGGATCTACCTACGGTGGAAAAGCCAGTGCCAGCTATCCTTATGAACTGTGATAATCAAACCGTTATCGCTAAAGTGAACAGTTCTAAGGATAATATGAAATCGTCTAGGCATGTCAAGAGACGATTGAAGTCTGTCAGGAAATTGAGAAACTCCGGAGTTATAACCTTGGATTACATCCAAACAGATAAAAACCTGGCAGATCCCTTTACAAAGGGACTATCACGGAATGTGATAGATAGTGCATCGAAGGAGATGGGTATGAGACCCATGTGAGTTATCTATGGTAGTAACCCAACCTATGTGATCGGAGATCCCGTGAATTAGGATCTGGGAAAAACAAGCCATTAGTTAACTGGAGGAGAGTAATTTCAACCCTCTCTATGTGAAGATGCAATACTCTTAGAAACTGCAAGGCAGGTTGACTAAGGTCTTAATGTGTTCCATTGGCTTTTAGAAGCAAAGACGCTATCCTGCAGAGCGTTCTTGAAAGAACACACCTATATGAGCCCGACTGTTAGTCGCAGTCTATGGAGATCTTGGGTAATCTCCTACTAAGCTCATGAAGAGACCAAGGAGTATGACTTATACGCTCCAACCGAGGGGTAGCCTACTGGCGGCCTAGTATCAGTTAAGTCTTTAAGTGAAGCTTGCTTGCACCAAACATGCAATTCAAGGCATAGTCCATTGTTCAAGTTGTGAGTAAGTGTAGCTTGGAGTTCTAGATGGATGTTCAACCTTAATCGGTCTCCATCGAAATACTGATATATAAACAGTACATTGGAATTCAGGCAAATCTCTGTGGGACTTTGAGATCTGGTGGGGGATTGTTGAATTATGTGGGCCAAGCCCATAAGAATAATTCCTAAATCTCAAAGGCCCACTCATGCAAAGGAGCAATGCATGTGCACTTTAGTACCATATTGCTAGTTCTAGAAGAGGAAGACCACCTTAAAAGGGATGGTGCACTCCTAGCCACTTGAGGCATGTGTGGGAGAGAACTAGAGGATCACGCGCGCGCGCTCGCTCGCCTTGCCTCGCCTCGCCGGGCCGGGCCGGGCCGGGCCGGGCTGGGCGGGGCGGGGCGGGGGGCGCGCGTGCACGGCACCTGCGTGAATGGTCCGCCAAAATCGGCTCCAGATGCTTGCGCAGACGCGGCTTCCTTTTGCAGTTTTATTTTTGCTGTTTTGAGTAGCGGTGAATCCGGATCGGTTACGCGCAACTAATCCGTTTCGGTTACGAGTTATGGAGAACGTGTAGGCGTCTTGATCACACGTCCTGTTTTCTCCATAAATACTGAGCCGCCGACTCCATACAGAAGACGCGAATCAATCTAGGGTTTTTGCCTCCTCCATTGTACTGCGCCGTCCCACGTAGTCTACTCCGTCCCGTCCGCCGGCGTGCACTGTCGTTCGGGAGAGCAGGTCTCCGGAACCGTCGCCTTCGAAGTCCTGCACCGGGAGAGGGCGAATAAGGTTTTTGGGAAGCGCTCTGCGCGACTGCTTGCTGTAGCTCTGGCTCGTCTTCCTCGTCGTTCGGCTTCGGCGAATCGTCATCGACCTCGTGTCATCCACACCGTACCTGCAGCGTCAACATCGGCAAACCGATCAGAGCAGAATCATCGGTACGTAACAGTCATGTTCTCCGCATTAGATTTGTTCATGTACAGTTTTCTGGTTTACATGTCTAGATCTGTTATGCCTGTGATGGTTCTGTTATTTTGCGTGTATGATGTCATGATTAATTTATAGAATAAATTGAACCTACATGTGCTTAATTTTCCAACAGTACATTCCTTCTAGAAAATTTTCCATCTTCTTCTCTTCGGTGTGAGAGACCATGTGGATGTGACCCTATCCTTGTGATGAGTAATTGACACGTGTTCTGAAAAGTTTGAGTTTGATTTTGTTGGTTCGCGCCAAGTCGGCGCATGGCGCAGTCTAGGTTGGTTAGACGTACTTGGGATGCTTGTTCTTCCTGATCGGTCGTTTGGACAATTTCGTGCTTGAGTACGTTTCACTGAAGCTAATGTTGATTATATTGTTTCGAGCGGTGCTATGTGATGTTTTCTTGTCTGTGATGGCTGCAGGACCTTGAGGCGAAGTCGTGGCGAGGTATGAGATGGCCGGACTAGGCACAGGTGGTGCTGAGGTCAAAGCAATCGGGAAATGCCGAAGATGACGAGGACTCGAGGTGGTTGCGAGGCTTGGACAGCAAGAAATGATGAAACTTCCCGGAAGGTGCAGGAGTGGCATTTTGGTAAATGCGCAAGACTGCAAAGTGGAAGCGTTTTCGGTTTTGAGTTAACGGGTAAAGGGTTAAGTTGTAATGGGCAAAGCAAATTGAACCTGCTAACTCAAGGCTATATATAGAGGGTTGTTCCCTGGTGGCATTAAGGCTTTTGGAGGGGTTAGTTTTGCTTTTCTTATGTGCTGTTGAGGAGTTGGTGAGGAGAGCAGAGTTGGTTTAGCTTTCTGTTTTCTTGTCTGCATGAGTTCTTGTTTTCTCTCCAGCGTGTATTCCTCTCAGGATGTGAGATGGGGATGAAAAGGCCGTAGTCCTTGAACTCTTGTAATCATTCATCCCTCCTAATCAATATGAGAAAATCTTTGTCTAAGATGATATGGTCTCATGCTTTCATTTGCTGTGTTTATGCTTCAGTTTCATCTTCTTTCTTGCTATTTGTTTCTTTCTGCCTATTCTCATTTTGATTGAAGTCCTTGTTCAAGAAGCTGCAGATCATACCTGAGAGCTGAGAGACCATGTGGTCGTGCTCCATGAGAGTGATGAGTAATTGACAAAGGTTTAGGTCAGTCGAGTTTGGTTTGAGTGGTTCGGAGTCGAGTCGTTGCGTGGCGCAATCGGGCTCGGTCGGACTTTGGTCAAATCTGGTCATTTGGGTTTAGGATGCATATTCTAATGTTTTGACAGGTTTTGACTTCATCTGTGGTAAGTGTAATAGTATTTACGCTTTCATGTGTCGAGCGGTGCTATTTGACGTGTTTCTTGTCTGTGTGACTGCAGGACGTCGAGTTGGAGTCGTGGCGAGACACGGTGGACCGGACTAGGCGCAGGTGGCGCTGAGGTCAGAACGGTCGGGATGTGTCGAAGACGACGTGGACTCGAGGTGGTTGCGAGGCGTGCGAGGCAAGGAGCGCGGAAGCTTCCCGGAAGGTGCAGAAGGGGCGAATCGGGAAATTCGCAAGGCTGCACACGCGGGAGCGGGCTCCGTTGGACGTAGCGGGCGTAACGGGGCGGAGGCCCGTTAGCCAGGCGCTATAAAAGGAGAGGAGGGGCTGCATGCCCTCCTTGAGCACTTGAGGTGGAATTAGGGTTTGCTAGAGTCAAAAGAGTCTTTAGTGGTTGCTTTAGGCTTTAGGCTTTAGTTGTTGAGAGTGGGTGGAGAAGGCAGAGGGTTGTTCTGTCCTCCATCGATGTGTTCCTGAGTGCTCCCTCCCTCATGTGTTCTTGAGTTGTGTTCTTGAGTAGAGAGGGAGAGGATGGTTTGAGTTGAGAGCTTGTAATCTTTCCTTTTGTATCAAGTCGGGGTATCGGGACTCCTCTGTGTTCATTGTGATCCAAGAAATGAAAATCTGAAGTTTTTATTCCCGTGCTCTCTGTTCTTCCTTCGATGCTCTTTTGGTGGATTTCTTGAGATTTTGATTTTCGAGTTCTTGCTTGCTGTGGAGGTGTAAAATGGGTTGCTCCATGATGGGATAGTGCTTCAAGATCATTTGATCAATTAAAATCCCAGAGACAAGGTTTTAATCTCAGTTTTGCCTTTTTGACCTCCCCTGTTCAAGCTTTGCATTTCTAGGGTTTTGGTGCTCTCAGTGTTCCCCTCGTTGAATGGCTTGAAATTTGGCATGGAGGATCCAGAGGCTATCTTATAGCTATCCTCAAAATTTCATAGCCAAAGGATCAACCGGTTGGGAGAAATTTGATTTTTGGCTCGGGTCGTGCAAGAATTCAGATTTTTACCCAAATCTGAAATTCTTGATTCTTGGAGTGGATTTCTTGTTATTGTCTTTTGGCTTAGTCTTCTGGGAGTGTTCCCTAGCTATCCTCAAAGTTTCCCAAGCCAAGAATCCAAGAATCGGTGCGAATCTCTCAATTTTCTGAAATTCCTGTTTGCTATTTTTCTCGAGAGGTACTACCGCTCGGGGAGCGGTACTACCGCTCAAAGGTACTACCGCTCTGACCAGCGGTACTACCGCTCAGCGGTACTACCGCTTGACCAAGCGGTACTACCGCTTGAGGCCAGTTTTGCGCTGAATTTGCTTTTCTTGATTGCTTCCTTCTGGGTCTAGTTTTTCAGTGTCTCTGTGATTTCCAGTGAGGGCTTATTTTCTCCTTCATAGCTCTCATAGCTACTGGAGAAGAAGATATTTGTTGGGGGCGATTTTTAAAGATCGACATTCACCCCCCCTCTGTCGCCATTTCGGTCCTACAATTGGTATCAGAGCCGGTTAGCTCTAATTCATAGATCTTAACCGGTCTCAAGAGCCATGGCGACGGACAAGTACTCGACCAAGCCGCCCGTGTTCGATGGCATCGATTACCCCTTCTGGAAGAGCCGAATGGAGACATACATCCAGGCCCAGGGGTATGCCATCTGGCGGAAGGTCAAGGTACGATTCGCTGTTCCTGCCGATGAGAACATCAATGCCGGGAACATGGCTGATGTTGAGGCGAATGCAAAGGCAAGGAACATCATCATCCAGGGGTTGAGTCGTAGCGAGTTTGACCGTATATCTCACCTGTCGTCCGCCTACGACATCTGGGTGACCCTCGACGCATACCATGAGGGCACCACCCAGATCAAGACGGTTCGACAAGACCAGTTCAAGCGCGAATACAACAAATTTGAGATGCTTGCTGGTGAGTCCCTGGACGAGTGCTTTTCGCGATTTCACAAAATCTTGAGCAACCTCCGAGCGGTCGGTCTCACATACCCCGACTCGGACAACGCTCGTCAGATGCTCGCGGCACTCGATCTGCGCGTGTGGGAGATGAAGGTGACCACCATCAAAGACACGACAGACCTCTCGACCCTGACTCTTGACGCGCTGTACTCGCGCCTCAAGACTCACGAGATTGACGTTGTCTCTCGTCGGTCGAAGTCACAGTCGATGGCTTTGGTCACCGATCCCAGTTCGGCTTCTGGTTTTTCCGCCGATTTGCTTTGTGGGTTCTCCCTAGCTGCTCTATGTGACGTAACTGATGATCAGTTAGAGCAGCTAGAGGATGAACAGCTGGCCCTCCTAGCTCGGAAGTTCTCCCATGCTTACAAGAGGAGGAGGGACAGAAAGAGAGGCGGACCAGTCATCTGCTTCGAGTGTGGTGGCCCCAACCACATTCGAGCGAACTGTCCCAAGCTGGAGAAGGGCAAGAACGACTACGGCGGTTCGGGCAAGAACGACTACACCGACAAGAACCGCAACAAGAAGACTCCAGCTCAGACGCCGGGAAAGAAGAAGTTCCGCAACTTCGGGAAGGCCAAGAAACTCTTCCACCACGTCCTCACCGCCTTCGACGACCTCGACCTCAGCGAGGTGGAGGGATGGAGCGACGACGACGGGACGGGTGACCAAGAGCCCAAGGATGGCGGCGACGACTTCTCCGGCATGTGCTTCATGGCCCTCGAGGGCGAACTCAGCGACAGCGAACTGTACTCCGACTCGGACAAGGTATGCCCCACCTACGACCAGCTCAATCATGCTTTTCTTAAGCTAGGTGGTTTCCATGCTAGAGCTAGGGCTAGGTGTACTGAGTTAGAGAAGGAAGTAGACAGGTTGTCACTAGAGATTATTGCTCTTACATCTGGTCCCTCTAGTGACGACTGTGATACATGCTCTGCTTTGCTGGGTGACATGGAGAAACTAAGGACCTCGCATGATAGTTTGTCCTCCAAGCTTGATACTGTTAAGGTGGAGAACATTAGTCTGTTGGCTGAACTAGAGATGAGTAGGATTGCTTCTATTTCATCTGCTCCTGTTGAGACTAGTGCTTGCACCTCATGTGAGGATAAGGACAATGCTTTTAGAGGCCTTTATACCATGTTGCTTGATCTGCCCGAGTCATGTGAAAATTGCAATAAGCTGAAGTCGAACCTAAAACGGGCAGATCACAAGATTGCTGAGTTGCATGCTTCTTTACTTGAGCCTGTTGTTTCTTGCACCAATTGTCCAAAATTAACCCTTGAACTTGAATCTGTTTCTAAGCAATTCCAAGAGATGATTGATCAAAACAACAAATTGGCTCAGTTTGCGACTAAGGATCCTGTTAGCTCACCATGCATTAGTTGTGACAAACTAAAACTTGAACTCGTTGCTTTGAATGATAAATGTGTGAAGCTAACTAAGGACTTATTAGAGAAGTCATCAACTTCTTGTGATGTGATTGCTGAGGAGGGGGAGAAGCCCCAAGGTAAGGTAGAGACGCTTAGTGACGTGAGCCAACCTGCTAGCAGTAGGACTGTCCATTCTGAGTCGGTTGTGCGTGCACAAGCCATTCGTTCCTCTGCTATTGGTTCTTCATCTGCTTCCTTACCTCCTGCTGTTCCCTCTTCCCCCTGCTCTTCTTGCACCTCTCTCTTTCGGGAGTGTCAGTACCTTATGAACACTCTCGAGAGATTTGTAGGCGGCAAAAAGAAGCTTAATCTTATTCTAGACCAATCCAAGATTTGTAAGTTCAATCAAGGTCTAGGATATGATTTCTATGAGGATATGAGGAAGCATCCACCTGCTATTCTCCGACCCATCTTAGGAGGTGTGATCGAGGTTGAGCCCAGATCTGACGAGGTGAAATTCAAATCAGCGGGCTTTGTCCAAGGGATCTCTGACAGCAAGGTGATTCCACCTGTTGCTTCGGCCTCTCAGAAGGCGAAGCCTCTTCGTGCTACTTCCACATCTCAGATGGTGAAGTACCACTGCACCTTCTGTCAGAAGGATGGGCACTCGATCGAGAGATGCTTCAGGCGTGCCAGGATTGCGCGAAGAGACCGTGCAGAGGCACTTAGGCGTATTCAGGGTCAGCCCCAGATCCTGAGTGCACCTAAGACTAGCACGAGATCCAGGTTTGCTTCTGACGTGTTTGGGCAGCATCGAGGACTTGGTTTTTCTGAGTCTTCTGGTTTTCGTCCTCATGCTGCTCCAGGTCGTGACTTCCGCCGTCCTGAGGGTACATCTCGTTTCCCCCGTCGAGACAGTTACCCACGGCGTGATCAGCGTGTTGCCGGTGTTCCGACTCGCTCTCCCGTAGCAGTCGGACCCCGCAACAGCTTCAGGTCTGCTCACAGACCTTCTGCTTCTTTGAGTCACGGAGAGCGTAGGGTAGATAGAGGTCAGTCGTGCTTGACTACTTCATCTGCTCCACGTGTTACTCAGTATTGGGTGCCAAAATCACTCTTGATTTACCCCAGTACTGAGACTTTACCCTCTATTTGACTCAGGTTCGCCGGGTAGGGAAGGAGAAGGTTTGGCTTGTAGACTCCGATTGTTCTCGTCATATGACCGGAGACTCCCGTTGGTTCTCCTCCCTAGCCTGCGCCCCAGGTGATGAGACGATCACCTTCGGAGATGCTTCATCTGGGCGCGTCATCGCCAAAGGTACAGTGCGGACTAATGATTCTTTCATTTTGAAAGATGTTGCCTTGGTTAGTAAGCTGCAGTATAACTTGCTTTCAGTCTCTCAGCTTACCGATGACGACTTTGAGGTGAGCTTTAAGAAAAACAATTGCAAAATTCTTGATTCTTCGGGTAGTCTGGTTTGCGGGATTTCTCGTTGTGGGAGGATCTTTCGTGCTGATTTCTCTGAGTCTTCTGGTGATCCTCTCAGGTGTTTAGTTGCTTCTGAGTCCCGCGATCTTTCTTTCTGGCATAGGAGACTTGGTCATATTGGGTTTGACCATTTGACTCGAGTTAGTGGCCACGATCTCATTCGTGGTTTGCCGAAACTCAAGATGGTCAAAGATCTAGTTTGTGCTCCATGCCGGCACGGCAAGATGGTTGCCGCTTCTCACCCTCCGGTCACAGTTACTATGACCGATGCACCGGGACAGCTGCTCCACATGGATACAGTGGGACCAGCTCGAGTGCAGTCAGCAGGAGGGAAGTGGTATGTTCTTGTCGTGGTCGATGACTTCTCGAGGTATTCTTGGGTGTTTTTCTTAGCCTCGAAGGATGAGACATTTTCACATTTCCGAGGTCTTTTCGGTAGGCTTTCTGTTGAGCTCCCGGGTGCCTTACGAGCGATCCGCAGCGACAATGGCACGGAGTTCAAGAATTCCTACTTCGAGAGTTTCTGTGGTGAGACAGGTGTAGAGCACCAGTTCTCTTCTCCGCACGTCCCACAACAAAATGGCGTTGTGGAGAGGAAGAACCGTACCTTGGTCGAGATGGCCAGGACGATGCTTGATGAGTACTCTACACCGCGGAAGTTTTGGGCTGAGGCTATAGCTACCGCGTGCCATGTCTCAAATCGAGTATTTCTTAGGGCACACTTGCACCGCATTTCTTATGAGTTGAGATACGGGCGAAAGCCCAGCGTCTCTCATTTTCGTGTTTTTGGTTGCAAGTGCTTTATTCTGAAGTCCGGGAACCTAGATAAGTTCGAGTCACGTTCTTGTGATGGGATCTTTCTAGGTTACTCGCCTTCTTCGCGGGCTTATAGGGTCTGGAACTGCGAGTCTAGCAAAATGGTAGAGACCTGTGAGGTGACCTTTGACGAGGCCAGTCCGGGGACTAGGCCTGATATCTCAGGTTCTTTAGAGCAGTCCGAGACCATCTTCATGGATGACGAGGACGATGGAGATGAGGGTTGTCTACCCGATCAAGTCCCTTATCCACCCCTTGAGGTGCCGTCTTCTACCGCACCTTCAGGTGATCAGCCCATGCCTTCTGCTTCTTCTGGAGCTGGTGGCTCTGTTCCTACCTCGTCAGCTCACGAGATAGAGGCCACTTCTTCATCTCATCCTGGACCTCCTAGACATATCCAGAAAGCTCATCCTTCAGAGCAGATCATTGGAGATCTTTTCGAGCGTGTTACCCGCTCAAAATCTGGCTTATCTCAATTCTGTCTCCATTCTACTTTCATTGCCTCCTTTGAGCCCAAAGATGTCTCTCATGCTTTATCTGATGAGTCTTGGGTCAATGCCATGCATGAGGAGCTAGAAAATTTCGAGAGGAACAAGGTCTGGTCGCTTGTCGAGCCCCCGCGAGGTCACAATATTATTGGGACTAAGTGGGTGTTCAAGAACAAGCAGAGCGAGGATGGAGTGGTTATTCGAAACAAGGCTAGACTGGTTGCTCAGGGGTTCTCCCAGGTTGAAGGTCTAGATTTCGAGGAGACCTTTGCCCCTGTAGCTAGACTTGAAGCCATTAGAATCCTGCTTGCCTTTGCAGCTTCTAAGGGTTTCAAGCTTTACCAGATGGACGTCAAGAGTGCCTTTCTCAATGGCCTTATTGAGGAAGAGGTCTACGTCCGACAACCTCCTGGTTTCGAAAACCCCAAATACCCAAACCATGTCTTCAAGCTTTCCAAAGCGTTGTATGGACTTAAGCAGGCCCCCAGGGCTTGGTATGAGAGGCTTAAGTCCTACTTGTTGAGTCATGGGTTTGAGATGGGTAAAGTAGACAAGACTTTGTTTATCCGTAGGCTTGGTAGTGACCTTCTGCTCGTCCAGATCTATGTCGATGACATCATCTTTGGCGGCTCTTCCCATGCTCTGGTTTCTCAGTTCTCGGATGTTATGAGCACCGAGTTTGAGATGAGCATGATGGGTGAGTTGACTTTCTTCCTTGGCTTCCAAATCAAGCAGACTCGGGAGGGTACATTTCTTCATCAGGGAAAGTACACTCGAGACCTCCTGAGACGCTTCGACATGAGTGATGGTAAGCCTGTGTCGACTCCCATGGCTTCTACAGCCTATCTTGACCCAGATGAGGACGGCGAGCCAGTTGATCAGAAAGAGTTCAGAAGTATGATCGGCTCCCTTCTTTACCTCACTGCCTCGAGACCAGACATACACTTCTCTGTGTGTCTGTGTGCTCGTTTTCAGGCCTCCCCTCGCGTATCTCACCGCCAGGCGGTGAAGCGCATCTTTCGGTACCTTCGAGCTACCATTGACTATGGCATCTGGTACTCTTCCTCATCCTGTCTTTCCTTGAGAGCCTTCTCGGATGCAGACTTTGCCGGCTGTAGGATAGATAGGAAGAGCACTTCTGGCACTTGCCAATTCATTGGCACTTCTCTCGTTTCTTGGTCTTCGAGGAAGCAGTCCGGTGTTGCACAGTCCACTGCAGAGGCCGAGTACGTTGCTGCTGCCAGTTGCTGCAGCCAAGTGCTTTGGATGGTCTCGACCCTGCGGGACTTTGGGTTAGCGATAGACAGTGTTCCACTCTTTTGTGATAACACTTCTGCGATTAACATTGCCAAGAACCCAGTGCAACACTCTCGGACCAAGCACATCGATATCCGTTATCACTTCCTTAGAGACCATGTAGAGAAGGGCGATATAGTGCTCCATTTTGTGGAGAGTGACCACCAGTTGGCTGACATCTTCACCAAGCCATTGGATAGTTCGAGGTTTTCAGCTCTGCGCGGAGAGCTTGGGGTGGTTTGTCCTTATGGACTGTAGTGAGGGGGAGCTTTGGGCTTTACTGCTTTACTATATTGATTATGCTTCTGTCTCATTTCTGTTGCTTTGCACTCGGGGTGCATCGGACTTAGTCCTTCCAGCATAGGTTAGAGTGCTTCTCTTGTCTAGTTGCTTAGACTTTTTACTCTTATCTTGTGCTTTCAGGATGCTTCTTATTAGCTATTTCTTATCTCACTAGGTGGAGCTCACTCACTTCTTGTAGGTTCTAGCGAGGGTTGGGCCACCCTCGGGTAGACAGGGTACGTGTTTGCTCTCTAGTGTGTGATTTACTGTCAGCTGATAGTCCTGGAGTCATATGGGGTAGATGAGAGTCAGTCTGAGCCATAGTTGTCTCTATATCTTATCTATGCTTTAAGGACTGCCTGTTTGCTGTTTTTCTTGCCAGCTTCTCGATTCGTATTGTTTTGGTTCAGGAAGAGTTCATTTGGGAGCTTCTGGAGCTTAATATTGACTTAACTCAACTTGAACTAAAAGTTGCATCTCATGTTGAGGGGGAGCTGGATTTTCTTGCATGTTAGCATCTCGCATTGTAATATAACTGCATTGAGCCTTGATTATTATCCTGGTATGACATGTTTACAATGCTTTACACCTTGCCATGACTTGTGCTTTCTTTGCTAGATTTATCATGCCTTCATATGTGTAGACTAGTTTTGCCATGATAAGTAAATTGAAATTGCTCAACTTGAATTAAAACTTGTCATGCTAGCATTTGAGTTTAGTCTATCTTTAGCTACCCTTGTATGATTCATGCCATGTCAAATAGGCTGAGTTGAGTCTTGAATCTAGGTTGGATCTTAGATTGAGCTATTTTAGAATCTTGATTCATCACGAGTTAGCACAATCTATTAAAAAGCAAAATGATCTCTTTTTATGTGCGAAAAAACTGATTTCACCAATTCTTTCTCATGAGACGGCTTGCCATTGCACTAGGCATGAACTCAGGGGGAGTTTTGGATGACCTGGACTATCTTCTTAAGCTTCTCGCTTGGAGTAGTCGCATAAGGCTTGAGATCTAGCACATGATAAAATTTTTGGTTGGAAACAGCTATAAGCTTTAAAAGAAAATATGTCAAATGTGCAAGATTTGCTTAATTACCTAAAGATGACAAGTGCTTAACCAAATGATACACTCTTGAGCTTGTAGCACTCTATTTGACTCAACACTAGCTTCTTGTTTCCGCTTAGCTTATTGACATGGCCTGAGTCATCCTTAGATATCTCTAGCTAGACTTTGCTTAATTGTTGACTTGACTTGCTCACTAAATGCCCTACATTTCATATTATCATCTTTATGTGCTAGCTGGCTTATACATATGTTGTCATGATCTAGATAGCGTTTTATTGAGTTATGGCTTGGTGTATCTCATTATGGTCATTATGGATAATTTTCATGGCTCACAATGCTTAGAAATAAACAAACTTCAGCCATATTCATCTATTGACATGTCATATTCTCTCTATTGCATCTTGATGTGTTTATTGCCAAAAGGGGGAGAATAGAGAAGAAAAAGTCTGTTGGGAACAGTTTAGAGCTTTGGAGATCAATTTGCTCTTTCAGTTGTTGCTCTAGTGTTCCTTCTGTCGACATGGTCATTAGCTTCTTTCTCTTCTTTGGACCATGTTGGATTCTTCAAAATCAAACTCTTCTTAATGCTTTTTCTGCGTTTGTCAATAGACTCATCAAGGGGGAGATTGAGAGACCATGTGGTCGTGCTCCATGAGAGTGATGAGTAATTGACAAAGGTTTAGGTCAGTCGAGTTTGGTTTGAGTGGTTCGGAGTCGAGTCGTTGCGTGGCGCAATCGGGCTCGGTCGGACTTTGGTCAAATCTGGTCATTTGGGTTTAGGATGCATATTCTAATGTTTTGACAGGTTTTGACTTCATCTGTGGTAAGTGTAATAGTATTTACGCTTTCATGTGTCGAGCGGTGCTATTTGACGTGTTTCTTGTCTGTGTGACTGCAGGACGTCGAGTTGGAGTCGTGGCGAGACACGGTGGACCGGACTAGGCGCAGGTGGCGCTGAGGTCAGAACGGTCGGGATGTGTCGAAGACGACGTGGACTCGAGGTGGTTGCGAGGCGTGCGAGGCAAGGAGCGCGGAAGCTTCCCGGAAGGTGCAGAAGGGGCGAATCGGGAAATTCGCAAGGCTGCACACGCGGGAGCGGGCTCCGTTGGACGTAGCGGGCGTAACGGGGCGGAGGCCCGTTAGCCAGGCGCTATAAAAGGAGAGGAGGGGCTGCATGCCCTCCTTGAGCACTTGAGGTGGAATTAGGGTTTGCTAGAGTCAAAAGAGTCTTTAGTGGTTGCTTTAGGCTTTAGGCTTTAGTTGTTGAGAGTGGGTGGAGAAGGCAGAGGGTTGTTCTGTCCTCCATCGATGTGTTCCTGAGTGCTCCCTCCCTCATGTGTTCTTGAGTTGTGTTCTTGAGTAGAGAGGGAGAGGATGGTTTGAGTTGAGAGCTTGTAATCTTTCCTTTTGTATCAAGTCGGGGTATCGGGACTCCTCTGTGTTCATTGTGATCCAAGAAATGAAAATCTGAAGTTTTTATTCCCGTGCTCTCTGTTCTTCCTTCGATGCTCTTTTGGTGGATTTCTTGAGATTTTGATTTTCGAGTTCTTGCTTGCTGTGGAGGTGTAAAATGGGTTGCTCCATGATGGGATAGTGCTTCAAGATCATTTGATCAATTAAAATCCCAGAGACAAGGTTTTAATCTCAGTTTTGCCTTTTTGACCTCCCCTGTTCAAGCTTTGCATTTCTAGGGTTTTGGTGCTCTCAGTGTTCCCCTCGTTGAATGGCTTGAAATTTGGCATGGAGGATCCAGAGGCTATCTTATAGCTATCCTCAAAATTTCATAGCCAAAGGATCAACCGGTTGGGAGAAATTTGATTTTTGGCTCGGGTCGTGCAAGAATTCAGATTTTTACCTAAATCTGAAATTCTTGATTCTTGGAGTGGATTTCTTGTTATTGTCTTTTGGCTTAGTCTTCTGGGAGTGTTCCCTAGCTATCCTCAAAGTTTCCCAAGCCAAGAATCCAAGAATCGGTGCGAATCTCTCAATTTTCTGAAATTCCTGTTTGCTGTTTTTCTCGAGAGGTACTACCGCTCGGGGAGCGGTACTACCGCTCAAAGGTACTACCGCTCTGACCAGCGGTACTACCGCTCAGCGGTACTACCGCTTGACCAAGCGGTACTACCGCTTGAGGCCAGTTTTGCGCTGAATTTGCTTTTCTTGATTGCTTCCTTCTGGGTCTAGTTTTTCAGTGTCTCTGTGATTTCCAGTGAGGGCTTATTTTCTCCTTCATAGCTCTCATAGCTACTGGAGAAGAAGATATTTGTTGGGGGCAATTTTTAAAGATCGACATTCACCCCCCCTCTGTCGCCATTTCGGTCCTACAAGAGCACACATTCTTATTGTAGTTTTCTGTCGAGATTTCTCTGCTGCAGACATCCTCTGTTTTCGCCAAATTCTAGGTTTTACTGTTTTCGTTGCTAGAGGATCCTTGTTCTTGATGTCCTCTTGGGTAGAGATATCATTCTTGCTAGAATTAAGAACTCATAGCCATAGGAACATGAATTAACATCTGTTTACAAATCTGGATTCAATGGATTCACATTTCTTTTCTCCTCAGTTTCTAGGTTCAGAGGTTCTTGCAGGTCTTGTGCCCTGTTTCTTGATCTCTGTTTTCTGCCTCAATTTGTAGTCTCCATGTCTTCTGTTTGCCTTGCTTCAGTTTGTTTCCATATCTTTTGATTATCTTCTTTCTTTTAGGTTTGTCAATTTGTTTTCTGGTTTTAGTTCAATTTTGTCTCTTCTTTTTGTTAGTCTGTTCTCGGCTGCGTCCATCCCTCTGTATAGGGCTGATCATGCAAAAATAGCACACCCGCAAGTGCACGGGTTGCCATTGAAATAGCAGGCGAGTGTCGTGTTCTCCACAGGGACTAGACTGAGGCTACCGGTGCTCAGCTAAAGCTAGGTCAATCGAAATGGGAGAGAAAACTAAACTACCGAACGAACTCTAACTAGCACGGACAAAACTACGAACAAACTAAATGACCAAAGGATGACGGGACGAACAACCGCACGAATGGACGTCGTATGACCGAACGAACACGACGACGACTAACTACACGAATGACACACGAACGACACGACTACAAGAACGAACGACACGACTACCGACTGACAACCTAACTAGCTACCGACCGTGAGATAGAATGAGGAAGTCAAGAAGCACTAGGGGAGTCTAGAAGCATGGAGAGAGTCGAGAGAGAATAAGGGAGAAAACGGTCGACGGCTAACTAGACGATGACGGCAGGACAACACAAGCACAGAACTACGAACGACTGCACGACCTCGCTAACGACCAACCGCGAAAAGAAGAAAAGGGGGAGGTCGAGAAGCACAAGAGAGGACTAGAAGCAAAGAGGGAGTTGAAATAGCAAGGGGAAGGGAGACGGTCATCGGCTAGCTAATTTGCGCAACTCAAACACTACGGCACAAAACGATTTACCTAACAAGAACACTTGACAGGGATACTAACAAGCTACACAACAAACACAACCGAAATCACAAACAATAGCCATACTCACTGACCAACACAGATCACACACAGCTTCTAATATTAAACTACCGGCAACATGAACATATAGCAATTCTGAAACAAATTAACAGAGCACAATCTAATGCATCCATCACAGTTCACATAAACTAGCATATTAAAAGATAACGGATTATCATCCGCAATTCCACATCCAGTAGCAGCTATTTGATTAGTAAATAAAGAACAAGAAAAGAGTAATGGAAATGAGTTGAGGATAAACCGAAGAAATGAAGCAGTAGCAGGGGAAGCAGAGGGGAGGCTGTCGGTGAAGTGAGATGTAGCCGGTGGGTCGATGATGTGGTGGCAGGCAGCGGTCGGTGAAGGGAGCAGTGGCGCAGAGGGGCGAGATGCCGGAAGGAGTTGAGGCGGAGACAGGGGCGGGCGACCGGGGTTGAAGAAGATCCGGTGAGGAGATCAGCGGTGGCGTTGGCGGAAGAGGGCGGCGCGGTGGAGGAGCAGCGAGGGCGCGGGATCTGGAGCAGCGACCGAAGAAAGAACAGGAGGAGAAGGCGCTGAAGGTGAGTTGCGGCGGTGGATGCGATGGGCACGGTGGAGACGGGAGGCCGGACCGAGGAGAAGGGTGCGGTGAGAGGAGAAGAAGGAGAAGGGGAGCTGTGATGGCTGCCGGAGAAGGGAGGTGATTTGGGGGAGAAGCGACAGCCGAGATGGGAGGCGCTAATGGAGAAGGCGGCACTCGTTATGTGGATCTGGAGGGTCGGTGCGGTGAGGTGATGGTGGCGCGTATGTGGAGGAGCGGTGATTGGCCGCCGGCGAGCTGGTGGAGGAAGAGATGGGGAAGGAGAGGAAAGGGGAGGCGTCGGAATGAAGTGGCGCGGTGGAGCAGGGTGGAGAAGGTGGCGCTCGGTGGTGATATGGAGGCGGAAGAGGTGGCCGGGTGAAGAAGAGGTGGCCGCCGGCGAGTTTGGGCCTGGCACTCGCCGGCGCCGGTGGAGAAGAAAGGGGAGGCTAGAGAGAAGCAGTAGGAGGCCAAAGAAAGAAGAAAGACCAGGCTCAAGCTGTTCCATGGCGGCGGCTGGGGTTATGTGGCCGCATGAGGGATTTTGACAATTTCCGATTTAGTCTTCCCAATTTCTAGGGTTTGCAATAGGGTCCTTCCTTCTTATGATTTATTCTGTACTAGACCTCCGGAGCTCCGTTTTCAGCGCGGTTTAATCCTATGCCTCCGTGACAATGCGTACATCTGTACGAAGCAGTCCCAAAAGTCTAGATTTATCGTTTATGCGCCTTGATCGCGCCGGCCTACAGAAAAATATAGAAAAATGTAAAATTGTCCATTTCGAGCAATTTATTGTAGAAAAGCGTGTAAATGATGATAAATGATCTCAAAATATGAAAATATGAGGGTAAAATGATGGCTAAATATATGCAAAAATGACGCATGTCAAGGGCCAGCACAGACAATACGATTGACATAGGGGCAAGAATAATACTAAGGTACAGTTTAGCCTTATTTTGAATAATTTTAGGGCTTAGAATTTAGAGCTTGGGCTTAGGGTTAGGTTTTAGGGTTTAGAGTTTAGGATTTAGAGTTTTAAAGTTTAGGGTTTTGAGTTTAGGGTAGAGTTTAAGGTTTTGGATTTGGATCTAGTGTCCAAAACTATATTAAGTTGTGCATGTTGTGACATAGCTAAGATTAACCATAGTACATGAGAGGTGTGAAGGTAAAAAATGTGCGATAAGAGCCACCTTAGTGACTGCTCTAGCATTTCTTTCACCAAATTAGCGTTGCAACTTTCGATCCTTAGTGGTCATTAAGTTATCCTAATTAAGCTTATTCTAGCTTCTTGCTATTTTATGTATTGCTAACTACCTCCGCCATTCTGATGTTGGATCACATTTACCCCTCACATATGTTTACCCTTAGTGAAGTTTGTCCGTTCTGTATGGATACCATAACCTTGTAATACAATTTGAACCGTGTGGTTGTGGTACATAGCTAGTTATTGCGGTATCTCACGCGAACACGAACACCATATCATGTTCCCGACATATGTCCAAGCTATTGATTTGAAATCTCATATACAAGATCTGTGAAATGGGTTATCAATCACTGCACGTAAATAGCAAACAGTGACTGTTTACAATAAATAACATCCAGTAGATCGATATATTGTTTCACAATTAAGTCACATGCTAGGAGTTTAAGAGAAAACATAACACTTTATTCAAAAGTCCATAATAAGAAAAACGATACAATCATCTGTATGACATATTACTGGCAAATATTAATATATGGAACTCCATGATTGCCTCACTACTACAGAAAGCCTAATACTAGACGGCCAATCACAGACGGTTTTAATTTGGATACCGTCTGTGTTGGTGGCGTCGGAGAAAACGAGTGTCACAGACGGTTCTTACCGATGAACCATATGTGCTACTTTAGTATCACAGACGGTTTATGTTAAAAACCGTCTGTGATAATATGGAATTATCACAGACGGTTTTTTATTAAAAACCGTCTATGATAATGACGCTACGCATTTATTGCGCTGGTCAGAACCGCACCTGTCTTCATTTCGATCCAGATCTAGCTGGTGCTTTACTCTTTCGCTCAGGAGGCAAGCTAGGCGATTTCAGGAGGCAGAGATTGAGCTTTGAAGCAGATATTGAACTTTGAAGATTCATACTTTCCTGGTTGCTCTAGATATGGTTAGTAATGAAATTTATTTTTTCTTTGCATTACAATTTAGTTGTAAGTAATTGGTGAGTGTTACTGAAGATGGTTTGCAAAATTGTTGGTTATATAATACCTGTTTTGTTTATAATATGAATTGAGCTAGCAAATTAAGCATCAATACATGTGGCTGGTATATATGTAGTAACAATTAGTTAATTTAATTTTTAATACTAAGTTGTTATATATGTACGTAACATTGGACCGAAGCAGGATGTATGCCGCGAGCCGTGTCAGTGAAGAGTACATTAATGGCGTGTCTGCTTTTGCAAGAGCTGCCGAGGAGGATATGTTGAATAAAGGGGTGGAATATATGTACTGTCCATGCATTGACTGCGAGAATTTAAAGATGTTTAAGAACCGAGGGCAAATTGAAGCGCACTTGATTCGGAGGGGTTTCAAAAAGGGTTATACGTGTTGGACCAGTCATGGCGAAGTGAATGATCATATGCCGCCGGATGACATCGCCGGTGAAGTGAATGATATGCCGCCGGATGACATTGCCGGTGAAGTGAATGACATGCCGCCGGATGATGTCGATTGTGGTTCGGATTCGGATAGGTTGCACGGTGATAATCTGGATCAGATGCTTCGCGATGTAGAAGAGAACTATGATGAGAGAAAGTATGTTAAATTCCGGGGCTTGATGGAGGACTCGGAGAAACCTTTGTTCACATGCTACAAGTACACGAGGTTGTCAGCCGTGCTTGAACTGTTGAAATTGAAGGCAAGCAACGGTTGGTCCGACAAGAGTTTCATGGCGCTGCTAGGTCTTTTAGCGGATATGCTTCCAGAGGGAAATGAGTTGCCTAAAACCACGTATAAAGCCAAGAAGGTTCTTTGTCCGTTGGGAATGGAAGTAGAAAGAATACATGCATGTTCGAATGACTGTATCCTCTACCATAAAGAGTATGCAAACATGCATGTATGTCCGGTGTGCAACGCATCCCGATACAAACGCAACAATCAATCAGATGATGGCGAGGGAACAGAGGCGAAGAAAGGACCTCCTGCTAAGGTGGCATGGTATTTTCCTATAATTCCCCGTTTGAAAAGGTTTTTTGCAAATCCAAAGGAGGCAAAACTGCTGCGTTGGCACTCGGAGGAGCGTAAGAAGGATGGAATGCTAAGACACCTTGCTGATTCCGCGCAGTGGAGAAATATCGATAAGAGTTTTGCAGAGTTCGGTGCAGAACCAAGGAATATAAGGTTTGGACTGAGTACAGATGGAATGAATCCTTTCAGTAGCATGAACAGCCGACATAGCACATGGCCCGTGACTCTCAGCATCTGTAACCTTCCTCCTTGGTTGTGTATGAAGCGAAAGTATATTTTGCTGTCGATACTTATCCAAGGGCCAAAGCAACCTGGAAATGATATCGATGTGTACCTAGCACCGTCGGTGGAAGATCTAAAAGTACTGTGGAACGAAGGGGTACAGGTATGGGATGCATACAAACGAGAGAATTTCACTTTGCGCTCCTTACTGTTCTGCACCATAAATGATTATCCTGCCCTTGGTAACCTATCGGGCCATAGTACAAAATGTGCCAAAGCTTGTACTCACTGTTTGGATGGTACGGAGAGTGTGTGGTTGAAACACTCACGCAAAACCGTCTACATGCGTCACCGCCGGTTCCTTCGGAGAGCTCGCCCATACCGCAAGATGAATAAACAATTTGATAGAGAGAAGGAAGACGGTTCAGCTCCAAGGCATTTCAGGGGACACGAGGTTTATGATATGGTTAAGGATTTAGATGTTGTCCTCGGAAAGGGACGTAAATTGAGGGCTCATGAGAAGAACACCTGGAAGAAGAGATCAATATTTTGTGACTTACTCAAGCCCATTTCACGGTGTTGCAACACATGACAGAAGTCGCGCCTTATGTCGACCAGCACAAGGATGAGGCAGCACAACAGTCGGTTCAACCAATGGTTGAAGGAGCAAATCGCTAGGAGCTTGCCAAGTGAGACGCTGACATGGTTGGCAAAAGGGCCGATATTTACAGTTGTGACATGGCAAAGATATGACATAAATGGGTACACATTCTATACGCAGTCTCAGGATGTACAGAGCACTAACCAGAACAGCTGTGTCCGCATAGATGCGTTCAGTACGGATGGGTCGAGAAACTCGTACTATGGCTTCATAGAAGAGATTTGGGAGCTCGACTATGTGGTTTTCAAGATCCCCTTATTTCGCTGCCGTTGGGTGCATCTCCCACAGGTGAAGGTTGACTTGTACATTGTACTCTTTCTTTCCTTCCGAATGACTAATCTAACTTTTTCGAATAACGAAGGTCGTTCGCCACATACGTTCAACAAACACGTGGCTCGACGACAGGGGCCAAGCCCTTGAAACATGCTCGCAATTTTCGGGTATTCGCTAGCTACACATTAATTAATCATATACAACACTTAGTAGTAATGCCTCTTGATTTAACACATTCTAGTTTTTGCAGTGCCACCAGCAGCAGCCGGGCAACACGTGTGGATTCTACGTGTGCCACCATATGAGACTACTCCTTGATTCCACCAAGATCACCAATTCTAAGGTTTGTCAATCTTCCCACATTTATTTCATACATGTCAGGTTTTATATGTACGCGCGTTGATATTCCTATCGACAGGCTGCGCCCATCTATACATCTGCATTGAAACAGCCGGACTTTGCAAAAATTCGAAGAGAGTTCGTTTGGTTTTTGTGGACTAAAGTCATAAGATCAGATGGAGAGTTCCACTGCGCATAATGATTTTTTATTGCTCTTATCAATCCGGAATCGAGTGCTCGCGAAAGGAATAGATACATAATCAACAAACTTGTCAGGCGGCACAAGCTATACTTGGATGGTGCATCATTGTCATTCAAGTATTGCTTGTGCAGCTGACAAGTTCGTTGATTATAGCTCTGTTCCTTTCACGAGACCTCGATTCTGGAGTGATAGAGCAATAAAAAAAATGCAATTTTACCATTGCGCACAACAATTTTTTATTGCTTTTATCACTCCGGAATCGATGTCTCGCTAAAGATCATATCCATAATCAACGAACTTGTGAGCTGCACAAGCAATACTTGAATGACAATGATGCACCATCCAAATATAACTTGTGCAGACTGACAAGTTCGTTGATTATGGATCAGTTCCTTAGTTGTTGAGCAAAACTGCAATCTCCTTTGCAAACTTCTCCATTGCTAGTTTTGGCAATAACATTGATACCGCAATTATGTTCTCACCCTTGTCATTCTTACACCTCATGTGATAGCTTACAGACTTACATGAGATATGCCCAACCATTGGTACGCCGCCACTAATCCGGTTTGCCCAACCGAAGTCCAATGCATCCTGTCCAACCCATTTTATGTCAGAAACTTCATACATTCTGTCCATAGTGAAGGGTGGCCTCCCACGCAGCGACGCCATAAAATCCACCATCGATTCCATGTTCTCGTCTGTCATATCGCACTTAGCCTTGCGGACGAGTTTAAGTGTGTGTCCAAGCGGGTTCCCACACAGCTCACTGACGGTGGCATCTATTGCAGGATAAAAAAGTGCATTACCATAGAATCCCTGTGGGACGAGCGCGTGGCGCTTCCATCTTCCTCGCGCCTTCAGAGAAAACATTAACCGTACTCGCTGATGAAGCTCATAACCTAATGCCACAGTGCGGCATCGCCACATAACTGCGGTTAGCAGCTCGAAGCTGGTGATTGATTCTGCAAGATGCATAGGCGCATGGTTTCGTAGAGCCGCTATATCTTTTGGACTGAAGAGAAAGTACTGACCAACCATTGTTTCAGGCGGTGCTGACAGCATCACATCGTCGACGGTAGTACCTAATCTGTCAAGGAATGCCTCATATGCCGGATTTATGCGCGGTGGGATCCGTGCTGTTAAGAGCTCCCTTCCCCAAACCGGCAACACGATTTGGGCTCCTTCACCACGTGCCACGTCAGCTATAGCCTTGACGAATTGGGTGCTACCAAAGCCATCGGCAATGTTATGACATATATGAAGTCCTAGATAACAAATCCTCCGCATGTTAGTCGTGTAACCTACGGACATACAAAGTGAAATTAATAATAACCTCAAGTTATCGGTTTAAACTAGAATGATTTCAACAGTATCCGTTAATAAATTCAAATAGGATACTTGTGTAGTAGAAGGATATATACACTACTACAGAAAAAGTCATCACAGACGGTTCGAAATCGTCATCACAGACGGTTTTGTGAACCGTCTGTATTTATGGGTCAGTGATAATCGAAGGTCATCACAGACGGTTTTGAGTTAAAAATCGTCTGTGATAGCTGATAATCATAGACGGTTGGGAGTTAAAAACCGTCTGTGATAGCTGATAATCACAAACGGTTTTGGGTTAAAAACCGTCTGTGATTATCAGCTATCACAGACGGTTTTTAACTCCCAACCGTTTGTGATTATCAGCTATTACAGACGGTTTTTAACTCAAAACCGTCTGTGATATTCCCTTCAACCCCTAAATATATTTCTGTTTATTGGCTAGCCTCAGGAAATGCTAGCCATGCCCTCTGAAACAAGCAGATAATCACAGACATAAAACATATACAATTCATACATCTCATTTCATTTCAGATACATTTCACATCTCAATTCATTTCACAGACATAAAACATCCAATTGACAACGCACTTCATTTCACAAACATAAAGCATCCATTTCGCAAATCAATTCATTGAATTGAAATAAAATATCCATTAACAAATACACAATTGTAAAAGATCTACACTGTATTTGCACTTAGAATTACAATAAAAAATCATTCTGGGCAGTGGAACTCTCCATCTGATCTTACGACTTTTGTCCACAAAAACCAAATGAGCTCTTCTCGAATTTTTGCAAAATCCGGCTGTGTCAATGCAGATGTAGAGATGGACGCAGCCTGTCGATAGGAATATCAACGCGCGCATATATAAAACTTGACATGTATGAAATAAATGTGGGAAGATTGATAAACCTTAGAATTAGTGATCTTAGTGGAATCGAGGAGTAGTCTCATATGGTGGCACACGTAATATCCACACGTGTTGCCCAGGTTCTGCTGGTGGCACTGCAAAAAATATAATGTGTTAAATCAAGAGACATTACTACTAAGTGTTGTATATGATTAATTAATGTGTAGCTAGCGAATACCCGAAAATTGCGAGTATGTTTCATGGGCTTGGCCCCTGTCGTCGAGCCACGTGTTTGTTGAACGTATGTGGCGAACGACCTTCGTTATTCGAAAAAGTTAGATTAGTTATTCGGAAGGAAAGAAAGAGTACAATGTACAATGTACGTATCTATCGAGTATTTGGGCGATAGCTGTGTACTTGGATTTGTTCTTACTTAGAGAATCAAGGTATATAGTCTTGTTCCATTTTGGTATAATTACAATTAAAATCCAATGGAATTTCTCATTGTATGGCATAAGAACAAATTCCTTATCTTGGTGAGCCAGCAGTGCTTTTGTAATATAGTCCTCGACGAAGGATGCATTCTCGATGATGGTATCAATGGCGACCAAGCGTGGGTCCAGAAAACCAATTCGTGATTTCGATGATCTAGTTTCGGTCAGCATGAATCTATATATAACATAGGAAAGCAACAAATTGTGACATATATCGGTATTACGTGAACAGAGACAGTGATTGTACAGACTTACAGCGTCCAGCATCGAACGAGTGAGGCGTCGAGAGCGTTGAGCATGAAAAGTTCAAATATATCGTCAAAGGTCACCGCGAAGACACAGTCTTGAGCTCAAGTATATACTTGGAACTTGGAAGATGTACAATATTGATACCGAAAAATATGTGTACCTCAAACATATCATAGTAGATAAAGCTCAACTGTCCGATTACGGCAATGGGTGAAAGCAAAAAACAACATACAGATTAAGGGTGTGTTTGGTTGAGCTGTGGCTTCTGAAAAAGCTGCTGTGAGCTGTGGGCTGTGGAAAAGCTGCTGTAGGTTGTGGGTTGTGGAAAAGCTGTAAGCTGTTTGGTTCAAACAAGTATAAAACTTACCTCCTATCTCTATTTTCCTTGAAACAACTGTGAAACAGCTCTCTATTTTCACTATTTCAAAAAGCAGAAAGCCAAAAACCAAAAACAGAGTCCAAGGTGCTTTCAAAACTGTACTACCCAAAAGTAGCTGCTTCTGGTTTCCACTTTTTTGGTTGGCTTTTGGCTTTTTGGAAGCAAAAGCAACTCCCAAAAGCTTAACCAAAGGCACTCTAACTCTGCCTGCATGAAGAACAACGGAACACCAACAACAACTCTAGTGTCGCCCACGTCAGACAGAACCTCTTCGACGCACGGGAACGGCGGCTCGCCGAGCTCCCGCAGAGACACGTCCGCATCCGCCTCCACGAAGACCACGCCTTCCCCGGTGCACTCTACCACCAGCTTGCCCCCGGGAAGCTCCCGTAGACGGCCAGCGAGCGGGTAGCCGGGTAGTAGTACACTAGAACCTCCGCGAGGGCCGCGCGCCCTTACGGCCTTTGCGGCGTCGGCCGGCCGGTGGCCGCCGTCGGCGGAACGAAAGAACTCGACGGCAGGCTGCAAGTACCGCATGTCATATTGGTCTCGTAGAGAGCCTTGGTCTCCTGCGGCTTTGGTCGTGCAGGCGCAATGTCATAAGCGATGATGCAAACAAGTTTATGTCATAAGCGATGATGCAAATAAGTTTATGTACGTAATGGTTATGTCTAGTTTGGTGTGCAGGGACCGCAAAGACCGGTGTTGTCGTATGTTGTCACTGCTTTGACACCTTTTTTATCGGCGAGGTCTTCTGGCAGGTTTCGTTAATGTTGGAAATTTTCAAAATTTATTATGGTTATTATCTATTTTACTCAATATAGAATTATTCATATTATTGATATAAGTGATAAGTAATATTTTTTATGTGAAATTTAACTCGAGAATTAATATTCAAGGTGCTGAGCACAGCTGTACTCAAATATAGTAGATATATTTATTAAGATCGGATCTACTGGAATTCCATATGCATGCACTTGTTTAACACGGGTACAGCACAGGGCGAAATATCTGGGTTTATTTTACAGGATCGACTCTGCAAACTGTTGACCCATATGATCAGATTGGAATTGATCTCATAAACTATCTAATCATGACGCATAACTCACATATGTGTGCTTGAGACTAATATATTCTACACTCATAAAATTGGCATGTCTGATCGTGGTTAGTGACATGATTCATGAGTCTCGCGAGATACCGAAAACAGGTAGATCATTTTGTCACACCGGAAAGTAGAGTCTATAAATAGCTCCCTGCCTCTAGCCTTATGGTGTATTGTGAGTGGCACCAAAGATAAGGTAGAGAATAAAAATAGATAAAGAAAACCTCTATAAAAATAATCTTAAATTTATAAAAACCTAATATTGGTATAAGAGCAAGGTTCTGGGCATACACGCATGAAAAACTGTCGCCGTCTTCGATTCGTCCGCGTGTGAGAAGATTGATTCTCGCACGCATGGCGGACGGTCACGCGGAAGCCAAGTCGACGACTCGGATGCTCGTCTCGATCATGGACGTTGCATCAAAAGACGTCGGTGTCCACCATGCGGAAAGAAATCCATCAGAGCAGAGCTTGCCTCGGGCTAAATACACCACCCGTCGGTCAACATGAAGCAGCGTCACATCATGTTGATTCAAAGCAACATACAGAGCCGATCTTTTCTCCAGATAATTAATCAAGCAACTCCATTCAACAACGGATGAAGTCAATCACAGTCAAGGGAGCATTGATTTAGCCATCAATTGTGGCATGGCACTGCAAATTTTTTTTATCCCCTGACTAAGAGCATCTCTAAGAGAGACTTAATATTTTGTCCTCTAAAATCTCATATTGAGAGCCTTCCTAAAAAAATTATCCTCTAAATCTTTCCTCTCCTTCAGCAGCTCCTCTAAATTTGGATCCCTAAAATTACCATCCAGGCACTGTATATTTGATGGTGATCCACCTCAATTTTGGAGTATCAAAATTATTAGGCATATTTTAGAGTATCTGTTGGAGGCTTATTTTTAGATTTTATACTCAATATTTTAAGATAAGGGTGAGAAAGAGTATCTTTTGGAGAACGCACGGGAATCCCAGCGGAAAGAAGCCAGCGAAAATTATTTGACCGTGAGCAACAAGGAAGACACGCGGAAGAAAGATGCGCGTCCTTACGGTTCGATGATCGAGGAGCAGAAAACAGCCGACGGAGGTGACCTCGATCGGCGTGCGCGGACAGAAACGTCGCATCAAGCTTTTTCTCTTCAAACAGTGCGGCGGATTTGTTCACGAGTTATAATTTTTTTTATTTTTAATCAAATACCTACGACCTCAGGTAACACTTTTCTTTTAGCAATAATAACTAACAGTTTTTTCTGAATTATTTAGATTTTTGCTTAATCTTGCACTAAAGGTGAGGAGAATGCGCAAAAAATAATACGCAATCTGGAACAAGATTTTGAGAAAATAAAAAATATTGGCTATGTTTTTTCTGAAGTACAAGTCATGGTTGTTCCAAACTCTTTGTCAATTTAATGGGAACAATTTAAAATGTCTTTTGTCATTCTAAAAGGATACTTAATATGCACACTCTGACGCAGCATTTGCTTATGGAAGAAGATGAAAAACTCACTCAGAAAAAGAAAAGAAATACTTCGGAGTTACACCTTGGAGAGGAAAAATGCAATAATAAAAAGATTGGCAAAAGAGGAAGCCTAATGGTGATTTGAGAGAAAAGCTTAACAAGGAAAACGATCGGGATGAACGTGAAAATTATAACTCTTTTCAGAGGAATGAAAAGTATAAGAATTTCAAGTGTCACAACTGTGAACAATATGGGCATTTTAGGGTTGACTGCAGGAAAAAGAAAAAGTAGAATGAGCAAAGGAATCAAAACAATCAACCAGCTGAGCGTAAAGGCAATTTTTCACCTAACAGTATGTCTAATATTTTTGTATATGCTGAATCTTTACTTACTACTACTTTTTTAAATACTTGAGTTGTCGATTCCGATACTTCATCTCATATTACTAGAGATAACAGAAATTTCACTTGTATGCAAACAATTCTAAGGGAAAATAGATATATCTTTTTGGGTACTAATGCTAAAGCTGATGTACTTGGAATTGGAAATTATGTCCTAAAACTCCCCAATGGAGGAAAGTTATTATTATAGGGCACTTTATATTCACCTTGCATGAGAAGAAATTTAATTTCTGTTGTTCGGTTAGAATCTATTGATTATGACATACTATTTGGAAAAGGAAGAGTTAAAATATTACTCAATAAAAAATTAGTGCATACTGGAACCCGTCATGATGGTCTTTATTCCCTTGATGAATTATCAAATGATGACAATATTGATTGCTTAGTTGGTGAAAATAACTCCATAGTGAGGAATTCAAACGATAGGAACACATGCTCAGAGTCATATTTATGGCATTTACGATTTGGTCACATATTGAGAGACCATGTGGATGTGACTCCATATTTGTGATGAGTAATTGACACGTATTCTAAAAAGTTTGAGTTTGATTTTGTTGGTTCGCACCAAGTTGGCGCACGACGCAGTCGAGTTTGGTTAGATGTACTTGACGCTTGTTCTTCTTCCCGATCAGTCTTTTGGGCTATTTCATTGTTGAATATTTCTACTGATGCGAATGTGTGATTACATTATCTCGAGCAGTGCTATGTGATGTTTTCTTGTCTGTGATGGCTACAGGACCATGAGGTGGAGTCGTGACGAGGCACAGGATGACTGGACTAGGCACAAGCGGTGCTGAGGTCGGAGCGGTCGAGATGTGCCAAAGACAGCGAGGACTCGAAGTGGTTACGAGGCGTGGACAGCAAGAAAAGAGGAAGCTTTTGGGAAGGAGCGTGAGGGGCAATTCGGTAAAATTGACTCAGGCTCACGGAAGCGGATGCGGTTCGAGTTAATGGATAAAGCGCAGAGTAGTTGAAGCTATTGGGTAAATTGTCATAAGGACGCGGTAGTGGAGGCTATAAATAGAGAGGTGCTCTCTAGTGCTAGTTGGGGGTTTTTGTGCATTTGCTCTCCATGTGTGTGTGTTTTCCTTTATTGCAATGAGAGTTGTATGCAGCAATAGCTTTTGTGTTCATTTGCGTGTGTTGATCTCTATGAGAGATAGCATGAACTGGATGTAAACTCCTTATTTAATCATTCATGTCTCTGACTCGAGTTAAGAAATCATGTGTTTGAGTTGTTCCTGCCCTTGAGCTTCTCTATGTGTTATGTCTGTGTTTCTTGCTGCCTTTCTTACTTTGCTGCTTTCTGTCTTTCTCGAATCAGAGTGGATTTCTTGAGAAGCCTCTGTCGTTCTTCTGCTCTGTATTGGGAATAAGTCTCAAGATCACTTGATTAGTCCATTTCCAAGAGCAAGAGGTTGAATCAAAGGGTTTACTTACCTCTCAGTTATTCCCCCTATTGCCTCTGTTTTCTAAAATTGTAGGGTTTACTATTTTTGGAGGCAGAGCAATTGTGTATTCTTGGTGTCTCAGCGAAAAGGTTGATTTAAGTTTGTGTTTTCAAGTTGTGAGGTCATTCCTTGTGGAGATCTGAAACCTCATGGCCAAAAGACTAGAGAATCTCAAGACAATTGAATTTGACTCTCTTCTCTATTCGGTTTCAGTTCTCAGTTCAGTTCTTCGGGTTCTAGCTCTGTCTATTTTCATCCTTTCAGCAGATTTGCTCTCTATTTTGTTCTTCTTGTTCCTGAGGTCAAGTTACCTTTTGGATTGAAGTTCTGATCATTTAATTTGAGAAAAGGAGCATTCAATCCTCTCTGGTTTTCGTTTTTCATCTTTTCTTCAGTGTTCACTATCTTGTCCAGTTTCAGCCGCCCTCTGCTCTTTTGTCCTCTGAATGCTTTTCCTCTTTTGTTTGCTTTTTCTATTTTGTTGTCTCTGTTCTGTGGTTTCTGAATTTTTTGCTTTCTGTTCTCATTTAGCTTTAGTCAGTTTCTTTGCCAGAGGTCTGCTTTCCTTCTTTTCTGTTTTCGGCTGCTTTTATCTTCAGTCTAATTTCAGTTTAGAGTTGCAGTAAAATTGTTTGTTCCTTCTCTGTCCATCTCACTATCAAACTGCTCTTACACTATGTTCTTTTTCTCTCTGAAATTAGTCTGATATTTTGTTTGAAGTGCTGTTCATTGATCCTGAGAAAACACATCATTCATGCAATCTGTTCTCTGTCCTTGCTCCCTTCTGTATTTACTCTTTCTGATCTTTTTTGAGTTTGGTCTGATGTCTGTGTGTTGCTGTTTGTTTCCTATATGCTTTGTCAGTCTGTTCAGGATTTCTGTTTTTTAGTTGTTGCTTTAGCATTTTCTGGTTTCAACGGCAGCCTCTGTTGTCGGTTCAGTTCAGATGTAATTGCTCTGCTGCTTGTCTCTGTGTTGTGTTTGCCGATCTCTACAGTTTGC
Source organism: Dendrocalamus latiflorus (assembly GCA_017311315.1). Classification (NCBI taxonomy): domain Eukaryota; kingdom Viridiplantae; phylum Streptophyta; class Magnoliopsida; order Poales; family Poaceae; genus Dendrocalamus; species Dendrocalamus latiflorus. The sequence goes on along the minus strand of CM029669.1, from coordinate 557,241 downwards.
TCTCAACCAAACTTATAGACCAATCGAGTTGGAAATTGAGTTCTCAAGACCTAATCTGATTTGTGCGATCTCTGTTTGCAGCATTTGACCTTGTTAGTTTAGGCAAAGTATGTTATGATCTTTTGTCAGCTGAGATTGATCTCTCTGCTCCTCAGAGAAGATTCCTTCTATCTGGCCTTGCCTCTTTCGTGAGTTTATTTGGGCATTCGGCAAAAGTGTTTTAGGCTTCCAGTGAGCAAATTTCTTCTGTGTTCACAGCTTCTATAGCTATCGGAGAAGAAGATTGTGTGAGTACTTGGGGCAGTTTGAAGGCACCATTCACCCCCTCTGTTGCCTTTTCAGTCCTACAATTGGTATCAGAGCCAGGTTAGCTATTCTGGATAGATCTTAACCGGTTTGTGAGCCATGGCAACGACTAAGTATTCCACCAAGCCCCGGATCTTGGATGGGATTGACTATCCCTTCTGGAAGAGTCGGATGGAGACCTACATACAGGCTCAGGGCTATGCCATTTGGAGAAAAGTGAGAACACGCTATGTTGTTCCTGCTGATGAGAACATCATTGTGGCAAACATGCCCGATGTTGAGGCGAATGCTAAGGCGAGGAACATCACAATTCAAGGTCTCAGCAAAAGCGAATTCGATCGCATCTCTTATCACACGTCGGCCTTCGATATTTGGGTGACTCTCGACGCTTACCATGAGGGAACCACTCAAATTAAGACGATGCGACATGACTAGTTCAAGCGAGATTACAACAAGTTTGAAATGCTCACTGGTGAGTCCTTGGATGAGTGTTTTGCGAGGTTTCACAAAATTCTGAGCAACATTCAAGTGGTCGGTCTCACATACCCCGACTCGGACAACGCTCGACAGATGCTTTCTACTCTTGATTTGCGTGTTTGGGAGATGAAGGTGACCACCATCAAGGACACGACCGATCTTTCGACCCTGACTTTTGACGCGCTGTATTCACGCCTCAAGACTCACGAGATTGACATTGTCTCTCGTAGGTCAAAATGGCAGTCGATGACATTGGTCACCAATCCTAGTCCTGCTTCTGGTGTTTTCTCTGATAATGCTACTGGTTTCTCCCTAGCCGCTCTTTGTGAAGTAACTGATGATCAATTAGAGCAGATACCAGAGGACCAATTAGCCCATTTAGTCAGAAAGTTCTCCCATGCATACAAGAGAGTGAGGGACAGAAAGAGGGGTGGGCCGATAACCTGCTTCGAGTGTAGTGGCCCCAACCACATTCGGGCAAATTGCCCTAAGCTGGAGAAAGGCAAGAACGACTATGGCGGTGTGAGCAAGAATGACTACACCAACAAGAACTGCAACAAGAAGCCTCCAGCTCACGTCCAAGGCAAAGAGAAGAAGTATCGCAATCTTGGCAAAGCTAAGAAGCTCTTCCACCGCGTCCTCACCGCCTTTGACGACATTGACTTCAGCGATGTGGAGGGGTGGAGTGACAACAACAGCAAGGATGATCAAGATCCTAAGGACGGAGATGACTTCATTGGCATGTGCTTCATGGCCCATGAGGGCGATGTCGGCGACAACGAGCTCTACAGCGACTCCGATGAGGTATGTCCCTCCTATGACCAGCTCAATGATGTATTTCTGAAGCTAGGAAAATTTCATGCTAGATCTAGAGCTAGGTGTAGTGAGTTGGAGAAGGAAGTAGAGAGCTTGTCACGGGAGCTTACTTCACTTAGATCTGCTCCCTCCTGTGACGATTGTGATGTGTGTTCTTCTTTGCTTGATGACATGGAGAAGCTAAGGACCTCGCATGATAGTATGATTTCTAAGCTTGATATGATTAAGGTGGAGAATGTTAGTCTGCTTGCTGAATTAGAGATGACTAGGACTGCTGCTCTTTCATCTACTGTTGAGACTACTTCTTGCACCTCATGTGAGGATAAGGACAATGGCTTTAGAGGTCTTTACACTATGCTTCTTGATCTGCCTGAAACATGTGAAAGCTGCAATAACTTGAAAATGAACCTAAAGAAGGCAGATCATAAAATTGTTGAGTTGTATGCTTCCTTGCTAGAGCCCATCGTTTCTTGCACTAATTGTCCCAAGTTAACTGCTGAACTTGAATCTATCTCAAAACAGTTTCAAGAAATGATTGACCACATCAACAAATTGGCTCAGTATGCGACTAAGCACCCTGTTAGCTCACCATGCATTAGTTATAAAAAACTAAAACTTGAACTCGTTGTTTTGAATGATAAATGTGTGAAGCTAACTAAGGACTTACTAGAGAAGCCACAATCTTGTTGTGATGCATGTGCTGTGGTGGGGGAAAAGTCTAAGGAAGTGGAAGAGACGCTTAGGCACGAGGACCAAATGGCTAAAAGTAGAACTGTCCTTCTTGGTTCTTGCGAAGACCTCAAAGTTGAGGCGGCTATGCGTGCACATACCATCTATTCTTCTGCTGTTGGTTCCTCTACCTCTTCTTCTGCTGTCTCTTCTTCCCCTTGCTCTTCTTGCATCTATCTATTTCAGGAGTGTCAGTATCTTATGAACACTCTTGAGAGATTTGTTGGAGGCAAGAAGAAGCTGAATCTTATTCTAGACCAATCCAAGATCTGCAAGTTCAATCAGGGTCTAGGATATGATTTCTTTGAGTATGTTAGGAAGCATCTACCTGTTGTTCTCAGACCTATAGCTGCAGGTGTGATCGAGGTTAAGCCCAGAACCAAAAAGGTTGAGTTCAAATCTGCGGGCTTTGTCCAAGGGAAATCTGACAGTAAGGTGGTAACACCTGTTGCTTCGACCTCTCAGAAGGCGAAGTTTCATTGTACCTTCTGTCAGAAGGCTAGACACATGATCGAGAGATGCTTCAGGCGCACCAAGATTGTGCGTAGAGACCGTGTTCGTGCTCTTAGGCGTATTCAGGGTCAGCCCCAAACCTTGAGTGCACCTAAGACCAACACGAGGTCTATAGTTGAACATGTTGATGTGTTTGGGCAGCATAGAGGACTTGGTTTTTCTGATTCTTTTGATTTTCATCCTCGATTTACCTCTGTTTGTGATATCCGCCGTCCTGAGGGTAGATCTCGTTTTCTCCATCGAGATAGCTACCCGTGCGACATCAGCATGCTACTAGTGCACCGACTCGCTCTTCCATAGCAGTCGGACCCAATAACAGCTTCAGGTCTACTCATAGACCAACTGGCTTTCTGAGCAATGGAGAGCATAGGGTAGTTAGAGGTCATTCGTGTGTGACTACTTCTTCTGCTCATCGTGTGACTCAGTATTGGGTTCCAAAATCTCTTTTGATTTATCCCAGTACTGAGCCATCTCTCTCTCGTTGACTCAGGTTCGCTGGGCTGGGAAGGGAGAGGTATGGCTTGTGGACTTCGGGTGTTCTCGACACATGACCGGAGATTCTCGTTGGTTCTCTTCCCTAGCCCAAGCCCCAGGTGATGAGACGATCACCTTCGGAGATGCTTCTTCTGGGCGTGTCATTGCCAAAGGTACTGTGCGTGTTAATGATTCATTCGTTTTAAAAAGATGTTGCCTTAGTGAGTAAGCTGCAATACAATTTACTTTCTGTTTCTCAGCTTACCGATGACGGTTTCGAGGTGAACTTTAAGAAAAATGCGTGCAAAATTCTTGATTCTTCGGGGAGTCTGGTTTGCGGGATTTCTAGATATGGGAGGATCTTTTGTGCTGATTTTGTTGAGTCTTCTGGCAATCCTCTCATGTGTTTAGTTGCTTCTGAGTCTCGTGACCTTACTTTCTGGCACAGGAGACTTGGTCATTTTGGATTTGACCATTTGACTCGAGTTAGCGGCCACGATCTCACTCGTGGCCTATCTAAACTCAAGATGGTCAAAGATCTAGTTTGTGCTCCATGTCGGCACGGCAAGATGGTTGCCGCTTCTCACCCTTCGGTCACAGTGACTATGATCGATGCACCAGGACAGCTGCTCCACATGGACACAGTTGGTCCAGCTAGAGTGCAGTCAGCAGGAGGGAAGTGGTATGTTCCTGTCGTGGTCGATGACTTCTCGAGGTACTCTTGGGTGTTTTTCTTAGCCTCGAAGGATTAGATATTTACCCATTTTCGGGGTCTTTTTAGTAGGCTCTCTATTGAGCTCTTAGGTGCCTTACGAGCGATCCGCAGTGACAATGGCACGGAGTTCAAGAATTCCTACTTTGAGAGATTTTGCGATGAGACAGGTGTAGAGCACTAGTTCTCTTCTCCGCACGTCCCACAGCAAAATGGCATCGTGGAGAGGAAGAATCGTACCTTGATCGAGATGGCCAAGATGATGATTGATGAGTACTCTACACCTAGGAAGTTTGGGCTGAGGCGATTGCCACCGCGTGCCATGTTTCAAATAGAGTTTTTCTGAGGGCACACTTGCATCGCACTTCTTATGAGTTGAGATATGGGCGAAAGCCCAGTGTCTCTCATTTTCGCGTGTTTGGTTGCAAGTGTTTTATTCTGAAGTCTAGGAACCTAGATAAGTTCGAGTCACGATCTTGTGATGGGATCTTTCTGGGTTACTCAACTTCTTCACGGGCGTATAGTGTAACATCCCAAAAATTTAAATTTTGAAAATGAAAGCTTTTTAATTATTTGTGCAAAGTATTTTCTTGAAATTTGGATTTTTAAGGTGCTTCTTAAATTTTGAAGAGGGTTTCAATAATAATAATAATAATAATGAGGATGATAACAATAAGACTAGAATTAAAAATGCCATAAAAGAAAATGTGGAAGTAGAATAAATCTATAATCTTGAATTCAAGAGCTGAAAATATAATCCAACATAAGGAGGGCGAGATTTAAATTGAATTATAAAATTTCATCTGGAAAATAGTATTGTAAGAGGGCAACAAAAATAGATAAATAAAATACATACAAACATGTATACAAAAGACCTAGTCTGGTGAGCAAAAATATAAAAATGAATCTGTACAAGAATAGAAATAAAGGAAATGTATATGTAAATGTACATGTATGTGTATGCATAAAACAAATAGCAATGAATTACAAAAAAAAGACAGAGATGAAGCCAGGCCGGCCGGCCCAGCCCCACCTCTCCCTTCTGACCAGTTTCTCTGGCCAGCGGGCCCCGTCCCATTCCCCTGCCACGCGGGCCCGCACCCTCGCTGCATCTCCCTCCTTTCCTCCTTTCTCCGTGCGCCCATTCTCTTCTTTCTTTCTATTTCCTTCTTCCTTCCCCCTTCAGTGGCTGCGCGCCCTCCACGTCTCCCTCCTTTCATCTCACCTCTGCGCCGAATCCTGCAAGCAGGCACGCCCGAACCTCCCGCGTCTGCCCTGTCTCTGCTCTGCACGCGCCGCTCGCCCAGACGATGCGCCGAGCCCCGCGCCGAGTTTTTGCCCGTCGGACATTCCTCGCCGCCCGGTCCTCGCGCCCACGCTCAGCTCCGTTCCTCCGCGCGCGCACGCCCTTAAGAGCCCCGAGCTGCTTTCTTTCATTGCTCCCCGCGCCGCTCCTCTTCTTCCTCCTCCCCTACCCCTTTTTCCCTCTTGGCCCGAGTCAATCGCGCACGCGCCGCCCCTCCTCTCCAACTCCGGCTGGTGGAAATTCCTCCAAATGGCGCCACCATAATCCAATTCGGCCGCACAAGAGCTTCACTGTGGCCTCACGAATGCAACCCCACCGTCGGCCAGCCCTTCGATCGCCCGTACCCCACTGGCGAGATGGACTCTTCCGCGCCACCGTAGGCACACGCCACCAGCACGCCTCCGCCCCCCTCCGGTAGTCTCGCCCACTCAGCTACGTTCCAGGTACCTCCGGGTGCTCACGAGCGCGTCGCCCTCTCCCCTGTCATTCCCGGCCGCCGGCGCCCCTTCTCCACTCCACCTCCGGCCTCCCCACGCCGTTGCCCACCCACCTCACCACCACTCCGACCAGCGCGCCACCTCCGGAGGCTACCTCACCTTCCCATGTGCCCATTTTGACAGTCGCTACCGACTCCCCGGTGGTCCCTCACCGGCGACACCGTTGGCCATGAGGCGCACCGAGCTCCTCTGCCCTACCCAGGCAGTGGCTTGCTTCTTGTGATTTGCTCTCCCCGTTCAAGGCGCGAGAGAGCCGCCGCCCAACTGGTCAGCACAACCAATCCTCACTCCGAAGGTCCTGAGTTCGATCCCCCCTGGCGCATTTCTTTCTTTATTTTGTTTTGTTAATAATTTCAACTAAGGAAAATAATTAGGAAATAATCCCAGGAAGCTAAGAAAATTACTCTAGACTCAAATAAAATTTACCTATACCTCAAATATAGGGTTATGTGCATATGGACAATTGAAAATATATATATACATATATGAGATAAGTCTATAGAAGTCAACAAATTTTACTAGGGTGTAAATGAAATTATTTAAAAGCTAATATTTGCTTAGTTACCGTACATGAATACTTGTTGTGCCTTTATTACTTGTTTTAAATCTGAAAATTGATAAGAGAACATTAATAAGAGATGGTTCTATCATAAACATCAATGCATCACAGGAACCTTAGTTAGACTAACATCGCAATTAATTAGCTAGCAAATCTTATTAGGCTGTAAACGAAATTGTTTAAGATTTGATATTGGTTAATTACCATATATGCATAATTAAGGTGTCTTTATTATTTATCTTAATCTAAGAATTAAGTGTAGGCCATAATAAAAGAGGGATTCTGAAATTGATAGACACCCAACCAAGAAGGCATCTAAGTTAAATGTAGGGAAAATAAATTAGACACCAAATGTAACTATAAATAGCAAGCTAGGACATCACTTAATGTACATACATATGATCTTTGCTTTACAACTCACCTTGCACTAAATGACCACCCAAGAAACATAAATTAATAACAACCTTTAATCAAAAGGGTGTCTTTAAGCCAAAATGTTGTATTATATATATATATATATATATATATATACATATATATATATATATATACATATATATATATATATATATATATATATATATATATATATATATATATATATATATATATATATATATATCATATGCCCTGCAAATTAACTCTCGACAAGATAATACCCAGCTAGACTTGTACCCCAGTTCAAAGGTCTACCCGAACTCATGGAATTTCATTAATAAATATCAAAATAACAAAAAGAGATTATTAATAAGATATCAAGTTATCATATTCTACCACCGGCCTTGCCTCAAATCACTCGAATCACCCAATAACTTATAACAAATCCAAATTGAGTTTATTCAGATTTATTTGGATCTTTTGAGTTATTTGCTTTTATTTGGATTCAGTCGGTTGTCGCGTAATTAGAAACTGGAGTCCAAAGGGTTCTATGGATCAAGTGGAACCGAGATCGATGAAGACCAGGGAATAAAGATCATTGCATGAAACAACTTTGTGTGAGCTCAAGACCGCAGTAAACCGCGCCAGGCGAGTCAATACTTTGATCATGTTGAACCTACATTTTCTGCAAATTACTTTGGTTTAAATTATCAAATTGCATGCTGTTATTTTATATGCAAATACATGTTTAATTTAAGATTCTAGTTATATGCCCATTGTTTGCCTTGAATAATATTACACCTCCTTTGGATTACTTGATTATGTGAACCTTGTCGCTCTAGCAAAATTATAATGGAAACTTTTCAAAATTAAGTTCGTAATTATATGCCATGCTTAGTATTGCTTAGATACTCAGGGGCGCTGAAATGCCCCATGCATCATTATCATTTTCAATCATGAGAAATTGGTTTGGACATTCATGGTGGGAATGACTGGTATGTGTTAGTACGATTATTTTATGTTCTCAAAAACCCCAACTTGCTTAAATATCTGGGCGGATTGGTTCGAGGGTGTGAGTGTGGTGCAGTGGAAGCACAAAGTGGATAGTGGTAGACCGCCCAAATACCACTAAGGACTGAATCTTGTCATGACCTACTGTGTAAAACAGTACAACCACAAGTCTGTAAAGTACAACTTGGCTAAGTAAACTTATCGAAACCCCGGACTCATCTCACTAGTAGTGGATAGAAGTGGATACGCACGGGCAAGGGGGCCCTAAGGGACACTGGTGTAGGGTGAAGTTTCCCAGCTGTTCTAACGTTGCGGGAAGTGGAGCCCGGCTGCGTTAGTAACTGTGGGGAACATCCCGCGCATAGATGGGACCCACCGCAAGTGGGCAGTTTCCCATAAGGTGAGATGACAGAAGGGACTAGATACTTTGAAAAGTCACTGTGATGGTCTGCTCAACTACACGACTAAGGAATCGTGTGGGGCAACGAGTTGATTATCTCTTGTGGTGAAAGTGTACAAACTCTGCAGAGTCAAAACTATTCGAATAGCCGTGCCCACGGTCAAGGGCGGACATGAGAACTTAACCAGATATAGTTCTATTTCAAAATGCTTTATGGATGGGATTGGAAAAGTGGAGGGCAGTGTAAAGCCCTGATTTGAGTTGTCCTGGGTGTCGTCCTAGTGGTAATGTAAGCGGTTATAACGCTAAAATGTTAGCATATGGTGCAGATGCCATGTAACGGTGGATGGACTCTGGATCGCTATTATTATTGCATTCTTATACACATTATAATTTTGTCTAAAACTGCTAGGTCTCAGGAAATTTCTATGTATTGTATTTTTAAATAATGATAATAATTCTCGCAAATAAAATGTCAGGAATAATAAATAGAGTTGTAAGAAAAGAAGAGGGCTGTTTATGGTAATCGCATAAAGAAGTTGGTGGATTCATGTTGATCATAAAATGGATAATGATAGTGTGGATTCTGGGAAAAATAAATTGGTGGAGCATAAATGAATATATAGGCTAGATAGATGATTTAAATGATTTTTGGAGAATTAGGGAGTGCAAAGGTTATTGCTGGATTATAACAATGATAACTAATATAAATTCTCGGGAGATGTTGGCGATAATGGGATGAATAGGATTTGATCATGTACTGGATGGATGAATTGAATTTTTGGAAATTTGGAGGTATGATAACAATTCTTGGAGTATAAATTTGATCCATGATAACCTTGGTGGATGTATACTAGTGAATTGTAGACCTAATCAATGATATTCTTGGTGGATGTATACTAGTTATGCGTAGACTTGATCAATGATATTCTTGATGGAGGTATACTAGTGGATTAATTAGAGATAGTTAATGCAAAATAAGGTTGATTATTGAAAGATCAAATTATGGTTGTGGATCAATAATAAAAGGATTGGATTGTTAGGAATTTAGAATGCAAAAGATATTGGTAGATAAAATAAATGATATTAGATAAATGATGTCGCTAAATTGTTGGGAGTTTTAGGCAGCAAATTGATTGGTGGATTATATAAATTATGATACTCGCTGTTTGGGGAATTAGGAAGCAATTGATTGGTGGATTGTATAATTGATGTTATCCGCTGTTTGGAGTTTTAGACAGCAGTCAATATAGAAAGTATATGATCGGTGGATTAATTAAATGATGTCACTCGCTGATTGGAGTCTTAGACAACAAGCAATTTGGAATACAAAAGAGAATATTCGGTGGATTGAGTAATGATGACACTCGCTGTTTGGAGTCTTAGACAGCAATCAGTAAGCAAAGTGTGTCTTTGGTGGATTAAGTCAATTATGGCAATCACCATGTGGAGTTTAGGTAAAATTAATAACACCATGATTTAATAATAATAATGCTACCAAAAGCGATTTTGGCAAATAAAATAGCCCGAGCCTCTCCTTTGATGAGCCATGCATACTATTTATTTGCATCCTGTGTATTGGCTCACGGAGCACGGTGGTTAGTGTGCTCACACTCGCTCTCATAACAAATCCAGAAGCAGGAATTAGATCGCTACGCTTCAGCAACACTTTTGGTTATGATGGAGGAGAAGATGAAGTCGTCAAGGGCTAGGTCACGAACCTCCAGTTGGCTGCCTGTGGGCAAGTCCTGAAGGTCCCACCTGTGTGCTTCGTTCTTCCGCTGCTGTAATTTAATGATTTCGGCCTAATCGTCCCATGAGTAAGTTTACTATTATATTTATGCTTCCGCATGATATGTATTTTGATGATCATAACTGTAATCTGTGAGCACTATCTACTGATCCAGGGAATAGTGCGGAGGAATCACAGAGGAATCCGGATTGTAAAATCTGGGTGCCTGACACATAGGGTGTGGAACTGCGAATCTATCAAAATGGTAGAAACCTGTGAGGTGACCTTCGATGAGGCCAGTCCGGGAACTAGACCCGATATCTCAGGCTCTGTAGAGCAGTCTGAGCCTATCTTTGTGGACGATGAGGAGGATGAAAATGAGGGTTGTCTACCCGATCCAGTTCCTCTTTCCCTTGAGGTACCTGCTTCTTCCACTGTACCTCGAGGAGATCAGCCCATTCCTTCCACATCTTTTGGAGCTAGTGGCTCTGTTCCTACCTCGTCAGCTCATGAGGTAAAGGCCACTTCTTCTTCTCATCCAGGACCGCCCCGTCATATCCAAAAAGACCATCCTTCAGAGCAGATGATTGGAGATCTTTTCGAGCGCGTCACCCGCTCAAAGTCTGGCTTGTCTCACTTCTGTCTCCACTCTGCCTTCGTTGCCTCATTTGAGCCCGAGGATGTTAGTCATGCTCTTTTTGATGAGTCTTGGGTCAATGCTATGCATGAGGAGTTAGAGAACTTTGAGAGAAAAAAGGTCTAGTCGCTAGTTGAGCCCCCTAGAGGTCATAATGTCATAGGTACCAAATAGGTGTTCAAAAACGAGCAGAGTAAGGATGGGGTAGTCATTTGAAACAAGGCTAGGTTGGTAGCTCAGGGTTTCTCTCAGGTTGAGGGTCTAGATTTTGAGGAGACCTTTGCCCCTGTAGCTAGGCTAGAGGCCATTAGAATCTTGCTTGCATTTGCGGCGTCTAAGGGCTTCAAGCTTTACCAGATGGATGTCAAGAGTGCCTTCCTCAATGGGTATATTGAGGAAGAGGTATATGTCCGGCAGCCTCCAGGTTTCGAGAACCCCAAATACCCAAACCATGTCTACAAGCTTTCCAAAGCCCTGTATGGACTTAAGCAAGCCCCCTAGAGCTTGGTATGAGAGGCTTAAGTCCTATCTGTTGAGTTATAGGTTTGAGATGGGTAAGGTAGACAAGACCTTATTCATTCACAGGCATGGCAATGACCTTCTTCTCATCCAGATTTATGTGGATGACATCATCTTTGGCGGCTCCTCTCATGCTCTTGTCTCAGTTCTCCAATGTCATGAGCACAGAGTCTGAGATGAGCATGATGGGCAAGTTGAGGTTTTTCCTTGGCTTCTAGATCAAGCAGACTCAGGAGGGTACTTTCATGCATTAGGGCAAGTACACTCGTGACCTCCTGAGACGCTTTGACATGAGTGATGGCAAGCCGGTGTCAACTCCGATGGCGTCATCAGCTACACTTGATCCAGATGATGATGGCGAGCTAGTTGATTAGAAGGAGTATCGCAGCATGATTGGCTCCCTCTTGTACCTCACTGCTGTCGGGACCCCGGATTTCTGAACCCGGACCCTCTGTGTATTATAGCACTAGTGCCAGATCAAAGCTAGTGCACACAGTCAAACAGTGATGATTACATATCCAACAACGATTATTACAATAACAGAGAGTACCGACCGAAAGGTCTCATTATTACAAAGGAGGTTTCAAGACCTCACACACACAGAACACAGTGGAAGCAAAAGATAAATCCGGCGAAGATCCATCAATACGCCACAGGCAATTGACTGGGGAAGCGCAACCTAGAACTCCAGGAAGCCTTCATCGAATCCACACGTGAAGTAGTCGTAGTCACCATCTTGAGCTTCATATTCTTCTGAGTTGATTTTAGTACAGCATGTGAGTACATAAAGTACTCCGCAAGTCTTGGAAAAGTAATGCAGTAGATGCAAGGCTTAACAAAAGGAAGGCTATATGGTTTTTTTTTGCACAAAGCAATGTTTTATTTCAAATAACATTAAATATTTTCGAAGGCATTAGTTTAACAGAGTGTTTGTTTTAACTGAAACTAAACATAAAATAGTGAAGGTTCTATCCACCAACACTAATTATCCAACTCCGCGAAGTTTTAAAACATTTGGTTCCATCCACCCGCACTGGTTCTAACCGCTAGGATACCCTTCCGAGAGTTCCCACCACTCTCAGGATACCAAAACTTTGTTTTTAAAACCAAAACCAAAGCTCTACCATGTGAATGCATTCCTTGCCCGCCCTTGACCGTGGGCACGGCTATTCGAATAGTTTGACACTCTGCAGAGGTTGTACAACGGGGAGAGGAGGGGTGGCGGCACACCTATCGGCGGCGGCAGCGGGCCCGGGGCGGCTGGCGGCGGCGAGTGGAGGTGGCGACGGCGGCGGAAGGCAGCCAGGAGGCGGCAACCAGTGGTGGGGTGGCGGCCGAAGGGGAGGGGAAGAGTGGCGGTGAGAGGGAGGCCGAAAGGAGGAAGAAAAACCCGGCGCTCGGGAATTTATAGGGAGAGAGAGAAAGAGAACGGCCGGCGACTTTAGAGGGGAAATAAAGGGAGGAGGCGGCCGGCCATGAGTGGGGAGTGATGAGGAGGCTTAAACGCATGCTTAAACGGAGATTAAAGTGGTAGAAACGGTTGCATTTACAAGCTTTTATTCGGCATCCATGGTGGAAGAGAGAGAAGACTAGAGGAAGAAGAAGGATATGACATGTGGGGTCCATGCGTCGGTGAGAGAGAGGGAAGTGAAGGGGTAAGGGCCGTCGGATTTGCGACACGTGGCAAGTGAATAGATCATGGCCTTTGGATTGATATGAAGGGGTAAGTGACTTTGTATGGCTAGGATTAAATCATGGAGAGGGATGGATTCAATCTGAGAGCGACACGTGGCAGGCTAGGATTAATTTGATTTTTATTTTCGGATTAAATTTCAGAAAATACTAGAAACTTTATAAATACTTAGAAAATAATAATTAATGTCTAACAATTCCAGAAAAAATCATAGAATATTCCTGGAAGTATTTTAGACTTAGGACAAATATTTTTAATTTCAGATTTGCATTTAATAATTTTATAAAATACTTTTTAACTTTTAAAATTGATTTTTAATTCCAGAAAATTCTCAAAAATTATTTAAAAATTTAGGGAAGGTTAGGAAAAATAAAATAACCTCTTTTGACTTTAATAAAATATTTAAAATACATTTTCTTGCTTTAGACTTTGAAATAAAATCTAGATAAATCCAAATAAAGTCCAAATAATTTAAAATAATTAATTTGAAGTTAAATTTTCAGAAAGCGGATTTTTAGGATGTGACAGCTGCCTCGAGACCGGACATACATTTCTCCGTGTGTCTGTGTGCTCGATTTCAGGCTTCTCTACGTGTTTCTCACCGCCAGGCGATGAAGCACATCTTTCGGTACCTTCGATCTACCATTGACTATGATATCTGGTACTCTTCATCATCGTGTCTTTCCCTTAGAGCCTACTCGGACGTAGACTTTGCTGGTTGTAGGATAGATAGGAAGAGCACTTCTGGCACTTGTCAATTCATTGGCACATCTCTTGTCTCCTGGTCTTCTAGGAAGAGTCCAGTATTGCACAGTCCACCGTAGAGGCCGAGTATGTTGCTGCCGCCTGTTGCTGCAGCCAGGTGCTTTGGATGGCTTTGACCCTGCAAGACTTTGGGTTAGTCATAGATAGTGTTCTAATCTTCTGTGACAACACTTCTGCCATCAACATTGCGAAGAACCCAGTGCAACATTCTCGGACCAAGCACATTGATATCATATATCACTTCCTTCGAGACGATGTGGAGAAGGGTGACATAGTGCTCTAGTTTGTGGAGAGTGACCACCAGTTGGCTGATATCTTTACCAATCCTTTAGATAGCTCTAGGTTTTCAGCCTTGCGGGGAGAGCTTGGGGTGGTTTGTCCTTATGGACTATTGTGAGGGGGAGCTTTGTACTTCATGTTTTATCCTGTTTATTATGCTCTTGCTCCTTTCTGTTGCATTGCATGTGGGTGCATTTGGGATAGTCCTTCTAGCATAGATTAGAGTGGTTTTCTCGTCTCGTTGCTTAGTCTTCTTTCTCTCATCTTGTGACTCTAGGATGCTGCTTATTAGCTATCTCTCTTCTCACTAGGTTGAGTTCACTCACTTCTTATAGGTTCTAGCAAGGGTTGGGCCACCCTTAGGTAGACAGGGAACGTGTTTACTCCTTAGTATGATAGAAGACCAACTGATAGTCCTAGTGTCATATGGGGTAGATGAGAGTCAGTCTGAGCCATATCATCCTCTTTATGTTATCTATGCTTTAAGGATTGCCTTCTTCTGATTTTCTTGCCAGCTTCTTGTTTTTATTGTTTTGGTTCAGGGGGAGTTCATTTGGGATTTGCTAGATCTTAATTTTTTGACATAACTCAACTTGAACTAAAAGTGCATTTATTGTTGAGGGGGGCTGGATTTTCTTACATTCCGCATTCTGCATTGTGATATATCTACATGGAGCCTTGATTATTATCCTTTTATGATATGTTTACAATGCATTACATCTTGCCATAATATGTGCTTAATTGCTAGATTTATCATAACTTTATATGTTTAGTCTAGTCTTTGCCATAATAGGTTGGTTAAAATGCACAACTTGAATTAAATCATGTCATGTTAGCTCTTGAGACTAGTCTGTCTTTAGTTATCCTCTTATGATTCATGCCATGTCAAATAGGCTGAGTTGAGTCTTGAATTTATATTGAGCTATGCTAGTTCCTTTATGAAGCATGAGTTATTATTTACTCCTTGTTCTTGAACTAAATTCAGCAAAAGCACTGATCTCACCAATTCTTTCTCATGAGACTGCTTGCCATTGCACTAGGCATGAACTCAGGGGGAGTTTTGGTTGACCAAGATCATCTTCTTAAGCTTCTAGATTGGAGTGGTCGCGTAAGGCGTGAGATCTAGCACATGACTAAACAAAAATCTATTTGGAAACAACCATGAGATTTTATAAAAAAATGTCAATTGTGCTCAATTTGCTTAATTACACAAACATACCAATTACTTGAACAAATGATTCATTCTTGAACTTGTAGCACTCTAAATTGACTCAATACTAGCTTCTTGGTTATACTTAGAATATTGACATGGCCTGCATCATCTTTGGATACCTTTAGCTAGACTATAATCTTGAATGACTTAACATGCTAAGCAATTTATCTAATTTTCAGATTGTGACTTATTTGGTTTAGCTTGATTATACATGTCTTGTCATGGTCCTGATATCATCCGTATGAGTTATGGCTTGGTGTAATACTTCAAAAGTCATTTTGGATAATCTTCATGGCTCTAATTGCTTAGATTAGAAAAATTCAGCCATTTCATCCAACTCATGATATATTTTCTCCTTGCATCTTGATGATTTTATTGCCAAAAGGGGGAGAATAGTGGAGAAAAAGACATAAAAGGGGATTTTCTGGAGCTTTTGAGAAAAAAACTTGCTCTTTCTTTTGCTCCATTTGTCGACATGGTCATTAGTTTCCTTGCTCTTTCTTTTAGACCATGTATGACTTTCAAAACAAACTCAACTTTATGCTATTTCTGCGTTTGTCAATATACTCATCAAGGGGGAGATTGAGAGACCATGTGGATGTGACCCCATGTTTGTGATGAGTAATTGACACGTATTCTGGAAAGTTTGAGTTTGATTTTTTTGGTTCGCGCCAAGGCACGGCGCAGTCGAGTTTGGTTAGACGTACTTGACGCTTGTTCTTCTTCCCGATCGGTCTTTTGGGCTATTTCATGGTTGAATATTTCTATTGATGCGAATGTGTGATTACATTATCTCGAGCAGTGCTATGTGATGTTTTCTTGTCTGTGATGGCTACAGGAGCTTGAGGCGGAGTCGTGATGAGGCACGGGATGACTGGACTAGGCACAGGCAGTGCTAAGTTCGGAGCAGTAGGGATGTACCAAAGACGGCGAGGACTCGAAGTGGTTGCGAGGCGTGGACAGCAAGAAAAGAGGAAGCTTCTGGGAAGGAGCGTGAGGGAAAATTCGATAAAATTAACTTAGGCTCACATAAGCGGATGTGGTTCGAGTTAATGGATAAAGCGCAGAGTAGTTGAAGCTATTGGGTAAATTGTCATGAGCACCCGGTAGTGGAGGCTATAAATAGAGAGGTGCTCTCTAGTGCTAGTTGGGTGTTTTTGTGCATTTGCTCTCCATGTATGTGTGTTTTCCATTATTGCAATGAGAGTTGTAAGGAGCAGTAGCTTTTTTGTTCATTTGCATGTGTTGATCTCTATGAGAGATAGCATGAACTAGATGTAAACTTCTTATTTAATCATTCATGTCTCTGACTCGAGTTAAGAAATCCTGTGTTTGAGTTGTTCCTGCTCTTGAGCTTCTCTGTGTGTTATGTCTGTGTTTCTTGCTGCCTTTCTTACTTTGCTGCCTTCTGTCTTTCTCGATTCAGAGTGGATTTCTTGAGAAGCCTCTATCGTTCTTCTGCTCTGTATTGGGAATAAGTCTCAAGATCACTTGATTAGTCCATTTCCAAGAGCAAGAGGTTGAATCAAAGGGTTTACTTGCCTCTCAGTTATTCCCCCTATTGCCTCTGTTTCCTAAAAATCTAGGGTTTACTATTTTTGGAGGCAGAGCAATTGTGTATTCTTGGTGTCTCAGTGAAAAGGCTGATTTAAGTTTGTGTTTTCAAGTTGTGAGGTCATTCCTTGTGGAGATCTGAAGCCTCATGGACAAAAGACTAGAGAATCTCAAGACAATTGAATTTGACTCTCTTCTCTGTTCGGTTTCAGTTTTCAGTTCAGTTCTTTGGGTTCTAACTCTGCCTATTTTCATGCTTTCAGCTGATTTGCTCTCTGTTTTGTTCTTGTTGTTCCTGAGGTCAAGTTACCTTTTGGATTGAAGTTCTGATCATTTAATTTGAGAAAAGGAGCATTCAATCCTCTCTGGTTTTCGTTTTTCATCTTTTCTTCAGTGTTCACTATGCTGTCCAGTTTCAACCGCCCTCTGCTCTTTTGTGTCCTCTGAATGCTTTTCCTCTTTTGTTTGCTTTTTCTGTTTTGTTGTCTCTGTTCTGTAGTTTCTGAATTTTTTGCTTTCTGTTCTCTTTTAGCTTTAGTCAGTTTCTTGGCCAGCGGTCTACTTTCTTTCTTTTCTGTTTTCAGCTGCTTTCATCTTCAGTCTAATTTCGGTTTAGAGTTGCAGTAAAATTTTTTGTTCGTTCTCTGTCCATCTCATTGTCGAACTGCTCTTACAATATGTTCTTTTTCCCTCTGAAATCAGTCTAATATTTTGTTTGAAGTGCTGTTCATTGATCCAGAGAATGCACAGCATTCATGCAATCTGTTCTCTGTCCTTGCTCCCTTTTGTATTTACTATTTCTGAACTTTTCTGAGTTCGGTCTGTTGTCTGTGTGCTGCTGTTTGTTTCCTATATGCTGTTAGTCTGTTTAGGATTTCTGTTTTTCAGTTGCTGCTTTAGCATTTTCTGGTTTCAGCGGTAGCCTCTGTTGTCGGTTTAGTTTAGATTTAATTGCTCTGCTGTTTGTCTCTGTTTTGTGTTTGCCGATCTCTACAGTTTGCTCTCAACCAAACTTATGGACCAATCGAGTTGGAAATTGAGTTCTCAAGACCTAATCTGATTTGTGCGATCTCTGTTTGCAGCATTTGACCTTTTTAGTTTAGGCAATGTATGTTATGATCTTTTGTCAGCCGAGATTGATCTCTCTGCTCCTCAGAGAAGATTCCTTCTATCTGGCCTTGCCCCTTTCGTGAGTTTATTTGGGCATTCGGCAAAAGTGTTTTAGGCTTCCAGTGAGCAAATTTCTTCTGTCTTCACAGTTTCTATAGCTATCGGAGAAGAAGATTGCGCGAGTACTAGGGGCGGTTTGAAGGCACCATTCACCCCCTCTGTTGCCATTTCGGTCCTACACATATCTAAAAACAGAATTAAGAGGCTTATTAATTCTAAAATTCTGAACTTTAAGTGGGAGGAGTTTGGTATTTGTGAGGCTTGTATAATGAGTAAGATGACCTGTGCACCTTTTCCAAAGGTGGAAAGCTCTAATGAGCCTCTAGCCATTATCTACTCCCACTAGAGGTCAAAAGATTTATTTTATGACATTCGTCGATGATTATTCTAGATTTAGATATGTGTATCTTCTTAAACAAAAGTCGGAAGGTTTTGATATGTTCAAAACTTTTACAATTGATCGTGGTGGATTTTAGTGTTTTTAAACTTAGAATCATCGTCACTATGGATTTTATTTATTTTGAAATTAAATTCATTCTGGGCTCTTTTACAAAGGTTTTGAGAATGCCAGAGGCTTTGGCCATGTTATGTAAAAAAGAATACCCATGTATATCTAGAGTAATCATCTACAATGACTAAACAATAGCTATTGCTTCCGATGCTCTTATAGGTTATTGACCAAAATAAATCCATATGTAAGAGCTCCAATGGCTTACAGATTGGCATGATACTTTTAGAAGAATGAGAATTTGTATCTTGCTTTCTAGCATGGCAAGTGCTACATAATCTATTTTTCTAAATTTCATGTCTTTTAAGCCAAACCACTAAGTCATGTTTGAAAAGGCGACATGACCTAACCTTCTATGTCATAACCAACCAAAATAAAATTTTGCCATTAAACAAGTTTTTAAACAAGACTGACTAGAGGTAAAATTAACTAAGTAAAGATTTCCAAATCTAAAACCTTTGAAAACATTCATTTTCTTTTTTCCTTTGAAATATTTACTCCATCTCTAGAGAATGAGAAAATTAATCCAAGATCATATAATTGAGCAATGGATAACAAATTAAAATTTAATGTTTCTACTAGAGATATTCAAAACTGAAAAGTCATTTGAGATAGTGATTTTACCTAAACCAAGAATCTTTCCTTTGCTATTGTCACCAATGTGATCTTCTCATTGCTTCCATTTTCAAATGTAGTGAACATCTTTCAGTCTCTGGTCATGTGTTGAGTGCAACCGCTATCAAGCACCTGTGAGGGCCGCAAAGACCGGGTAGTAGTACACTAGAGGCTCCGCAAGGGCCACCCTTACGGCCTTTGCGGCGTCGGCCAGCCGGTGGCCGCCGTCGGCAGAACGAAAGAACTCGACAGCAGGCTGCAAGTATCATAGGTCAGAGTGGTCGTCAATGTTAGAGAGAGCCTTGGTCTCCCACGACGTTGGTCGTGCAGGCGCCACGAGCTCGGGCTTGCTCTGACACGCTGTGAAGATCGACATAAGCGATGATGCAAATAAGTTTATGTATGTAGTGGATATGTATAGGCTAGTGTGCAGCGACCGCAAAGCCGATGTTATCGCATGTTGTCACTGCTTAGGCACCCTTTTTATAGGCGAGGTCTTCAGGCCGGTCTCATTCACTACTACAGAAAGCCTAATAGTAGACGCTAAATCACAGACGGTTTTGTGAAACCGTCTGTGATTTACACTATTACAGACGGTTTTAATTTGGAGGCCGTCTGTGGTATTTGTGGCGGGAAAAAGGAGTATCACAGATGGTTCTTACCGCTGAACCGTCTGTGATACTAGAATATCACAGACAGTTTTATAATAAAAACCGTTTGTGATATTCCAGATTATCACAGACGGTTTTTATTATAAAACCGTCTGTGATACTAGAATATCACAGACGGTTTTATAAAAAAAACCGTCTGTGATAATCTGGAATATCACAGACGGTTTTTATTATAAAACCGTCTGTGATATTCTAGTATCATAGACAGTTTTATAATAAAAACTGTCTATGATACGTTTCCCGCCTTGCAATCCCTCAAAATTTCATATTTTCCCGCTTAAGTCCGAGTATGGTTCAGTTTTGAGACACCTTCAGTAAAACGGGCATAACTTTTGCATACGGTGTCCGTTTTCAACGTTCTTGTACTCGTTGGAAATCTAACGACGAGCCCGATCCAACAAAAATGACCCACTTGTGCTAGTTGCCCTCCAAGGCCCAGAAAATCGGCCATCTTTGGACCTAAACCTGCGTCGCAAGTTTTTGGTTTCTGTTTTTGCCCTTTTTCTTGGTTTTATTTTCGGAATTTGGATTTTTCTTCAACTGCAAAGTTGTAGATCTCGTCGAATCCTTTCAAATGAGTATATATAAACTATATAAACCTTTGCTATTTTTTCTTTTCAGACTAGTTATTTATATTGCATCGGTATATAAAATTTGTGCTCCAATTCACAGACGGTTCTATATATAGAACCGTCTATGATATTCATTCATCACAGACAGTTCTATATATAGAACCGTCTGTGATAATCTGACCGCTGGGCCCGTCGATCCTCAGCCCCACGAATCGTAGCTCCGCCTTTCCGTTCCCACTTCAAAAATTTCGAATTCCCGCCTCTCCCTCCCTCTCCCTCCCCTATAAATATAAGCAAAATCCAGCCTCTTTGCTGGTCTCCTCTTCCTTGCTATCCTCCTCCTTGCTGTCCTCTTCCTTGTTGTTCTCCTCCTCCTTGCTGTCCTCCTCCTTGCAGACGACGCAGAAGCATCTAGCTCGTGCCAACTGGGCAGACGCTCAATCAACGCCGATGATGGTGGTCGTCAAAGACATTCAGCTCATGCGTTGCATCAGGGGCATGAAGGCATAGAGGATCTTTGCTTGTTGTGTAACCTGCTCGTTGTTCTTGTTGTGTAACCTGCTCGTTGTTTTGAGATATTGTAATGGTATACTCTAATCTTAATAAAAATTGATGTTTTATGTTTGTGAAATGAATTGAGATGTGAATTGGATGTATACATGTACATGTTGATCTGCTTGTTTCAGAGGGCATGACTAGCATTTCCTGAGGCTAGCCAATAAACAGAAATAGGTTTAGGAATAGAAGGGAATATCACAAACGATTTTTAACTAAAAACCGTCTGTGATAGTTATAATCACATACGGTTTTTAGTTAAAAACAGTCTGTGATTTATAAATATCATAGACGGTTTTTAGTTAAAAACCGTCTGTGATATTTGCATCACAGACGGTTCAAAAACCGTCTGTGATGACCTCGTATTATCACTGACCCATAAATTCAGACGGTTCACAAAACCGTCTGTGATGACGTTTTTGAACCATCTGTGATGACCTTTTCTGTAGTAGTGATTAATATTGGAAATTTTATGTGACTTTTAACATTTATTATGGTTATTGTCTATTTTACTCAAAGTAGAATTATTCATATTATTGATATAAATGGTAGTGAATATTTTTTGATACAGAAGTTAACTTGTGGAATTAATACTCGAGGTGCTGAGTATTGAAGCCCTGTCCCGTGACTACGAGTACCTGGTACTCGTTACAACCACGCATTCGAACTTACGACCATGCAAAACTTACGACCACGCAGTCGAACTTATGACCACGCAGAACAACTTACAACCACGTAGTCGAACTTATGACTAAGCAGAACAACTTATGACCATGCTGTTGAGATTACGACCACACAGACGAGCTTACGACTATGAAGTTGTTTACGACCACATAGACGAGCTTACAACTATGAAGTCATTTATGACCACTTGTAGCTACGACCGCATTGTCATATACGAGCACTCGAAGTTACCACCACGTGGTCGTATACGAGTACTCGGAGCTACCACGAGTATCTAGTCGCAACTGGCAGCCGTAAGTCGTATACGACTATGGAGTCGGAGGCACTCCACGACTAGCAAGTCAATTCCGACTTGCAAGTCATAAACGCTCTATGACTTATGAGAACTTACGTGATAGAAATGGAAGACACATGGTGTTTTTTTGTTGTGATCAAAATCACCACTTGCAGTTTTTTTGGAGACTCCATTTATACCAAAAGAGTACAAGTAATGGCCGTTTAGGCCCCTCCTAAACTTGTGCCATGACTACACGGTCGTGCCATTCGACGATTGCAAACTACGCATGTACTCTAACTGAACAGCGGAAAAAGCTCTACTACGCGCACGATCAGGACGTCGTGCTCAATTTCTTGACGCACACGACCAGGATGTCGTGCTCAACAACCTAACTAGATCACTTATTCTGACAGACTCCCCCTGATGTAGTTGCCATTTATGGTGACAATTCCAACCTTCTCACATAGACCCTGAAACTTGATCCGCCCGAGGGGTTTGGTCAGCAAGTCCGCCAATTGGTCGTTCGTCTTGACGTAGTCGATGAAGACTTTGCCGTTTTCGACGCATTGCCTAATGAAGTGATAACGCGTCTCAATGTGCTTGCTCTGGCCATGGTATACTAGATTCTTGTCCAACTGTATTGTAGACTTGTTGTCTACGAGTAGGATTGCTGCTGATGCTTCCTCGTTGAGCAGATTTTTGAGTAACTACCCAAGCCAAATCCCTTGGCATGTAGCCATTGAGGCGGTGACATACTCGGCTTCGAAGTCGATAGGGCTACGGTCTAGTACTTTTGTGATTGCCATCGCACTGGGCTCCCCCTGATGAAAAAGATCATGCTGGAGGTACTCTTCTGGTCATCAACATCTCTGGCCATGTCTACGTCGCTGTACCCGATGAGCATAGCTGCCCCTATGCCTCTCGTGTACCTACACCCGTAGTCGATCGTCCTAGCCACGTATCGCAGCAGGTGCTTCACGGCGCTAAGGTGCTCGGTAGTCGGCGATTTCATGAACCAACTTATGTAGTCGATTGCGAACATGATGTCTGGTCGTGTGTGTACTAGATAGCATAAACCTCCGATGATGCTGCGGTAGAACATGCCGTCAACCGAAGGATTTGAGGTTGCTTTGCTCAATTTCAATCCCGGCTCCATCGGCACAAGAAAGATGAAGAGTAGAAACCCAAATAAATAACCAAATTATGTCATCGCTGGTAAAACATAACTATCCGGCAACCAGTGCAAGCAATGCATCGCACCTCAAAAACCCATTTAAATGCTCACGAAAATTCCATAAAAACGGCCGAAGTATATGTACAATTTAACTCTACCTGCATGAAGAACAACGGAAAGCCTAATACTAGACGCCAAATTACAGACGGTTTGACAAAACCGTCTGTGATTGATAGTAACACAGACGGTTTTAATTTCGACACTGTCTGTGTTGATGGCGTCGGAGAAAACGAATATCACAGACGGTTCTTACCGATGAACCGTCTGTGATATTTTAGTATCACAGACGGTTTTTATTAAAAACCGTCTATGATAATCTGGAATTATCACAGACGGTTTGTAAATACAAACCGTCTGTGATAATCTCAGAATTATCATAGACGGTTTTTAACAAAAAACCATCTGTGATAATGGTGCTAGACATTTATTGCGCCGCTCAGTACCGCATCTGTCTTCATTTCGATCCAGATCTAGCCAGTGCTGCACACTTTCGCTTAGGAGGCAAGCTAGGCGGTTTCAGGCCAATTAATTTGGTGGGAGGAGGTAGAGATTGAGCTTTGAAGATTCAGACATTCTTGGTTGCTCTAGATATGGTTAGTAATGAAATTTATTTTTCTTTGCATTACAATTCAAATATAAGTTTTGGTGAGTGTTATTGAAGATGGTTTGCATCTACTTAACCATACATGATCAGTTCCCGTCATGTGGGAGGCCAAATTTGTCAAAATTGTTGGTTATATACCTTCAGCGATCGCTGGGGAAATAGCTGTTGTGTTTATAATATGAATTAAGCTAGCAAAACCCCAATGCATGTGGTATATATGTAGTAATAATTAATTAATTTAATTTTTAATACTAAGTTGTTATATATACATAATGTAGGGCCGAAGCTGGATGTATGCCGCGAACTGTGTGAGTGAAGAGTACATTAATGGCGTGTCTTTTACAAGAGCTGCCGAGGAGGATATGTTGAATAAGGGGGTGGAATATATGTACTGTCCATGCACTAACTGCGAGAATTTAAAGATGTTTAAGAACCGAGGGCAAATTGAAGCGCACTTGATTCGGTGGGTTTTCAAAAAGGGTTATACGTGTTGGACCAGTCATGGCAAAGTCAATGATCATATGCCGTCAGATGACATCGCCGGTGAAGTGAATGATATGCCGCCGGATGACATCGCTGGTGAAGTGAATGACATGCCACCGGATGATGTCGATTGTTGTTCGAATTCGGATAGGTTGCACGTTGACAATCTGGATCAGATGCTTCGTGATGTAGAAGAAAACTATGATGAGAGAGAGTATGTTAAATTCTGGGGCTTGATGGAGGACTCGGAGAAACCTTTGTTCACGTGCTGCTGGTCAAAGTACATGAGGTTGTCGGCCGTGCTTGAGCTGTTGAAATTGAAGGCAAGCAACGGTTGGTCCGACAAGAGTTTCACATCGCTGCTAGGTCTTTTAGCGGACATGCTTCCGGAGGGAAATGAGTTGCCTAAAACCATGTATAAAGCCAAGAAGGTTCTTTGTCCATTGGGAAAGGAAGTAGAAAGAATACATGCATATCTGAACGATTATATCCTCTACCATAAAGAGTATGCAAACATGCATGCATGTCCGGTGTGCAACACATCCCGATACAAACGTAACAATCAATCAGATGACGGCGAGGGAACAGACGGCGAGGGAACAAAATGCATGAGCAGCTGACATAGCACATGACCCGTGACTCTCTGCATCTATAACTTTCCTCCTTGGTTGTGTATGAAGCGAAAGTATATTTTGCTGTCGATACTTATCCAAGGGCCAAAGCAACCTAGGAATGATATTGATGTGTACCTAGCACCGTTGGTGGAAGATCTAAAAGTACTTTGGAACGAAGGGGTAAAGGTATGGGATGCATGCAAACGAGAGAACTTCACTTTGTGCTCCGTATTGTTCTGCACCATAAATGAATATCCTGCCCTTGCTAACCTATCGGGCCAGAGTACAAAAGGTGCCAAAGCTTGTACTCACTGTTTAGATGGTACCGAGAGTGCATGGCTGAAACACTCACACAAAACCGTCTACATGCGTCACCGCCGGTTCCTTCAGAGGGCTCACCCATACCGCAAGATGAAGAAACAATTTGACGGAGAGAAGGAAGACGGTTCAGCTCCAAGGCATTTAAGGGGAAAAGAGGTTTATAATATGATGAAAGATTTAGATGTTGTCCTGGGAAAGGGACGTAAATTGAGGGCTCATGAGAAGAACACCTGGAAGAAGAGATCAATATTTTGGGACTTACCTTATTGGGAGTATCTAGATGTTCGACACTGCATCGACATCATGCACGTAGAAAAGAATGTATGTGACAGCTTGATTGGTCTCTTACTGAACATTCATGATAAAACAAAGGACGGCGTCAACGCACGGCTTGACTTGGCTGATATGGACAACAGGCTTGAGTTAGCACCAACAAAAACAGATAATGGACGAACGTACCTTCCCCCTGCTGTTACACTCTGTCCAAGACTGAGAAAACAGAATTGTGCCAGTGCTTGCATGGTGTCAAAGTTCTATCTGGTTACTCCGGCAATGTGAAGAAACTTGTTTTGATGCAAGATTTGAAGTTAAATGGCATGAAGTCTCATGATTGTCATGTGCTGATGACACAGATGCTTCAAAGCTTGGTCCCGGATTTCCAAACCCGGACCCTCTGTGTATTACAGCACTAGTCCCAGATCAAAGCTAGTGGACACAGTCAAACAGAAATGATTGCATAACCAACAACACTTTATTACAATAATAGAGAGTACCGACCGAAAGGTCTCATTATTACAAAGGAGGTTTCAAGACCTCACACACATAGAACACAGCGGAAGCAAAAGATAAATCCAGCGAAGTCCCATCAATACGCCACAGGCAGTTGACTGGGGAAACGCGACCAAGAAATACAGGAAGCCTTCATCGAATCCACACGCGAAGTGGTCGTAGTCACCATCTTGAGCTTCATATTCTTCTGAGTTAATTTTAGTGCAGCATGTGAGTACATAAAGTACTCCGCAAGTCTTGGGACAGTAATGCAGTAGATGCAAGGCTTAACAACGGAAGGCTATATGGTTCTTTTGCACAAAGCAATATTTTATTTCAAATAACATTAAATATTTTCGAATGCATTAGTGTAACAGAGTAATTGTTTTAACTGAAACTAATAAACAATATATAGTGAAGGTTCCATCTACCAACACTAATTAACCAACTCTAACCGATAAAGTTTAAAACTACGGGTTCCAACCACCCACTCTGGCTCCAACTGCCAGTACAACCTTCCGAGAGTTCCCTCCCCTCTCGGGATACCAAAACTTTGTTTTTAAAATGAAAACCAAAGATCTACCATGTGAATGCATTCCTTGCCCGCCCTTGACCGTGGGCACGACTATTCGAATAGTTTAACACTCTGTAAAGGATGTACAACTTTACCCCCAAGAGATAAATTGTCTTAATAGTCTCCACGCTTCCTTTGGCATGAGACACAGATAAAATATCACAAAGCCTTTACCTCACTCTAGTCTAGCTAGAAACCACCCGCTGAGGTTTCACCGCAGAAGGGTTAAATCCACCCAGTCCGAAGCCCCCTCTTGCGCCATATGAGTACAATAAATCCCTGTCCTTCACTATGAATAACCAGTAAATCAATGGCACCCACTTTCCACTGGTGGCACCTAAACTAAACTATCGTGAGTTAATTAGCTAGTTCGTACCTATATAGACATGGGGTTGTACGGTAGTGCTTAGTCTGGACAATCACAAGTGTCAGTCCTTAATTGACTAGGGTGAAACATACACTTTACAAAATCTCGTGCTATCCACACCAATCCAATCTAACCATCTGCCCTGGTCTCAAACAATTTTCATATTTTATTTTTTTAAAAGAACAGTGGCAACACCAATCGCCACTAATTTTCGAATACAAAAACTAGACTACTGAAATGCAATTTCCCATTCCAAGGTTACAAAAAAATTAAATAGCTTGACTAAGCATTAAGCTACCGTTCTAGCATTTATCAAAGATTTAGTAATAATCTCATTATTGAGACAAAGGAAATCCTAAGGTTACAAGGGTACATGGCATTCAATTTCAATCGAGGCATAACAATGTTTGGATTAACTAGTTTGCTCAAACAAAATTATGGTTCTATGTAATTAGCGATGCACTTAATTTAAAATAATTAAAAACATTTCACAAACATAGGTTCAATATGTTCAAAGGAGACTTGCCTTCTTGCGCGCTGGATGGTTCTTCTTGCTGCGGCTCGACAAATTCTTCGGCGATGGTGGAATCTACGCGCGGAAAGACAGACAAACAAAACAAATAAATACAAATAAAATAAAATAAAAATTTAAAAAGAATGCATATTTGGATAGCTTATAATTTTAGAAAAATTTAGAAATTTGAACGGCTCAAATCGGAATTAAAATGAGAAAGTCATGGCTTTCGAAAGATTAAAAGGAGTGAAAATGAAAAAGGCCGATTTTCAGGAATTATTTTTATACGGCAAAATCTTAATTATGACATTAGCGAAAATTCGAATTTTGAATTTTATGACACGTGGGCCCGGGTCCATCGTGGACCAAGTCCATGAGAGATGGATAAGGCTGAGGTGGTGCTCCGATGACTTGGCGCCACGCGGGCGTGAGGTGGCGGCCACATGGGCGACCACGCGGGCGAGGCCAGCCACGCGGGCGCATGCACGGGCAGCACGGGGAGACCACGGCCGGCAGCCTCGCCGGCGGCCGGAGCGGCAAGCGGCGGCGGGGAGAGAAGGGGCGGCGGCGTGCTTACCGACGGCGGCAGCGGGGCACGGGGCGGCCGGTGGCGGCGCAAGGAGGAGGCGGCGGCGGGAGGCGGCCGGGACGGCGGTGCTAGGCGGCGGGGTGGCGGCTGGAGATGAAGGGAAGGGTGGCGGCGGGTGGAGAGGCCAAAGGGAAGAGAAGGGTGGTGGGGAGAAGCTTTTATAGAGAGAGAGAGGAGATGAAAGGATTTCGGTTTTTAGAAGGATTAAAGAGGGGAGATGGCCGGCTTGGGAGGGGAATGATGAGAGCAATCAATTGCACGCTTTAGATTGGAGTTTAATTGAGAGAAACGGCCGGCAATAAAGCTTGTAATTCGGCTCTAATGGAGGGGAGAGAGAGAGTGAGGGGAGGAAGAAGAAGAGGTAGAATAAACATATGACATGTGGGGTCCATGCGTCGGTGAGAGAGAGGGGAAGTGAAGGGGTACGGGCCGTCGGATTTGCGACACGTGGCAAGTGAATAGATTATGGCCTTTGGATGGATATGAAGGGGTAAGTGACTGTGTATGGCTAGGATTAAATCGTGGAGAGAGATGGATTCAATCCGAGAGCGACACGTGGCAGGCTAGGATTAATTGGATTTTTATTTTCGGATTAAATTTCAGAAATTACTAGAAACTTTATAAATACTTAGCAGACAATAATTAATGTCTAAAAATTCCAGAAAAATCATAAAATATTCCTGGAAGTATTTTAAACTTAGGAAAAATATTTTGAATTTCATATTTGCATTTAATAATTTTATAAAATACTTTTTAACTTTTAAAATTTATTTTTAATTCCAGAAAATTCTCAAAAATTATTTAAAAATTCAGGGAAGGTTAGGAAAAATAAAATAAACTCTTTTTGGCTTTAATAAAATATTTAGTATACATTTTCTTGCTTTAAATTTTGAAATAAAATCCAGATAAATCCAAATAAAGCTCAAATACTTTAAAATAACTAATTTGAAGTTAAATTTTTCAGAAAGCGAATTTTTGGGATGTGACAAACCTACCCCTCTTAGAAAGAATCTCGACCCCGAGATTTGGATGGACTGGGAAAAAGACTAGGGAACTCTGCTCTTAGATCTTCTTCACGCTCCCAAGTTGCTTCTGATTCAGAATGATTGCTCCACTGCACTTTACAGAATTTGATGACCTTGCTTCTGGTACGACGCTCTGCTTCATCCAAAATTTTGATTGGATGCTCTGGATAAGTTAGGTCCACCTTTAACTCAACTTCATGTAAAAACATCTATTCTCCTGGTACTCTGAAACACTTTCTTAACTGAGACACATGGAAGACGTCGTGCACTTTTGACAACTGAGGCGGAAACTTCAACTGATAAGCAACTTCTCCCCTTTTAGATAGAACAGGGAATGGCCCGATGAATCTAGGAGCAAGCTTTCCACTAACTCCAAAACGTCACATTTCTTTGAGAGGCAAAACTTTTAGATACACATGTAACATCCCAAAAATTTTATTTGCCTTTTACTGATTTTCTGGAGTTTATTTGGATTTATCTGGATTTTATTTCAAAGTCTAAAGCAAGAAAATGTATTTTAAATATTTTATTAAAGCTAAAAAGAGTTTATTTTATTTTTCCTAGCCTTCCCTAAAATTTTAATTAATTGTTGAGAATTTTCTGGAATTAAAAATCAATTTTAAAGGTTAAAAAGTATTTTATAAAATTACTAAATGCAAATCTGAAATTAAAAATATTTTTCCTAAGTCTAAAAGAGCTCCAGGAATATTCTTTAATTTTTCTGGAATTTTTAGACATTAAATATTATTTTTCTAAGTATTTGCAAAGCTTCTAGTAATTTTCTGAATTTTATTCCGAAAATAAAAATCAAATTATTCCAAGCCCGCCACGTGTCGCTCTCAGATTGAATCACTCTCTCTCCACGATTTAATCCTAGCCACACATGATCACTTACCCCTTCATCTCCATCCAAAGACCATGAAACACTCACTTGCCACGTGTCAACAATCCGATGGCCCGTACCCCTTCATTCTCCTCTCTCTCACCGACGCATGGGACCCACTTGTCATATGTTTCTTCTTCCTCCCCTTTCTTCTTCGTCTAGCCTTCTCTCTCTTCCACTATGGATGACAATTAAAAGCTTTTAATCCCGGACGTTACTACCACTTTAATCCCCGTTTAAGCGTGCGTTTAAACCCTCTCAACACTCCTCACCCACGGCCGGCCACCTCCTCTCTTTAATCCCCCTCTAAAGCCGCGGCCGTTTCTTTTCTCTCCACCTATAAAATCCCTCCCCATGCACCGGCTCCTTCCCCATTCGGCCTCCCTCTCACCGCCGCCCTTCCCCTCCCATTCGGCCGCCACCCCGCCGCCGCTTGCCGCCGCCCCGGCCGCCGTCCCAGCCACCTCCCGCCGTTGCCCATTTCCGCCGCCGCCACCTCCTTGTGCCGCCGCCGGCCACCCCGGGCCTCCTCGCCGCCGCCGGTGAGTGCGCTGCCGCCCCTCCTCTCCCCGCCGCCGCTCGCCGCCCCCGCCTCCGGCCGCCGGCCGTGCGCCTCCCCGCGCTGCCCGTGCGTGCGCCCGCGTGGCCGGCCTCGCCCGCGTGGTCGCCCATGTGGCCGCCACCTCGCGCCCGCATGGCGCCATGTGGCCGGTGTGGCACGTCGGCAAGGCTCGCGGTCCGTGTATCCGGTTCACGGTAGACCGGGCCCACCGGTCATTCAAATTATTTTTCTTGCTCGGAAAATTCAAAATTGCTGACGTCATAAATAGTATTTTTCAGTGCAAAAATAATTCCCGAAATCCAGCTTTTTCCTTTTTCCCTCCTTTTAATCTTCCGAAATCCATAACTTTCTCATCTTAACTCCGATTTAACCCGTTCAAATTTCTAAATTCTTCTAAAATCATAAACTACCCAAATATAGACTCTTTTTGAATTTTATTTGAATTTTGTTTGAATTTTCTTTTGTTCTTCGCGTGTAGATTACGACGAATCCGGAGAGTATTTCTTCGACGAATCGCAGCAAGACTTCGAGCAAGGCAAGTTACACCTTTGATCATATTGCTCCCAGTAATTTAAATTATTTATGTTGTTTTTAAATTATTATGCATGCGTACTTTTATTCAAATTAGTTCAAATGTGCTTAAAACTTTAGTTACGCCCAATTTCCTTTGTATGGCCAATCTTGATATTGAACGAACATACCTTGTCACCATAGATGAAAGCCTAGTTGGTACATTAGTATAAACTAGAGCATTTTATGGAATTGCTTAGCCATGCTTAGAATAATTCAGGTGGGAAGAATTGTTTCACATAAAATGATAAAGTTTTCGAATGTATTCTTGACTTCGGTGAGTCAAGAATGATTATGAGATGTTTTCAAACAAATTATAAAACCTGTTCTTAGACTTAGGCATTGGTATGGTGGTGGGTGCTTGCTGGCATGCATCGTAGTTTGTTGACTCGTTGTTGACTGCCAGGCACAAGGGGTATGCGGGTAGGCCTAAGTCAAGTTAAGGACCGGTCTGTGAACTACTAATACAAAGTCACACCGTACTACCACAAGTCTGGTATGGGACAGACCTGGCTAAGTAATTTGTGAAGTTCCATTTTAGTTTTCGCTATAGGCTGAATGTGAGCGTGGCGTAGGCCATGGGAAGTCTCACATGGCACAAGAGGGGGCTCTAACATGTGGATTCATGTTGTGGTGAAACCTTAGTGGCGGCGTAACTGATTTGGCAATGGAACATTGGAACAGCCTTGTCATGAACTCTCAGCCGCACACCTAAGGCAGTGTGTAAATCGCGTGGCAAAACGAGAGAACATGTCTTGTGGGTAAAGTTGTACACCTCTGCAGAGTAACAAACTATCCTGGATAGCCGTGTCCACGGTCAAGGACATGCTTTAGTATGGTTTTTCACGGATTAGACTTTGGTTTTAATGAAATTTGGTTTATGGACACTTGTGAAATCTTTTGGAAAGATGGTCTGGGTGGGATGCCCGTGGATAGGTTGGTGTTTGGTCGGAGCCTGCACTAACGATATTATTTTAAAATCTTGTTTCTATCTATTGTATCAAATTCAGCTTTTGCACTTACTTTACTGTATTTATTTCAATGTTGCTGTTTATGCAAATAAACCATAATATGCCTTCCTTTGTAACCCCTTATGCATGCATCAAATCTGTTATATCTCCTGGTGTAACTTGTGGAGTACTTTATGTGCTCACCTTGCTTAAATACTGTTGCCAGAGGATGACGACGTCAACTATGTTGAGGATTGCGACGAATAGGCCACGTCTTACTGTCAATTCGCCTTGTGGGAAGGCAGGATGGGCTGCTCCTTTATTTATCTTCCGCTATTTACTTTTATGCTTGGCCATGAAGCCACCTTATTGTAAACTTGGCCATAAGGCCCGTACCTTTGCCTTATAATAAAGTTTGGTTATCATGTATGATATGTATCACTGTTCAATCTGTGTGCACTAGCTTTTCCTGGGATAGTGCGATTTACACAGTGGGTTCTGGAGTTGTTGCTCCGGGTCCCGACAACACATGATCTCCAGGTACAAATTCCAATGCTCTTCGGCGATTGTCCGCATAGCTTTTCTGTCGGGTTTGTGCTGTTTTTAACCTATCCTGAATCAGGCGAACTTGCTCTTCTGCTTGCTTCAGCACATCTAGTCCAAACACTTGTCCTTCTCTTGTTTCTGTCCAATACAATGGTGTCCTGCACTTTCTACCATACAATGCTTCAAACGGAGACATTTGCAAGCTGGATTGATAACTGTTATTATAAGAAAATTCTGCATAGGGCAAACTTTGATCCCGGTTAGTCTTATTAGCCAAGACACAAGCTCTCAACATGTCTTCCAATATTTGATTTACTCTTTCTGTTTGACCATCTGTCTGCGGATGATAAGCTGTGCTGAAATTTAGGTTTGTGCCCAAAAGTCCATGCAGCTTCTGCCAAAATCTGGAGGTGAATTGAGTTCCTCGATCTGACACAATCTTCTTTGGAACTCCATGCAAACAAACGATTCTTGACATATACAGTTCTGCGAGTCTGTCTCCAGAATATGTGGTCTTTACTGGAATGAAATGAGCTACTTTTGTCAAACGATCCACAATAACCCAAATTGAATCATACCCTGATTTGGTTCTAGGTAATCCAGTTATAAAATCCATACCAATTTCTTCCCATTTCTACTCAGGTATCTGCAAAGGTTGCAAAAGTCCGACAGGTCTTTGATGTTAAGCTTTAATCCGCTGGCATACATCACACAAAGCTACATACTCTGCAATCTCTCTTTTCATACTTGACCACCAATACCTTTCTTTGAGATCTTGGTACATCTTTGTACTTCCAGGGTGAATTGAATATCCAGATTCATGAGCTTCTTTCAGAATTAGCTCCTTAGCTCCTTTAATTCTTTCTTTTCGGGTACCAGAATCCATTTTCCAAACCAAATGATTCCTTTTTCATCTTCTGAAAATCCTGGTGCTTTACCTTTCTTCACATTATCTTTGATTTCCTTGACATACTTGTCCTCTTTTTGAGCTGCCTTGATTTGATCCTCTAAAGTTGGTTGAACCTCCAAAGTAGCCAGAAATCCTTCTTCTACTACTTCCAAATTGAGTCGCTCGAATTCTTCTTGAAGTGCAAGCATATTGTCTTTAATCAACAAATTATTGCAGTAACTCTTTCTGCTCAAAGCATCAGCTACTACATTAGCCTTTCCTGGATGATAATGGATTCCAACATCATAATCTTTTATTAGCTCGAGCCACCTTCTTTGTCTCAGATTGAGATCGGGTTGAGTAAATATATATTTTAAACTTTTGTGATCCGTGTAAATCTCACAACGATTACCAATCAAATAATGCCTCCATATTTTTAGAGCATGCACAACGGCTGCTAGCTCTAAATCACGAGTTGGATAATTCTCCTCATGAGGTCGCAATTGCCTTGAAGCATAGGCTACCACCTTTCCTTCTTGCATCAGAACACAGCCTAGTCCTTGTCTTGATGCATCACAGAAAACTTCAAAATCCTTTCTAATATCTGGAAGCATTAACACTGGTGCGGAGGTTAGTCTCTTTTTCAATTCTTGAAAACTATCCTCACAAGATTTACTCCATTCAAACTTCTTTTCCTTCTTTAACAACTGAGTGAGAGGTCTTGCAAGCTTGGAGAAACCTTCAATAAAGCGACGATAGTAACCTGCCAAACCCATAAAACTTCTGATCTCTGGTACTGACTTTGGTTGCGTCCAATTAAGCACATCATTTACTTTTTCGGGATCTACAGACACTCCTCCTACTGAAATCACATGACCCAGGAAAGTTACTTTCTTCAACCAGAACTCACATTTGCTAAACTTGGCATACAACCCGTGTTCTATGAGCTTTTCCAAAACTATCCTCAAATGTTCTGCATGCTCTTCCTCATTCTTGGAATATATCAAAATATCATCAATGAATACAACCACAAACTTATGCAAATATTCCATGAACACCTTATTCATCAGATTCATAAAATATGCGGGCGTATTTGTCAAGCCAAAAGACATCACTGTATACTCATACAATCCATAACGAGTAGCAAACGCTATCTTTGGTATATCTTCTGGTCTTATCTTCAATTGATGATAACCTGATCGGAGATCAACCTTGGAGAAAACACATGAACCTTTCAACTGATCAAATAAATCATCTATCCGAGGCAAAGGGTACTTGTTCTTAATTGTCACATCATTCAAGGATCTGTAGTCCACACACATGCGAAGACTGCCATCTTTCTTCTTCACTAAAAGTACTGGTGCTCCCCAAGGCGAAGAACTTGGTCTAACAAAACCTTTCTCTTGCAACTCTTGAATTTGCTTTTTAACTTCAGCCAAGTCATTTGCAGACATACAATAGGGTCTCTTGGAAATCGGGGCTGTACCAGGTACCAGATTTATAACAAATTCAATTTCTCTATCCGGCGGCATTCCTGGTAAATTCTTAGGAAATACATCTGGGTATTCACTTACTATAGGTACCTTTTCTAGAGTTACTCCTTTCAAACTGTTCAATCCGCACCTATTCCGAGAAGATGGGTTTCACTTATACTTTACTTGAATTCCTTCCGAATTGGTAAGGGTAACGGCACGATCAGCACAATCTATTTGCCCTTTATACATGGTTAACCAGTCCATACCAAGTATTACATCTAAGCTCTTGAAGTCTATTATAATAAGATTTGCTAGGAATTTTACTCCATTTATATCTACAGTTGCTCTAGGGCAAACTGTGTTAGTCCTCATTTCCTTTCCAGGTGATTGGACTAGCATAGGGTTCTTTAACAAACGCACATCCCAATTATATCTTTCAACAAAATCTTTTGACACAAAAGAATGTGAAGCGCCAGAATCAAATAATGCTGATGCAGGTACTGAGTTGACAAGAAACTTACACAGAACTACGTTGGGCGCATCCTGAGCTGCTTCTGCGGTAACATGATTAAGATGTCCACTGCTCACTGCCTACGGAGTCCTGGGAGTTTGAGGTGTCCCACGGCCTTGTCCTGCATTTGGAGCTCGTGCTGGCGTAGTCCCCAAGTTGAAACGAACAGGGGTCACTGCTGGGTGCTTCTGAGGACAATTGTTGGCATAATGTCCCATGTTCTTGCAGTTGAAACACTGCACTCCTGCCACTGAAGTCTTGTTCTGCTGAAGTTGGCCACCATTGCTTGCTCGAGGAGCTTGCGGAATTGGGCGGGGTCCTGCGAATGGCGTCTTTGGCACACTTGGCTCTGAAGGCCTGTTGAACTGAGGTGGACTAGGATGAAAACGAGAACTGCTTGCACCTTGCTGAGCTTGAAACTTCCTTTTCTGAGTCTCAAACAACTGACGTTGAGCATCTTCATGAATAAGAGCCTTATTCACCATGTGTTGAAATGTTGGGTGATCATTGGACACCAACTGCACTTTGAGGTTGGGATCAAGTCACTACATGAACCTCCAATCTTTGTTGAGTCCGATGCGACATCTTCCGGTGCATACCTGGATAGTTGAGTGAACCTATTCAGATACTTGGAAACACTAAGGTTTCCTTGCTGCAGCTTGTGAAATTCCCTTTTCTTCATTTCCATTATGCCCATGGGAATATGTGCAGTGCAGAAGGCTTCAACAAATTCAGCCCATGTGATGGTTTGCACATCTTGATGAGCAGCACAGTAATTCTCCCACCAATTAGCAGCAATTCCTTTTAGCTGATGGGCAGCATACAACACTTTTTCATGATCATTGCATTGAGCTAGAATCAACTTCTTCTCCACATCCTTGATCCAATCGTCCGCCTCCAATGGATCCGCTGAACCTGCAAAAGTAGGAGGTCTTGTCCTCATAAACTCTCCCAACATAGATTGCGGTGCTTGGTTAGGCGCCTACGGAACTTGTTGCACTTGATTCTGAGTGAGAGCTTGAAGTAGTTGCAATTGCATAGCCATCATTTGTTCCAGTTAGGTGCTTGAGCAGGAGACGGTGGAATATTGTTCTCCTGTTGACCATTAGCACCACGACTGCTGCCTGGGTTGCTCCTTGTATTCACCATCTAAAGCGGTAACCGGGATTAGCAAAAGATAAGGGGGAACTAGCATAGGTAAGAGAGCAGGGAACGACTAAACAACATCCCAAGCCAACACACAAGAGAGAAGCAAGCAACAACTTAGAAGAAACTTATATTGAAATCAAAATAGTTTTATGAATGGCTGTACCACAAGTGCACAAAGGCTTGGTACAGTCCATCTAGCACACCAACACATAATATAAAACGTTCTAAGGACGTAGACATTTATTTGGGTACTACTGACTCAACTGACTACTAATCCTCCAAAATGATGCGCTCCTCAGGATCCTCCTCTGGATCCTCCTCCTCCTCCTCGAGCTCACCCACGTGGTGCTGCTCACAACCACGCGTGGCACGAACGCCTGAAGCGCGGGAACGAGAATGGTTACGACTGGAGGCAGTCGACCGGGAACAAGAGCGAGAACGGGAAAGACTACGCCTTTTGCTGGAATCGCCGATGTTGATGACGGGTAGCGGACTCGGGCACCGCACACTCTTGCGCGCTGTGAGCCTGGTGCGGGGTCCCAACCGTCGAGTCAGCACCTGGTTGTTGGGGACGACAGCTGGTACAGGTGAAGACGGCGTGTAGTCAGTTGTGGCTCTAAGACGTCCCAGCTCAAACTCTGCTGCCTGGCTCTGGCAAAGTTGAGCACAGAGAGTATCTGCATGCTGGTAACTGGAAGTGAGAAGCATCCAAAGCTGTCCAATCTCCTCCAATGCTCTGGCGTAAGCGATTGCCATCGCCTGGGTCAGCTGCACCTGGTGTGACAGACGAGGATCATCTACTACGATCTCGAAGGGCTCCGGGTACCTCTGTCCAGCTCGAGGAGAGATGTAGAAACAAAAAGGCGACTGCTGCAGAGCATCCTTGTGAATCTGGCACAAGTCAGCTATGGCAAGACGAGCTGCATCCAGGATAGCATCATAGCATCGAGTCTGGGGATGCTCGATAGGGTATGTGTGGGAATTGAATTCCTCATCCTGTGCATACAGGAATACCTCCATCGACCACAAATCTCGATCCAAGATCTGGAGCTTCCTCCCTCTAAAAATAGGCGACTGGCGATACTTCAGGTACTGCATAAGCTGACAAAGAAGACTAGCGAAAGCTCCAACACTCTCGCCATGAGAGAAATAGTCCCACGACTCAGCAGACGATGAACCGGCCATCTACAAAGTTGAAATAGGAAAGATTAGTAAAGAAAATTTAGCAAGTGAATATAAAGACAAGAACGATATACTAAGTAAGAAAAGAGTAGAAGCAAAGAAACGTATATATTTTTAACATACTCTTTTAATAAATATAAGTCCTTAAGGTTTTGCCATTTCTAATCTAGGTCACGTCCTACAGTCCAATTGGCTCTGATACCATCTCTGTCGGGACCCCGGTCAACTGCCTGTGGCATATTGATGGGTCTCCACTGAATTTATCTTGCTTCCGCTGTGTTTTGTGTGTGCGAGGTCGTGAAACCTCCCTTGTAATAATGAGACCTTCTGGTCAGTACTCTTTAATATTGTAATAAGACGTTGTTGGTTATGAATCATTTCTGTTAAACTGTGTGCACTAGCTTTGATCTGGGACTAGTGCTGTAATACACAGAGGGTCCGGGTTTGGAAATCCGGGGTCCCAACAGAGATGGTATCAGAGCCAATTTGACTGTAGAACGAGACCTAGATTAGAATGGCAAAACCATAAGGACTTATATTTATAAAAAGAGTATATTAAAAATATATAAGCTTCTTTGCTTCTACTCTTTTCTTACTTAGTATCTCATTCTTGTCCTTAAAATTCACTTGTTAAAATTTTTACTAATCTTTTCTGTTATTCCAACTTTGTAGATGGCCGGTTCATCCTCTGCTAAGTCGTGGGACTACTACTCCCATGGCGAGAGTGTTGGAGCATTTGCCAGCCTTCTCCGGCAGCTGATGCAATGCCTTGAGTATCGCCAGCCACCTATCTTCAGGGGGCGAAATACTCGTATCCTAGACTGGATTCTTGGACGATGGAGGTATTCCTGTATGCACGGGATGAGGAATTCAACTCCCACACATACCCCATCGAGCATCCCTGGACCCGCTGTTACGATGCTATTCAGGATGCTGCTCGCCTCGCCATAGCTGACTTGTGCCATCTTCACAAGGAAGCTGTTCATCAGTCACCCTTCTGCTTCTTCCTCACTCCACGAGCAGGACAGAGGTACCCTGAACCTTTTGACATTCCAGCTGATGATCCTTAGCTTTCGCACCAGGTGCAGCTCACCCAGGTGATGGCAGTCACCTATGCTAGAGCCTTGGATGAGATTGGACAGCTGCGGATGCTTCTCACTTCTAGCTACCAGCACTCCGACACTCTCCGAGCTCAGCTTCGCCAGAGTCAGGCAGCAGAGTTCGAGCTAGGACGTCTCCGCGTTGCAGCTGATTATACGCCGTCCTCGCCCGTACCCGCTGTCATCCCCAACAACCAGGCGCCGGCTCGACTTTCGGGACTCCGCACCAGGCTCACAGCACGCAAGAAGGTGCGACGTCCGAGTCCACTACCCAACCTCGACATCGGCGAACCCAGCAAAAGACGCAGACTCTTCCGTTCCCGATCTCGTTCCCGGTCGACTGCCTCCAGTCGTAACCGTTCCCGTCCCTGCGCCTCAGCCGAGTGTGATTGTTCGAGACACCACGTGAATGAGCGCCAGGAGGATCCAGAGGAAGACCCGGAGGAGGACCCCGAGGAGCGTGTCTTCTTGGAGGATTAGTAGTAGGCTGAGTCAGTAGTACCCAAATAAATGTCCACGTTCTTGGAACACTTTATAATGTTTTGGTGTGCTAGATGGACTGTACCAGGCCTATGTGCAGGTACAACCATTCATAAAACTATCTTGATTTCAATAAAAGTTTCCCCTATGTTGTTGCTTGTTTCTTCCTTGTGTGTTGGTTTGGGATGTTATTTAGTTTCCCCTAATCTCTTACCTATGCTAGTTCCCTCTTACCTTTTGCTAACCCTAGAAACCGCTTCAGATGGTGAACACAAGGAGCAACCCTGGCAACAGCCGTGCTGCCAACGCTCAGCCAGACAACAACATTCCACCACCTCCTGCTCAAGCGCCTAACTTGGAGCAGATGATGGCTATGCAGTTGCAGCTACTCCAAGCCCTTGCTCAAAACCAGGTGCAACAAGTCCCTCAGGCACAAAATCAAGCACCCCAGTCCAAGTTAGGAGAGTTTATGAGGACAAGACCTCCTACGTTTGCTGGTTCAGTGGATCCATTGGAAGCCAATGACTGGATCAAGGATGTGGAGAAGAAGTTGATCTTAGCTCAGTGTAATGATCATGAGAAGGTACTGTATGCCGCCCACCAACTGAAGGGAATTGCTGCTAATTGGTGAGAGAATTACTGCGCTGCCCATCAAAATGTACAAACCATCACTTGGGATGAGTTTCTTGAGGCTTTCTGCACTGCGCATATTCCTACAGGAATAATGGAAATGAAGAAAAGAGAATTTTACCAACTGCAGCAAGGAAACCTCAGTGTTTCTGAATACCTGAACAAGTTCACTCAACTGTCTAGGTATGCAACCGAAGAGGTCGCATCGGAGGCAACAAAGATTTGGAGGTTCAAGCAAGGACTTGATCCCAACCTCAAAGTGCAGCTGGTGTCCAATGATTACCCCACCTTCCAGCATATGGTGAACAAGGCCTTCATACAAGAAGACGCTCAGCGACAATTGTATGAAACTAGGAAGAGGAATTTTGAGGCGCAGCAGGGAGCAAGCAGTTCTTAGTTTCGTCCCAATCCACCCCAGTTTCATAAGCCCTCAGAGTCAAGTGTGCCAAGGACTCCATTTGCAGGACCCCGCCCAAATCCGCAAGCACCTCGGGCAGGCAATGGTGGCCAACCCCGCAGAACAGGACCTCAGTAGCCGGAGTGCAGTGATTCAACTGCAAGAACATGGGGCATTATGCCAGCAACTGTCCCCAGAAACGCCCAGCTGTGACCCCCGTTTGTTTCAACTTGGGGACCACGCTAGCAAGAGCTCCAACTGCAGGTCAAGGCCGTGGGGCACCACAAACTCCAAGGACTCCGCAGATAATGAGCAGAGGACATCTTAACCATGTCACCACAGAGGCAGCCCAGGATGCACCCGACGTAGTTCTGGGTAAGTTTCTTGTCAACTCAGTACCTGCATCAAAATTATTTGATTCTGGAGCTTCGCATTCTTTTGTGTCAAAAGATTTTGTTGAAAGATATAATTGGGATGTGCGTTTGCTTAAGAACCCTATGCTAGTCCAATCACCTGGAAAGGAAATGAGGACTAACACAGTTTGCCCTAGCGTAACTGTAGATATAAATGGAGTAAAGTTCTTAGTGAATCTTATTATAATAGATTCCAAGAGCCTAGATGTCATACTTGGTATGGATTGGTTAACCAAGTATAAAGGGCAGATAGACTGTGCTGATCGTGCGATTACTATTACCAATTCGGATGGAATCCAAGTAAGGTATAAGTCAAACACATCTTCCCATAATAGGTGTGGATTAAACAGTTTGAAGGAAGTAACCTTGGAAAAGGTGCCTATAGTATGTGAATATCCAAATGTATTTCCCGAAGATTTACCCGGAATGCCACCAGACAGAGAAATTGAGTTTGTTATCAACCTAGTACCTGGTACCGCTCCAATCTCCAAGAGACCGTATCGTATGCCCGCAAATGACTTGGCAGAAGTTAAGAAGCAAGTTCAGGAATTACAGGAGAAAGGTTTTGTAAGACCAAGTACTTCGCCCTGGGGAGCACCAATACTTCTAGTGAAGAAGAAGGACGGTAGTCTTCGCATGTGTGTGGATTATCGATCCTTGAATGACGTGACCATTAATAACAAGTACCCTTTGCCCAGAATAGATGATTTGTTTGATCAGTTGAAAGGTTCATGTGTCTTCTCCAAGATTGATCTTCGATCAGGTTACCACCAATTGAAGATAAGACCAGAATACATACCCAAGACAGCATTTGCTACTCGTTATGGTTTGTATGAGTATACAGTGATGTCTTTTGGCCTAACCAATGCACCCGCATATTTTATGAACCTGATGAATAAGGTGTTCATGGAATATTTGGATAAGTTTGTGGTTGTATTCATTGATGATATTTTGATATACTCCAAGAATGAGGAAGAGCATGCAGAACATTTGAGGATAGTCTTGGAAAAGCTCAGGGAACATTTGAGTTCTGGTTGAGGAAAGTAGCCTTCCTGGGTCGTGTGATTTCTGCAGGAGGAGTGTCTGTAGACCCCGATAAAGTAAATGATGTACTCAATTGGACACAACCAAAGTCAGTATCCGAGATCAGAAGCTTTTTGGGATTGGCTGGTTATTATCGTCACTTTATTGAAGGATTCTCCAAGCTTGCAAGACCTCTCACCCAGTTGCTAAAGAAGGAAAAGAAGTTTGAATGGAGTAAATCGTGTGAGGATAGTTTTCAAGAACTAAAGAAGAGGCTAACTTCTGCTGCAGTGTTGACCCTTCCGATTATTAGAAAGGATTTTGAAGTCTTTTGTGATGCATCAAGGCAATGACTAGGCTGTGTTCTGATGCAAGAGGGAAAGGTAGTAGCGTATGCTTCAAGACAATTGCGACCTCTTGAGGGAAATTATCCAACCCATGATTTGGAACTTGCTGCCGTCGTGCATGCTCTAAAAATATGGAGGCATTACTTGATCGGTAACCGCTATGAGATCTATACGGATCACAAAAGGCTGAAGTATATATTTACCCAACCC
The DNA here is from genome assembly GCA_017311315.1 of Dendrocalamus latiflorus. Classification (NCBI taxonomy): domain Eukaryota; kingdom Viridiplantae; phylum Streptophyta; class Magnoliopsida; order Poales; family Poaceae; genus Dendrocalamus; species Dendrocalamus latiflorus. The sequence continues at coordinate 515,209 of CM029669.1, read as the reverse complement.
GATCTCAATATGAGGTAAAGGAGATGGCTTGAGCTAATAAAAGATTATGATGTTGGAATACATTATCATCCAGGAAAGGCCAATGTAGTAGCTGATGCCTTGAGCAGAAAGACTTACTGTAATAAACTATTGATTAAAGACAGTATGCCCACACTTCAAAAAAAATTCCAACGGCTCAATTTAGAAGTAGTGGAGGAAGGATTCCTGGCTACTTTGGAGGTTCAACCAACTCTAGAGGACCAGATCAAGACAGCTCAAAAAGAGGATAAGTATGTCAAGGAAATTAAAGAAAACATGAAGAAAGGAAAAGCACCAAGATTTTCAGAGGATGAAGAAGGTATCATATGGTTTGGGAAGAGGATTATTGTACCTGAAAAAAAAGAAATCAAGGAGTTAATTCTGAAGGAAGCCCACGAATCAGGATATTCAATTCACCCTGGAAGTACAAAGATGTACCAAGATCTAAAAAAAGGTATTGGTGGTCAAGTATGAAAAGAGAGATTGCAGAGTATGTAGCTTTGTGTGATGTGTGCCAGTGAATAAAAGCGGAACATCAGAGACCGGCTGGACTTTTGCAACCTTTGCAGATACCCGAGTGGAAATGGGAAGAAATTGGAATGGACTTCATAACCGGGTTACCGAGAACAAAATCAGGGCATGATTCGATTTGGGTTATTGTGGATCGTCTGACAAAAGTCGCCCATTTCATACCAGTAAAGACCACATACTCTGGGGATAGACTAGCAGAATTGTATATGTCCATAATCGTGTGTTTGCATGGAGTTCCAAAGAAGATTGTGTCAGATCGATGGACTCAATTCACCTCAAGATTTTGGCATAAGTTACATGGACTTTTGGGCACAAATCTGAATTTCAGCACAGCATATCATCCACAGACAGATGGTCAAACAGAAAGAGTAAATCAAATTTTGGAAGATATGTTGAGAGCTTGTGTTCTAGCAAACAAGGCTAATTGGGATCAAAGTTTGCCCTATGCGGAGTTTTCCTATAACAACAGTTATCAATCTAGCTTACAGATGTCTCCGTTTGAAGCTTTGTATGGCAGAAAATGCCGGACTCCGTTGTATTGGAAAGAAACAGGAGAAGGACAAGTGTTTGGACCAGATGTGTTGAAACAGGCGGAGGAACAAGTTCGCCTAATCCAGGACAGATTAAAAACAGCTCCGACATTCGACTCCGCCGTCCGTCTCGTAGGCATCGCCTCAGCGAAACGGCACATCGTCAGCGCTCGTCTTTGCCGTCCGCCTCGAAGCATCGCCTCGGCGGGACGACACGTCCTCGGCGCTTGACTCCGCCGTCCGCCTTGTAGGCATCGCCTCGGCGAGACGGCATGGCTCTGGCGTAGGACTTCGCCGTCCGCCTTGCAGGCATCACCTCGGAGGGACGGCATGTCGTCGGCGCTCGACTTCACCGTCCGCCTCGTAGGCATCGCCTCGGTGGGACAGCACATCGTCAGCGCACGACTGCGCCGTCTTCCTCGTAGGCATCTCCTCGGTGGGACGGCACGTCGCCGGCGCTCGACTCCATCATCCATCTCGTAGGCATCGCCTCGGTGGGACGGCACGTCGTCAGCGCTCGGCTTCACCGTCCGCCTCGTAGGCATCGCCTCGGCGGGACGGCACGTCGCCGGCGCTCGACTCCGCGGTCCGCCTCGTAGGCTTCACCTCGGCGGGACAGCACAGCTCCAGCATTCGACTCCGCCGTCCGTCTCGTAGGCATCGCCTCGACGGGACGGCACATCCTCGGTGCTCGTCTCCGTCGTCCGCCTTGTAGGCATCGCCTCGGCGAGATGGCATGGCTCCGGCGTAGGACTCCGTCGTCTGTCTCGTAGGCATCGCCTCGGCGGGACGGCACGTCCTCGACGCTTGTCTCCGCCGTCCGCCTTTTAGGCATCGCCTCGGCGAGACGACATGGTTCCGGCGCAGGGCTTCACCGTCTGCCTCGTAGGCATCGCCTCGGCGGGACGGCATGGCTCTGGCGCTGGGCTTCGCAGTCCGCCTCGTAGGCATCGCCTCGGCGGGATGGCATGTCCTCGGCGCTCGACTCCGCCGTCCGTCTCTTAGGCATCGCCTCGGAGGGACGGCACGTCGTCGGCGCTCCACATCGCCGTCCACCTCATAGGCATCGCCTCGACGGGACGGCACATTGTCAGCTCACAACTGCGCCGTTCGCCTTGTAGGCATCGCCTCGGAGGGACGGCACATCGTCGACGCTCGACTTCGCCGTCCGCCTCACAGGCATCGCCTCGGTGGGACAGCACATCGTCAGCGCACGATTGCGCCGTTCGCCTCGTAGGCATCACCTTGGCGGGATGACACGTCCTCGGTGCTCGACTCCGCCGTCCGTCTCGTAGGCATCGCCTCGGAGGGACGGCATGTCGTCGGCGCTCGACTTCGCCGTCCGCCTCATAGGCATCGCCTCGGCGGGACAGCACATCGTCAGCGCACGACTGCGCCGTCCACCTCGTAGGCATCGCTTCGGCGGGATGGCACGTTCTCGGCGCTCGAATCAGCCGTCCGTCCCGTAGGCAACGCCTCGGAGGAACGGCACATCGCCGGCGCTAGACTCCGCCGTCCACCTCGTAGGCTTCGCCTCGGCAGGACAGCACAGCTCCAGCGTTTGACTTCGCCGTCCGTGTCGTAGGCATCGCGTCGGCGGGACGGCACATTGTAAGCGCTCGGCTGCGCCGTCCGCCTCGTAGGCATCGCCTCGGTGGGACGGCATGTCCTCGGCGCTCGTCTCCACCGTCCGCCTTGTAGGCATCGCCTCGGCGAGACGGCATGGCTCCGGCGCAGGACTTTGCCGTCCGCCTCGTAGGCATTAGCTCGGTGGGACGGCAGGGCTCCGGCTTAGGGCTTCGCCGTTCGCCTCGTAGGCATCGTATCGGCGGGACAGCACATCGTCAGCGCACGACTGTGCCGTCCGCCTCATAGGCATCGCCTCGGCGGGATGGCACGTCCTCGGCGCTCGACTCCGCCGTCCGTCTCGTAGACATCGCCTCGGAGGAACGGTACATCGTCGGCGCTCGACTTCGCCGTGCGCCTCCTAGGCATCGCCTTGGCGGGACGGCACATCATCAGTGCACGACTGCGCCGTCCGCCTCGTAGGCATCGCCTCGGCGGGATGGCACGTTCTCGGCGCTCGACTCAGCCGTCTGTCTCGTAGGCAACACCTTGGAGGGACGGCACGTCGTCGGCGCTCGACTGCGCCGTTCGCCTCGTAGGCATCGCCTCGGCGGGACGACACATCGTCAGCGCAATAATGCGCTGTCCGCCTCGGCAGGACAGCACGTCGCCAGCGCTCGACTCCGACGTCCGTCTCGTAGGCATCGCCTAGGAGGGACAGCACGTCGTTGGCGCTCGACTTCGCCGTCCGCCTCATAGGCATCGCCTCAGCGGGACAGCACGTCCTCGGTGCTCGACTTCGCCGTCCGCCTTGTAGGCATCGCCTCGGCGAGACGGCATGGCTCTGGTGCAGGACTTCGTCATCTGCTCATAGTCATCGCCTCGGTGGGATGGCACATCATCAGCGCTCGACTTCGCCGTCCGCGTCGTAGGCATCGCCTCGGCGAGACGGCATGGCTCCGGTGCAGGACTTCGCCATCTGCCTCGTAGGCATCAACTCGGCGGGACGGCACATCCTCAGTGCTCGACTCTGCCGTCCGCCTCGTAGGCATCGCCTCGGTGGGATGGCACGTCTTCAGCGCCCGACTCCGCCGTCCGCCTTGTAGGCATCGCCTCGGAGGGACGGCACGTCGTCGGCGTAGGGCTTCGTTGTCTGTCTTGTAGGCATCGCCTCGGCGGGACGGCGCGGGATTCAGCGTAGGAGTTCACTGATTCCTTCGTAGGCATTGCCTCTGGGGTCTGCAAGCTACCAGTTGCATCGGCTCACCACTCGGCACCCTCGTGCTTGCTATCGGGGAACGGGGGGCTGGGATGGTTGATCACGTCAGCTCGCCCATCGGGACCTCAGCGCTTGCTGTCGAGGGAGTACTGTTGTGGGGGTGGCCCAACCCCCCGTGACTGGGCCGTGCAACTAGTCCAGCATGTAATAGGCCCAATAGTGTAGAGGAATATACTAGTGTAAATATACCAATGTACCCTCATCCTTTGTAAGTACTAAGGGGTAGAATGGGAATTTCCCATTCTACCCCACTCATGTATATAAACCCCCAGGAGGGGTAGGAGGAGGGACATCCTCTCATTCTTACCAACTCTCCCATAGATACGACTCTCCTCTTCCTCTTCTACTAGTCCCCCCTCTCTACTGTTTGGCCTATAGCCACAACAGTCGCCATGCATACCATCAACGAGGATACACCCTTTGTCGAGAGGTACATTGCATCAGCACTGGTGGCTTATCGCGATAAGGAATATGTACTTATGCCCTACAATCAGGAGTATCATTGGATTTTAATAGTAATTGTACCAAAATGGAACAAGGCAATATACCTTGATTCCCTAAGTAAGAATAAAAAGGACTACACAGTTGTCAGCCAAGTAATCGATAGGTAAGTACATTTTCTCCACACGTACCTATATTGTACTCTTTCTTTCCTTCCGATTGACTAAGGTCAACTTTTTCGAATCACATAGGGCGTTCGCGATGTACGTTGCAATGGCAGGTGTCTCGACACAAGGGGCCAAAGGTCTGACACATGTTCAAAAATTTAAGTTATTCACTATTACACATTAATTAATCCTATGCAACAGTTGATAGTAATGCCTCTTGAATTAACACATTCCATTTTTTGCAGTGCCACCAACAGTCGCCGGGCAACACGTGTGGATTCTACGTTTGCTACCATATGAACCTACTCCTCGATTCCTCGAGGATCACCAATTCTAAGGTTTGTCAATCTTCCCATAATTACTTCATACTTATTAGGTTATATATACACACACATTGATATTCCTATCGACAGGCTGTGTCCATCCTGTCAACTGCATTGAAATAGCCCGATCTTTCATAGATTCGAGGAGAGTGCGCGTCAGGCTGAAGTCATAAACTCAGATGGAGAGTTCCACAATGTACAATGATTTTTTATTGCTCTTATCACTCCAGAATCGTGGTCTTGCGAAAGGAACAGATCCATAATCAACGAACTTGTCAGGCTGCACAAGCAATACTTGGATGGCAATCATGCACCATCCAAGTATTGTTTGTGCAGCCTGACAAGTTCATTGATTATGGATCTGTTCCTTTCGCGAGACCTCGATTCCAGAGTGATAGAGCAATGAAAAATGCAATGTTACCATCTAAGTGCAAATGCAATGTAGATCTTTTGTAATTGTGTATTCGTTAATGGATATTTTATTTCATTTCAATTAATTGATTTGCAAAATGGATGTTTTATGTTTATGAAATGAAGTGTGATGTGAATTGGATGTTTTATGTTTGTGAAATGAATTGAGATGTGAATTGGATGTTTTATGTTTGTGAAATGAATTGAAATGTGAATTGTATGTATACATGTACATGTTGATCTGCTTGTTTCAGAGGGTATGGCTAGCATTTCCCACTACTACAGAAAAGGTCATCACAGACGGTTTAAAAACGTCATCACAGATGGTTTTCTCAACCGTCTGAATTTATGGGTCAGTGATTGTAGGATTGGATATGGCAACAAAGGGGGGGTGAATGGTGCCTCTTTAAAAAATCGCCCCTGAAAGTATCCACTAAAAATCTCCTCTCCGATAGATATGAGATCTATGAAAAGTTAGATTCTTGCTCTCTGGAAGTATAAGATAAACAGAAGAGACAGCGAGACAAGAACCATCAGAGAAGAACACACAAAGCTGAAAAATCCAGGTGTCACAAAACCTGGCTGGTCAGACCGCCACTTAGGGGCCGGTATGACCGCTCCTTGAGGACCGGTCTGACTGCCATAAGTGAGCCGGTCTGACCGCCTCAAATGACGCGGCCTGACTGCAATGAGATGGCCGGTCTGACCGAACTTATACCGCTGGTCTGACCGCCATTGACTCTCCGATCTGATCAGCGGCAGAAATGCGGTCTGACTGCATGGGTTTCCCGGTTTGACCGGACCCCTGAAAACAGAGCAGCCTGAGCGTGAACTGAAACTCTGAAATTACTCAAACTTGAAGATTTCAGGAAAATACAAAGAATGCTTCTGATCTTCTAAGGCCAAGGGAGCAAGACTTGATTTTAAACAGCCCCTAGACTTCAGAAATAGAGAGAATCAAATCAAAGGAGCATGAAAAGAGAATCTGAGCAGAAATCAGAGAATGGACTGAAAATATGACACATTTCCAAAATACTTGTCATTCTCCAATAACTCCCAAGGATGTACTGGCCAAAGTGCCTGGAGGCTATATCCCATCATAGAGATCTAAGAAATACTAACACAAGACCAAGAAATCAACTCAAACTCAAAAGAGCTGACAAGAATAGAAAAAAGCAAAGAGCTTCAGAGAGATGCCAGGGAACCAAAAGAACTCAAACTCAATCCATTGATTCATTGTGATGATGATTACAACGTCCCCATACGCAGTTGATACAAGGGTATTTCACTCACTACATGTTCACACTGCTTGAGCTCTCTTCTACCTAGTTCTCTCCTGAACCAACACCCACACGAGAGCACACACACTCTCTCTTTTCTCTCTTACTACCAGAATGCACTCATTTCTTGCTTTGGATTGACTCAACCTGCTGCCTCCACTCCACCTTTTGAAGGCGCAAGCTCACCCCAAAGAAGAAATTCAAGAAGTGGCATACCACATCCACTCCTCCACCTCACACCCATATGAGGCAAGGGTCAAACTAGATTTTTGGAGGGAAATCTGCCTCCACCTTCATTGCTTGAGTCAAATTACCAATTTGCTCCTCAAGCACCTTCCCGGAAGCTTCCCGCAACCGACACTTTTGACCAACTGGACCTCGACTCCTCCCTGAGCCTAGTCCGGTTCGCTTCACTGCACACAACCGCACCCGGCATCCTGACCGCCTGGACCTCAACTCCTCCCTGACCCTAGTCCCGATCCACTCGCCGCTGCCTGTCGTGTCCACCCGACTCCGACCGAGACCTCCGACTCCTCCTGAGTCTAGTTCTGGTCTGTTCCGTCGCCCACGACCGCAACTGACATCCAACCATTCTGGACCTCCAACTCTTCCCTGAGCCTAGTCCCGGTTCTCTCATCGTTGCCCGTCATGTCCGTCCCCGGTAGCTCCAGCTCCGGTTCCTTGTCTCCCGACTCGCAACCACCTCACCAGCCTCGATCATCTTCGGTATCACCGATCGTCTGGACCTCAACACCTCCTGTGCCTAGTCCGGTCCTCCTCGCCTCACCATGACCTAGCTCCGAAGTCCTGCAGTCAACAAACAAGCAAACCATCACATAGCACCGCACAAAACAGCATAATCCATATTTGCACAAGTAAAGGTACTCAACCCTAGAATACCCAAAACAAACTCAAACTCACTAAACTAACCATCAATTACTCATCACCAACATGGGGATACCTCCACATGGTCTCTCAGTGATAATCGAAGGTTATCACAGACGGTTGTCGAACCGTCTGTGATATTGATATATCACAGACGATTTTTACTGACAAACCGTATGTGATTATCACCTATCAAAGACGGTTTGTAACTAAAAACCGTCTGTGATATTCTTTTCTACCCCTAAATCTATTTCTGTTTATTGGCTAGCCTCAAGAAATGCTAGCCATGCCCTCTGAAACAAACAGATAAAGACGTACATGTATAAATACAATTCACATCTCAATTCATTTCAGAAACATAAATATCCAATTCACATCTCAATTCATTTCACAAACATAAAACATCCAATTCACATCGCACTTCATTTCACAAACAGAAAGTATCCATTTCGCAAATCAATTAATTGAAATGAAATAAACTATCCATTAACAAATACACAATTACAAAAGATCTACATTGCATTTTCACTTAGATGGTAACATTGCATTTTTTTATTACTCTATCACTCCGGAATCAAGTCTCGCGAAAGGAACAGATCCATAATCAACGAACTTGTCAGGCTACACAAGCTATACTTGGATGGTGCATGATTGCCATTCAAGTATTGCTTGTGTAGCCGACAAGTTCGTTGATTATGAATCCATTCTTTTCGCAAGACCTCGATTTCAGAGTAATAAGAGCAATAAAAAATCATTGTGCACACTGGAACTCTCCATCTGATCTTATGACTTTAGACCACAAAAACCAAGCACACTCTCCTCGAATTTGTGCAAGGTCCGGCTGTTTCAAAGCAGTTGTAGAGATGGGCGCAGCCTGTCGATAAGAATATCAATGCGCGTACATATATAACCTGACAAGTATGAAATAAATGTGGGAAGATTGATAAACCTTAGAATTGGTGATCTTCGAGGAATCGAGGAGTAGTCTCATATGGTGGCACACGTAGAATCCACATGTGTTGCCCGGCTGCTGCTGGTGGCACTGCAAAAAATAGAATGTGTTAAATCAAGAGGCATTACTATAAGTGTTGTATAGGATTAATTAATGTGTAGCTAGCGAATACCCGAAAATTGCGAACATGTTTCACGGGCTTGGCCTCTGTCGTTGAGCCACATGTTTGTGCAACGTATGTGGCGAACGACCTTCGTTATTCGAAAATGTTAGATAGTCATTCGGAAGGAAAGAAAGAGTACAATGTACAATGTACTTACCTATCAAGTATTTGGGCGATAGCTGTGTACTTGGATTTGTTCTTACTTAGAGAATCAAGGTATATAGCCTTGTTCCATTTTGGTATAATTACAATTAAAATCCAATGGAAGTGCTCATTGTATGGCATAAGAACAAATTTCTTATCACGGTGAGCCAGTAGTGTTGATGTAATATAGCTCTCGACGAAGGATGCATTCTCGTTGATGGTATCAATGGCGACCAAGAGTGGGTCCAGGAAACCATTTGGTGATTTCGATGATTTAGCTTGGGTCAGCATGAATATATATATATATACACAGAAAAGCAACAAATTGTGACATATATCGGTATTACATGAACAGAGACTGTGATTGTACAGACGTACAACGTCCAGCATTGAACGAGTGAGACGTCGAGAGCGTTGAGCATGAAAAGACCAAATATATCGTCAAAGGTCACTGCGAAGACACATTCCTGAAATTCGTGCTGGAAATAATCCCACCTGAATTTGACAGTAATACCTGAGCGCCGTTCTACCTCTGGCTTATTGGATTGTTCCATATACCAAGCGTGTAATGTTTGGCAACCAAGTCCTAGGGTTACGAGGTGCTCTTCCGGGAATACCATCGGCTCGCCTAGCACGATTTTGCAGGCCAATGGTAGGTACGGGATATCATCATCATCCTTCGTCTTTCATTTGCCCTGGCCACTGCCTCGACTGTAGGTCAACTTTATGGTAGTCGACTGTAATGGTGGCACCGGTGCAAGTTGCTTTGGTGAGAATAGCACCCGTGGAGATAACACCCGTGCAGGTAGCTCTGGTTCGCACTGCACTTGTGGAGATAGCACCAGTGCATTTAGCTCTGGTTCGCGCTGCCCTTCTGGTCCAGCCACCGGTGCAGAAGCCTCCAGGGAGATGTCGCTTTTGGGCCACTGGATGAATATTCCAATGGCCTGCCCTAGAGTCACGATCTCGTCGTTGGGGGGCTTCGGTAGCGGGACGACCTCAAAATTGACATGCACACCATCCACATTAACTTTTGCGTAGCCTGGCACTAAAGCTTGACTATGCACCATGGCCCCGATAGCAGACGGATATGCCTGGCCCCAAGCAGTGTTCAAGGGAACGGAGGCATATCTCACTTTGAGCCTGCACTTCGTAGGCTCCTACATAACGATACAAAATTAGCTACTCCAATAGGCCTATCAATGGAGCAAGCATTCGAGAGATAATAATTATTACCTGGATGTCGTCCACAGGAAATCTAGCCTCGCTTTCCGTCAGATTGGACGCGCAACTACTCGGACGGTTGTGCGGGCTAGCTTGCACGAGAGCGGCAGGGGCGGTAGCCTACTGACTTTCTGTATGTTTCCGCACCTCATCTCTGACATAATCAGCCAGCTCACCTATTAGTCTCTAAGAGATGCCTTGATCTCTTCTCGTAGCCGCTCCTCACGCTCGGCTTTGGTTCTCTTTCTACGCCGATACATTTCGGAGTCATCTTGGAAACCATGTTTCTAAGGAACGTAAAGCCCAATGCCTCTTGTACGGCTCGAGTGCTCCTTGTTTCCCAGGGCCGCGGAGAGCATATCATTCTCCCTTGTTCCCTGGAATGATCCCAGGGTAGATTCAAAACTCAGCTCTTCCTGCAAGAGCACGACATGTTATTTCACTTTGTACGAAGTTGTGGAGTAATTACAAGCTACGTAGTTCGATCGATATCTTACCAGGCGCTGGGAAACTTGCTGGTCTGCAGGGTTTCGAAAGGAGACGTCCACCGATGTCGTTGTAGATGACCTTGCTCTAATCCAATTTCCAGCGCGGTCATCCGGGACATTAAAAAATGGCGGGGCGATGTCCTGTTGGGCTGCCAGTTTATCCTCCGTCCTCCACTGCAGGATTTTACTCGCATACCCAGCTGTGCCATGTTTGTGGGGGTGTGTGTTTTTTGCCTGGAGGGCCTTGTGCGCTGCACTTGTACTTTTGAAATCTTTGGTCGTCTTCATCACCTTGAACTCTTCCCATTGTGGTTCCAGAAATGGGTATTTATGAAAGGGCGTTTCGTCCGTCTCCACATATTTCTTGACAAGCGTGCTCTTGAAGTTCTTCCATGCTTTGCACGCTGCTAGCAAGGTTTGTCGTTGCACGACGTCTTGGTATTCTTCTGGGATCTCGAATGATGCCAAAATTTCGGTCAGCAGCTCACGTTTCCGAGTGTCAGGCACGCTCGTCCATGAATTGAATGTGATCTCAATTCATTCTCGTGCAACTATTCCGACCATGCTTCGGAATGCGCTTACTGCTTTGGGAGGAAGGAGAGGGGTCCCAGATGCATCGACCGCTGTGATGGTAAATCGGCCCTCAGGCTTCTTTGATAGCCCTCTTCCTCGGCGTTGTGATTTTGGAGCGGACGCATCCGGCGATGATGTTGAAGAATGCGCGGGTGACATGTCACTCATTTTGTGGGTCTATTAGGATAAGATGAGGAAGCAAAAAAATGAAACATGATGCTCAATGTTAGGAAGAGAGGAGAGGAGTAGATGGGAGGGGGAGAAGGGAGGGGGTGATGTGGACAGAGAGGGGGTGATGTGCCTATCTTAGCACTTACTTTAGTTGCTAATACTTTATACTAACACTCACAATATATTCCAAATGTTAACACAATGTGCAGTAAACAAGATCATTTGACACAATATATTCGAAATGTTAACACAATGTGCAGTAAACAAGATCATTTGACACATTATATTCCAAATGTTAACACACTGTGCAGCAAACAAGATCATTTGACACAATATATTCCAAATGTTAACACAATGTGCAGTAAACAAGATCATTTGACACAATATATTCGAAATGTTAATACAATGTGTAGTAAACAAGATCATTTGACACAATATATTCCAAATGTTAACACACTATGTAGTAAACAAGATCATTTGACACAATATATTCCAAATGTTAACACAATGTGCAGTAAACAAGATCATTTGACACGATATATTCAAAATGTTAACACAATGTGCAGTAAACAAGATCATTTGACACGATATATTCGAAATGTTAACACAATGTGCAGTAAACAAGATCATTTGACATGATATATTCCAAATGTTAACACACTGTGCAGTAAACAAGATCATTTGACACAATATATTCCAAATGTTAACACAATGTGCAGTAAACAAGATCATTTGACACAATATATTCCAAATGTTAACACAATGTGTAGTAAACAAGATCATTTGACACAATATATTCCTAATGTTAACACAATGTGCAGTAAACAAGATCATTTGACACAATATATTCCAAATGTTAACATACTATGTAGTAAACATGATCATTTGACACAATATATTCCAAATGTTAACACAATGTGCAGACAATGTACCAATGTACATTGACAATGAATTCAGGAATATCAAAAATAAAGATTTAGAGAAGCAGATCTTTGGATCCTTGCCTTATACGGCAACAGCGGTGTGGACGGAGAGGGGCTCGGGGAGGCGGCTGGCGAGGGGCTCGGGGGAGGCGACGGCGGCGACGGAGGAGCGAGGAGGCAGCGGTGATGGGCCCGAGGGAGGAGGAGGGCGACGGCGGCGACGGAGGTGAGAGCAGGCATCGGGGACGGCGGCGGCGACAGAGGTCCGAGGAGACAGATCGGGAGAGCAGCGAGATTTAGATCTATAACTGTAGCATACAAGGAAAACCCTAGCCAGAGGGTATATATAGGGAGGCTTATTACAGACGGTTCTACACTTAGAACCGACTGTTATATAAATATCACAGATGATTCTAAACATAGAATCGTCTGTGATAGTTACACTATCACAAACGGTTCTAACTTTAGAACCGTCTGTGATAAGTCTTTGCCTCCGATTGTAGTTATTAAGACAAACACCAACCAGCTGCATTCATTTACAACACCAATTAACCAGCTGCATTCATATACAACACCAACCAGCTGCATTCACACAGTGTATTTCTTCACACATTTTCACATATACATAATTGCAAATTCACAAATACATCACACACATGCACTGTTGTATACATAAATGCCAATTCACATATACATCACACAGTACACATGCATTGTTGTATATACATGCATTGTTATATATTGCACATTCTCATTCTACTTGCTTATTTCCTTTAAAAATTAGCCCTTCATGATGATCAATGCGTACATAACTAGTTTCATCACGTTGTTCGTCGTCGACCCTCATGCCATTTCCAAAAGGAGGTAACTCGTCAAATTGATTGTATTCTTCCTCGTCCACTACATTCACTACTCTGATAATTCTCCTTTTTCCATGAAGAACTACATGGCGTTTCTTATTTGCCAGGTCGGTTACATAGAAAACTTGAACAACTTGGTTGGCGAGTAAGAATGGTTCGTCTTTGTACCCGACACGTTGGAGGTCCATGATAGTGACACCGTACTTGTCAACCTTCACCTGTGGGAGATGCACCCAACGGCAGCGAAATAAGGGGATCTTGAAAGCCACGTAGTCGAGCTCCCAAATCTCTTCTATGAACCCATAGTATGAGTTTCTCGACCCATCGGTACTGAACGCATCTATACGGACACCTCTGTTCTGGTTAGTGCTCTTTACATCCTGTGACTGTGTATAGAATATGTACCCATTTTTGTCATATCCTTGCCATGTCACAACTGTAAATGTTGGCCCTTTTGCCAACCATGTCAGCGTCTCACTTGGCGAGCTCCTAGCGATTTGCTCCTTCAACCATTGGTTGAACTGACTGTTGTGTTGCCTCATGATCCAAACATCTAGCCGCTCCGGATTCTGTTACTGAAGCACATCCCTGTGCTGGTCGACATAAGGCACCACTTCAGTCATGTGTCCATATCTGGAGTGATTGCTTTCCTTCCGATAGTTCCGATACCCTTCAGCCTCCCCTCATGATGAGATTGAGGCACACCTATCGGTTGAATCTGAGCCATATAATCAACACAAAACTCAATGACCTCTTCGCTTGCATAAGCTTCGACGATGCTGCCCTCCGGCCGAGATCAATTCCGTACGTAGGACTTGAGAATTCCCATGAAACTCTCAAATGGGGACATGCTACGTAGGGATACGGGCCCGCATATTTTTATCTCCCACACAACGTGAACAATGAGATGGACCATGATATTGAAAAACGAAGGAGGGAAATACATTTCAAGATGACATAGAGTCATCACCACCTCGTCCTGTAGAGCATCTAGTCCTTCCAGATCGATGACTTTCTGAGCAATTGTGTTAAAGAAATAACATAGCCTCATGATTGTCTCTCGGACTTTGATCGGCAAAATATTTCTAATTGCAATAGGGAGCATCTGTGTCATCAGCACATGACAATCATGAGACTTCATGCCATTTAACTTCAAATCTTGCATCGAAACAAGTTTCTTCACGTTGCTGGAGTAACCAGATGGAACTTTAACACCATGCAAGCACTGGCACAATTCTGTTTTCTCAGTCTTGGACAGAGTGTAACACGCAGGGGGAAGGTACGTTCGTCCATTATCAGTGCATGTCAGTGCTAACTCAGGCCTGATGTCCATATCAGCCAAGTCAAGCTGTGTGTTGACGTCGTCCTTTGTTTTATCACGAATGTTCAGTAAGAGACCAATCAAGCTGTCACATACATTCTTTTCTACGTGCATGACGTCGATGCAGTGTCGAACATCTAGGTACTCCCAATAAGGTAAGTCCCAAAATATTGATCTCTTCTTCCAGGTGTTCTTCTCATGAGCCCTCAATTTACGTCCCTTTCCGAGGACAACATCTAAATCCTTAAACATATTATAAACCTCTTTTCCCCTTAAATGCCTTGGAGCTGAACCGTCTTCCTTCTCTCCGTCAAATTGTTTCTTCATCATGCGGTATGGGTGAGCCCTCCAAAGGAACCGGCGGTGACGCATGTAGACGGTTTTGCATGAGTGTTTCAGCCACACACTCTCAGTACCATCTAAACAGTGAGTATAAGCTTTGGCACCTTTTGATGTGACGATGGCCCGATCTTCCGAAAGGCACTGATAAGTCGATTGTGGAGAACTCGACGTTGATGATCCAAAGGCTCCGATTAAAACAGATCGAACCCCTCGCAATCACTACACCACTGCTCCGTTGGTTATCAACCGTGCGGAACACGGTTGACCTCGCCAACAAGGCTATCTCCTGCAAGCGAATCGAGAATACAAGCAAGAGAGTTTAAGATGCAATCTGAAATTGTGAATAATGTTTAAGTTCACAAGTTGGGGTTACTCAACCGAACATGCGGTGAAACTGCTAAGAAGAATAATCTCTTAAGAAAAACCCGAGGAAAACTAAAGGGGTGCGACCTCCTTAAATAGGGGATGGGAGAGCCGCACTTATCTAATGAAAAGGGATGTGGTACTATTCTTGTCTACTGTTCATGCGGTCATGGTACTATTCATGTGAACAGTACCAGCCCAAA
Source organism: Dendrocalamus latiflorus (assembly GCA_017311315.1). Classification (NCBI taxonomy): domain Eukaryota; kingdom Viridiplantae; phylum Streptophyta; class Magnoliopsida; order Poales; family Poaceae; genus Dendrocalamus; species Dendrocalamus latiflorus. The sequence continues at coordinate 500,051 of CM029669.1, read as the reverse complement.
TAGCCTAAGTTACAAGGCCCTCGGCCCACTTTGACTCGGACTGCTTGCATGGAGTTTGGAGGTGAGACTAGATCCATATGAAAGTAGACTCCAAGAGCTTTCCAACGAGTACTCACGAGCCCTGAGAAGCCTTCTAGATCAAAAGTTATGCCTATTTGAAGTAGACGCTGTTGGAAAGGCCGAATCTGAATCGAACTCACGAACAGGACTTGGATTGCGCTTGATGGTTCCACTTCTGCACTTGAGCTCGCATGGTTCTTCACCATGGTCCCTAAGGACAATTAAATCATCACAAGAATTAAGTAGTATGCCATTATTTGAAACATTTGTATGCAAACTTAGGAACGCATTCACCTGATGATTAAGTTGACGTGCTCGCGCTCGAGTCATTGGTCCTTGTATCATAGTTTCAGTTTGTTGAGTTTGTTGTGGAGTTGGCACAGTTGTACCTATGGAAAGGATGTCTCATCATCCTCCCCTTCTTGAATTGGAGTCGTCCTCGACTCAAGCACATCTTCCGCACCCAACTAAGGTCGCAAATCTGCAATGTTAAAGGTGGGGCTAACCCCAAAATCTGCAGGCAAGTCTAACTTATATGCATTGTCATTAATACGTTCAAGCACTCTAAAAGGACCATCTACACGAGGCATGAGTTTAGACTTTCTCAATTCAGGAAATCGTTCTTTACGCAAGTGTAACCACACAAGATCACCAGGTTCAAAAGTAATATGCTTGCGTCCTTGACTACCAGCAACTTTATATTTAGCATTCATAATCTCAATGTTCTCTTTCGTTGTCTCATGCATCTTACGTATCAAATCAGCATGTTGTTGCGCATCAAAATTTACCTTCTCTGAAGCTGGAAGAGGCAACAAGTCGATAGGTGCACGAGGTATGAAACCATAAACAATCTCAAAAGGGCATTCTTTGTGGTAGAATGTAGCGAACGATTATAAGCAATTTCCACATGAGGCAAACATTCCTCCCACATTTTTAAATTCTTTTTAAGCACATCTCTAAGCATAGTAGACAATGTTCTATTGACTACCTCAGTTTGTCCATCGGTTTGGGGATGACAAGTAGTGGAAAATAACAGCTTAGTTCTCAACTTACCCCACAAGGTTCTCCAAAAATGACTAAGAAATTTAGCATCACGATCTGAAACTATCGTATTCGGAATACCATGCAAGCGAACAATTTCCTTAAAGAACAAATCAGCAATATTTGTGGCATTATCACTTTTATGACATGGTATGAAATGAGCCATCTTAGAGAATCTATCCACAACAACAAAAATACTATCCCTCCCCTTCTTTGTTCTAGGAAGCCCTAAAACAAAGTCCATAGAAATATCTTCCCAAGGTATGCTTGAAACAGGAAGAGGCATGTATAAACCATGAGGATTAAGTCGTGACTTAGCTTTTTGGCACGTGGTGCAGTGGGCAATGAAGCGTTCGACGTCACGCCTCATCTTTGGCCAATAAAAGTGGTGAAACAGAATGTCCTCGGTCTTCTTCACGCTGAAGTGGCCCATCAATCCTCCTCCATGCGCCTCCTATAACAACAAAAGACGAACAGAACCAGCAGGAATGCATAGCTTGCTAGCACGGTATATGAACCCATCATGCACAACAAATTTATTCCAACCCTTTCCCTCTTGACAATTTAGCAACACATCTTTAAAATTAGCATCATGCACATATTGCTCCTTTATTGTCTCTAACCCAAAGATTTTGAATTCAAGTTGTGAAAGCATGGTATATCTCCTAGACAATGCATCAGCTATCACATTTTCTTTGCCCTTTTTATATTTAATGACATAGGGAAAAGATTCAATAAATTCAATCCACTTAGCATGTCTACGGTTTAGGTTATTTTGACTTCAAATATGTTTCAAGGATTCATGATCAGAATGTATTACAAACTCTTTGGGCCATAAATAATGTTGCCATGTTTCCAAAGTTCGAACTAGAGCATATAATTTTTATCATAGGTAGAATAGTTCAAACTAGGACCACTTAATTTTTCACTAAAGTAAGAAATAGGTTTTCCTTCTTGAATTAACACACCCCCAAGACTTATGCCACTAGCATCACATTCTAATTCAAAAGTCTTGCTGAAATCAGGAAGTTGAAGCAAAGGGGCATGTGTTAACTTATCTTTGAGAGTGTCGAAAGCTTGTTGATGTTTGGTGGCCCAAGTAAAAGGAACACCCTTCTTTGTAAGCTCATTCAGTGGTGCAGCGAGGGTGCTGAAATCCCGAACAAAACGTCGGTAGAAACCAGCGAGCCCGAGAAAACTCCGGACTTGTGTGACCGTTTTAGGAGGCGGCCAACTCTGGATAGCGATGATCTTGGCTTGATCAACTTCAATGCCATGTGGAGTAACAACATAGCCAAGAAAAGAGACTCGATCCGTGCAAAAGGTGCACTTCTCAAGGTTACCAAACAAATGTGCATCTTTCAAAGCATTAAAAACAACACGTAAATGATCCAAATGTTCTTCATATGACTTGCTATAGATTAAAATATCATCAAAATAAACCACCACAAATTTCCCAATGAAAGCACGCAAAAATTCGTTCATCAAACGCATGAAAGTGCTAGGTGCATTAGTTAAACCAAAAGGCATCACTAACCACTCATATAGCCCGAACTTAGTTTTAAATGTTGTTTTCCATTCATCTCCCAATTTCATTCTAATTTGGTGGTACCCACTACGCAAGTCTATCTTTGTGAAAAAAAATAGAACCACTCAACTCATCCAGCATGTCGTCTAACCTAGGAATAGGATGACGATACCGTATTGTGATATTATTAATGGCTCTACAATCAACACACATACGCCAACTACCATCTTTCTTAGGAACCAAAAGAACAGGCACAGGACAAGGACTAAGGCTTTCCCGTACATACCCTCGATCCAAAAGCTCTTGGACTCGTCGCTGAATTTCCTTAGTCTCCTCCAGATTGGTCCTATACGCCGCACGGTTTGGCAAAGTCGCTCCTGGAATTAAATCAATTTGGTGTTCAATCCCTCTAATAGGCGGCAGCCCCGGGGGTATCTCAGCTGGAAACACATCCTTATATTCCTGCAAAAGGTTAGTGACAACAGACGGCAAAGAGCTAGATACATCTTCAAGTGAAAATAAGGCATCTTTGCATATCAAAGCATAGCATGGCATATCATCATGACAAATTTCAGCAAGATCAGATTTGGTTGCAAGCATGACACAACCCTTTAATTTAATTCCCTCGGTCCTAGAACTAGGTGCCAACTTCTCTTTCTAAGGTGGGAAACATTCTTCACTACTTGCTGATTTTCAGATTCATGTTCAAGTTCTTTCTTTTTATTTTCAGCTAGCTCTTTATCATAATTAGCAATTTCAGTAGGGGTCAAAGGTAGCAAAGTTATTTTCTTGCCTTTGTGCACAAGAGAGTACTTATTACTTCTACCATGATGAGTTGCATCGGTATCAAATTCCCATGGATGACCTAATAACAGTGAGCATGCTTGCATAGGTACTACGTCAAAATCAGCAACATCATGATACGAACCAATGGAAAAAGCACTCTCGCAGATTGTGTTACCTTCACCTTACCGCTGTTGTTGAACCATTGAATACGGTATAGGTGAGGATGCGCACGTGTGGTCAAGCCAAGCCTCTTGACCAATCTCGAATCCACCAAGTTATTGCAGCTCCCGCCATCAATTATAACACGAACACGACAATCCTTGATGATGAGGAACATCTGAAACAGATTATAACGTTGTAGCTCCTCCTCTTGCTCTCTTTGAGTGCTCAATACTCGCTGCACAATTATGGTTCTATAATTCGCCGTAGCAGCGGCACCTAAAATTTCCTCACCATCGCTATCTATCTCATGATCATCACCATTACCTGCAAGGTTAGCTGCAAGAGCATATTCATGCTCAACATCACTAGCACTTACATAACCTCCATCTTCTGTCGCAATGTACGCCCGTTGACTTGGGCAATCTCTCATGACGTGGCCCATCCCTTTACAACGGTGGCACACAATGCCCGTCGTACGGCCCGTGGAAGCAACCGATGAGGAGCTCTTTGCTGGTGCTTGCACACTAGTAGATTTGCTCGTCTCGGGTGCGCGTGATGGTGGCGGCGGTGCTGCTGAACACGCCCTACTCAGAGAGGCTTGCCCAGGCGTCGATCTCGATGTAGACGTACCTCCAAAGTTGTTCCTTGTCCTTTGTTGCCTACCCTACAATTCTTTCTCTGCCAAACAAGCAAGCTGGAACAATCTATTGATATCATTATACTCTTTGTAATCAATTATGTCCTAAATTTCATGCCTTAAGCCCCCATAAAAATGAGCCATCTTATCCTCGTCATCCTCTACAACATTACAATGCAGCATGCGTATTTGCAGTTCTTGATAATATTCCTCGACAGATCTATTACCTTGGTCTAAGCGCTACAATTTCTTACACCTTTCACATTTAAAAGCAAGAGGAACAAATCTAGCACGCATAGCTTCCTTCAATCTATCCCATGTATCAGGTCTTAAACCAGAATTAACTACTTGAGTCCACCAAATGATAGCAAATTCTTTAAATTCACTAGTGGCTTGTCTGACTCTATGTATTTCAGGAACTAGATGGGCATTAAATTTTTGTTCAACTGTCATCTCCCAATCTAGATAAGTTTCAGCATCATAAGTACCTGCAAAAGATGGTATGGTAAATTTGACTTTAGCAAATGGGTCATCATGAGCACGAGCATTGTGGTGCTAAAAATTATTACTTCCCATACCGTGACGGTTCTGATGAGGGCGGTGTTGTGGCCGTGCATCTTGGGCAGCAAATGCAACACCGGCATCGCGGTTTTGTCTCTCATTATCATCTCCCTCCTCATGATCTTGGCCTGCATCGTGATCATACCCACATCCATTATTTGGTGGCCAATTCACCATTCTTTCAAGGCATGCTGTGAGTGTTGCAATACTCTCATTGATGGATCGCTGCATTGTATCCAGCTTCCTATCGATGTCCTCAGTAATGGTAGCGCGTTGTTCATCCAAAAGCATCATGAGCTCTCCCTTTAAAACACACTCTTGCGCATCAGACGTCTCACCTGCCATGGTTAGTAGCAAACAAAAGACAACACAAAGGTATTGTCGGGCCCCCGGATTTCCAAACCCGGACCCTCTGTGTATTTCTGCACTAGTCCCAGATCAAAGCTAGTGCACACAGTTAAACAGAAATGATTCATGACCAACAACGTATTTATTACAATTATAAAGAGTACTGACCACCAGGTCTCATTATTACATTGGAGGTTTCAAGACCTCGCACAATCAAAACACAGCGGAAGCAAAGTGAAATCAAAGTAGACCCATCAAGATGCCACAGGCAGTTGACTGGGGAAGCGCGACCTAGTCCTCCGGGAAGAATCCGTCGCAGCCACAAGCGAAGCAGTAGTCGTAGTCGCCTTCTTGAGCTTCAACTTCCTCTGAGATTTTATTTTTAAGTGTAGCATGTGAGTACATAAAGTACTCCGCAAGTCTTGGGAAAAATGCATAGATGCAAGGCTTAACAAAGGAAGGCCATAGGGTTCTTTTGCACAAAGCAATATTTGAAATCTCAATTACTACTAATTATTTTCGAACGCATTAATTTAATGAAGTAAATGTTTTAACAGAATTATCTTTCTAGCGAAGGTTCCAACTACCATCACTAGCTAACCAATTACCATTGGTCAAATTTTAAACTGCGGGCTCCATCCACCCTCTCTGGCTCCATCCACCAGGATTCCCTTCCGAGAGTTCCCTCCACTCTCGGAATACAAAACTTTTGATTTTAAAACCAAAACCAGAAATCTACCATGTGAATGCATTCCTTGCCCGCCCTTGACCGTGGGCACGGCTATTCGAATAGTTTTACACTCTGCAGAGGTTGTACAACTTTACCCACAAGAGATACATTATCCTAAAAGTCAACACGCTTCCTTTGGCATGAGACCCAGATAAAATATCACAAAGCCTTTACCTTACTCTAATCTAGCTAGATACCACCCGCTGAGGTTTCACCGCAGGTAGGCTAACTGCCCGAACCGAAGCCCCCTCTTGCGCCATATGAGTACAGTAAATCCCTGTCCCTCACTGTGAATAACCAGTCCATCCCTGGCATCCACTTTCCACTGGTGGCACCTAAACTAGACTATCATAAGTTAGTTAGCTAGGTCGTACCCATATAGACTTGTGGTTGTACGGTTAATGCTCAGTCTGGACAAACACAAGCGTCGGTCCTTACTTGACTAGGGTGGAACATACACTTAACAAGTTCTCGTGCTTACTGCACCAACCCAAACAGCCATCCACCCTAATCTAAACCAACTTTCACATTTTTATTTTATTTTAAAATCACAGTGACAACTCCAATTGCCACTTCACTTTCAAACACAAGGATTTAATAATAACTCATAATTTCCCATTTTCAAGATTTTCCAAAGTTATTAGATAGCAAGACTAAGCATTAACCTACCATTCTAATATTCACAAAGATTAATAGTAATCTCATTATCGAGACAAAGGGAGTTCTAGGGTGACAAGGTACATGGCAATCAATGTCAAATGAGGGCATAACAAAGTTGGAATAACTAATTCCTAAAGATTTGAACTAATGACTTTATGTAAATAGCAATGCACATAATTTAAAATATTTTAAAAACATTTCAAAAGCATAGGCTCAAGATGATCAAAGGAGACTTGCCTTCTTGCAGGGTTTCTGGGTCTTCCTGTTGCTGTGAAGAGGGATCGTCGACAACGTTGGAATCTACGCGAGAAAAGACGAAGCAAGCAAAGCAAATAAATACAAACAAAAATTCAAATAAAATCCAAAAATTCAACAGAGGCCATAGTTGGATAGATTATGAATTTAGATGAATTTAGAAATTTGAATGGCTGGATTTGGAGTTAAAATGAGAAAGTTATGCTCATTTGAAAATCTCAGATTTGAATAAATCTAGAAATTCGGAAATTTCTGACAGGTGGGACCCACTGGAGGATTAAATTTTATTCTTTTATTTTTATCTCGGGAGACTGACAGGTGGGACCCACGGAACAGTATTCTCTGCTGGTCACTGACATGTGGGACCCCTCTGTCAGTGACCTCATTTTCTTCGGTCACTGACAGGTGGGACCCACTGGCATCTGGACCCACTTGTCAGAGGCTGACGCAGACTGGTGGGGCCCAGGCGGCAGTACCAGCGCAGACCGGCGGCCGCTGACGGGTGGGACCCACTTGTCAGCCCGGAAAATAAACGAAAAACTCAACCTCCGCGCGCGGAGCCGGAGGCTCGAACGCGCGCCGAGGGAGTTACGAGCGAGCGCTGCTAGCCAAGTGAGCGGGGAGGCGTTGCCTACCCAATAAGGGTAGGTAACCCTCTTGAGGGGTACCTTCGGGTGGCCCAGGCAGAGGTGATCGGAGGCGACGGCGCCGGCGGCGAGGGGAGGCCGGAGGTGCTCGGGTGACGCGTGAAATGAAGTCCCGGTGTGGAGGGGGTCCAGTTGGATGGGTCGACGAGGTGCGGCGACGAGCGGAGAAGGCCGGCGACGGGGAAGGCGACGGCGCAGCTCGGGAGCTCTGGTGCGACGGCGCTCCGGCGACGGGGAGAGGCAGCCGAGGTGACGGGGAGGTTCGCCCGGGCGTGAGGATGCTCGGGGTGGCGGCGGCGGGCTCTGGAAGGGTCCGAGGCGGCGGGGAAGGCTCGCCGGAGTTGGGCGGAGCTCGGAGGGGAAGGTGGCACGGTGGCAGGGCTCTACGGGGCTCGGGGAAGGAGGCGGAGAGCGCTGCGAGGTGGTGTGGGGAGAGATGAGGGCGATGGGGGTATTTATAGGGGCAGAGGAGGGAACACGGGCGCTTAATTCCTCGCCGGAGATCTCGGTGGCCGGTGGGGAAAGTTTGGGGGAAAAAGGAAATAGGGGGCCGGAGAGGGAAGGGAGGCGCGGGAGTTCGGGATTTGGTCGCGCGGGGAGCTCGGGGATTCCAAAACCGGAGAGGAACGGGGAAGGAAAGGCCGGGTCCGCCGAGGATTCGGTCGGCCGGCGAGAAAGGAAAGAGGGGGGGGGGGGAGAGAAAGGAAAGCGCCGGCTCCGCGAGGGAGACGGATCCGACAGGCGGGGCTGGGCGGCAGCGAGAGCGGGGCGCGGGGTGGCTGACGGGCGGGGCCCGCGTGTCAGCGAGGTGAGGGAGGAAGTGAGAGCGGGCGGCTGGATGGCCCGCGCGGAGACTCGGCTCATCCGAGCCGTCCACGCGTCGGGCGAGGAGGAGGAGAAGGCGGGGCCGCCGGCTGACGGGCTGGGCCCGCTGGACAGCGAGGGAAGGGGAGGGGTGGCCTGGATTGGCCGAGCGGCGACGTGGACGGATCTGGGCCGTCCACGCGTCGGCTGGAGGAAAAGGGAGAGATTTTATTTCCAGAATTTGATTTTGATTTTCAGAAAAAGCTAGAAAATTATTTAGGCCTCAGAAAAATATGAAAATACCTCCAAAAATTCCAGAAAAATTCACAGAAGCTCCTGGACATATTTTGGACTAAATAAAATTATTTCCAACTACTGTTGATATTTAATTTTCATATTTTGAATTACTTTTTAAATTCTAAAAATAGTTTTTAAATTCCAGAAAAAACCAGAAAGGCAAATAAAAGCCAATTAAAATCCAATTACCTTAAAATAATTAATTTAAATTTAAATTTTTCAAAAAGCCAAATTTTGGGATGTGACAAACCTACCCCCCTTAGAAAGAATCTCGACCCCGAGATTCGGATGGACTGGGAAAAAGGTCGGGGAACTCTTCTCTTAGATCCTCTTCACGCTCCCAAGTTGCTTCCGATTCTGAATGGTTGCTCCACTGCACTTTACAGAACTTGATAACCTTGCTGCGCGTACGGCGCTCTGCTTCCTCCAATATCTTGACTGGATATTCTGGATAGGTGAGGTCCTCCTTCACGTTTATTTCATCTAGAGGCATCTGCTCTTCTGGAACTCTAAGACACTTTCTTAGCTGAGACACATGGAAGACGTCATGCACCTTTGACAGTTGAGGTGGAAGCTCCAACTGGTAAGCAACTTCTCCTCGTTTCGCCACAACAGGAAAAGGTCCAATGAATCTGGGAGCTAGCTTTCCACTGACTCCAAAACGTCTCATTCCTTTGAGAGGTGACACCTTCAAATAAACATGATCCCCAGGTACGAATTCTAAGCTTCTACGTCGAATGTCCGCATAACTTTTCTGCCTGGTTTGTGCTGTTTTTAATCTGTCCTGGATTAGGCGAACCTGTTCTTCCGCTTGCTTCAACACATCAGGTCCAAATACTTGTCCTTCTCCTATCTCCTTCCAATACAATGGAGTCCTACACTTCCTGCCGTATAGGGCTTCGAACGGAGACATTTGCAAACTAGATTGATAACTATTGTTGTAGGAGAACTCTGCATAGGGCAAACTCTGATCCCAGTTATTCTTGTTTGCCAGTACACAAGCCCTCAACATGTCTTCCAGAATTTGATTTACTCTTTCTGTTTGTCCATCTGTCTGTGGATGATAAGCTGTACTGAAGTTTAAGTTTGTGCCCAAAAGTTCATGTAGCTTTTGCCAAAATCTCGAAGTGAATTGGGTTCCTCGATCTGACACAATCTTCTTTGGGATTCCATGCAAACATACAATTCTTGACATGTACAACTCTGCAAGTCTATCCCCGGAGTACGTGGTCTTTACTGGAATGAAATGGGCGACTTTTGTCAAACGATCCACTATAACCCAAATTGAATCATGCCCTGTTTTGGTTCTTGGCAATCCAGTTATAAAATCCATACCAATTTCTTCCCATTTCCACTCAGGTATCTGCAAAGGTTGTAGGAGTCCAGCGGGTCTCTGGTGTTCAGCTTTAATCCGTTGGCATACATCGCACAAGGCTACGTATTCTGCAATTTCTCGTTTCATACTTGACCACCAATACCTTTCCTTGAGATCTTGGTACATCTTGGTACTCCCAGGGTGAATCGAATATCCAGATTCATGGGCTTCCTTCAATATTAACTCCTTTACCTCTTTCTTTTCAGGTACAATAATCCTTTTCCCAAACCAAAGGGTACCTTCTTCATCCTCTGAAAATCCCAAAGCTTTCCCTTTCTTCATATTATCCTTGATCTCCTGGACATACTTGTCCTCCTTTTGAGCTGCCCTGATTTGATCTTCTAAGGTTGGTTGAACTTCCAAAGTGGCTAGGAATCCTTCCTCCACTACTTCTAAGTTGAGCCGTTGGAATTCTTCTTGAAGGGCAGGCATACTGTCCTTAATCCACAGCTTGGCACAATAACTCTTTCTGCTCAAGGCATCCGCTACCACATTAGCCTTTCCTAGGTGATAATGTATTCCAATATCATAATCCTTTATTAACTCAAGCCATCTCCTTTGCCTCATGTTAAGATCGGGTTGAGTAAATATGTACTTCAGGCTTTTGTGATCCGTGTAAATCTCGCAGCGATTACCAATCAAGTAATGCCTCCATATTTTCAGTGCATGCACTACGGCAGCAAGCTCTAAATCGTGAGTTGGGTAATTTCCTTCATGGGGTCGCAGCTGCCTTGAGGCATATGCTACTACCTTTCTTTCTTGCATCAGTACACAGCCTAGTCCTTGCCTTGACGCATCGCAGAAGACTTCGAAATCCTTCCTAATGTCCGGAAGCGTCAACACTGGTGCAGAAGTTAACCTCTTCTTCAACTCTTGGAAACTATCCTCACATGGTTTACTCCATTCAAACTTCTTTTCCTTCTTCAGCAACTGGGTGAGAGGTCTTGCGAGCTTGGAGAAACCTTCAATAAATCGACGATAGTAACCAGCCAATCCAAGAAGGATCTCGGATACTGACTTTGGTTGTGTCCAATTAAGCACATCATTAACTTTCTCAGGGTCTACGGACACTCCTCCTGCCGAAATCACACGGCCCAAGAAAGCTACTTTCTTTAACCAAAACTCACACTTACTAAACTTGGCATACAACTGATTTTCTCTGAGCTTTTCCAAAACTATCCTCAAATGTTCTGCATGTTCTTCCTCATTCTTGGAATATATCAAAATATCATCGATGAATACAACCACAAACTTATCCAAATATTCCATGAACACCTTATTCATCAGATTCATGAAGTATGCTGGGGCATTGGTTAGACCGAAAGACATCACTGTATATTCATACAATCCATAACGGGTAGCAAATGCGGTCTTGGGTATGTCCTCTGGTCTTAACTTCAATTGGTGATAACCTGATCGAAGATCAATCTTAGAGAATACACATGATCCTTTCAACAGATCAAACAGATCATCTATTCTAGGTAAAGGGTACTTGTTCTTAATCGTCACGTCATTCAAGGATCGATAGTCCACACACATGCGAAGACTACCATCTTTCTTCTTTACTAGCAGTACCGGTGCTCCCCAGGGTGACGAGCTTGGTCTTACAAAACCTTTATTCTGCAATTCTTCAATTTGCTTCTTAACTTCCGCCAAATCATTTGCAGACATCCGATAAGGTCTCTTTGAAATCGGAGCTGTTCCAGGTACTAGGTTGATGACAAACTCTACTTCCCTGTCTGGCGGCATTCCGGGTAAATCTTCAGGAAACACATCTGGGTACTCACTCACTATAGGTACTTTTTCCAGAGTCACTCCCTTCACACTGTTCAAACCACACCTGTTCTGGGTAGGTGAGTTTGACTTATACCTTACTTGAATCCCATCAGAGTTAGTGATTGTAACAGCTCGATCAGCACAATCTATCTGTCCTTTATACTTGGTTAACCAATCCATTCCAAGTATCACATCTAAACTCCTGGAGTCTATTATAATAAGGTTCGCTAGGAACTTAACTCCATTTATATCCACAGTTGTGCTAGGGCAAACTGTGTTAGTCCTCATTTCCTTTCCAGGGGATTGGACTAGCATAGGGTTCTTTAGCTTACACACGTCCCAATTATATCTTTCAGCAAAATCTTTGGGCACGAAAGAATGCGAAGCTCCAGAATCAAATAATGCTGATGCAGGTACTGAGTTGACAAGGAACTTACCCAGAACTACGTCGGGTGCATCCTGGGCTGCTTCCGCGGTCACATGGTTGAGATGTCCTCTGCTCACCACTTGTGGAGTCCTTGGAGTCTGAGGTGTCCCACGGCCTTGTCCTGCATTTGGAGCTCGTGCTGGTGTAGTCCCTAGATTGAAACGAACTGGGGTCATTACTGGGCGTTTCTGGGGATAGTTGCTGGCATAGTGCCCCATGTTCTTGCAGTTAAAACACTGCACTCCTGCTGCTGAATTCTTGTTCTGCTGGGATTGGCCACCATTGCTTGCCCGGGGAGTTTGTGGATTTGGGCGGGGTCCTGAAAAGGGAGTCCTTGGCACGCTTGACTCTGAAGGCTTGTGAAAGTGAGGTGCGTTGGGGCGGAATCGAGAGCTGCTTGCTCCTTGCTGGGCTTGAAACTTCCTCTTCCGAGTTTCGTATAGCTGACGCTGAGCATCTTCTTGGACAAAGGCCTTGTTCACTAGGTGCTGGAAGGTAGGGAAATCATTGGATACCAGCTGCACCTTGAGGTTGGGGTCAAGTCCCTGCGTGAACCTCCAAATCTTGGTCGCATCCGATGTGACCTCTTCAGATGCATACCTGGACAGTTGGGTGAACTTGTTCAGGTATTCGGAAACACTGAGGTTTCCCTATTGTAGTTGGTAGAATTCTCTCTTCTTCATTTCCATTATCCCAGTAGGGATATGGGCAGTGCGGAAAGCTTCAACAAACTCCTCCCAAGTGATGGCTTGTGCATTTTGATGGGCGGCGCGGTAGTTTTCCCACCAGTTGGCAGCCATTCCCTTGAGCTGGTGAGCAGCATACAACACCTTCTCGTTGTCGTTGCACTGAGCTAGGACCAATTTTCTTTCCACATCCTTGATCCAATCATCTGCCTCCAGGGGATCCACTGATCCAGCAAAAGTGGGAGGCCTTGTCCTCATGAATTCTCCCAATTTAGACTGGGGTGCCTGGTTGGGTGCCTGCTGGACTGGCTGCACTTGGTTCTGGGCGAGAGCTTGAAGTAACTGCAGCTGCATAGCCATCATCTGTTCCAAGTTGGGGGCCTGAGCAGGAGGTGGTGGAATGTTGTCTTCTGGCTGACTGTTGGCGTCACGGCTGCTGCCAGGGTTGCTCCTCGTGTTCACCATCTGAAGCGGTTTAGGTTAGCAGAAGGTAAGAGGGAAATAGCAAAGGTAAGAGATTAGGGGAACTAAATCACATCCCAAGCCAACACACAAGAAAGAACTAGCAACCACTTAGGGGAAAACTTTTATTAAAATCAAGATAACTCCAAGGATGGCTGTACCACAAGTGCACATAGGCCTGGTACAGTCCATCTAGCACACCAAAACATAACAATAAGCGTTCTAAGGACGCGGACATTTTATTTGGGTACTACGGACTCAAAATAGTATTAATCCTCTCCAAAGACGCGCTCCTCAGGGTCTTCTTCCGGGTCCTTTTCTGGATCCTCCTCCGGGTCTTCCTGACGCTCTCTCACGTGGTGACGTGAACAGTCACATTCGGCCGAGGCATGGTTACGACTGGAGGCAGTCGACCGAGAACGAGAAGGAGAAGGCTTGCGCTTCTTGAGAGTAATGACAGGTGGCGGACTGGGGCGTCGCACCTTCTTGCGTGCTGTAAGTCTGATGTGGAGTCCTGAAAGTCGAGCTGGTGCCGGGTTGTTGGGGATGACAGCTGGTACTGGAGAAGACGGCGTGTAATCAACTACGGGTGAAGACGGCGCGTAGTCGGCTGCGGCCTTGAGACGTCCAAGCTCAAACTCAGCTGCCTGGCTCCGGAGAAGCTGTGCGCGAAGCGTGTCGGAGTGCTAATAGCTGGAAGTGAGAAGCATCCGGAGTTGTCCAATCTCCTCCTGAGCTCTAGCATAAGTGACTGCCATCGCCTGGGTGAGCTGCACCTGATGTGACAGTCGAGGATCGTCAGCTGGAATATCAAAGGGATCTGGATACCTCTGTCCTGCCCTGGGGTTGATGAAGAAGCAAAAAGGGGACTGATGTACAGTATCCTTGTGCAGGTGGCACAACTCATCAATGGCGAGGCGTGCTGCGTCCTGAACTGCGTCATAACAGCGGGACCGAGGGTGCTTGATGGGGTATGTTTGGGATTTGAATTCCCCATCCCGTGCATACAGGAATACCTCCATCGACCAGGAGTCACGGTCCAGAATCCGCATCTTCCGACCCGTGAAAATGGGCGGCTGACTGTATTCCAAGCACTGCATCAGCTGCCGGAGAAGGCTAGCGAATGCTCCAGCATCCTCTCCATGCGAGTAGTAGTCCCACGGGGCAGCGGAGGATGAACCAGCCATCTACAAAGTTGAGTGAAAGAAAAGATTAGTAAAAAGTTTTAACAAATGGAGTTGGAGACAAGAACGAGATTCTAAGTAGGAAGAGAGTAGAAGCAAAGAAGCTTATACATTTTTAATATACTCTTTTTATAAATATAAATCCTTATGGTTTGCCATTCTTAATCTAGGTCACGTCCTACAGTCAAATTGGCTCTGATACCATCTCTGTCGGGCCCCCGGATTTCCAAACCCGGACCCTCTGTATATTTCTGCACTAGTCCCAGATCAAAGCTAGTGCACACAGTTAAACAGAAATGATTCATGACCAACAACGTATTTATTACAATTATAAAGAGTACTGACCACCAGGTCTCATTATTACATTGGAGGTTTCAAGACCTCGCACAATCAAAACACAGCGGAAGCAAAGTGAAATCAATGTAGACCCATCAAGATGCCACAGGCAGTTGACTGGGGAAGCGCGACCTAGTCCTCCGGGAAGAATCCGTCGCGGCCACAAGCGAAGCAGTAGTCGTAGTCGCCTTCTTGAGCTTCAACTTCCTCTGAGATTTTATTTTTAAGTGTAGCATGTGAGTACATAAAGTACTCCGCAAGTCTTGGGAAAAATGCATAGATGCAAGGCTTAACAAAGGAATGCCATAGGGTTCTTTTGCACAAAGCAATATTTGAAATCTCAATTACTACTAATTATTTTCGAACGCACTAATTTAATGAAGTAAATGTTTTAACAGAATTATCTTTCTAGCGAAGGTTCCAACTACCATCACTAGCTAACCAATTACCATTGGTCAAATTTTAAACTGCGGGCTCCATCCACCCTCTCTGGCTCCATCCACCAGGATTCCCTTCCGAGAGTTCCCTCCACTCTCGGAATACAAAACTTTTGATTTTAAAACCAAAACCAGAAATCTACCATGTGAATGCATTCCTTGCCCGCCCTTGACCGTGGGCACGGCTTTTCGAATAGTTTTACACTCTGCAGAGGTTGTACAACTTTACCCACAAGAGATACATTATCCTAAAAGTCAACACGCTTCCTTTGGCATGAGACCCAGATAAAATATCACAAATGTAACATCCTGATTTTCAGAGCCTTTTTGAAGCTTTTAAAATAAAATTCACCATTTGAATTTTCTGGAATTAATTAAAAGCTTAAATGAATTTTTATGAATTAAAAGGATTTAATATGAATAATTTGAACATGAACATTTGCCAAAATTATTTTATTTGAGTTCTTTGTGTCTCAAGGAATTTATTGGAATTTTTCTGGATTTTTCTGGATTTATTTGCTATTTTCTAGAGCTCAAAAGAGTTTATTTGAATTTTTGGAAAAAGAAAAGAAAAAGAAAATCCTATTTTTCCTAAAACCGGTCGGCCCAACACCGGCCCGGTCCAGCCCGCTCGCCCGCCGGTCGCCCCCGCCTGCCACGCGTCAGGCATCAGCGCCCGCGCCCGCTCCGCCTTGGCCGCCCCGATGATCGCCACGTGGCCGTCATCCGCCAGCCCAGCGCCCGCGCCCCCGCATCCCGACCGCCCGCCCACCCGCGCCACCGACAGGTGGGGCCCACCTGTCAGGCGCGTCGTCCCCGAGCGGGACTCTTCTTCCCCGTCTCCGTCGCGGACTCCTCCGCCGTACCCGTCCCGGATGCCTCGCCGCCGTGTATAAATACGGGGGCCGACCCCTCGGCTTCTCCCCGTCTCGAGCCGCCGCCACCGCCGCCGCTCACCGCCGTCGACGCCCGTAGCCGCCGTCGCCCGTGTGCGTCCGCCGCCTCCGCCGTTGCCTTCGCCACTTTCCGTCGCCGTCGTCGTCTCCGTTGCCGTCGCCGTCATCGTCATCGCCGGTGAGACACCCGCCGCCGTCACGAACCCCTCCCGCCGGACAGCCGCCGCCGCTACCTCACCGTCGGCCAGACCCCGCCGCCCGCGCCGCGCCGCCTCGGCCGCTCCGTCCGCGCCGCCTCGCGCCCCGTGCACGCGCACGTCAGCGCTGACGCCAGCCACCCGCGACCCTTCGCCTTCCCGTGGACGTCGTCCACCGTGCGCCGTCTCGCTGCCAGCCGGGCCCACCCGTCAGCCGTGCACCCGTAAACCCACCGCATCAGCTATGCCGAGTCAGCAGCCGAGTCAGCGCCACCTCAGCCCTAGTGTCCACGTGGCTTGCCACGTGGCTGCCACCTTAGCACCCGAGGTCCCCAGGTGCCACGTCAGCATGACACGTCACCCTGCCCAGTCAGCTGCCACGTCAGCCAAAACCGCCCACGTGTCAGCGCCGCGTCAGCACCCGCCGCTTGCGCCAGCAGCCCAGTCAGCCGTACTGTTCCGTGAGCCGAGCCCACCGTAGACCCAGCTTCCCGTGCGCCCGGTCCACAGCACAGTGCACTTTTCCAATTTTCCCGATTTTTAGAAAATTCAATTTTCCAAGAGCTCGTTCTCCCTCGTCCTAGCTCCGATTGACCCCGTTCTTTTTTCTAAATTCATCTAAAATTGAGCTCTACCTTTTGGTTCAGGTTTGAAAGTTTTTGGAGTTAATTTGAATTTTATTTGAATTTAGTTTCTCTTTTCGTCTCGTTTTCTCTCTCGTTAGATCGCGTGTTCGAGGGAGCGGAAGTTGGATTTGAAGATCTAGAGTCCTCATCTGAGCAAGGCCAAGGCAAGTCGTATTCTTTGATCATGTTGAACCCAGTTTTCAATCTATTATGTATTATTTTGTTTCAAATTATCATGCATGGCTATTTGTTAATAAAACCTCGTAATTGGTAGTTATACTCCTAATTGGTTAAATCCCTCCAATGATAACTTGATTGCCATGATTCCATTGACACCTTAGGATTGGGAATTATTTAGTGATAAAATAATAATTGTCACATGGGGTTACGTTCAACTGCTTAGCCTGCTTATTATTAGTTCGCTGGGATCTGTCTCACATGTGGTTAATTAATCCTGATTTAATGATTTACTTGAACGTGGTGGTTAGCCACAGTTATAAAATTTGTATGTCATGACATGGGTAGTGTCATGGGCATTGGTTATACAAACTTGGTTTTCACTTGGGCGAACGATCGTGCAGTAAAGGGGGTGCTGGATGCACATTGGGATGTGGATGTTTCGCCTGGGTAATTCTTAAGGACTTAACTTTGTGCGCCATTGATCTGAGCTTAATCGTGCAAACCACATGTCTAGTATGGGATAGACCTGGCATAATAATTTGTGAAGTCTCCACTTTGGTTTTACTACTGATGTTGTGTGGCGCAAGAGGGGGCAATTATCGACTAGGGGGTTACCCTACTCGACGGTGAATCCTTAGCGAGTGGGATCGGGTGGAGATGGATCATTGTAAAAGCCTTGTTGTGATTTCCTTAAGCTGAGGCTAATCACATCGTGTGGGTACAGTTGTGCAACCTCTGCAGAGTGTAAACTATTCGAATAGCCGTGTCCTCGGTCATGGACAATGCTCGGTGATTTCACACGAGGGGTAGAGTCTTTATGAAATTGGGGTTTGGTTTGAGATGGGAAGTGAATGGTTAGTTCACTTGTGGATTTATTCAATTCCTTTGATTATCTACTTCGTGTCTGTTGTTAAATTAGCTTTACAATCTATTTATTGTATTCACTTCAAATTGTCGCATTATGCAAAATTAACCTT
Source organism: Dendrocalamus latiflorus (assembly GCA_017311315.1). NCBI lineage: Eukaryota > Viridiplantae > Streptophyta > Magnoliopsida > Poales > Poaceae > Dendrocalamus > Dendrocalamus latiflorus. The sequence continues at coordinate 481,976 of CM029669.1, read as the reverse complement.
TCAGCCATCCATTGTTAAGCTTTGCATACTATATTGCATTCATTTGTTATAAACGACTTGCTGAGTACCAATGTACTCACGGCTTTATGCCCATGTTGCTCAGTTGAGGAGGAGGGACCAGATCAGCAGGAGTTGCTAGAAGGAGGCTATTACGAGGACTTCACGGATTAGGACTTCGCTCCCCAGTCGATTGCCTGTGGGCATGTCGAGTGGCTGCTACGCTTAAATTTTGGATTTCCGCTGCTAGTTTCTTTAAAGCCCTTCAGGCTAATAATTGTAAGCTTGGCCATAAGGTCGTACTTTGATGGTTATTAATACAATTTGGATTTCCTTTAGAATATCGTGATGTGGATGATATTTGTCTTTGTTTACGCTGTGTGCACTAGCGTGATCCTGGACTAGTGCAGAATACACAGTAGAGTCCGGATTTGTATATTCGGGTCTCGACAGAGATGGTATCAGAGCTATATCGACTGTAGGACGGAGCCCTAATTAGAATGGTCGAAATAGTCAAGTTTTCAAATTTTATTTTCTAAATCAAATCAACCAAATGATTCTCTAGTAATTCTTTATTCTTACCTCATTCTTAGGATTCTTACTCCTTGCCTCCTCTGAGAATTTATTTTCGAAACTTAATTTGACTTCTTATCCTATAATGTCTATAGATGTCTCGAGTGTCCCTCGATCAAAGTAAAAGTTGGCAAGGAATTCTTCAAGGTGTGCTGTGAAGTTTGGATCAAGGAAGCACCCAATGCTTTAAGACAAGATTGGAGATTTTCGAGAAGATTAGGAGCCGCTAGATTTGAACCCTGTTATAGTTTTAGCATCGTGTAGAACGTTTTGCTTCTTATTTGCCGTTGTTTGTGATGTGAGCTGCAGTTTTGCTTTTAGCATTATGATGCAGTCATGTCAAAAATCTTTTTGTGGAGTTTATTGCTTCTTTTGTTAGCCTTTTCGGCTAAGTGTTTCTTAGTTTAGGGTTGCCATTAGATATCCCCCTTAGACGAGCTTACCACTTATCTTTGCTTTTCCCTCTTACCTGGTAAGCCCTGTGAAGCCAGTTCTCAAGCAAGTGATTGTTCTTTTCAGATGGTTGATACCCGGAGCTCCGCAGGACGTGGTCAGATGAGTCAGGATCCTGAGGGCAGTCAGGCAACTCCGGAGCAGCATGCAAACCCAGCTGGACTAGATCCGACCTTGAGTCAGTTCATGGCAGCCCAGACTCAGTTGTTGAACACCATGATGCAGAACATGAACGCCATGATGAATCGACAGAGTCAAGACATGGCCATGCCTCCACCAGTTCGCCAGCAGTCCAAGTTTGCAGAATTTATGAGAACAAGGCCTCCTACCTATTCACGGTCTTCTGAGCCATTAGAAGCCGATGACTGGCTGCGCTCAGTGGAAAAGAAGCTTAACCTTGCCCAGTGTACGGATCGCGAGAAGGTGTTGTATGCAGCCCATCAGCTTGAGGGTGCTGCAGCCGAGTGGTGGGAAAATTATTGTGCCGCTCATGAGGATCCAGAGAGCATCACTTGGGCTGAGTTCGCAGAAGCTTTTCGTCATGCCCATATCCTGGATGGGGTGATCGAAGTGAAGAAGGAAGAATTTCGGGAGTTGCAGCAGAAGAACATGTCCGTGAGTGAATATCTCAACAAGTTCACTCAGTTGGCCCGTTATGCTCCAGAAGATGTTGCCACAGATGATGCTCGCCAGAAGAGGTTCAAGAAAGGATTGAACCCAGGATTGAAAGTTCAGGTAGTGGGACATGATTATGCCAGTTTCCAAAACATGGTGGACAAAGCAATGCTCATTGAGGAAAGTCGTCGCGAGTTGGAAGAATCTCGCAAGAGGAGAATGATGCAGCAAGGATCACAGATGCACCAAGCTCAGAGAGCCCGCTTCAGTAATTTTCAGCCAGCTCGAGTTCCTCAGCAGTCGGGATTCAAAACTCCTGCACCAGCTCCCCGTCAGTTTTCTTCAGCGCCAAAACCGCACCCAGTGGGAAGCCAGCAGCAGAGGATTACCAAGCCCATGTCAGCAATTACTTGTTTCAAATGCAATGAGACGGGACATTATGCCAACAAATGCCCGCAGAATACAGCTGTGACACCAGTTCGTTTCAACTTGGGAGCCACACCGGATCGTACCCCCGCAGCAGGGTCAGGACGCGGAGCACCTCAAGGATCAAATCAACCCAACAAAGGATCGCAGACCGTGATACGTGGCCAGGTGAACCACGTCACCATGGAGGAAGCTCAAGCAGCGCCAGATGTGGTGATCGGTAAGTTCCCAGTAAATTCAGTACCTGCCACAGTTTTGTTTGATTCCGGAGCTTCACATTCGTTTGTTTCTCGGAGTTTTGCTCTAAAGCATAAGTTGGAAGTCGTTGCACTTGGTTCCATTTTATTGGTTCAATCCCCAGGCTCTGAGATGAGTACAAACCTAGGATGCCCCAAAGTTAGGATAGTCATCCAAGGAGTAGAGTTCTCCGCAGATTTGGTTGTGCTGAATATCCAGTCTTTGGACGTAATTCTGGGTATGGATTGGCTCAAGAAGCATCAAGCAGTGTTGGAATGTGGAAGCCGAGCAGTCACCTTGGACGGTCCCGATGGAAGCAAGGTTAGATTTGAAGCCGACATGAAGCAGCCAGAAAAAGCGATGGTGTGCCAAAGTAAAGGGATTGCCCTAAGTGAAGTGCCAGTGGCCAGAGAGTATCCGGATGTTTTTCCTGATGATCTCCCTGGGATGCCACCAAAAAGAGAAGTGGAGTTCGCAATTGAGTTAGCACCAGGCACTTCGCCAATTTCCAAGAGACCTTACCGGATGCCCGCCAATGAGTTAGCAGAATTGAAGAAGCAGATACAAGAGTTATTGGATAAAGGCTATGTCAGACCCAGTACCCCTCCGTGGGGAGCACCAGTTTTGTTTGTCAAGAAGAAGGATGGTAGCCAGCGTATGTGCGTGGATTACCGAGCTCTCAATGAAGTTACCATCAAGAACAAGTATCCGTTGCCCAGAATTGATGACCTGTTTGATCAATTAAAAGGAGCTGGAGTGTTCTCCAAGATCGATTTGAGATCAGGGTATCACCAAATGAGGATTCGACCAGAGGACATACCCAAGACAGCATTCTCAACTCGTTATGGATTGTATGAGTTCACCGTGATGTCCTTTGGCTTAACCAACGCCCCAGCCTACTTTATGTATCTGATGAACAAAGTGTTCATGGATTACTTGGACAAGTTTGTCGTTGTGTTCATTGACGACATTCTGATCTACTCCAAAAATGAGGAGGAGCATGAGGAACATTTGAGGTTGGTACTGCAGAGATTGCGGGAGCACCAGTTGTATGCTAAGTTCAGCAAGTGTGAATTTTGGATGAAGGAAGTTGCCTTTTTGGGTCATGTGTTGACAGCAGAGGGAGTGTCCGTTGACTCAGGGAAAGTACAAGATGTGCTCACCTGGAAGGCACCCACGTCAGTGACCCAGGTCAGAAGCTTCCTAGGAATGGCAGGTTATTATCGTAGATTTATTGAAGGATTCTCCAGTGTAGCCCGACCTCTCACCCAGCTACTAAAGAAGGAAAAGAAGTTTGAATGGACGCCAGAGTGCGAGAAGAGTTTTCGGAAGCTAAAGGAAAGTCTGACAACAGCACCAGTTCTAGTTTTGCCGGACATCAAGAAGGATTTTGAGATTTATTGTGACGCATCCCGCAAGGGTTTAGGGTGCGTATTGATGCAAGACAAGAGAGTGGTAGCTTATGCATCGCGCCAGTTAAGGCCACATGAGGAGAACTACCCTACGCATGATTTGGAGTTAGCAGCAGTTGTGCATGCCTTGAAAATATGGCGGCATTACCTGATGGGTAACAGATGTGAGATCTACACGGATCATAAGAGCTTGAAGTATATCTTCACCCAATCAGACCTCAACCTAAGACAAAGAAGATGGTTGGAGTTGATAAAGGACTATGACATTGGAATCCACTATCACCCAGGAAAAGCCAACGTAGTGGCGGATGCGTTGAGCAGGAAGGTGTATTGCAACACAGTTATGGTCAAGGAGAGTCAACCAGCATTGCACGAGGAATTTCAAAAGCTCAGTTTGGAGTTGGTTGAAGAAGGGATGTTAGCCGCCTTGGACTTGCAGCCGACTTTGGATAGTCAGATTCGTCAAGCGCAACCAGAGGATGAAAATATCCAGCGGATTAAGGTTGGATTGAAGGAAGGAAAAGCGACAGGTTTTGTGGAGGATGATCAGGGTATCATATGGTACAAGAAGCGATTGTGCGTACCCAATAAGGAAGAGTTGAAGCAATTGTTGCTTAAGGAGGCACACGAGTCACTATATTCAATTCATCCAGGCAGTACCAAAATGTATCATGACATCAAGGATAAGTATTGGTGGCCAGGTATGAAGCGAGAAATAGCAGAGTATGTGGCACTTTGTGATGTTTGCCAGCGAGTGAAAGCAGAGCATCAAAGACCCGCAGGTTTGCTGCAACCATTGAAAATTCCCGAGTGGAAGTGGGAAGATGTGGGGATGGACTTCATCACAGGTCTACCCAGAACCAAGGAAGGGTACGACTCAATATGGGTAATTGTGGATCGATTGACAAAGGTAGCCCATTTCCTTCCAGTCAAAACCACATATTCTGGAGATAAGTTAGCAGAATTGTATATGTCCAGAATTGTGAGTCTCCACGGAGTTCCTAAGAGGATCGTGTCGGATCGTGGATCGCAGTTCACTTCTCGATTTTGGGGTAGTTTCCACGAAGCAATGGGTACTCATCTGAATTTTAGCACAGCATACCACCCACAGACCGTTGGCCAGACAGAGCGTGTAAATCAAATCCTAGAGGATATGCTGAGAGCATGTGTTTTGGATCACGGAGCTAAGTGGGACAATTGCCTACCTTTTGCAGAATTTTCCTACAATAACAGTTACCAAGCCAGTTTGCAGATGTCACCGTTTGAGGCTTTGTATGGTCGGAAATGTAGGACCCCTCTCAATTGGAAGGAGACAGGAGAAAGGCAGATATTTGGGCCAGAGTGTTTGCAAGAAGCTGAAGAAAAAGTGCGTTTGATTCAAGAGAGGCTGAAAGCAGCTCAAGCCAGGCAAAAGAGTTATGCTGATACTCGCCGAAGAGATTTAAGCTTCGAGCCCAATGATTATGTGTATCTCAGGATCACACCTTTCAAAGGTGTTAAGCGATTCCAAATGAAGGGAAAGTTAGCACCAAGGTATGTGGGGCCATTCAAGATTTTGAAGCGCAAGGGAGAAGTTGCCTATCAGCTGGAGCTACCTGAGAACTTGAGTGGGATACATGATGTGTTTCATGTGTCTCAATTAAAGAAGTGCTTGCGAGTGCCAGAGGAAGCAGTGCCAATTGAGGCAGTGGATCTCCAGGAGGATCTGTCCTATAAAGAGCATCCCATCAAAATCTTGGAAGTGTCAGAGCGTGTTACCAGAAGAAGGGTCGTTCGTTTTTGCAAAGTTCAGTGGAGCAATCATTCAGAGGAGGAAGCAACCTGGGAAAGCGAGGAGGATCTCAAAGCGGAGTTTCCAAACCTATTCTTTAGAGAGCCAGAATCTCGGGGTCGAGATTCCGTTTAAGGGGGGGAGGTTTGTAACATCCTGATTTTCAGAGCCTTTTTGAAGCTTTTAAAATAAAACTCACCATTTGAATTTTCTGGAATTAATTAAAAGCTTAAATGAATTTTTATGAATTAAAAGGATTTAATATGAATAATTTGAACATGAACATTTGCCAAAATTATTTTATTTGAGTTCTTTGTGTCTCAAGGAATTTATTGGAATTTTTCTGGATTTTTCTGGATTTATTTGCTATTTTCTAGAGCTCAAAAGAGTTTATTTGAATTTTTGGAAAAAGAAAAGAAAAAGAAAATCCTATTTTTCCTAAAACCGGTCGGCCCAACACCGGCCCGGTCCAGCCCGCTCGCCCGCCGGTCGCCCCCGCCTGCCACGCGTCAGGCATCAGCGCCCGCGCCCGCTCCGCCTTGGCCGCCCCGATGATCGCCACGTGGCCGTCATCCGCCAGCCCAGCGCCCGCGCCCCCGCATCCCGACCGCCCGCCCACCCGCGCCACCGACAGGTGGGGCCCACCTGTCAGGCGCGTCGTCCCCGAGCGGGACTCTTCTTCCCCGTCTCCGTCGCGGACTCCTCCGCCGTACCCGTCCCGGATGCCTCGCCGCCGTGTATAAATACGGGGGCCGACCCCTCGGCTTCTCCCCGTCTCGAGCCGCCGCCACCGCCGCCGCTCACCGCCGTCGACGCCCGTAGCCGCCGTCGCCCGTGTGCGTCCGCCGCCTCCGCCGTTGCCTTCGCCACTTTCCGTCGCCGTCGTCGTCTCCGTTGCCGTCGCCGTCGTCGTCATCGCCGGTGAGACACCCGCCGCCGTCACGAACCCCTCCCGCCGGACAGCCGCCGCCGCTACCTCACCGTCGGCCAGACCCCGCCGCCCGCGCCGCGCCGCCTCGGCCGCTCCGTCCGCGCCGCCTCGCGCCCCGTGCACGCGCACGTCAGCGCTGACGCCAGCCGCCCGCGACCCTTCGCCTTCCCGTGGACGTCGTCCACCGTGCGCCGTCTCGCTGCCAGCCGGGCCCACCCGTCAGCCGTGCACCCGTAAACCCGCCGCATCAGCTATGCCGAGTCAGCAGCCGAGTCAGCGCCACCTCAGCCCTAGTGTCCACGTGGCTTGCCACGTGGCTGCCACCTTAGCACCCGAGGTCCCCAGGTGCCACGTCAGCATGACACGTCACCCTGCCCAGTCAGCTGCCACGTCAGCCAAAACCGCCCACGTGTCAGCGCCGCGTCAGCACCCGCCGCTTGCGCCAGCAGCCCAGTCAGCCGTACTGTTCCGTGAGCCGAGCCCACCGTAGACCCAGCTTCCCGTGCGCCCGGTCCACAGCACAGTGCACTTTTCCAATTTTCCCGATTTTTAGAAAATTCAATTTTCCAAGAGCTCGTTCTCCCTCGTCCTAGCTCCGATTGACCCCGTTCTTTTTTCTAAATTCATCTAAAATTGAGCTCTACCTTTTGGTTCAGGTTTGAAAGTTTTTGGAGTTAATTTGAATTTTATTTGAATTTAGTTTCTCTTTTCGTCTCGTTTTCTCTCTCGTTAGATCGCGTGTTCGAGGGAGCGGAAGTTGGATTTGAAGATCTAGAGTCCTCATCTGAGCAAGGCCAAGGCAAGTCGTATTCTTTGATCATGTTGAACCCAGTTTTCAATCTATTATGTATTATTTTGTTTCAAATTATCATGCATGGCTATTTGTTAATAAAACCTCGTAATTGGTAGTTATACTCCTAATTGGTTAAATCCCTCCATGATAACTTGATTGCCATGATTCCATTGACACCTTAGGATTGGGAATTATTTAGTGATAAAATAATAATTGTCACATGGGGTTACGTTCAACTGCTTAGCCTGCTTATTATTAGTTCGCTGGGATCTGTCATCACATGTGGTTAATTAATCCTGATTTAATGATTTACTTGAACGTGGTGGTTAGCCACAGTTATAAAATTTGTATGTCATGACATGGGTAGTGTCATGGGCATTGGTTATACAAACTTGGTTTTCACTTGGGCGAACGATCGTGCAGTAAAGGGGGTGCTGGATGCACATTGGGATGTGGATGTTTCGCCTGGGTAATTCTTAAGGACTTAACTTTGTGCGCCATTGATCTGAGCTTAATCGTGCAAACCACATGTCTAGTATGGGATAGACCTGGCATAATAATTTGTGAAGTCTCCACTTTGGTTTTACTACTGATGTTGTGTGGCGCAAGAGGGGGCAATTATCGACTAGGGGGTTACCCTACTCGACGGTGAATCCTTAGCGAGTGGGATCGGGTGGAGATGGATCATTGTAAAAGCCTTGTTGTGATTTCCTTAAGCTGAGGCTAATCACATCGTGTGGGTACAGTTGTGCAACCTCTGCAGAGTGTAAACTATTCGAATAGCCGTGTCCTCGGTCATGGACAATGCTCGGTGATTTCACACGAGGGGTAGAGTCTTTATGAAATTGGGGTTTGGTTTGAGATGGGAAGTGAATGGTTAGTTCACTTGTGGATTTATTCAATTCCTTTGATTATCTACTTCGTGTCTGTTGTTAAATTAGCTTTACAATCTATTTATTGTATTCACTTCAAATTGTCGCATTATGCAAAATTAACCTTTCAGCCATCCATTGTTAAGCTTTGCATACTATATTGCATTCATTTGTTATAAACGACTTGCTGAGTACCAATGTACTCACGGCTTTATGCCCATGTTGCTCAGTTGAGGAGGAGGGACCAGATCAGCAGGAGTTGCTAGAAGGAGGCTATTACGAGGACTTCACGGATTAGGACTTCGCTCCCCAGTCGATTGCCTGTGGGCATGTCGAGTGGCTGCTACGCTTAAATTTTGGATTTCCGCTGCTAGTTTCTTTAAAGCCCTTCAGGCTAATAATTGTAAGCTTGGCCATAAGGTCGTACTTTGATGGTTATTAATACAATTTGGATTTCCTTTAGAATATCGTGATGTGGATGATATTTGTCTTTGTTTACGCTGTGTGCACTAGCGTGATCCTGGACTAGTGCAGAATACACAGTAGAGTCCGGATTTGTATATTCGGGTCTCGACAACAAAGCCTTTACCTTACTCTAATCTAGTTAGATACCACCCGCTGAGGTTTCACCGCAGGTAGGCTAACTGCCCGAACCGAAGCCCCCTCTTGCGCCATATGAGTACAGTAAATCCCTGTCCCTCACTGTGAATAACCAGTCCATCCCTGGCATCCACTTTCCACTGGTGGCACCTAAACTAGACTATCATAAGTTAGTTAGCTGGGTCGTACCCATATAGACTTGTGGTTGTACGGTTAATGCTCAGTTTGGACAAACACAAGCGTCGGTCCTTACTTGACTAGGGTGGAACATACACTTAACAAGTTCTCGTGCTTACTGCACCAACCCAAACAGCCATCCACCCTAATCTAAACCAACTTTCACATTTTTATTTTATTTTAAAATCACAGTGACAACTCCAATTGCCACTTCACTTTCAAATACAAGGATTTAATAATAACTCATAATTTCCCATTTTCAAGATTTTCCAAAGTTATTAGATAGCAAGACTAAGCATTAACCTACCATTCTAATATTCACAAAGATTAATAGTAATCTCATTATCGAGACAAAGGGAGTTCTAGGGTGACAAGGTACATGGCAATCAATGTCAAATGAGGGCATAACAAAGTTGGAATAACTAATTCCTAAAGATTTGAACTAATGACTTTATGTAAATAGCAATGCACATAATTTAAAATATTTTAAAAACATTTCAAAAGCATAGGCTCAAGATGATCAAAGGAGACTTGCCTTCTTGCAGGGTTTCTGGGTCTTCCTGTTGCTATGAAGAGGGATCGTCGACAACGTTGGAATCTACGCGAGAAAAGACGAAGCAACCAAAGCAAATAAATACAAACGAAAATTCAAATAAAATCCAAAAATTCAACAGAGGCCATAGTTGGATAGATTATGAATTTAGAAATTTGAATGGCTGGATTTGGAGTTAAAATGAGAAAGTTATGCTCATTTGAAAATCTCAGATTTGAATAAATCTAGAAATTCGGAAATTTCTGACAGGTGGGACCCACTGGAGGATTAAATTTTATTCTTTTATTTTTATCTCGGGAGACTGACAGGTGGGACCCACGGAACAGTATTCTCTGCTGGTCACTGACATGTGGGACCCCTCTGTCAGTGACCTCATTTTCTTCGGTCACTGACAGGTGGGACCCACTGGCATCTGGACCCACTTGTCAGAGGCTGACGCAGACTGGTGGGGCCCAGGCGGCAGTACCAGCGCAGACCGGCGGCCGCTGACGGGTGGGACCCACTTGTCAGCCCGGAAAATAAACGAAAAACTCAACCTCCGCGCGCGGAGCCGGAGGCTCGAACGCGCGCCGAGGGAGTTGCGAGCGAGCGCTGCTAGCCAAGTGAGCGGGGAAGCGTTGCCTACCCAATAAGGGTAGGTAACCCTCTTGAGGGGTACCTTCGGGTGGCCCAGGCAGAGGTGATCGGAGGCGACGGCGCCGGCGGCGAGGGGAGGCCGGAGGTGCTCGGGTGACGCGTGAAATGAAGTCCCGGTGCGGAGGGGGTCCAGTTGGAGGGGTCGACGAGGTGCGGCGACGAGCGGAGAAGGCCGGCGACGGGGAAGGCGACGGCGCAGCTCGGGAGCTCTGGTGCGACGGCGCTCCGGCGACGGGGAGAGGCAGCCGAGGTGACGGGGAGGTTCGCCCGGGCGTGAGGATGCTCGGGGTGGCGGCGGCGGGCTCTGGAAGGGTCCGAGGCGGCGGGGAAGGCTCACCGGAGTTGGGCGGAGCTCGGAGGGGAAGGTGGCACGGTGGCAGGGCTCTACGGGGCTCGGGGAAGGAGGCGGAGAGCGCTGCGAGGTGGTGTGGGGAGAGATGAGGGCGATGGGGGTATTTATAGGGGCAGAGGAGGGAACACGGGCGCTTAATTCCTCGCCGGAGATCTCGGTGGCCGGTGGGGAAAGTATGGGGGAAAAAGGAAATAGGGGGCCGGAGAGGGAAGGGAGGCGCGGGCGTTCGGGATTTGGTCGCGCGGGGAGCTCGGGGATTCCAAAACCGGAGAGGAACGGGGAAGGAAAGGCCGGGTCCGCCGAGGATTCGGTCGGCCGGCGAGAAAGGAAAGAGGGGGGGAGAGAAAGGAAAGCGCCGGCTCCGCGAGGGAGACGGATCCGACAGGCGGGGCTGGGCGGCAGCGAGAGCGGGGCGCGGGGTGGCTGACGGGCGGGGCCCGCGGGTCAGCGAGGTGAGGGAGGAAGTGAGAGCGGGCGGCTGGATGGCCCGCGCGGAGACTCGGCTCATCCGAGCCGTCCACGCGTCGGGCGAGGAGGAGGAGAAGGCGGGGCCGCCGGCTGACGGGCCGGGCCCGCTGGACAGCGAGGGAAGGGGAGGGGTGGCCTGGATTGGCCGAGCGGCGACGTGGACGGATCTGGGCCGTCCACGCGTCGGCTGGAGGAAAAGGGAGAGATTTTATTTCCAGAATTTGATTTTGATTTTCAGAAAAAGCTAGAAAATTATTTAGGCCTCAGAAAAATTTGAAAATACCTCCAAAAATTCCAGAAAAATTCACAGAAGCTCCTGGACATATTTTGGACTAAATAAAATTATTTCCAACTACTGTTGATATTTAATTTTCATATTTTGAATTACTTTTTAAATTCTAAAAATAGTTTTTAAATTCCAGAAAAAACCAGAAAGGCAAATAAAAGCCAATTAAAATCCAATTACCTTAAAATAATTAATTTAAATTTAAATTTTTCAAAAAGCCAAATTTTGGGATGTGACAAACCTACCCCCCTTAGAAAGAATCTCGACCCCGAGATTCGGATGGACTGGGAAAAAGGTCGGGGAACTCTTCTCTTAGATCCTCTTCACGCTCCCAAGTTGCTTCCGATTCTGAATGGTTGCTCCACTGCACTTTACAGAACTTGATAACCTTGCTGCGCGTACGGCGCTCTGCTTCCTCCAATATCTTGACTGGATATTCTGGATAGGTGAGGTCCTCCTTCACGTTTATTTCATCTAGAGGCATCTGCTCTTCTGGAACTCTAAGACACTTTCTTAGCTGAGACACATGGAAGACGTCATGCACCTTTGACAGTTGAGGTGGAAGCTCCAACTGGTAAGCAACTTCTCCTCGTTTCGCCACAACAGGAAAAGGTCCAATGAATCTGGGAGCTAGCTTTCCACTGACTCCAAAACGTCTTATTCCTTTGAGAGGTGACACCTTCAAATAAACATGATCCCCAGGTACGAATTCTAAGCTTCTACGTCGAATGTCCGCATAACTTTTCTGCCTGGTTTGTGCTGTTTTTAATCTGTCCTGGATTAGGCGAACCTGTTCTTCCGCTTGCTTCAACACATCAGGTCCAAATACTTGTCCTTCTCCTATCTCCTTCCAATACAATGGAGTCCTACACTTCCTGCCGTATAGGGCTTCGAACGGAGACATTTGCAAACTAGATTGATAACTATTGTTGTAGGAGAACTCTGCATAGGGCAAACTCTGATCCCAGTTATTCTTGTTTGCCAGTACACAAGCCCTCAACATGTCTTCCAGAATTTGATTTACTCTTTCTGTTTGTCCATCTGTCTGTGGATGATAAGCTGTACTGAAGTTTAAGTTTGTGCCCAAAAGTTCATGTAGCTTTTGCCAAAATCTCGAAGTGAATTGGGTTCCTCGATCTGACACAATCTTCTTTGGGATTCCATGCAAACATACAATTCTTGACATGTACAACTCTGCAAGTCTATCCCCGGAGTACGTGGTCTTTACTGGAATGAAATGGGCGACTTTTGTCAAACGATCCACTATAACCCAAATTGAATCATGCCCTGTTTTGGTTCTTGGCAATCCAGTTATAAAATCCATACCAATTTCTTCCCATTTCCACTCAGGTATCTGCAAAGGTTGTAGGAGTCCAGCGGGTCTCTGGTGTTCAGCTTTAATCCGTTGGCATACATCGCACAAGGCTACGTATTCTGCAATTTCTCGTTTCATACTTGACCACCAATACCTTTCCTTGAGATCTTGGTACATCTTGGTACTCACAGGGTGAATCGAATATCCAGATTCATGGGCTTCCTTCAATATTAACTCCTTTACCTCTTTCTTTTCAGGTACAATAATCCTTTTCCCAAACCAAAGGGTACCTTCTTCATCCTCTGAAAATCCCAAAGCTTTCCCTTTCTTCATATTATCCTTGATCTCCTGGACATACTTGTCCTCCTTTTGAGCTGCCCCGATTTGATCTTCTAAGGTTGGTTGAACTTCCAAAGTGGCTAGGAATCCTTTCTCCACTACTTCTAAGTTGAGCCGTTGGAATTCTTCTTGAACTTCCAAAGCGGACAGCGAGGGAAGGGGAGGGGTGGCCTAGATTGGCCGAGCGGCGACGTGGACGGATCTGGGCCGTCCACGCGTCGGCTGGAGGAAATGGGAGAGATTTTATTTCCAGAATTTGATTTTGATTTTCAGAAAAAGCTAGAAAATTATTTAGGCCTCAGAAAAATATGAAAATACCTCCAAAAATTCCAGAAAAATTCACAGAAGCTCCTGGACATATTTTGGACTAAATAAAATTATTTCCAACTACTGTTGATATTTAATTTTCATATTTTGAATTACTTTTTAAATTCTAAAAATAGTTTTTAAATTCCAGAAAAAACCAGAAAGGCAAATAAAAGCCAATTAAAATCCAATTAGCTTAAAATAATTAATTTAAATTTAAATTTTTCAAAAAGCCAAATTTTGGGATGTGACAGGTATTATACCTATCAACTACTAGGTGGTGGAAGGTGGAATCACACACTCTCAAGCGTCTTACCACACTCTTACAAGTGTTCTTACCAATGCAGCAGGTGGTACAACCGGTGGCTGGTTCGTGACACCGTGTCGAGCGTGGGTACGATTGCAAGAGGGGACCTGTTCTGATCAAGAGTAGCTGGAGCTTGGAAGGCACAATATGGTAGCAAAAGGATCAGCAATAATCAGTTCAATAAATGCAAGTTGAAAGTTTGTTCAAAGGACTCATGAAAAGTTGCTGATCCTAGCCTAATCACAGCTAGCCAATCAAGCCCTATGCAAGGAAGTGTATATACGCACACGCAACGAACAATGTGACTTGATGTAAGCAAAGGAGAACCTCACAACAAGTACTAGGAGAGACGCTAGCCCACTACTCAAACTTCTTTCTAAGGGCACAAGATTATTCGCGCGATGTAGAGCACAAAACAGCGATATCGAGAAAACACGAACAACCCTCTAGATTGAGCAGATACAACAGCTAGTCTCAAACGATGAAAAGGCAACGTTTTATATGGCTAATATATACTCGTTTGAAAGGTTTCAACGAGATCTACAATGTTTTCAACTGCATGAAACCCAAATTCCGAAGGGAAGACCAAATAAATCACCAAAGACTGAAAACCAAAAACTTGCGACGCGATTTTGGGGCTAAAAATGGCCGATTTTGGGGGTCTTGGAGGGTGACAAGCGCTTCACTTTTCAAATGTGCGTCGTCGTTAGCTTTCCAATGAGTACAAGAAAGTCGAAAACGGACACCGTATGCAAAAGTTATGCCCATTTTACTGAAGGTGTGTCGGAAACGGACTCGAATTCGTTTTGGCCTTAATTGAAACTGCAATAACTTTTGATCCGGTGGTTTGAAGAACAGCTCCACTAATTTTCACTATTTTTGGTGAAGGTTTGATGCACTTTCCAAATTTCGGCAAAGATGGACTCTTTCCTTTTTTTTCTTTCCTTTTTTTCTAAACAACCGAAATCATCTCTCTCTCTCTCTCTCTCTCTCTCTCTCTCTCTTTTCTGACTCCGAAACCCTAATTTATTTTGTACAAGGACGAGACAAGTGAGATGGTAAGGCAGGGGGCCACGGCAATGGTTGGTAGGGGGTCGCGTCAATGGTTGGCAGGGGGTCGTGGCAATGGTTGGCAGCGGAGGGGTTGGCAGTGGATGGAAAGTCACGGCAAGGATGGCGGCACAGCAAGGAACGACGGCGCGGCAAGGAACAAGAGCACACAACGATGAAGCTACGCAAGGGAACACGAGATGCAACTAGGCAATGACGAACTGGACTCTGACTAAACTAGCAATCAGCAACTTGACACGACTATGTAACCAAAAAATCAACGAGCAAAACTAAAAAGAAAAATTGCAATGGCACAAGGGGTGTTGGGACAGCGGAAGAACACTATGACAATTTTTTGTGGCTAATTTTCTGGGGTTTTGGGACGATATGATAAACATAAACTAATCTAAAGGAATGAATTACCTCATGGGCAACCGTTGCTCTGATACCAACTGATGTGACGATGGCCCGATCTTCCGAGAGGCACTGATAAGTCGATTGTGGAGAACTCGACGTTGATGATCCAAAGGCTCCGACCAAAATAGATCGAACCCCTCGCAATCACTACACCACTGCTCCGTTGGTTATCAACCGTGTGGAACACGGTTGACCTCGCCAAGAAGGCTATCTCCTGCAAGCGAATCGAGAACACAAGCAAGAGAGTTTAAGATGCAATCTGAAATTGTGAATAATGTTTAAGTTCACAAGTTGGGGTTCCTCAACCGAACATGCGGTGAAACTGCTAAGCAGAATAATCTCTTAAGAAAAACCCGAGGAAAACTAAAGGGGTGCGACCTCCTTAAATAGGGGATGGGAGAGCCGCACTTATCTAATGAAAAGGTATGTGGTACTATTCTTGTCTACTGTTCACACGGCCATGGTACTATTCACATGAACAGTACCGGCCCAAATAGCCTAAGTTACAAGGCCCTCGGCCCACTTTGACTCGGACTGAAAAAGTGACTTGTCTTCTTTTGCTGTTTCTGATCTTCTCGGATGGAGTTTGGATGTGAGACCAGATTCATCTGAAAGTAGCCTCCAAGAGCTTTCCAACGAGTACTCACGGGCCCCGAGAAGCCTTCTGGATCAAAAGTTATGGCTGTTTGAAGTAGACGCTGTTGCAAAGGCCGAATCTGAATCAAACTCACAAACAGGACTTGGATTGCGCTTGATGATTCCACTTCTACACTTGAGCTCGCGTGGTTCTTCACCATGGTTCCTAAGGACAATTAAATCATCACAAGAATTAAGTAGTATGCCATTCTTTGAAACATTTGTATGCAAACTTATGAATGCATTCACTTGATGATTAAGTTGACGTGCTTGCACTCAAGTCATTGGTCCTTGTATCATAGTTTCAGTTTGTTGAGTTTGTTGTGAAGTTCTCTCATTTGTATACATCCCATACCTGTACCCTTCGTTCCACAGTACTTTTAGATCTTCCACCAATGGTGCTAGGTGCACATCGATATCATTCCCAGGTTTCTTTGGCCCTTGGATAAGTATCGACAGCAAAATATACTTTCACTTCAAACACAACCAAGGAGGAAGGTTATAGATGCAGAGAGTCACGGGCCATGTGCTATGTCTGTTGCTCATGCTACTGAAAGGATTCATTCCATCGGTACTCAGTCCAAACCTTATATTCCTTGGTTCTGCACCGAAGTCTGTAAAACTCCTAACGATGTTTCTCCACTGGGCGGAATCAGCAAGGTGTCTTAGCATTCCATCCTTCTTGCGCTCCTCCGAGTGCCAACGCAGCAGTTTTGCCTCCTTTGGATTTGCAAAAAACCTTTTCAAACGAGGAATTATAGGAAAATACCATGCCACCTTAGCAGGAGGTCCTTTCTTCACCTCTGTTCCCTCGCTATCATCTGATTGATTCTTACATTTGTATCGGGATGCGTTGCACACCGGACATACATGCATGTTTGCATACTCTTTACGGTAGAGGATACAGTCGTTCGGACATGCATGTATTCTTTCTAGTTCCATTCCCAATGGACAAAGAACCTTCTTGGCTTTATACGTGGTTTTAGGTAACTCATTTCCCTCCGGAAGCATGTCCGCTAAAAGACCTAGCAGCGCTGTGAAACTCTTGTCGGACCAACCGTTGCTTGCCTTTAATTTCAACAGTTCATGCACGGCCGACAACCTCGTGTACTTTGACCTGCAGCATGTGAACAAAGGTTTCTCCGAGTCCTCCATCAAGCCCCGGAATTTAACATACTCTCTCTCATCATAGTTCTCTTCTACATCGCGAAGCATCTGATCCAGATTATCATCGTGCAACCTATCCGAATCCGAACCACAATCGACATCATCCGGCGACATGTCATTCACTTCACCGGCGATGTCATCCGGCGGCATATGATCATTCACTTCGCCATGACTGTTCCAACACGTATAACCCTTTTTGAAACCCCTCCGAATCAAGTGCGCTTCAATTTGCCCTTGGTTCTTAAACATCTTTAAATTCCACCCCCTTATTCAACATATCCTCCTCGGCCGCTCTTGTAAAAGCAGACATGCCATTAATGTACTCTTCACTCACACGGCTCGCGGCATACATCCAGCTTCGGTGTAACATCCCAAAATTTGCTTTCTAGAAAAATTTAATTTCAAATAAATTATTTTAAAGTATTTGAATTTAATTTGGAGTTATTTGGCTTTTGTTTGGTTTTCTGAATTTTCTGGAGTTTAAAACCTATTTTTAAAATTTAAAAAGTATTTTCAGTTAAAAAAATTAATTACCAACATTAGTTGGAAATATTTTTATTAAGTCCAAAATGTCACCAGGAGCTTCTGTGAATTTTCCAGGAATTTTTGGAAGTATTTTCATATTTTTCTGAGGCTTAAATAATTTCCTAGCCTTTTTTGAAAATCAAAATCAAAAATTAAAAATCCAACTCCTCTCCCTCTGGCTGACGCGTGGACAGCCCAGATCCGCCCACGTCACTGCCCGGCCCAATCCCGGCCGCTTCCCCCTCTCCCACCGACAAGCGGGCCCCGCCCGTCAGCCACCCGCGCCTCCTTCTCCCTCCTCTCTCTGCCCCGCGGGCCCCGCCCGTCAGCCGCCCGCGCCTCGCTCCCGCTGCCGCCCGGGCCCGCTGGTCTGGCCCTTCTTACCCCTCTCGCGCGCCTCCTTCCTTTCTTCTCCCTCCCTCTTTCCTTCTATGCCCCGGCCGACCGTATCCGTGCTGTATCCGGCCTTTCCCTCCGCCTTCTTCCCAGTTTTGGAAACCGCTTGCGCCGCCGCCACCGAATCCCCCTAATCCCGCGTCTCTCTTGCCTTTCCGTGCCCCTCTTTCCTTTCTTCCCCTCCCCTTCCTTTTTCCGGTCGCCATCTCCGGCAAGCAATTGCCGCGGCCGTGCCCCTCTTCACCCCTATAAAAGCCTCCCCTCGGCTCCGCCTCTCCCCGCATAAACTCCCACTGCTCTCCCCCTCCCTTCCCGAGCACCGTAGTGCCCCGCCACCGCGCTCTCGCTCTCTCCGAGCTCCGCAGCACTCCGGCGAGCAATCGCCGCCGCCCACCCCCAGCATCTCTGCGCCAGTGCGAAGTTCCCCGAATCCTCCATCCACACACCCTCTGCGCCAGGGACGCATTTTAGGACTTCACCAAACCTCTCCGGCCACCCCTCGCCGCCGGCAACGTCGCCTCCGTCCGCCTCTACCCGAACCCCTCCGGCAGATACCTCAAAAGGTATAACTTCCCTATATGGGTAAGAAACACCCGAGTGATCGGATGGTTACCAGCGCTATCTCCTTTCCCCCCTGGCTCCCTCGGCGCTCGTTCGAGCCCCCGGCTCCGCACGCTGAGGTTGAGCCATTTCTTTTAATTCCGTGCTGACAGCCGGGCCCCACTCGTCAGCGGCCGCAGTCTGCACTGCTCACTGGCATCTGGGCCCCACCCGTTTGCGTTGGCCACTGACATATGGGCCTAGAGCCTGATGGGTCCCACCTGTCAGTGACCAACAACTTGTATGGTAACTGACAGAGGGGTCCCACTGGTCAGAGACCGAGCGCAGTAGGATCACTGCCATGTGGGTCCCACCTGTCATAGACTCAAAGTAAAACAATAAAAGAAAAAGATTAAAATGTAAATCCTGCAGTGGGTCCCACCTGTCAGAAATCTAATAATTTATGGATTTATTTGAATTGAAATATTTAAATAAGCATAACTTATTCATTTTAACTCCAAATTGAGCTGTTCAAATTTCTAAATTCTTCTAAAATCATGAACTATCCAATTATGCCCTCTATTTAAATTTTTTGATTTTATTTGAATTTTGTTTGTATTTATTTGTTTTGTTGCTCTGTCTTTTCGCGCGTAGATTCCACGGTTGCCGAAGATTTCTCCGCTCCACAGCAAGAAGACCCAGAGAGCGTGCAAGAAGGCAAGTCTCCTTTGATCATTTTGACCCTATGTTTGAGAAATGCTTTTTATTATTTTTAATTTAACTGCATTGCTAATTATATAAAAACATTAGTTTCTAATTTAAGGTATTAGTTAATCCAACCTTGTTATGCCTCAATTGAACTTGAATACCATGTACCATTGTAACCCTATGATCATCTTTGTCTCAATAAATGAGATTAATATTAAATGTTTGATAAATATTAGAATGGTAGTATAATGCTTAGTCATGCTATTTAATTCTTTTGTAATCTTGAAATGGGAAATTATGTATCATTATAATAATCTTTTTGTTCAGAAATTAAGTGGAGATTGGTGTTGCCACTGTTCTTTTAAAATAAAATAAAATATGAAAATTGTTTTAGACCAGGGTGGATGGTTAGTTTGGATTGGTGCAGTTAGCACGAGACTTTATAAAGTGTACGTTCTGCCCTAGTCAATTAAGGACCGACGCTTGTGATTGTCCAGACTGAGCACTATCGTACAACACCGAGTCTATATGGGTATGACCTAGCTGATTAACTCATGATAGTTTAGTTTAGGTGCCACTAGTGGAAAGTGGGTACCAGGAATTTACTGGTTATTCACAGTGAGGGATAGGGATTTACTGTACTCATATGGCGCAAGAGGGGGCTTCGGACTGGGTGGATTTAACCCTTCTGCGGTGAAACCTCAACGGGTGGTGTCTAGCTAGACTAGAGTGAGGAGAAGGCTTTGTGATATTTTATCTGTGTCTCATGCCAAAGGAAGCGTGGTGACTGTTAAGATAATTTATCTCTTGGGGGTAAAGTTGTACAACCTCTCCAGAGTGTCAAACAATTCGAATAGCCGTGCCCACGGTCAAGGGCGGGCAAGGAATGCATTCACATGGTAGATCTTTGGTTTTCCTTTTAAAAACAAAGTTTTGGTATTTCGGGAGTGGAGCGAACTCTCGAATGGTTGTCCTAGCAGTTGAAGCCAGAGTGGGTCAGTGTAACCCGCAGTTTTAAACTCAATTTATCGGTTAGAGTTGGTTAACTGGTGTTGGTGGATAGAACCTTCACTATAAAATGCTTATTAGTTTCAATTAAAGAAATTACTTGGTTAACGCAATGCCTTCAAAAATATTTAGTAGTAATTGAAATAAAATATCTCACGGATAAGGTGATAGCGCCGAAGTATATGTTTGGACTTTTGGTGTGATCTAGGCTCCTTTGCTTGCGCAATGGCTCCACTATTATCACAATAGAGATCCACTGGACTGGACACACTAGGGATCACATCCAACTCAAAAACAAATTTTCTGATCCAAACAGCTTCCTTTGCAGCTTCAGAAGCTGCAATATACTCGGCCTCAGTTGTCGAATCAGCTACCGTCTCTTGCTTGGAACTTTTCCAGCTCACTGCCCCTCCATTGAGGCAGAACACAAAACCAGACTGCGATCTGCTATCATCTTTATCAGTTTGGAAACTAGCATCGGTGTAACCTTTTACAATGAGCTCTTCTTCACCTCCAAAAATAAGGAACATATCCTTAGTCCTTCTAAAGTACTTAAGAATATTTTTTACAGCCACCCAGTGAGCTAGACCGGGGCTAGATTGATACCTGCTCGTAACACTTTGAGCATATGAAACATCTGGGCGCGTACAAAACATAGCATACATGATGGATCCGATGGCTGAGGCATACGAAATCGCACTCATCTTCTTTTGCTCATCAACTATTGAAGCACACTGAGTCTTGCCAAGACTAATGCCATGTGACATAGGCAAGAAACCTTTCTTGGAATCTTGCATATTGAACCGTTTCAATACCTTGTCAATGTATGTACTTTGGCTTAATCCAATTAGCCTCTTCGATCTATCTCTATAGATCTTTATGCCCAAAATGTAAGATGCCTCTTGGAGATCTTTCATTGAGAAACTTTTTCTCAAAGAAGACTTCACAGCTTCTAGCATTGGAATATCATTTCCGATCAATAATATGTCATCTACATACAAAACCAGAAAAACAAGTGCGCTCCCACTAGCCTTTTTGTAAACACAAGGCTCTTCTTCATTCTTAATGAAGCCAAACCCTTTGACTACTTCATCAAAACGAAGATTCCAACTCCGAGATGCTTGCTTCAATCCATAAATGGACTTCTGAAGCTTGCATATTCTCCCAGCATTTTTCGGATCAACAAAACCCTCAGGCTGTGTCATGTACACATCCTCGCTTAGGTTTCCATTTAGGAAAGCCATTTTGACATCCATCTGCCAAATCTCGTAATCAAAATAGGCAGCAATCACTAGGAGGATCCGAATAGACTTTAGCATAGCGACGGGCGAAAACATTTCATCATAATCAACACCTTGAATTTGCTTGAAACCTTTCGCCACCAATCGTGCCTTATAGATGTGAACATTTCCATCCATGTCTATCTTTTTCTTAAAAACCCATTTACACTCAATAGTTTTTACACCATCAGGTGGATCCACCAAGTTCCAAACTTGATTATCATGCATGGATTCTATTTCGGACCTCATGGCTCCAAGCCATTTTTCAGAGTCTGGTCCCATCATTGCTTTCGTGTAGCTCTTGGGCTCATCATTGTCCAACAACAATATGTCGCGTTGTCCCGTGATTAGGAGCGTGAACTTTTTAGTTGCGCGACGTGCCCTTGTAGACCTACGTGGGGGCGGTGTCTCCATAACCGGTTGTACAACATCTTGTACATCCTGCTGAGGTTCAATAGGAGCTGAAACATTTTTAGGTGTTTCCCGAATTTCTTGAAGCTGCACCTTGCTCCCACTAACACCCTTTGAAAGAAACCCTTTTTCCAAAAAGACACCGTTCCGAGCGACAAACACTTTGCCTTCTTCCCGATTGTAAAAATAATATCCTTTGGTTTCCCTAGGATACCCAACAAAGAAGCATTTATAAGATTTAGAATGGAGCTTATCAGACGTCAAACGTTTCACATAAGTCTCACAATCCCATATCTTAAGGAAAGACAATCCAGGACGTTTCCCGGTCCATTTCTCGTATGGTGTCTTTTCCACTGATTTAGATGGAACTCTATTTAGTGTAAACACAGCAGTTTCTAGAGCATATCCCCAGAAGGACAATGGAAGATCAGATTGGCTCATCATAGACCGAACCATGTCTAACAAGGTCCGGTTCCTCCGTTCAGATACCCCGTTCCACTGAGGCGTGCCAGGCGGAGTCAGCTGTGGAACAATTCCACAATGTTTTAGATGTTCACCAAATTCATGGCTCAAATATTCACCTCCACGATCAGATCGCAGAATTTTAATTGTCTTGCCTAGCTGATTTTGTACTTCATTCTGAAATTTTTTTGAGCTTTTCAAACGATTCAGACTTGTGCCTCATTAAGTAGATGTATCCATATCTACTAAAGTCATCGGTAAAAATAATGAAATACTGAAAACCACCTTTGGCTACTGAGCTCATTGGTCCACATACATCGGTATGTACAAGTCCCAACAAGTCACTTGCCCTCTCACTATGACCGGTGAAAGGGGCCTTTGTCATCTTGCCAAGTAAACAAGACTCGCATGTCTCAAATGATTCAAAATCAAATGAGTTGAGTAGACCATCTTTATGGAGCTTCTCTATGCGTTTCTCATTTATATGACCTAAGCGAAAATGCCAAATAAAAGCGGGATTCAAATCATTAGGCCGCAGCCTCTTTGCATTAATATTATAGACAGGCTTATCCTCAAGATCAAGAACATATAACCCATTCATCAATGGACAATGTGCGTAGAGTATATCATTCAAATAAATAGAGCAACATTTGTTCTTTATTACGAACTCATAACCACCATCTTCCTCCAAACATGAAGAAGAGATGATGTTCTTACTCAATACTGGAATGTAATAACAATTATTTAATTCCAAAACTAATCCTGAAGGTAATGACAAGTGATAAGTGCCGATAGCCAGTACAGCAACCTTTGCTCCATTGCCGACACGCACGTCCAACTTGCCTCTCGCAAAACTTCTAGTCCTTCTTAGACCCTGCAACGATTTGCGAGTATGAATCATCGATCCGGTATCAAATACCCAAGATTCACCAGAAGAAATTGCAAGATTAATTTCTATAACATTTATACCTGAAGCAGAAGTCTCGCTTCCCTTCGTCTTTTTCAGTTCCTCCAAACATTTCTTACAATTCCTAGACCAATGCCCCTTGACATGGCAGTGGTAGCACTCATCATCAGGAGAAGGGCCAGATTTGACCTTCCCATTTGGCTTTGGCTTAGAGCTAGGGTGCTCATTAGGAACCTTTCCTTTGCCTTTGCCTTTGGGCGTCCAACGCTTCCTCTTTTTATTCTCCTTCTGAACCATCATCATATGATTGGTGTTTTTCTTAATGCTATCCCCTGTTGTCTTAAGCATCCCATGCAATTTAGTCAATGATTTCTCCATGCTATTCATATGAAAGTTCATAATGAACTGCTCATAGCTCGGAGGGAGAGATTGGAGAACAACATCCGTAGCCAGATCAGGATTAAGGGGAGAACCAAGCTTCTCCAAGCTCTCAATGTAACCAATCATCTTGATCACATGAGGACTAACTAGACTACCTTCCGCCAGCTTGCACGCAAACAAGGACTTTGAAATGTTAAACCTCTCGGTCCTAGCTTGGTTCTCAAACATGTCACATAGTCCTTCAATCATAGTGTGAGCATCTGCATTCTCATAATGCTTCTGAAGCTCAGAGGACATGGTAGCAAGCATGAGACAGCTAACGTCGAGTGAATCATTGCAGTGCTTCTCATAAGCTTTGCGGGTGGCAACGTTTGCACCCTCAGGGAGTTCATCGGGGTAGGGTTGCTCAAGAACGTATTCCTTTTTTCTTGTCTGAGAACAATTCTCAGGTAGCGGTACCAATCAATAAAATTTGTTCCATTAAGTTTTCTTTCTCAAGAACAGATCGCAAGTTAAAACCTGAATTGTTACTAGAAGCAGCCATGATCTACAATAGAAAATAAACAAGCAAAGTTCAGCACTATGTTCATGTTTCATCTTCCATTAAACAATTTAACAAAAGACACTCCCACTATATGTTTTGTAATCGTCTTCCCTCTAACGACATGTAGTGGTCAAGATCCATGTTCATCTAAGTTCTAGTGAGCTTTGGCATCACCACTAGAAACCTATTGACGTAGGTAAGCAACGCTTGCTAATCACATCTTATATGACTCTTGTTTGTTGGGTGGCATCCAATGCCCTGACTCCCAATACCATGCCCCAAGGCCTAAATCCAATTTGATAGCCTTGTCAAGTAAACCAACACTATGCATGTGGATGTCCGACATCTACCCTATTAGATCAAGATAGTTGATGGTACTCTGCTTTGGTAGACCTACCAAACAATGATCATAATTCTTATAGGCGCAGCAATTGGAAGGGCATCAAATGAATTCTTAATTTTTCTAAGGGAAGCTATTCTGTCATGAAAACAACATCCTCTACAGGTATGGCATGAAAGAATAGTATGACAGGAAATAAACATCACATGCATATAATCACATTATACTGTGAATGGTATGGCCTTTTGAATCATAGTGGTCGCCATCGCCATGGTTTCACGGTGATGTCCTTCGCCACACTTCCTGTCCTTTTTGTCATCATGCTTGAAGCCTCCATGGTAAAGAACTAAACTATTACAACTAATAGCTAGCAAATGAATTACATGAGGAGCGCAAGCATCACAAGTCGACACGCAGGTCGTTATACAATTAAAGAACAGCCTCAACCCAGCTGTGATTAATACGACACATAGGCCGCCAAAACACACATGCATCACATATACATCTATGCCATATCATTCACATCATTCCCTGCAAAAACAAGTTAAGCGTAGAACGCATTCTACCGCCCTGACATGAATGTGTTTGTATAATAATCTATGCGTGTACGCAACGGCGGTCCCCCGCGGGTTTCAGGGCAGCGCCCTGAAAACCTCACAGAATTACATAGATCGCATCTATGAAATCGCTATGAAAATCTCATCGGGCCGATCAAATCAACCCAAATCCGAGTCATTCAAAATGTCTCAATTTTTATTAGATCAATCACATTGATCATCGCGATCGGTATACTTGAGTTGACCGCAACACAAGACCTCGATCTGTTGGCTCGATCTACTGACTGTGCACGCAGTTAGCCCCGATGGTAATTCTAGCTGGTAGGGGCAAGTCGTGCGTACATCAAAGAAGGAGCACGAACTAATCTTTTTGGCCACATGATGCTATCAACTCATACCTATTTCAACCCCTTATGACCGATTGATCTAATCAACCTGTGCACCGAAAGATCCATCACATGAACCTAGCATAAGAATAGTAATAGATCGCATCTACTACAAACAACATATCACCTACAAGCGCATGATCCAGACTACAAACTACGCAGCTTCGCTCTGATACCACTGAAGGAGAACGGTTAGGCTACGCTAGCTACAACATTTGATTTTCTACCGCGTTCAACCAGAAAACATGCGTGTAAGGGAGTCATGGATAGTTACCACTAGATGCGCTGCGCAGCGGAAGAAGAGTTGGAGCAGCCCGGTCCAACGTAGATGCGCGTTGATGAAGAAGAAGTAGTCGATCATTTCATGAACTGAATGTCTCCTCCTCGCGTCCTAGCAATAGCCTTGTGCTTCTCGCCGATCAGCACAGCAGGAACAGCCGCGGCGCCTCCACGGAGTCTACACGTTTGGGATGGAACGCCGTGCGCTGGTGTGCTAGCACCGCGCGCCTAGCTAGGGTTTCGGGATATGGCCGAGGGGAGGTGGCGACCAGGGTTTTCAAGGTAGTAGTCTATTCTACCTGCAGCCCTGCCTCCACATATTTATAGAGCATGCTAATGGGCTTCCACGTTGTAGGCCCATTAGAACCCTAACCCCATATGGATCAATATCCCTTTTAGCCTATAAAACCGAATTGTTTATGATTGCCTCTTGGGCACATCACTAACAGTCTCCACCACGGCCTGCCACACAATGATGCGTTTGTACTTGAGCCGAACCGTAACACTGCACTACCACCGCTCAAGCAGTCGCCATGTTGAGCCTATATGGTATGATCTGGCTAATTAAATTGCAACAATTTAGCTTAGTTCCGTCAGTTAGTTTGATGTGGCCCATGTGGGTGTCCGTTGGTTGGTTGTAGGTGTGGGATGAAGACAAGTAATCTGATATGACGCAAGAAGAGGCTTATGACTTGGTGGATTGAACCGCTTAGTGGTGTCATAATATAAAGGCATTTGATAGTATATGAGTCTCGCATATAACGTTTTACATATGCTTTACATCCCCATATTTTGAGAAAAGATAACCCGGGACGCTTCCCAGTCCATATCTCATATGGTGTCTTCTGTACAGATTTTAATGGAACCCTATTTAATGTGAACGCAGTTGTTTTTAGAGCATACCCCCAAAAATATAATGGCAAATCAGATAGGCTCATCATCAACCGAACCATGTCTAACAAGGTTAGATTCCATCATTCAGACACCCCATTCCATTGAGGTGTTCCTGGCGGAGCTAGTTGTGGAACAATTCCACATTGTTTTAGATGATCACCAAACTCATGGATCAAATTTTCACCTTCACGATCGGATCATGGGGTTTTAATTGTCTTGCTAAGTTGATTTTGTATCTCATTCTTACTCAATGGTGAAGCATAGGAATATCATTTCCGATCAATAATATATCATCAACATATAGGATCTAAAAAACAAGTGCGCTCAGCCTTTTTGTAAACACAAGGCTCTTATTTGTTCTTTATGAAGCCAAACCCTTTGACTACCTTATCAAAATGAATGTTCCAACTCTAAGAAGCTTGCTTCAGTCCATAGATAGATCTCTGAAGCTTGTATATCTTTCTAGCATTTTGCAGATTGACAAAACTCTCAGGTTGTGTTATGTACACATCCTCACTTAGGTTTCCATTTAGGAAAGCTGTTTTGACATCCATCTGCCATATCTCATAATCGAAATATGTAGCAATAGCTAGAATGATTCGGACAGACTAAAGCATAGTGACGGGCAAGAAGGTTTCATCGTAGTCAATACCTTAAATTTGTTTGAAATACTTCACCACCAATCGTGCCTTATGGATATGAACATTTCCATCCATGTCTATCTTTTTCTTAAAATACACTTGCAATCAATGGTTTTTACACCATCGAGTGGATCAATCGAGTTTCAAACTTGATTATTGTTGTAGGTGTGGCCCCCACCTAACCCAGCCGGCCTGTTAGAGGGTTGTGAAACCCAGAATGGGACATGTGTAATGACTTAAATACCCTTGCTAAGGGGTTCTCGAGTGTAAGGGCATAATGGTAAAATACCCCCCATGATAATATAAATATGGCTGCCCTACGCATGGGGAGTGTCGGACCTCGGGTTAGCAAACCCAGATCCTCTGTGATTCCACCGCACTATTCCCTGGATCAGTAGATAGTGCTCACAGATACATTACTGTATATCAAAAACATATCATGCGGAAGCGTAAATAATACAGTAAAACTTACTCATGAGCCGATTAGGCCGAAAACGATAAAATGCAGCAGCGGAAACTTCACACAGGTGGGACCCGCAGGACTTGCCCACAGGCAGCCAACTGGGGTTCGCGACCTAGTCCATGGCCTCATCGTCTTCCAGCTCTGTCGACCCTTTTCAGGCATCGCAGGGCTTGACTTTATTTCCTTTCTGACTGAATGATGGCAGTTAAGCCAGAATGAGTACGATAATACTCAGCAAGCCACCACATAGGATGCAATAATAATAGATGCAAGACTGTCAAAGGAGGCGCGAGGCTCTTTTATTTGCTTAATGCGACATTTGCAATAATCATAATTAAAATTCATATGACTTGGCATTTTATAAACATGCTTTAAAGAGTTTGAAATGTGCAATAAATATAGCGGTGTCGGTTCCATCCACCGATTACATGGTTCCATCCACCTATGCTAGCTTTTGATCAGTATGCCACTTTCATATTATCAATCACGCTGGAGTACGTCCCTCCAGGAAAAATCCCAAAATCAGAGTACCTCCCTCTGTAGGTTTTTGTCCCACCCACAAAGGTTTTTGAAATAGAATTAACTCGAGGATAATCCCATGTCCGCCCTTGACCGTGGGCACGGCTATTCGAATAGTTTTGACTCTGCAGAGTTTGTACACTTTCACCACAAGAGACAATCCGCTCGTTACTCCACACGATTCCTTAGTCATGCGGTTGAGTAGATCATCACAATAACTGTTCAAAATATCGAGCCCCTTTTGTCATCTCACTTTATGGGCTGCTCCCACTTGCGGTGGGTCCCATACTTTGCACGGGATGTAACCACGGAAACTAGCGCATTCGGACTGCAACTCTCCACAACGCTAGCACGGCTGGAAACTTCACCCTGCACTTGGTGTCCCTTTAGGCCTTCTCTTGCCCTTATAGCATCCTCCTTTCCCCTACCAGTGAGATGAGTTCCGGGGGTCCGATAGATTTACTTAGCCAAGTTGCACTTTGCAGACTTGTGGCTGTACTGTTTTACACGAAGAAGTCATCACAGGATTAAGTCCTTAATGCGTCCGGGCGGTTCAGTCCACAAACCACATATTCTCGTGCTACTTCCGCACCAACCACTCTTACCACCCGCCCAGACAGGTATAGCAGATTTTGAGGGTTTTGAGAAGCATAAAATAAGTGGTCACAAAGTATTCAGCCACGTACATCCCATGACTGCCCAAAACAAGTTCTCATGTTTTTGAAGATCGATGATTAGGGCAACTAGCGCCCTGGACTTGACAAGACTAGCATGGCACTTAATATGACTTATAGCTAGTAAAGTTATCATTAATATCTATGGTGACAAGGATCAGGTGATTCAAGTATCAAAGGATGGCATAATAAATTTAATACAACATCAAGTGGGCATGTAGCTACCTTAGGCTTTAACATATATTTGCATAATCAATTAGGCATGCAAGTTGATAGTTTAAAAGAACATAATTTTGCATAAGACGTAGGGTCAATATGATCAAAGTGATGACTTTCCTTGCTTGGTGTACCACGGCCCTGATTGATCTAAATCAAAGCCTATTCAGTCAGCAATCTCAACTTCCTAGTCGTCGCTTTTACCCGAGTCTTGATCTTGTTCGAATCTGTCATCTCGTCGAGTCTTCAGATTCTAATACGTGACAAAGAAAAGAAAGACCAAATAAATCCAAACACTTTAAATACCTGATTTAATTAAATTATACATTTATTATGATTTGAGAATAGAAGGATGATTCAGATTACTGTGTTGTAACTACAGCTGTAGATGAATTGGGCGAAGGAATGAGGTGGCAGAATAGCTCTACCGTGAGGAAAAATTTTAGAATAAGGAGGGACCAAAATGAAGAAGTATCTACAGGAATATACCCCCTTTTGAAAAGGTAGAGGTCAAAACATAGCTGATCGGGGCAATGCGAGGTTCGACCATTTATTTGATAACTTTCTCATTAAAATTTTATATTTATCAGGGAAGTCCTGTGAGTCAGGCAGGACTTACAGACAGATAAAAGGGGTTAGTGAAGATAGTAAAGAGGAATTGAACTTTGCATTTTTAGGATGCGAGAGCTTTACAGGAGATGAGAAATTTTAATTATTTAATGAAATTTGATGTTTCATGAGGCGATATTTATCTGAGATTGCAGTAGCCAGCTTAACAAATCATTATGTTAATGGTTTAATCAAATGATGGGGTTAGCCATTTCAGTCTAGTTTGATTATTTGGCTTAATTAACAATATTATTGGAAATAGCCAGTGGCTGCGATTTTTGGGAAAGGAGAGTTAGGATTTGACAGAACTTTACTTGATAAAGTTATTCCTTCTATTATTAGTTACTTTCGACCATTAGAGTTTTATGTTTTAGTATATTAGGATAAATGTTAGAGTCTTTACTACAAATATTGTTAAGCATTTTTGAAAAGAGAGTTTTCATGGTTTTAGAGATGAGCAACCACACTTGTTATTTTATGTGGCATGCAAACGATTTCTTGAGGGTTAAACTCATAAGCAAGGTAGCTTCAATTTCCTACGATTGGAATGTTATATTTGATGTTGCATTCGTTCCTATTATTATATTAATTATTTTTGTCACCAGAGTCTTATTTGCCCTGGATTTAGATAAGGTGAAAAGGGGTGTAAATCTTTCATCAAGCTTCATTACTAAATCATTTAACCATATTATTATTATTAGATTGGCTTCTTGTAAATTCCCTGATAATAGTAAAATAGTTCATGGCATAAATTTAGCTTGATAAAATCTTATACATGAGGATGAGATTATTAATCTTGATTGGCATACAGTTGATCAATGCTTAATTTTAATTTAATACAATCAATGTTTTTCATTGTGAATTCATAAATAATTCATTATTCTTATTCTTATGCACAATGTGTCCTTACATGCAATTAATCAAACTTAGAGTTTTAATTTCATTTCGTACCCTTTTTAGTTAACTCCCACAATTAAATTTTATTCTCATTTACCATTCTTATTCTAAGATTGCTCCTTGAAGTCAATAGAGAGGAGGCAGGTGATACCCATTAGCTAGATGCTAATCTATAGTGGGGCCCACATGTCATATCAGAGACACAGAGGAAGGCATTGTTTTCGGCTGAGCTGCCAGAGAGGGGGCAGAAGTAGAGGAAACAGGGGAGGTGCTCGGCCGGGGGAAGGGGGTGGTGGCGCCGGCGAAGGGTGGCCAGGGAGGCGCCGGCAACTGGTGAAATGGGTTCCCCCAGTGATGAGGGAGCTCGGGGAGGCGGTGGCTTCGGCAGGGGAGACGCCAAGGCGAGCGGGCGGCGGCGCTAGGCGGCCGGTGATGAGGGGGCAATGGGGCGCCGGTGGTCGGAGGAGAGGGGGAAGGAGGTGAGGTACGTGTAAGCATGAGTGAGGCACGGGGATCTCACCGGGATGGTTGAAGTGGCCGGAGGGACGCCAAGATGGCCCGGCGACGTGCGCAAGCAGCGGCGCTGGAGGGCTCCTGTGGACGGCTCGCCGTGGGGGAGGAGGGCCCAAGGTGGCGTTGGGGATGGCTTCCGTGGCTGATGGAGGGGCTCCTAGCGCCGTGAATTGATTCGGGGCTCGACGGTTCGTCGGGGAGACCGGGCGCCGGGATTGGGGAAGACGACGGCTACTGGCGGCTTACAGCACCTGGGACAACAATCGCGCCGGATGAGGGCAGGAGGGAGACAAGGCGAACTCGTGGAGAGGCTCGGCACGGCCTGGGACTTACCGGGTGGTGCTGCCCACGGGGAGGCCACAGGGAGCTCGGCGGTGAGCTCCGGAGGAAGAAGCGGGGGAATGGGGGGAAAGCGAGCTCAGGTTCTTTTATAGCCAGGGGGAGTACCGTCGGCATGGGCGAGGTGTACGCCAGGCATGGGCGACGGCATGGCAAGGTGTACCGTCGGCATGGCGCTGCGCGTTCGGTGGCATGGCGAGGCATACGACGGCATGGGCGCAGCGGCGTAGGGGAGTGGCGCGGGGAGTAGGCCGGTGGTAGGCTACTGGCGCAGAGGTGACGGGGAACCCGGGGGCGGAGCTGGTGCGGGCTGGCGGCTTGGTTCGGCGGGAGCGACACAGTCGAGGGTGGGGGTCGGTGCGGCAACGAGCCGGAAGAACAGGGGAGAAGAAGGAAACGGGGAGGGAGAAGGCGCCGGGTGGGCTGAGGCAGGACGCGGGCCGGCTGAGAAAGAAAAGGAGTGGGGCGGGGGAGAAAGAAACGGGCCGAGGCCCAAGAAGGCTTTTGAGATTTTTGATATTGTTAGGAATTTCCGAGTTTTGGGATTTCAGATTTGGTGTTGTGAATATATTTTGAATTTGAAAACTTAGTTCAGATTTTTGGATCAACACTTTAAATTTAAAATTGTCGAGTTTTGGGGAAATAGATCTTAGTTTCTCTGAATTTGAATTTTCATATATGCAAATTGGATGGGAAGGATTTTATATAATA
This sequence comes from Dendrocalamus latiflorus, assembly GCA_017311315.1. Classification (NCBI taxonomy): domain Eukaryota; kingdom Viridiplantae; phylum Streptophyta; class Magnoliopsida; order Poales; family Poaceae; genus Dendrocalamus; species Dendrocalamus latiflorus. The sequence goes on along the minus strand of CM029669.1, from coordinate 450,087 downwards.
ATTTTTTTATTTCCGCTATGGGCTTTGAATCTCCAGATTTAAATTTAAATTTGAAATTAAGACTTCCCAGCAAGTTTGATTTTTGTTAATCGGGCTTTTTGGCAAGACATCCAACTCGAGAAATTTGAACTTCGCCAAAAACTTTTTGAGAAGCATCGAAGAAACGATTAAAAGATTTTAACATCTTGAAACTACACTAGCTCCCTATTTGGGATGTTACAGGGAGGCCCAAGCATTGCTCACCTAACATCTCCACTACCACACTACCATCTCTCTGTTTGGTCTGTAACCACAACAGTTGGCGCCGTCCGTGGGGAAGACGAGAGCAAATTCCAACATCTGAAGAAGGATGGCACCAAAAAAGGCTTCATCATCGGCGGCGACAAAGAAGAAGAGGAGTATGGCAGAGGCGCTCGGTGACACGAGGGCTTCGGCGTAGACTGCAGGCGACAGCACCGGCGCTATAGCTGCCGACCTCGACGCTCGTGGCGTGACGGTAGTCCCAACCGCTGGCGCGGCGGTCGACGCAGGTACCGATTGGGTCACCGGGAATGGTGATGTCGATGCCTGTGCCACCACAGCCGCTGCCACCGCACCCGGCGCGGGAGTGGCAGGTGGTCTCGGCGGCTACGCCGGTCCCGCTGCCGGTCCTGTCACCGACTCTGGAGTCCACCACACCGACGTGCCGAGCGGTTCTGGAGCGCAAGCCACGGTTGCTGCCAGCCCGATGGTGCAACTCGCTGCCCCAACTGCCGCAACCACATTGACGGTGGAGAACGCTCTACTAACAGCCCTCGGCACGCTTCAATGGGAGCTGGCGAACCTTCACGGAGCCGTGCGGAATAAACAAGAGGCTCGGAGCCAATAAGTCCCACCTGTGGTCGCAACAGAGCCCACACCAGAGCGGGTGGACAGCCGCGATGCCCCTACCTCCAGTCACGTCCCACTGCGGCATGTGGATCCGAAGTCCCCTCTCTCTGCGGGCCTGCAGCAATCGGCATGGCCGCAGGACATCAAATTCCCCAACGCCATTGAGCCGTACAAGGGCGACATAGACCCTCGGGAGTTCATGTGCGTGTACGAGACTGCCATTGAAGCTGCAGGCGAAGACGACACCACCAAGGCGAAGGGGCTCCTCCTCGCATTGCAGGGAGTGGCGCTTTCATGGTTCTTCACCTTAGAGCCAAACTCCATCTCCGCGTGGGAGCGGATCCGCGACCGCTTCTACAACAACTTTCAGGGGAACGACGCGGATCAGCTCTTCGCCATCAAGCAAAAACCCTCAGAGAAGCTCCGAGAATACTTCAAGCGCTTCGCTAAGGTCTGTGTCGGGACCCCGGATTTCCAAACCCGGACCCTCTGTGTATTACTGCACTAGTCCCAGATCAAAGCTAGTGTACACAGTTAAACAGAAATGATTCATGACCAACAACGTATTTATTACAATATTAAAAAGTACAGACCGAAAGGTCTCATTATTACAATTGAGGTTTCAAGACCTCGCACACACGAAACACAGCGGAAGCAAAAGATAAACTCGGTGAAGACCCATCAATACGCCACAGGCATTTGACTGGGGAAACGCGACCTAGTCCTCTGGGAAAAATCCATCGCAGCCGCAAGCGAAGCAGTAGTCGTAGTCTCCTTCTTGGGCTTCGTATTCCTCTGCTTTTTATGTTTGAGTGTAGCATGTGAGTACATAAAGTACTCCGCAAGTCTTGGGAAAAATGCAATAGATGCAAGGCTTGACAAAGGAAGGCTATATGGTTCTTTTGCACAAAGCAATATTTTATTTCAAATAACAATAATTATTTTCGAAGGCATCAATTTAATAAAGTAAATATTTTAGCAGAAACTATCATTAACTTTCTAGTGAAGGTTCCATCTACCAACACTAGCCAACCAATTACAATTGGTCAAGTTTAAAACTGCGGGTTCCATCCACCCTCTCTGGCTCCAACTGCCAGGAACCCTTCCGAGAGTTCCCTCCACCCTCGGAATACAAAAACTTTGATTTTAAAACCAAAACCAAAAATCTACCATGTGAATGCATTCCTTGCCCGCCCTTGACCGTAGGCACGGCTATTCGAATAGTTTGACACTCTGCAGAGGTTGTACAACTTTACCCACAAGAGATAATTTATCCTAAAAGTCAACACGCTTCCTTTGGCATGAGACTCAGATAAAATATCACAAAGCCTTTACCTTACTCTAATCTAGCTAGATACCACCCGCTGAGGTTTCACTTTCCACTGGTGGCACCTAAACTAGACTATCGTAAGTTAGTCAGCTAGGTCGTACCCATATAGACTTGTGGTTGTACGGTTAATGCTCAGTCTGGACAAACACAAGCGTCGGTCCTTAATTGACTAGGGTGGAATATACACTTAACAAGATCTCGTGCTTGCTGCACCAACCCAAACCAACCATCCACCCTAATCTAAACAAATTTTCACATTTTATTTTATTTTAAAGGAACAGTGGCAACTCCAATTACCACTAAACTTTTAGAAACAAGGGTATTACAAATAATTCATAATTTCCTATTTTCAAGATTTCAAGGGTACTACATAGCATGACTAAGCATTATACTACCATTCTAATATTCACAAATAATTAAGATACTCTCATTATTGAGACAAAGGAAATTCTAGGGTTACATAGGTACATGGCATTCAAATTCAATTGAGGGCATAACAAGGTTGGATATAACTAATGCCTTAAAATTTGAACTAATATTTTTATATAATTAGCAATGCACATAATTTGAAATAATTAAAACATTTCAAAACCATAGGTTCAAGATGACCAAAGGAGACTTGCTTTCTTGAGTGCTGACTGGTTCTTCTTGCTGCGACTCGACGAAATCTTCAACGACGGCGGAATCTAGCGCGAGAAGACAGACAAACAAAACAAATAATTATGACGTCATCAAAAATTCAAAATTTGAATTTTATGACACGCGGGCCCGGTCCACCGTGGACCAAGCTCACGGGGAAAAACTAGGGCTGAGGTGGCGCTCCATTGACATGGCGCCACGCGGGCGCGAGATGGCGGCCACATGGCCGTCCACGCGGGCGCGAGATGGCGGCCACATGGCCGTCCACGCGGGCGAGACCGGCCACCCGGGCACACCCAAGGGCAGCGGGGAAAGATGACCGGCCGGCGGCCTTGCCGGCGGCCGGCGGCGGATGAGGGGAGGCGGCGGCACTTACTGGCAGCGACGGCGGAGGCTTGGGCGACCGGCGGCGGCGCTAGGAGGAGGCGGCGGGGAATTTTGTTGGGGCGGCGGTGAGATGACAAGGGGCGGCCGGGAAGGGGAAGAGGAGGGGCGGTGGGAGGCGGTGCCGAAGAAGGCTGTGGAGGGGGGTTTTTATAGGCGGGGAGAGGAGGGAGAGGCCGGTGGTTTAAAGCTTGCCGGAGTTAATACAAACCGCAATTAGGGGAATTAAAAGAGGGGAAACGGCCCGCGAATTGGAGGGGAGTAATAGGGCATCCATTTCCACACTTTAATCAGGATTTAAGAGGGAGAAACGGCGGGATTTCAAAGCTCATTTTCGGTTTTAATGGTGGAGGAGAGAGAGAGTGGGAGGAGGAAGAAGGTGAGGTTGAAGAAGGATATGACATATGGGTCCCATGTGTCATAGAGAGTGAGAGTAAGTGAAGGGGTACGGGCCGTCGGATTCGCGACATGTGGCAAGTGAGTGGATGAGGGCCTTTGGATGGTTATGAAGGGGTAAGTGATCATGTGTGGCTAGGATTAAAACGTGGAGAGAGGTTGATTTAATCTGAGAGCGACACATGGCGGGATAGGATTAATTTGATTTTTATTTTCGGAATAAATTTCAGGAATTACTAGAAACTTTATAAACACTTCGAAAAAATAATATTTAATGTCTAAAAATTCCAGAAAAATCATAAATATTCCTGGAATTATTTTAGACTTAGTAAAAATATTTTTAATTTCAGATTTGAATTTAATAATTTTATAAAATACTTTTTAGCTTTGAAAATTGATTTTAAAATTCAGAAAAATTCTCAAATATTATTTAAAAATTTAGGGAAGGCTAGAAAAAAATATAATATTATCTTTTTGGCTTTAATAAAATACTTAAAATACATTTTCTTGCTTTAAATTTTGAAATAAAATCCAGAAAATCAAATAAAAGCCAAGTAAAATCCAATTACTTTAAAATTGTTAATTTGAATTTAATTTTTTCCAGAAAGCCAAATTTTGGGATGTTACAGTCCGTTGCCAGGTCAAGGACGACAATGAGACAACCATCATCAATGCAGCCATACAAGGCCTCCACCCAGGGCCGTTGGCCGAGTACAATGCGCGCAAGCCCATCAGGACGGTTGCGAAGATCTTCGACAAGATGGAAGAGTATGTGAGGGCGAAGGAAGATGCGCGGCGGCGTAACGGCGATGACTCCGACACTAATCAAGCGGAGGACTCGTCGAAGAACGAAGACTCATCGAAGAAGGAGAATTCCTCGAAGGGCAAGCACAAGCATGAGTCTTCGAAAGACGCCCTCGAGCACAAGGACGCCAACCATAAGCAGGACTTGTCAAGTGACAAGCTCAAGTGCAAGCGCAACCCACGCAAAGCCCAGAGGGTGGCTCTGAAGACGACGCCCCCGCCTTTCGTGAGCAAGGACACCGAGGCCGGGGACGAGGGCGCGGCCGAGGTCGTGACGATAGACCTTGTGCGGACTAGGAAGACTAGTACTACGGCACGTGGTGCAAGGTGCATGGCCGGGGTGACCATCACACGCGGGCATGCACTGCCATTCTGGCGCTCCTCAGAGCGTCGTCAGGGATAAAGCCCTGGAAGCGGGGGCCCCGGTGGTAGCCCGTGTGTAGCAACCCCAAGAGGGCCCCCTACGGATTCAAGCCCAAGTGCAGCAACCCCAAGAAGGCCCCCTGCGGATTCAAGTCTACGTGCAGCAACCCTAGAAAGACCCTTTGTGAATTCAGGCCCCGGAGGGAGCCAACGCCGGATTATAAATGTCATCTCCGGGGGCTTTTCGCTGGAGTTTGCCTCGGCGCGACAACAGAAGGCCTACGCGCGGAGGCTACACCATGTGGCGGCGTACCTGGCGCAGGCACCGTCGGACTGGGCGCATCATGAAATTACCTTAATGCCTGTTGACGCTGAGGGCGTGGAGTTCCCTCACCAAGATCTCCTGGTCATCCAGGCCGCCATCGTAGGATGCGATGTCAAACACGTCCTTGTCGATGAAGGCAGCTCCGCGAACATCCTGTTCGCTGCGGCCTTCGACCAGATGGGGATCCCCTGGAGTCGCTTGGGCCCTTCGGGAATCCCGTTGCAGGGCTTCGGGGGTCAACCGCTGAAGATGTTGGGCCAAATGATCCAGAGATTATAGAGATGAACAAGCTCTCCGTGCCTTGCTAGGGTTGAAACCACTGAAGTAGTGATCTTGGTGTAATGTATTTTGACGTTTTACGTCCTGTAGAACCAAAAATGGTTAGCATTTTTTCTGACGCTGTCAGCTTGTTAGAATACACCGTACATGTAATTACATGTTGTCTTATTACTTTGGTGTAACGATATGCTATCTGCTTTTCTGCCTTACTGGTCTTGCATGTCTTCTTTGCTAACTGTGACTGGTCCAAGACTGGTGAAGGAAAGCATTTGATTTGTGCTGTTTTGTGTTGTAGCTTCTATACACAAAGACGGCAGATTGTGAGATTTGCGTAACATTTTGTTTGTTTTATAAATAATTTGACATCACTCTGCGAGGGGAAGCAACTTGAGACTGCATGAATTAGTATAATGTTGTTGCTTTAGTTGTGTCATGTTTCCATAATACTTCACACTGGGCTAATATAGAATTGAACTCATTTCTAGTTGAATAGCCACCTATGGCAGTACTGCATCCAGTGTAACATGCCACTGTGAATATGTTCACTGAGCACCGATCGAAAATAACATAAGCAGTACTAAAGCAGGATCTCGAGCAAAAAGGGAAGCTTGGTGTGCCTCGTAACAAAAAAAGGAAACCACTGCAGAGTAAAAATTCACAAAACTCCTGTGGACATGCATATAAAAAAAAGCACACCAAACAAATGGAGGAGGCGGCTCTAAGTGAAGCTTTCTGTGGTGTCTGTTCAGCAAATCAGGGTCCGCAGCACAGTAGGATGGCAAGGCGGGCAGGCATAGCCAACATATGACAATGACACCTGCAGCTTCCATTACTTGTTTGAGACTGTGTCTCAAACGCTATTACTTACTAATCTATAACTGGTGTTCAAGCTACAATTTTTCTTCCTGGGAAGATGGTTTTGGTATTCGACTGTCGAGAGCCAGCACGAACGGTTCAGATTTTGAAACTATTTGTTGCATGCCATTTTTCGATGCTAGGGGCACTACTACAGAAAGCCTAATACTAGACGGCCAATCACAGACGGTTTGATAAAACCGTCTGTGAACAACACTAACACAGACGGTTTTAATTTGGACACCGTCTGTGTTGGCGGCGTCGGAGAAAACCAGTATCATAGACGGTTCTTAATTATAAACCGTCTGTGATAATTTAGTATCACAAACGGTCTGTATTAAAAACCGTCTGTGATAATCCGAAATTATCACAGATGGTTTTTAATTAAAAACCGTCTGTGATAAGCTGGTTATCACAGACGGTTTTTTATTAAAAACCGTCTGTGATAACGGCAGTAGGCATTTATTACGCTGCTTAGACCGCATCTGTCTTCATTTCGATCCAGATCTAGCTGGTGCTTTACTCTTTCGCTCAGGAGGCAAGTGTCGGGACCCCGGATTTCCGAACCTGGACCCTCTGTGTATTACAACACTAGTCCCAGATCAAAGCTAGTGCACACAGTCAAACAGAAATGATTACATAACCAACAACGCTTTATTACAATAATAGAGAGTACTGACCGAAAGGTCTCATTATTACAAGGGAGGTTTCACGACCTCGCACACACAAAACATAGCGGAAGCAAGATAAATTCAGCGGAGACCCATCAATATGCCACAGGCAGTTGACTGGGGAAGCGCGACCTAGAACTCCTGGAATCCTTCGTTGAATCCACCCACGAAGTAGTCGTAGTCTCCTTCTTGGGCTTCGTATTCCTCTGAATATTATTTTTGAGTGCAGCATGTGAGTACATAAAGTACTCCGCAAGTCTTGGGAAAAATGCAATAGATGCAAGGCTTAACAAAGGAGGGTTATATGCTTCTTTTGCACAAAACAATATTTTATTTCAAATACCATTAAATATTTTCGAAGGCATTATTTTAACCAATTAATTGTTTGAACTGAAACTAATAAGCATTTTATAGTGAAGGTTCTATCCACCAACACTAGATAACCAATTCTAACCGATCAAGTTTAAAACTGCGGGTTACATCCACCCATACTGGCTCCATCCGCCAAGACATCCCTCCGAGAGTTCCCTCCACTCTCGGAATACCAAAACTTTTGTTTTTAAAACGAAAACCAAAGATCTACCATATGAATGCATTCCTTGCCCGCCCTTGACCGTGGGCATGGCTATTCGAATAGTTTGACACTCTGCAGAGGATGTACAACTTTACCCCCAAGAGATAAATTACCTTAATAGTCACCACGCTTCCTTTGGCATGAGACACAGAATAAATATCACAAAGCTTTTACCTCACTCTAGTCTAGCTAGACACCACCTGCTGAGTTTCACCGCAGAAGGGTTCCATCCACCCAGTCCGAAGCCCCCTCTTGTGCCATATGAGTACAGTAAATCCCTATCCCTCACTATGAATAACCAGTAAATCCCTGGCACTCACTTTCCACTGGTGGCACCTAAACTAGACTATCATGAGTTAATCAGCTAGGTCGTACCCGTATAGACTCGGGGTTGTACGGTAGTGCTCAGTCTGGACAAACACAAGCGTCGGTCCTTAATTGACTAGGGCGGAACATACTCTTTACAAGATCTCGTGCTAACTGCACCCATCCAAATCAACCATCCGCCCCAGTCTAAACCAACGTTTACATTTTATTTATTTGTAAAAGAATAGTGGCAACACCAATCGCCACTTATTTCTAAATACAAAGGTTATTGCAATGAAACATAATTTCTCATTTCAAGATTATAAAAGAATTAAATAGTATGACTAAGAATTATACTACCATTCTAATATTTATCAAATATTTAATAATAATCTCATTATTGAGACAAAGAAATTCTAAGGTTACAAAGGTACATGACATTCAACTTCAATGTCAGATTCTACGCGCAAAAGACAAACAAACAAAGCAAATAACTACAAACAAAATTCAAATGAACTCCAAAAACTGCAAAACTAGAACTAAAATATAGAGCTCAATTTTAGATGAATTTAGGAAAAAGAATCCGGTTGATCGGAGTTCAGATGAAGGAGAACAAGCGATCTAAAGTTTGCTGGGCGAGAAAATACTGGAAAATAGCAAAAGTTACTGTTCACCCGAGAGCAGCACTTTTGGAGAGAAGGCTAGCGTCGGCGAGAGGAGGCATGGGTGGTGAATCTAACTAGCAAAATGGGTTGTTAGGGACCCAAGGCACACATTGGAAGCGACGGCACGCCAAACGGAGAACGATGACGGCACGGGCGGTTACAACGACATGGTTGGGAGAGAGGAATAAAACCCAGGCATAAAATATGGAGAAGTAGGGTGAGCACGGGCAAGAACACGGCTTGGCGAAGCTAGAAAAATTGTGGGCTCAGACAGAAACCCACCGGAGATGACGCAAACGACGTTTGAACGACGTCGGGAAGAGAAAAGCAAAATCTTAATATCTTGGTGCTCGGTGAACGAAATCTAAAACCATTTGGAGGGTAGCTACCTGGGATGGTTTGGCACAATATGACGTGAACGGATTGGGAGAAAACATCACCGGATAGATGGGGACACGAGATGCCATTGGCGGCTATAGCGAGGTTCAGAGGCAAAAATTTGTGGAGGCTTTTCGCGGAAAAGGAAGTGAGCACGGCGTAGAACACGATGAGGCAAGTCTAAGAAAAGTTACGGCAAGGGCTAAAGCTTACCAGAGGCAACGAATCGACGTCGGGAAGCGGTCTTAGCCTAGATTGGGGAAAACTCGATTCCGGGAGATTGGTTGCACCAAAACCAAATTAACTTGGCAAGAAGGTAGATGGGACATGAAGGCACAATGTGACGCGAAAAGATCACGGAAAAGCTCACCGGATAGCTTGAGACGCGATGAGCAAATTCGGGACCGAAGGACCTCGATGCCGACGGCGTCCTGACCTTTGAGGGGACTTGCCACGGCTTGCGATGGGTTTAGAGGGGTCAAGGGGTCATATTTATAGGCTTGGAAGGGTAGAAACTGGCTCCAATTCGCGAATTTCGGTTTAGAGTCCGTTTTAGAAAATAGGAGATAAAAGGCAAACGGATGAACAAAACGGAAAGAGGCCAATTGGGATGGATTTCTTGCATAATTCGGCACAACTTTCTTTTTGGGAGGACATTGAAATAAGGTCCCGATTGAAAGTTATGAAGAGAGAGGAAAATGAAGGAAACTGTATTGAGCGAGAGATGGATCGAGCGCGCCGGAGAAGACGCATGAACAGTACCCGCGGGTACTATTTATTCTCTCCTCTTTCTTTTTTTTGGAAATTTAAAATTGAGCTCAAACAAACTCCGAAAATTCCAAGAAAATACAGAAAAATTCCTTGTGACACAAGGAACACAAATAAAATACTTTTGACAAATTTTAAGGTTTAATTAAATCATATTAAATATTTTTATTTAATATAAATTCCAATTAAGCTTTAATTAATTTCAGAAAAATTCAAATGGTGAATTTTATTTTTAAAAGCTTCAAAAAGGCTCTGAAAATCAAGATGTTATAGCAAGCTTGGCGATTTCAGGCCAGTTAATTTGGTGGGAGGAGGCAGATATTTAGCTTTGAAGATTTATACTTTCCTGGTTGCTCTAGATATGGTTAGTAATGAATTTTATTTTTTCTTTGCATGCATTACAATTTAGATCTAAGTAATTGGTGAGTGTTATTGATTGAAGATGGTTTGCAAAATTGTTGGTTATATAATAGCTGTTGTGTTTATAATATGAATTGAGGTAGCAAATTAAGCCTCAATATGATACATGTGGCCGGTATATATGTAGTAATAATTAGTTAATTTAATTTTTAATACTAAGTTGTTACATATGTACGTAACGTAGGGCCGAAGCTGGATGTATGCCACGAGCCGTGTGAGTGAAGAGTACATTAATGGCGTGTCTGCTTTTACAAGAGCTGCCGAGGAGGATATGTTGAATAAGGGGGTGGAATATATGTACTGTCCATGCATTGACTGCAAGAATTTAAAGATGTTTAAGAACCGAGGGCAAATTGAAGCGCACTTGATTCAGAGGGGTTTCAAAAAGGGTTATACGTGTTGGACCAGTCATGGCGATGTCAATGATCAAATGCCGCCGGATGACATTGCCGGTCAATCACCCAAAAACACCTCTTTGAAAAATAAGTATGACCTACTAGAAGCCGATACGACCGAACCCTAGCCATATTGCACCCTAAACCTGGTACTGCCACACTCGAAGATTTTGGATTAAATCAAGAAGAATCAAAGAACTCAAAATCCATAAGTGCTAAGGGTTTGCTAGTTGCCAACTGGTGGCCAATCTGACCGCTCCTACTGGTTAGATCACCCATTTGCCCGGTTTGTAACATTCTGGTTTTCAGAGCCCTTTTCAAGTTTTTAAAATAAAAATAATAATTTAGATATTTCTTGAATTAATAAAAGCTTAATTTGAATTTTTAGAAATTAAAAAGTTTTAATGAATAAAATAAACTTTAGTTAATTCAAAACCTATTTTATTTGAGCTCAATTTGAATTCTCCTATTTTTTGAAATTTGGATATGCCAGAAAATTCAGATTTTGGCTTTGGGTCGAATATTTCTCTTCCTGCTCGATCCGCTTCATGCGCGCCTTGGCCCATCTTCTTCTTCGCTCGCGGCCCAGCTAGTGCAGACATCGCCACACATCACCCTCGCCTTCCTTCGCCATCCCACCATGTCTGTCAACCTGGACCCGCTTGTCGGTTGCATCTTCTCTGCATGGGACTCATGTTTGAGTCCAGCACGATGCCGCCACCTATATTCACCATGGAGGCTTCCTTGTTCGGAGCGGAGCAGGGGAAGGAAGGAGGAAGGAGGAGGCGGCAGTTGGGCCAGGTGGGCCATGGCCGAGGAGAAATGGACGGTTGGGCCTGGAGGTTAAACGAGTTGGGCCCAAAAATTTGAGAAGGAATTTCGAATTTTGAATTTCATATTTAGATTTGCAATTAGGTTTTGAATTTGAAAACTTGGTTCAACTTTTTTGGATTCAACATTTGAATTTTAAGATTGTCGAGTTTTGAGAGGTAATTCTTAAATTTCAGAATTTGAATTTTTGGATATGAAAATTGGATGGAAAGGATTTTATTTTGGTTTCAATTTCTATTCTTGGTTTTGAATATCTGGATTCCAATTTTTAGATTTGCATTTAAGACTTCCAAGGGGATTCGGATTTTCTTAATTTGATTTTCAATCTTGGTTCTTGATTCCAAAGTTTTGATTTTTATTAACCGAGTTTTTGGCAAGAAACCAAATTAAGAAGTTCTATTGAGGCCAAAAATTTTTGAGATACACTGAGAAAACAACGAAAAGATTTTATAATTTTTGCAATTACAATAGTTCCCTTTTTGGGATGTTACAGTTGCCACCGCTGAACTTCACCGAGTAATTGCCCGAGCACCGATGAGCTTCCACCTTCGCCGATCACCGCCCAAGCATCACCATGCTCCATCCTTCCTCTTCATGTCTTGTCGAGGACCAAGGATCATTGGACATCGATCTTGCCGTAGGACTGATATACCCCACAGCTCTTAGCACGTCGCCAGTCTCATCCCTTCACCGGAAACCACGCCATCATCATCTTCGTTGTGCCCTGCTTGCTTGTTCTGTTGTTTCGCGCTCGCCAACTCGCCCTAGATCACCAGAGCTGAGTTCGCTGGAGTTATTTGCTAGAGTAGCCGTGCTACATTTCATCTTTGCCGACATGGCCTCCACCTTAGTGCAAGGAGCCATTGGGCATGTTGAATGGCTACTACATTTATTGTTGTTCTTCGCTGTCAGTTTTTGTTAGGCCTTTCAAGCTATTATTTGTAGCTTGGCCATCAGATTTCCACTCTAATAATTAATAATATTTTCCTCTTTCATAGTTAATCATGATCATAGTCGATATTTTATCTATATTTCTACTGTATGCACTAGGGTGATCCTAGACTGGTGCAGAATATATAGAGAATCCAGATTTGCATATTCGGGGTCAAAACACCAGTAGACCGCCAAGCACAGACAGGGCTGAACACTTGTAAACTCTCACAAATTTAAACTTCAACTCGATACGATTGCCAATTATTCAACACATATGAACTGTGGACATTCTCAACATGGTTCTACAATCTCCCTTAATGAACACATTGTCAGTATCTCTAAAAATACAAATGAGAGCACAATCGTGTTAATTTTGGAAAACAAGTTCATTTTGTGAAAGAGGGCTCTACTTGGTGCATAAGATGTAAAAAAGACCGAAAAAGACCAAGTGAGCAAGAAATAAAGTGAAGCATCTAGAGAGAGCATGTTTTTCACAAAAAGCTTCAACTTCACCAAGAGAAAGGGAAATATCATTCTAGGTCGATATGGAAGAATAATTATTCTATTTGACCTTGGTTACGGTGAAAAGAGATCAATAAGATCAAGGAAAAACTCAAGAAATCCACAAATGCTCAAAAAACTACTTTTAACTCCTCTCTCTTTATGTCAGTGCACAATTCTACCATTTTAGGATTAATTCTCCCCTTATAGGAATTCCGAGTTTTGGGCAAGATTCTCCCTCTTTAAAGAATAGCAAGCATTTTGGGCATAAATTCTCCCCCTTTGACAATGGATTTATCAAGGTTCAAATTCTTATATATTTAGTTAATACAATTGATTCAAGAGATAAATTCTCCCCTTTTGAAAAGAAAGAGTGATGAAGAAGAAGTATAAGAAAGAGCATGATGCAAATGGAATGGTTGCAATTTTTGTTATTTTAATAAGGAGCCATGTGCGATATATCAAGACTTTGTCAACCCTTCCAAGTGATAAGTTGAAAAGTATGGTCTTGATCATCCAAAACTCCTCTTGAATTCATGTCCAGTAAAATGTCAAGCCATCTCATGGGAAAGAATTGGTGAGAACAGTTTTTTCGTGCATAAAAGAAATCATTTTTCTTTTACTATCTAGTTCAAGAACAACGAGCTACTCATGAGTCCGTAAGTAATACTCGATCATAGTTGCAAAAGCCTAGGAGATGTAAACTCATTCTTCAACAAAGAACTAATATAGCTCATCTAAAGCTCAATTTATATACATGCTTTACTTCAAGTTTTGCACTTTTTAGTTTGCTAGCATGGTAAAGAGCTATGCTACATATGGGAAGTTGTTATAAATGAAGCTAAACTAGCCCCAACCATGGCAAGAAGCAATTTAATGACAGCATATCATACATGAGTAATAGTCAGAGCTCCGTGGATATTAACTAATGCTAGTTGCAAAAAATTAGATATGAAATATTTTATAATGAATGCAACTAAGATTCAAACTCCCCTTAAACCAAGTGAAAAAGACAAAAAAACCCCAACCCCTTGAATTCATGTCCAGTGCAATGTCAAGTCATTTCATGGGAAAGAATTGGTGAGATCAGTTTTTTTGTGCATAAAAAGAATCATTTTCATTTTACTATCTAGTTCAAGAACAATGAGCTACTCATGAGTCTGTAAGTAATAAGTAACACTCAACCATAGTTGCAAAAGCCTAGGAGATGTAAACTCATTCTTCAACAAAGAACTAGTATAGCTCATCTAAAGCTCAATTTATATTCTAGATCCAAAAGAGTATACTTGGCATGGCATAAATCATAAAAGTATCACTCAAGCAAAACTAATCATGATGAGGTCAAACATTGACATGCTTTACTTCAAGTTTTGCATTTTTTAGTTTGCTAGCATGGTAAAGAGATATGCTACATATGGAAAGTCGTTAAAAATGAAGCTAAACTAGCCCCAACCATGGCAAAGAGCAATTTTATGGTAGCATATCATATATGAGTAATAGTCAGAGCTCCATGGATATTACCTAATGCTAACTATAGAAAATTAGATATGCAATATTTTATAATGAATGCAACAAAGATTCAAACTCCCCTTAAACCATGTGAGAAAGACAAAAAACCCTAAACCCTCTACAAGAAGTAAAATCAGAGAAACAAAATGTTAGTGATATGCCCTAGAGACAATCGTGGAGATAATTGTATTACTTTTATGTATATGATCTTCTGAATAATATGTTATTTTGTCCATTGAATAAATGTCTTTCATATTGATCAACAAGTATGCAACTTGTTCATGGAACTCTTTATTCATGTTTTGATGTTATTCTAAATCATCCCTAATCTTATGTCATTATATGGGACAATTATGATTTACAAATCAGCACATGTATTGATTAATAATCATATTTCATGAATCATGGATATGGTATATCAAATCAATAATATAGACACATGTTAGAGAACATGGTGCTGTATTGATCTACCATGAGACATTGTTAGAATTGTTATATTCTTAAGTGTTATCAGCTGGCTTCATACATAGTGTATGTGGAATCCTTACACCTAAGATCGTCATAGTTTCCTACATGTGTAATAGCTTACTTAGGGGATGTCAAACTACTCCATAACTGGGTGGTCATAAAGGTAGTTTTCAGTTTTACTATGAAACATGCAGAGGAATATAAGTGATCAAGATAGAATTTGCCCCTCCTATATAATGAGAGAGATATCTTTGGGCCCCTCAATGTGGTTGGCTTAAGGAAGTGCATAGCCATGTCGAATGTGTTTGAGGAGTCAATCACAACTGAGTAATCTACTGTAGGTTTGAGTGAAGGATCAAGCTATCAAAGGATGTCACACTTCTCGCCTTGAGTTCGATTTAGTATCATGAGGTAAAGGGATTAGTACATAAGCACTACATAGGTTTATCGACACATGTCCATCACATGTATAACACATCATCACTTGTCAGACCCAGATTTTATAATCCAGAATCCTCTGTGATTATACTGCACTATTCCCTGGATCAGTAGATAGTGCTCACAGTTATAGTAATAGACATCAAAATACATATCATGTGGAAGCATAAATACTATAATAGACTTACTCATGGGCCGACTAGGCCGAAATCACTAAAATTGCAGCAGCAGAAGAACGAAGCACACAGGTGGGACCTTCAGGACATGCCCACAGGCAGCCTACTGGTGGATCATCTACTGGGATATCAAAGGGCTCCGGGTACCTCTGTCCTGCTCGAGGGGTGATGAAGAAACAAAAGGGTGACTGATGCAAAGCTTCCTTGTGAAGATGGCACAAGTCTGCTATGGCAAGGTGAGCTGCGTCCTGGATAGCATCGAAACAGCGGGTCCGGGGATGCTCGATGGGGTATGTGTGGGAGTTGAATTCCCCATCCCGTGCATACAGGAATACCTCCATCGACCAAGAGTCGCGATCCAGGATCCGGGTCTTCCGCCCCCTAAAGATAGGCGGCTGGCGATACTCCAGACATTGCATAAGCTGCCGAAGAAGGCTAGCAGATGCTCCAGCACTCTCGCCATGCGAGTAATAGTCCCACGACTCAGCAGAGGATGAACCGGCCATCTACAAAGTTGAAATAGTAGAAACGATTAGTAAAAAGATTTAACAAGTGAATATAAAGACAAGAACGAGATACTAAGTAAGAAAAGAGTAGAAGCAAAGAAGCTTATGTATTTTTAATATACTCTTTTGTAAATATAAGTCCTTAAGGTTTTGCCATTCTAATCTAGGTCTCGTCCTACAATCAAATTGGCTCTTATACCATCTCTGTCGGGACCCCGGGTTTCCGAACCCAGACCCTCTGTGTATTACAGCACTAGTCCCAGATCAATGCCAGCGCACACAGTCAAACAGAAATGATTACATAACCAACAACACTTTCTTATAATAATAGAGAGTACTGACCGAAAGGTCTCATTATTACAACTGAGGATTCAAGACCTCACACACTCACAAAACACAGCGAAAGCAGAAATAAATCCAGCGAAGACCCATCAATACGCCACAGGCAATTGACTGGGGAAGCGCAACCTAGAACTCCGGGAATCCTTTGTCGTATCCATACGCGAAGTAGTCGTAGTCTCCCTCTTGAGCTTCGTATTCCTCTGAGTTGATTTTTAGTGCAGCATGTGAGTACAAAAAGTACTCCGCAAGTCTTGGGAAAAATGCAGTAGATGCAAGGCTTGACAAATGAGGGTTATATGGTTCTTTTGCACAAAGCAATATTTTATTTTCATTACTAAATATTTTCGAAGGCATTGTTTTAACCAAATAATTGCTTTAACTGAAACTAATAAGCATTTTATAGTGAAGGTTCTATCCACCAACACTAATTAACCAACTCTAACCGATAAAGTTTCAAACTACGGGTTATATCCACCCACACTGGCTCCAACCGCCAGGACAACCATCCGAGAGTTCCCTCCACTCTCGGAATACCAAAATTTTGCTTTTAAAATGAAAACCAAAGATCTACCATGTGAATGCATTCCTTGCCCGCCCTTGACCATGGGCACGGCTATTCGAATAGTTTGACACTCTGTAGAGGTTGTACAACTTTACCCCCAAGAGATAAATTATCTTAACAGTCACCACGCTTCCTTTGGCATGAGACACAGATAAAATATCACAAAGCCTTCTCCTCACTCTAGTCTAGCTAGACACCACCCGCTAAGGTTTCACCGCAGAAGGGTTAAATCCACCCAGTCCGAAGCACCCTCTTGCGCCATATGAGTACCAGTAAATCGCTGGCACCCACTTTCCACAGGTGGCACCTAACCTAAACTATCATGATTTAATCAGCTAGGTCATACCCATATAGACTCGGGGTTGTACGGTAGTGCTCAGTCTGGACAATCACAAGCGTCGGTCCTTAATCGACTAGGGTGGAACATACACTTTACAAAATCTCGTGCTTACCGCACCCATCCAAACCAACCATCCGCCCCAGTCTAAACCAACTTTTACGTTTTATTTATTTTTAAAAGAACAGTGGCAACACCAATCGCCACTAAATTCTGAATACAAAGATTATTATAATGAATTAAATAGCATGAGTAAGCATTATACTACCGTTCTAATATTTATCAAAGACTTAATAATAATCTGATTATTGAGACAAAGATGATCCTAGGGTTACAAGGGTACATGGCATTCAACTTCAATTGAGGGCATAGCAATGATTGGATTAACTAACTTGCTAAAACAAAATTAAGATTCTATGTAAATAGTGATGCACATAAATTTAAAATAATTAAAATATTTCACAAACATAGGTTCAAAATGATCAAAGGAGACTAGCCTTCTTGCACTCTCTCTGGGTCTTCTTGCTGCGGAGCGGAGAAATCTTCGGCAACGGAGGAATCTACACTCGAAAACACAGAGTAAACAAAACAAATAAATACAAAAAAATTCAAATAAAATTTAAAAATTGAAATAGAGGCATATTTAAGTATTTCGTGATTTTAGAAAAATTTAGAAATTTGAACGGCTCAATTTGGAGTTAAAATGAGTAAGTTATGCTTATCTAAAGATCTCAGTTCAAATAAATCCAAAAATTGTTAAATTTCTGACAGGTGGGGCCCACTGCAGAATTTACATTTTAATCTTTTCTTTTATTGTTTATTCTCTGTGTCTATGGCCAGTAGGGCCCACATGTCAGTGAGCCTATTGCTCAGCCACTGACAAGTGGGACCCCTCTATCAGTGGCCACAGGTGCTATTGGTCACTGACAGGTGGGACCCTAGGGGCTCTGGAACCACATGCCAGCAGAAGTACTGAAAGGCGGGGCCCAGATGTCAGCCGGCTCACAGACCGACAGCGGCTGACGAGTGGAGCCCGGCTATCAGCGCGGAAATTAAAAGAAATGGCTCAACCTCAGCGTGCGGAGCTGGGGCTCGAACGCGCGCCGAGGGAGCCAAGGGGGGAAAGAGATAGCGTTGGTAACCGTCTGAGCTCTCGGGTGTTTCTTACCCATATAGGGTAAGTATACCTTTTGAGGTATCTGCCGGAGGGTCCGAGCAGACGTGGACGGAGACGACGGTGCCGGCGGCGAGGGGTGGTCGGAGGGGTTTGGGGAAGACCGAAAATGCGTCCCTGGTGCGGAGGAGGTGCTGATGGTGGGGTCGGTGGGGTTCGGTGACAAGCGGAGGCGGCCGGCGACAAGGAGGAGCGGCGGCGCAACTCAGGTGACAGCGGAGAAGGCACACTGGCGGCGGAGAGGCTCGGCCGAAGGGTCGGGGAGCTTCGCACGGGCGCAGGGATGCTTAGGGTGGCGGCGGCGGGCTTTGGGGAGGACCGAGGCGGTGGTGATCGCTCGCCGGAGAGCGACAGAGCTCGGAGAGAGAGGGCACGGTGGCGGGGCATTACGGTGCTCGGGAAGGGAGGGGAGAGCAGTGGGAGGTGGCGCGGAAGGAGGCGGAGCTGAGGGGGGTTTTTATAGGGGCGGAGGGGGAGCACGGGTGCGCAATTGCTCACCGGAGATGGTGGTCGGAAAAAGGAAGGGAAGGAGAAGAAAGGAAAGAGGAGGCGGCGAGGAAAGGCCGGGTTCCGCGCGGGCTTGGTCGGCCGGAGCAAAGAAGGAAAGGGGATAGAAGGAAGGAAAGAGGCGACACGGCGGGGAAGAACGGTCTAACAAGCGGGGCCCGCGCGTAGTGAGAGAAGGGGAGGGAGAGAGCGGGCGGCGTGGATCGCAGCCACGAGGTTCGGAGGGAAATCGAGCGGTGGGTGCGGTTAAGCGGGAGGGGATGGCCAGATGGAGGTGAGCGGGGTGGCACGGCGCGCATTGGGCCGGCCACGTGTCGGCCCGAGGGAAGGGGAAGGCGGGGCTGGCTGACGGGCCGTGCCCGCTTGGCGGCGGGAGAGGGGGAACGGCCAGGATTGGGCCGGGCGGCGACGTGGGCGGATCTGGGCCGTCCACGCGTCGGCCGGAGAGGGTTTTGGATTTTTAATTTTTAGAATTTAATTTTGATTTTTTCAGAAAAGGCTAAGGAATGATTTAGGCCTCAGAAAAATATGAAAATACCTCCAAAATTTCCAGGAAAATTCGCAGAAGCTCCTGGTGACATTTTTGACTTAATAAAAATATTTCCAACTACTGTTGGTATTTAATTTTTAACTTAAAATACTTTTTAAATTTAAAAATAGGTTTTAAACTCCAGAAAACTTAGAAAACCAAATAAAAGCCAAATAAAATTGAAATACTTTAAAATAATTAATTTGAAATTAAATTTTTCAGGAAGAGGATTTTTGGGATGTTACAATATGCTTACCTTTGAGCGTTATAACCGCTTACCATTTCACTGGGGTGACACCCAGGGCAATTCAAACCAGGACTTTCTGCAACCCTTCATTTTTCTAATATCTCCCACAAAGTTTTCGAAATAGAACTATATCTGGTTAAGTTCCCATATCCACCCTTGACCGTGGGCACGGCTATTCGAATTGTTTTGACTCTGCAGAGTTTGTACACTTTCACCACAAGAGACAAACAACTCATTGCCCCACACGATTCCTTAGTCATGTGGTTGAGTAGACCATCACAGTGACTTTTCAAAGTATCTAGTCCCTTTTGTCATCTCACCCTATGGGCTGCTCCCACTTGCGGTGCATCCCATATGTTGCACGGGATGTTCACCACGGTTACTAGCGTTATTCGGGCTCCACTCCCCTCAACGCTAGTACGACTGGGAAACTTCACCCTCTACTTGGTGTCCCTTTAGGCCTTCTCTTGCCCTTGCATATCCACTCCTATCCACTACCGATGAGATGAGTTCGGGGGTTTCGATAAATTTACTTAGCCAAGTTGTATTTTATAGACTTGTGGTTGTACGGTTGTACACAGGATATCATCACAAGATTCGGTCCTTAGGATTACCTGAGCGGTTCTACCACACTCCATAATTTGTGCTTCCTTTGCACCACATACCAGCCCCAAATCATTCGCCCAGATATTTAAGCAAGTTGGAATTTTTGGGAGCATATACCAGTCATTCCCACCATAACTGCCCAAACCAGTTTCTCATGAATAAAAGTGATGCTTGGTGCACTTTTGGTACCCCCGGGTATCTAAGCAGTGCTAAGCATGACATATAATTAAGGACTTATTTTCGAAAACTAATCATTATAATTTTTCACTAAGGTGACAAGGCTCACATATGCAATATTCCAAAGAGGGGTGTAATACTAATCAAGTTGAACAATGGGCATATAACTAAAATTCTTAAATCAAACATATATTTGCACATAAAATAATAGCATGCAATTTGATAATTTAAACAAAAGTAATTTGCATAAAATGTAGGTTCAACATGATCAAAGTATTAACTCACCTTGCGCGGTTTACCGCGGTCTTGAGCTCACTTAAAGCTGTCTCATGCGATGGTCTTTAGTCCCTGGCCCTCATCTTTACTTCGATCTTGATCTCGCTTGTCCCTTAGAATCTTTAGGACTCCAATTTCTAACTACGTGCTAAATGACTGAATACAAGTAAAAGCGAATAAATCAACTGTTCCAAATAAATCCAAATAAAACTCAATTTTAGTCTCATTATGAGTTAATGGGCGATTTGGGTGATTTGAGGCAAGGTAGGTAGTAGAATACGATGGCTCGATCTTTTTATTAGTAACCTCTTTTATTATTTTTGTATTTATCAAGGAAGTTCCTTGAATCAAGTTAGACCTATGAATTGGTGTACAAGTCTAGCTGGGTATTATTTTGTCGAGCGTTAATTTTCAGGGCATATGATATATATACAAGTAATGTTTACAAATTTTAGGTTACCGAGTTAATCTTATAGTATGTGTTTATAGCATTTTGTGGTATGATATTTTATGTACACTTATTGGTTACTAGACATAGCTTATTTTGAATTAGGATCCATTTACACAGGTCCTAACTTATTATATGCAACTATGCTTAACATATTTATTAAATTTAATGTTAGGATTTAATTAATGGCACCATTATCATTTTTTCTATAGCTCAATTATTATTAGGTTTAGTTTTAATTTTAATTTTAATTTATTCATCAGGGCAAAGCTTGTTATATAGGGTTATATTTTTAATATTTGTTATTTAGCAAAAATCTACCTCTGAGATTTATTAAATGACAGCATGTTAAGTATTGGACATACATTTTAATTAAGGGTAATCTTTATTAATTTTGGACTTTTAACCAAAGTCATCATTTTTTAATGCCTCTAATTAATAATCAGATTTTAAATAATTACTAAGGGCACACTAATTATTCCTTATGATATCTAATTCAAATTTAAATCTTACATAATCTCTTTTTACATCCTAATTAAATTTATTATCTCCTCTGGATTATTTTCCCATTTTTCCTTAATTTTTACTAATTAAAATGGAGTACTAATAGCAAAAACAAAAAAAGAAAGTAAAATGGGCAGTGAGTGGATTCGAACCCAGGACCTCTTGGGCTGCAATTCTTAACTCGAGCGCTGATAGCCAAATGGGCCGAAGCCTGGGTTGACTGAGGGGGGTGTAGAATTGAGTTATTCTAGGTGGCTGGGGGGCAGAACAGAGAAGGCCCGGTGGCGCTGCCGGCGGCGAGCGGTGACCGGGGAGGGGGTGGTGACCCGCAAAATGGGTTGTCCTGAGAGAGGTGAGGCTAGGGGTGGCGGAGCGGTGGCCGGAGCGGCGGCAAGGCGGGCTGGCGGTAGCCTAGAGTGGCTAAAGGCGAGGTGGGAAGGGGACAGTGGTGCCGGAGAGGGAGAAGAAGGGAACTCGGCTGGGCGTGAGCTAGAGATGGGTAGGTGGGCAGGGGCGGAGCCAGGAATTGGGTATGGGGGGCAATATGGACAACAAGTAGAGTAGAACTAATGAACCATGCCAGATTTACCGATCCAATAGTCACATATCAGAGTAATATGTTTCGCAAATTACAATGCAAAGAAAATTACATCTCTATTAACTTAAACTTTGCTCTACGACTACCAGCAAGATCATAGGCCTTAATAATATCATCATTACTAATCTTTGCGGCCAATTTCTTTTCAATACAAATTACCAAACAAAACATATGGAACACAAAGCTTACTCTATTTGAGTTGTCCTGCATTGCAAGGCACTGAAATTTTCAGAACTATATACTGACACGGTAATGAGTGACTCATTGTTCTTGTTGTTAAATAAACTGCGGATAACTTTATCTGGACTTCCATTCAGAAAGCATATTCTCCTATTTGTCACTGGGAATATAAGATGGGCATCTCAGTATGACCACATGAAGCAGAACTACAGACGTACACCACAAGAAGATAAGCATACCTCTACTAAAAGCAGCATACACTCCTGACTGTGATAAAGCAAAAACTATATCACGCGCTGCAACTATCTCAATAATTTTTGACCTTTTCTTCAAGTAAGGGAGCAGCAAACTGTTCTCCTTAGGATCATGAGTGTCAAACTCTTCCTAAATTCATGATTAAAAAGGTAGAGAGAAAGTCAAGCGATGTTACAAAATCAAGTGATTATAAAACAAGTCAAATTTGCTGAAACTAAGCAGATGCCCCTACTCTCTTTTTGCAGCGCAGAATAAACACCACTAAACTAGTTGTCTGAGCAGTGCAAAGTCATGCATAACCGGGACAAAGAGTTTAAACATACTTTACATTTGGGCTAAACTGGGAGGGGCTAAACCACTAATTAAACACATGTAATTAACTATATAATGGAGGATTAGTAGAAGGTTCGGGGGTGCCAGGCCCCCCAGCCCCCTCTCTCCGCCACTGTAGGTGGGTGCTTACTGCGCTGTTTATTGAACCGGGGGAGGTCCCGGGCCGGCCGGCGACGAGAGCCATGGCGGCGCGGAGGAGCTTCTTGGTGCCGGTGAGATAGGGTGGACAAGGAGCTTTGGTGTCAGTCGGAGGAGGTCCGGGGCAGTGAGAGGATGCTCCACTAGCGAGGAATCGATGAGAGACTTGCCGAGGAGGGAGCGGCGGGGAAAATGGTGGCGGTGGCCGGTTTTGGGGAAGAGAGCCGTGCGATGAGCCGGAGGCGCGAGGATTCGATTAAGTGAGGGGGAGGTAGAGGGCTCCAGGGGGCACGCCAGGACGCACTCGGCGAGGCGGGGCGTCGCCGGAGGGCCAAGAACGGCGTGGAGGCGCCGGTGGTGGTTCACGGGTGCTATGCGGGAGAAAGACCGGGGAGCAACGGGGTGGCGCAGAGCTTCTTACGGTCTTGGGGAAGGCTGTAGAGATGGTGGGCGCGGATGAGAAACCAGGGGCAATGGCGGGGAAAAACAGTGGGCGGAGCTATCGCATGGGTGCCACGGGGAGGAAAGGTGATGGGCGCGGCAGAGGGAAGAAGAGAAATGGCGCGGACGCACGAGCGAAGAGAAAGAAGGGAGGGTGCGCGGGGCTAGGCCCAGTGGCCAGGGAAGAAACGGGGAGAACGGGGAGGGCCCGCGCGCAGGAAAAAGGGAGCCAGGGGGAGAGGAGAAGAAATGGGCTGGGCCGTTCGGCCGGCCAAATTCTTTTTTTATTTATGTGTGCACATGGAGGTATATATATTTATAATTTCATATATTGTTATTTTGCTGGCTTATTTAATTTTGCATATTTTTATTTCCTATTGCTAAATTCTTTCTTGCCCAATTTGTATATACGCATATATACGTATGTATATGTGTTTGTATTCCATTCATCCGCTTTTATTTGCCATTTATGCCATTATTTTCAAAATGAGATTTTATATTTTTAACTCAGGTTTCTCTCTCCTTATGCTGGATCATCTTTTCATATTCGTATTTACAATTTTAGTTTTGTATTATTTGCACATTTCCTTTTAGGGCAGTATTAATATTAGTTTCTTTCCTGAACTGTTTAACTTTTTGAAACCTTAACCAAATTTTCAGAAAAATACCATAAAATCCAAATTCCAATAAAATACATTGTAAAATAATTCAAGAGCTTCATATTGTTGGACCG
Organism: Dendrocalamus latiflorus; assembly: GCA_017311315.1. Classification (NCBI taxonomy): domain Eukaryota; kingdom Viridiplantae; phylum Streptophyta; class Magnoliopsida; order Poales; family Poaceae; genus Dendrocalamus; species Dendrocalamus latiflorus. Next base: position 425,916 of record CM029669.1, on the reverse strand, counting down.
AAATGGGCGATAAAGGGGGGGTGAATGTCGACTATTAAAACTTGACCCCAAAAAGAAAGTACTCACAAGAATCTCTTCTCCAATAGCTATGAAGGCTATGAACCGGAGTCCAAAAGATCACAGGAACCTTCAGCTAATAGAGAGAAGAACAAAGCAATAAAACCAAAGCAAGCAGGAAGCAACCAAAAGAACCTTGAAGAGAGAAAGGCATCCACTAGAAGCTTTTCTCCAAAGCTACAAGAAGCTATGAAGAGAAGAAGATCAAGTTCTCCGGAATCTTGAACACACAAGAGTAAGCGGGACAACACACAGCAACCAAACCCCGAAATCGCAAGAGCTGAACGGGGATGGCCAGTCAAACCGCCTGCAGTAGGCCGGTCAGATCGCCTGCGGTAGGCCGGTCAGACCGCCTACTATTCCCCAGTCAGACCGCTGGTCTAATGCCGGTCAGACCGCCAGTCTAATGCCAGTCAGACCGCCCGTAGTGTGCCGGTCTGACCACCCTTCAAAGACCGGTCTAACCGCTCCCCTGATTCCAGAGCAACCCGAGAGCAAACTGAAAAACTGAAACTCGGGAAATATTTTAGTTCTTCCAAAAACTAAGAAATTAGGGGATTGCACCAAATCCTTTCAGCCCAAAGCAACACACAAACATCCTAAATAACAAGAGAGGCTTGGGAAACAGCTGAATCCAACTCAAGACCAAGAATTTCAGATTTGGGATAAAAACTGAAAACTACAGAGAGCAGCCCAAAAATTCAAATTGCCATTCCATCTCTGATCCTTTGACCATGAAACTTTGAAAATAGCTAATTAATAGCCTCTGGACTTAACATGCCAAGTTTCATGCCATCTCATGAAGGGAAATAAGATTCTCACCAAAACCCTAGAAATGAAAATAAGAACAGAGAAGACTGAAAATGGGATTCTTTGATTCAATCAATTTGCTCTTGGGAAAAATAGATCAAATGATCTTGAGGCCTACACCCATCATAGAGCAACCCATTTTGACCATTCTCAACAAGAAACAACTCAAGAACGAAAAAACAAGAAATCAACAGAGAGAGAGAGAGCAAAAGCATCGAAGGAGATCAAAATCCATCACAATAGGGCACAAACTCAAACCATTTCCATACATGATTGCAAGAGATACAAAGAACTACGTCCCCATACGCATGTACATTGAAACAAGGGATTAAGCTACATGGTTCTCTCAAGAACACGTGCACACACTCAGAGTCTTGCCACTACTGCATGCTCACAACATGCTGCCCTCTCCTCACAACTACAACAACTAAAGCAAAAGTGATGCAAAGCAAAACCAACCCCCCAAAGACATGAAGACCATGTAGGAGACACCCTCCTTTTATATCCTCCCACTAATGGGTTTGATTCTCTCTTTACCCACTAAGCCTCCACCAACTCTAGTGCTCTATCCATAATCCACTTCCTTTAGTGCAGCTTTGCGTATTCACCAAAACGCCCCTCCTGCACCTTCCGGGAAGCTTCCGCGTTCCTTGTCATCCAAGCATTGCAACCACCTCGAGTCTCCACCGTCTTCGACACATCCCGACCGTTCTGACCTCGACACCACCTGTGCCTAGTCCTGTCACCTCGTTGAGCTTCTCAACTTGAACTAAATCTTTCCCAGCTTCTCGTTTTTATTGCTTTGGTTCAGGGGGAGTTCATTTGGGAGCTTCTGGGGCTTAATATTGACATAACTCAACTTGAATTAAAAGTTGCATCTCATGTTTAGGGGGAGCTGGATTTTCTTGCATTTCATCTTTCTGCATTGTAATATAACTACATGGAGCCGTGATTATTATCCGTCTATGACATGTTTATAATGCATTACATCTTGCCATGACTTATGCTTATTTGCTAGCTTTATCATGACTTGATATGTGTAGACTAGCTTTTGCCATGATAAGTTAATTAAAATTGCGTAATTTGAATTAAAATTTGTCATGTTAGCTCTTGAGACTAGTCTTTCTTTAGCTATCCTTTTATGATTCATACCATGTCAAATAGACTGAGTTGAGTCTTGAATCTCTTTTGAGTGTTAGATTGAGCTATGCTAGTTCTTGATGATTGACATGCGTCATTTTTACACATATTTATCCGTCATTTTACCCCATTATTTTTTGCATTTCGGGACCAATTATCATCATTTACACGCTTTTCTATATTTAATTGCTCAATTTGGATCATTTTACATTTTTTGAGCTTTTTTCGCAGACCGGCGCGAGCGAGGCGCATAAATGACAAATCTGGACTTTCGGAACTGCTCCGTACAGATGTGCGCGTCGTCACGGATGCGTAGGATCAAACCGCGATGAAATCGGAGTTTCCGAGGGCCAAAACAGCAGAAATCAAATTGGAAAAGGACCTTTTTGAAAACCCTAGATACTATGAGGACCAATCTGCAAAATCGCCAAATCCCCACCTCCTCAAAACCACGCCACCGCCGCTGTGGGAACAGCTTGAGCCCAGTTCTTCTCTGTCTCCCCTTCGCCTTCTTGCTTCTCCCCCCATTCTCCTCCACTTCCGGCCGCCGGCGAGCGCCGGGCCACAGCTCGTCGGTGCGCCATTCCATCAGCCGCCGCCATCTCCCCTCTGTTCCTCCTCCTGTCGCCACACGTGCGTCGCAACTTCTTCCGCCTCACTCCGCCGCCAACCTTCCTCACCTCTCCCTTGCCGCCGCCAACTCCACCTCTGGCCGCCGGCGAGGCCGAGCCTCTCTTCTTCTCCCTTGGCCTCCCCCTTCATCCTCCCTTGGTTTCGGATGCAAAATTTAATTTCACCCAATTGCAAAAAAAAATCGCCTGATTTTGAGTCCGTACGCAAAAGTTATGGCCGTTTGAAGATGGGACTCCGAGTTATGGTTTCTGTGGAGGCCGAAACGAAATCGGGTGGAGGGAATTGGTGGAAATTGGTGGCGGAAGCTCGGGGAATGGTGGGGGATGATACTGTGTGATCACGAGACGCGAAGGATGACTCAAACAGAGGGTGGGATATGGGTGGGAAAACAAAAACAGAGGGTGGAATACGCGATGGATGACGGCTAGGGTTTGTATGGGATGAAGCGGAAGCAAGACAATCCGAAATAAAACACAATCTAAACCAGCAACACAACTCGACTAAGGACACAAACTCAACACTACGGACTCTGCAATCAAATTGTGCAAAGGCTAAACGAGATCTAGGATGAAATAGGAAACAACCTATGACTACAATTTTTTTGTAGGGCTTTTTCTTGGACTCTAAGATGAAACCGGAAACAACAAAGGAGGGTAATTGCGAACCTGAAGGAACACCCGAAGCTCTGATTACCACTTGATGGGAACGGGGTCCCGATCTTCCAATAGGTTCTGGATATGTTCGATTTGGTGGAGGCACGACACAAATCGATCCGGCTTCCGAACGACACGTTTCGAACCCCGCAATCGCAGCACCACATCTCCTCAGGTTATCAACCGTGCGCGGCCCGGTTGACCTCGCCAAGAAGGCTAATCCTCGCCTGCGAATCGAAGAACACAAGCAAGAACAAGGAAGAACACAACTGAATTGCGGATGTATTGATGTAGCACTCGAAAGTTGGGGTCTCACAAACCGATGAACGGCGAAACTGTTCAAAGACAGAATTAATCTAAGCAAAAACCAACCCTAATGGTGGGGGTGGCGGCTGGATATAAAGGAGTTAGGGGCATGCAAAACCCCTGGATGCGCCCCTAATGGGCTCCAACACGATACAAAGCCGAACGGCCCAAAGACGGTGGCGCAGCACCCTGACAGATTCTGAATGCCCACTTGTTTCAACGATTTCCGTTGACTCAGAAGGAATTTTGACATGGGACCAGACCCATTGGAAAGTTAGTATTCTCAGCTTTCCATACATATGTAGAACGTCCAAAACGAAGTCCGGATGCGATCTGGGCGTCCGTTTTAGTGCGGCGTGGTCCTGGACTCCGAATTGGATTCGAAGTCGGCTTGAGTTGGACCTACATCATGATTCGACCACCCTTGCTGGACTTGTGCGCCTCGTAGCCCTTCTCCAAGTACTTCTAGGTCCTCTCCATGGTTCCTAATCATAATTAAATCATTAGGTAGCAATCGATTCTCAAATGAACAAAAAGAAGTACATAGGAACGAGCTCACCTGTAAATTCAATTGTCGGGCGCGAGCTCTAGTGATTGCTCCTTGAATGTCAAGTGGAGGAGTGTTGTGTGTATCTGACGAAGTGATGTCCTCATCAACCGACGTCCACATCGGCGACCTCTTCTTCGACTTCTGCTCCATCCTCGGCTGCAGCTCTGCCACCACTTCATCTATTCTACCGGCGAACCATCCTTCCTTGGCAAGCTTCAACACCGACACCTTCCTCTGCTCTGATTCCCCTAATGCTCTGCTGCTCGGTTTAGTATAATCTCTTCCTTTGCCTCATTGCTTTTTTTTAATCAATGCTCAAGTTAATTAATTGTGTATGCACTGTGATTGTGGATGTGAACTGTGATTTTGATTTGTGGATATGATGGAAATGGATATTGGCTCTGTTCATGTGAGTTGTGATTTGTGTTAGATTGTCTATGTTGGCATTAGGTTAATCTGTGCTTATGGTCAGTGTGTGCGCTCCCTGTGTATTGATGTCTTGTGTTTGTCATGTTGTCAGTGTTAGTATATGTGTATGTTTGAGAGTATTGTCGAATTCACTAAACCGGCGACCGTTTCCTCTCCTCGTGCTGTCTCGACTCCCCCTTGCTTCTAGACTCCCTCCGTTCTTCTTTCCACGGTCTGTCGATAGTTAGGTCGAGCGATCGTAGTTGTAGTTCTTTGTTTAGTGTCGTCATGTGCCACCGTCGTCTAGTTAGCAGTCGACTGTCTTCCCCCCATTTCTCTCTCGACTCCCTCTGTGCTTCTAGACTGCCCTAGTGCTTCTCGACTTTCTCATTCTGTCTAGCGGTCGATAGTTAGTTAGGTTGTCGGTCGGTAGTCGTGTCATCGTTCTTGTAGTCGTTGTAGTTCGTGCGTGTTTGTTTGTTAGTCATTCGTCGTGTGGTTCGTTCGGTCATACGACGTCCATTCGTACGGTCGTTCGTCCCGTCGTCCATTGTACGTGCGTTTGTTAGTTCTTTCGTAGGTTCATCCGTGCGAGTTAGAGTTCGTTTAGTAGTTTAGTTTTCTCCCCCGTTTCGATTGACCTAGCTTTAGCTGAGCATCGGTAGCCTCAGTCTAGTCCCTGTGGAGAACACGACACTCGCTGCTATTTCAGTGGCAACCCGTGCACTTGCGGGTGTGCTATTTTTGCACGATCAAGTATTTTGGCGCCGTTGCCAGGGATTAGCTTAGAGCGATAGTGTTAGGCTATAGACTAGGTCGTGTGTTTTCTTTAGCTTGTTTTGTGTTTGTGCTTACTTGTCTTTCTTTTCGTTATTGTTCATATTTGTGATATATTACTAATCCCTAACCCTTTCCCTAGTTATTTCTCTCTTGCGCGATTTGTCGTATCCATTCTAGCAGGTTGATTGATACAGGTACTTATTGAGGCTATGGCTTATTGTTATGATTTTCATGGTTTTATGAGCACTCCTACTTATGATACTCTTCAAGAACAGGTAAATCTATTGTCTCGTCAATTAGAACGCTATGCTTTAGAGCGAGGAGTTGTGTTAGAGAGCGGGTATGATCAATATAGTTCTTTATCAGGCTCCCGTTCTCCAGTTGTTCCTATATGCCAGACTTGTGGTTTTCAGTGCCATTCACCCGCTGAGTGCCAACGTGGTTATTTGTCCACTCCAGAGTGTTACGGGATGGGCTTTGCTCAGTTGAGTGGGCCATACCCTGACACTTATTACCCTGGATGGCATGAGCACTCGAGTCTGTCATATGGAAACAACAACCCTGATATCTCATCATTTTCTTCTAGTACACCATTGCAGGGTTTTAGATTTGGAGATCAGGATATTTCTCATTGTTCACACCAGCACTATCCTATACCTCAGCATCCGCCTCCTATCCCACAATCTGATCATTTGTCCAAGATGGAGGAGATGTTGGCATCATATATTACTAGGGTGGACACTCAGTTTAGTGACGTAAAAAGCCAGTTGATTGCATTGAGCACATTGATGTCAGAAGTGGAAGATCATAGAAATTCACTCCAGTCATTGAGTAGTTGCTTGGACAATCATGACACATCATAGTCTTCATTTAGTGCCACTGAGACGATCCCGATCCCCTTAGAGGTGCCTCGCTTTGATGATAATCCTTCTATTGACAGACCCGAGCTAGAGTTAGTCACTTTTGATGCCATGGACTCACCATATATGGACCCTGATACTTGTATTGATGAGCCCGAGCTTGAGACTCAGAGATTTGATGTGGTAGACTCTCATTGCTTTGACCTCGATCCTGTGCTTCTTGAGCTTGATATGGAGAGATTCACCTTTGAGGATGTGGGCCACTTAGATGATTCTTTGATCTTTGAGCCTGAGATGGAGGTATTCATTCTTGACGATGAGGGGGCTGCTTCCGATGTTGAGCAGGAGCACATTTTTATTGATCCACCATCAGCTACCTCCTTCGTCGACATCCCCCCTCTGGAGGTTTCTACTACCGTACGCTCTACTTCACCTACATTTCAGGTAGTATGGAAACTCTTCCTCGATCATCTCAGGTTTGATTTCCTTGGCTTTGACGAGACATCCTCTATTATTGATTGTGCTCATATTACTTACAGTCCTCATGATGTACTTTATCGATATACCTACATGATTGGATATTCTATTGATGACTTAGAGGGCGTCCACCCTATCACACATACTTGCTATGTCTTTGAGTTTACTTGCAGGGTTACGCTTGTGTACCATCGACTACGAGCGGACATGGTTCGAGTCGACATCCCTTGGGATCCAGGTGGATTTCGAGGCATGCTGCTTCATGAGGAGGGCGGACATGTGCCTTTTCCATGTCCCGTCCTTGGCCCTCCTCCCACTACATCCAAATGAGCTTCTCTTTTTTCCTTTTATTTCCATTTTGTTTGTTAGTTTCTCCTCTTTTCTTTTCTTTCTTTTTATTTCAGGTCCCGTGCTAGATCTTCATCCTTGTACGTGCGAAAAGTCATGGGATGATTAGTCTACTTCCACTACATCATATATACCCGGTGAGCTGTTTCTTACCCCTTTATGCGCATTCTTGATTCATTGCTCAATTTATGCTTGGGGGAGGACTTGTATGTGTATGGATGATGTTCTAGCATGTTTGTATTATATTTGTGAGCATTTGAGCTTATTGTCGTGTAGTTGATGATATATGGTCATTCGTATGCTTTATATGTGCTTATGTTGATGATATATGGCCTTTACTATTGCTCTCATGTTAAGCTTGATTATATATCTTGGCCATGTGAGCCCATGCTATGATTAATCAAGAAAGGTCATGTCAAAATTTTCTTAATTGAGCTATATTGACACTAGTTCCTTGTATGTCTTAAGTCACTTGAGTTTTGTTTATTATCCTTGATGTGCTTAGAAACCTTGTGATCCTATAGCATTTGATTCATTGCGAGTTACGCATGTGTCTTAACCATTTGCGGATTGAATTGGTTCTAGTCATCGCCTCTTGAATGATCATATCTTAGTTTCATGCTTTGGCATATGTTATTTTAGATATTGATACTTTGCTTGAATGGAAAATTTGTGAAAGGGGTAGTCCAATCTTGAGCCAATAACTTGGTTGATTTATCTAGGTATCCATGTCTCGTGACACGTGTTACTTAGCATTAATGATAATATATAAAAAAAAAATTTGTGATGCAATGTGTGAGTGTGTAAAATAAGTGACTTTGTCACATTGGTTTGGAAATGTGTTGAATAAGTGGCAAGTTTTGCCCAAGTGAAGTGTGCATAAGTGGCAAAATTTTGCCCAAGGGTTTGAATAAGTGGCACAAGTGCCCAATGTGTGTTTTAAAATTGCTAAAAAAATCAACAAAAATTAGGTATCATGGCTCAAGTGTGGGCTTTTTCATAAATTTCATGCAAGTATTAGTCTCTTTGTCTCAAATAACATATGCCTTAGCATGACCTTTTGCTATGCTCATTCTTGATGTTATACCTAGTTCCGATGCCTTGCAATTTTGATTGGATTCATGTGATCACTTAAGTGTATTTCGACACTTGAGTGTATAACTTGATTTGGTCAAATGTTGTAGTTATCACTTGAGATCTTTGCTTGGTTCATTCTCATCTTGGATGGCCCTCAAAACTCAAGTTAGATGATCTCATTTTACATTGCTATATGCTTCTTGGCTTATCACATGCATATAACTAGTCTTTTACCATCATGACTTGTTGTCTGGGTTCGATAATATCATGCCATTTACTTGAGGACAAGTAAAAGTTTTAAGCTTGGGGGTATGACATGCGTCATTTTTACACATATTTATCCGTCATTTTACCCCATTATTTTTCGCATTTCGGGACCAATTATCATCATTTACACGCTTTTCTATATTTAATTGCTCAATTTGGATCATTTTACATTTTTTGAGCTTTTTCCGCAGACCGGCGCGAGCGAGGCGCATAAATGACAAATCTGGACTTTCGGAACTGCTCCGTACAGATGTGCGCGTCGTCACGGATGCGTAGGATCAAACCGCGATGAAATCGGAGTTTTCGAGGGCCAAAACAGCAGAAATCAAATTGGAAAAGGACCTTTTTGAAAACCCTAGATACTATGAGGACCAATCTGCAAAATCGCCAAATCCCCACCTCCTCAAAACCACGCCGCCGCCGCTGTGGGAACAGCTTGAGCCCGGTTCTTCTCTCGGTCTCCCCTTTGCCTTCTTGCTTCTCCCCCCATTCTCCTCCACTTCCGGCCACCGGCGAGCGCCGGGCCACAGCTCGTCGGTGCGCCATTCCATCAGCCGCTGCCATCTCCCCTCTATTCCTCCTCCTGTCGCCACCCGTGCGTCGCAACTTCTTCCGCCTCACTCCGCCGCCAACCTTCCTCACCTCTCCCTTGCCGCCGCCAACTCCACCTCCGACCACCGGCGAGGCCGAGCCTCTCTTCTTCTCCCTTGGTCTCCCCCTTCATCCTTTGCCCTTGCGCCGCCGCACCTCCTTCTTCGCTCCCCTTCTCCTTCTTCTCCTCTCACCGCCACCTTCTTCCCCACATCCGGCAGTTCCTCTTCTCCACCTATCTCCGCCCACCGCTCCGCCTTCTGCTCCCATGCGCCGCCGCCTTGCTCTCTCTCCTCCCTCTCTCGTTCTACCGCGCCACCAACACCTCCTCTCCTCCCAATTCTTCACCGAGCCCTTTGATCCTCCTCCGTGCCACTCCTCTCCGGCCACCACTCGTTGGCTACCTCAACCGCGGCGCCATATCCCTCCGCTGCACCGCCACCTCTACATCGTCATCCACCACCGACGTCCACATCGGCGACCTCTTCTTTGACGTCTGCTCCATCCTCGGCTGCAGCTCCGCCACCACTTCATCTATTCTACCGGCAACCCCTCCTTCCTCGGCAAGCTTCAACACCGACACCTTCCTCTGCTCTGCTTCCCCTAATGCTCTGCTGCTCGGTTTAGTATAATCTCTTCCTTTGCCTCATTGCTTTTTTAATCAATGCTCAAGTTAATTAATTGTGTATGCACTGTGATTGTGGATGTGAACTGTGATTTTGATTTGTGGATATGATGGAAATGGATATTGGCTCTGTTCATGTGAGTTGTGTTCTGTGTTAGATTGTCTATGTTGGCATTAGGTTAATCTGTGCTTATGGTCAGTGTGTGCGCTCCCTGTGTATCGATGTCCTGTGTTTGTCATGTTGTCAGTGTTAGTATATGTGTATGTTTGAGAGTATCATCGAATTAGCTAAACCGGCGACCGTTTCCTCTCCTCGTGCTGTCTCGACTCCCCCTTGCTTCTAGACTCCCTCCGTTCCTCTTTCCACGGTCTGTCGATAGTTAGGTCGAGCGATCGTAGTTGCAGTTCTTTGTTTAGTGTCGTCATGTGCCACCGTCGTCTAGTTAGCAGTCGACTGTCTTCCCCCCATTTCTCTCTCGACTCCCTCCGTGCTTCTAGACTCCCCTAGTGCTTCTCGACTTTCTCATTCTGTCTAGTGGTCGATAGTTAGTTAGGTTGTCGGTCGGTAGTCTTGTCATCCTTCTTGTAGTCGTTGTAGTTCGTGCGTGTTTGTTTGTTAGTCAGTCGTCGTGTGGTTCGTTCGGTCGTACGACGTCCATTCGTACGGTCGTTCGTCCCGTCGTCCTTTGTACGTGCGTTTGTTAGTTCTTTTGTAGGTTCATCCGTGCGAGTTAGAGTTCGTTTAGTAGTTTAGTTTTCTCCCCCGTTTCGATTGACCTAGCTTTAGCTGAGCATCGGTAGCCTCAGTCTAGTCCCTGTGGAGAACACGACACTCGCCGCTATTTCAGTGGCAACCCGTGCACTTGCGGGTGTGCTATTTTTGCACGATCAATGATGCATAAGTTAGTACAACCTTTTATGAATGCAAAAAGATCTGTGTTGTGCAAAAGAACTGATCTCACCAATTCTTTCTCATGAGACTGCTTGCCATTGCACTAGGCATGAACTCAGGGGGAGTTTTGGATGACCAAGATCATCTCCTTAAGCTTCTTGCTTGGAATGATCGCATAAGGCTTGAGACCTAGCACATGACTAAAAATTTTGGTTGGAAACAACCATGAGCTTTAAAAAGGAAAATCATGTCGCATGTGCTCAATTTGCTTAATTATGAAAAGAACCAAGTACTTAAACAAATGTTTCGTTCTTGAGCATGTAGCACTCTAGTTTGACTCAATACTAGCTTCTTGGTTCCGCTTAGCTTATTGACATGGCCTGCATCATCCTTGGATACCTCTAGCTAGACTTTGATCATGGATGACTTGACATGCTCACGAATTCCACTGCATTTCAGATTGTCATCTATTTGCTTTAAGCTTGCTTATACATGTCTTGTCATGATCTAGATAGCATGTTTATGTGTTATGGCTTGGTGCAATACTTCATGGTCATTTTGGATAATCTTCATGGCTCTAGATGCTTAGAATAAACAAACTTCAGCCATTTCGATCCATCTTCATGCTTTATTCTCTTCCTTGCATCTTGTTGAGTTTATTGCCAAAAGGGGGAGAATAGCGGAGAAAAAGCCTTTTTTCATGGCTTTCTTGGAGCTTTGAGGAAAACTTGCTCTTTTTGTTTTTGCTCCTTGTCGACATGGTTATTAGCTTTATTTTTTTCCTTTGGACCATGTTGGACTTTCAAAACAAACTCAACTTCACGCTTTTTCTGGGTTTGTCAATATACTCATCAAGGGGGAGATTGAGAGACCATGTGGTTTTGACCCCACGAGAGTGATGAGTAATTGACATCGGTTTACGAAAGTCGAGTTCGGTTTGAGTGGTTCGAACCATGTCGTTGCGCGGTGCAATCGGCTCCGGTCAGAATTGGTCAAACCTGGTCAAAGTAGTTTGGATGCATATTTGGTTGATTTGACAGGTTTGGGCTATTTCATGCGTAAGTTTGATTTGTTGATACTATTATGCTTTCACGTATCGAGCGGTGCTATGTGATGTGTTTCTTGTTTGTGATGGCTGCAGGACGTCGAGGCGGAGTCGTGGCGAGACACGAGGTGGCCGGACTAGACACAGGCGGTGTCGTGGTCAGAATGGTCGGATGTGTCGAAGATGGCGGATACTCGAGGTGGTTGCGAGGCTTGGACGACAAGGAACGCGGAAGCTTTCCGAAAGGTGCAGGAGGGGCGTTTCGGTAAAAACGTAGAGCTGTACGGGTGGAGGCGGTTCCGTTCGGAGTTTAGCGGGCGTAATGGGTTGGAGACCCGTTAGCCAAGGGCTATATATAGGAGTGAGTGGCTGCATGTATCCACATGGCTTTGGGAGAGAGTTAGGGTTTGCTTGAGTCAAAAGAAGCTTTGGGAGGTGGTTTTGCTTTAGGGCTTTAGTTGTTGAGAGTGGGCGGAGGAGACAGAGTGTCTGTTGTCTTCCTTCGTTGTGTTCCTCTCCAAGCATGTAGAGAGTGGGTGTGTTCTTGAGGATTTGGAGAGAGGGAGAGGATGGATTGATGAGTATGTAATCATCCCTTGTTCTAATGTCCATGCGTATGGGGACTCATCTGTAATCCTTGTTGATTGGAAATGAAATTTCTGAGTTTTTCTCCCGTGCTCTCTTGTTCCTTCGATGCTCTTTGTGGTTGATTTGTGAGTTTTTTGTTTTTGCATTGATTCTTGCAGAGGAGTGGCAAAATGGGTTGCTCCATGATGGAATTGCATTTCTAGACCCTTTGGTCACATAATTCCAAGAGCAATTTTTTTCAATTTGCAAGAATCACTCTTTAGCCTTCCTGTGTTCTTATTCTCCTTCTAGGGTTTTAGTGAGAATCGTGTTTCCCTTCTTGTGATGGCATGAAACTTGGCAAGCTTAGTCCTGAGGCTATTAAGTAGCTATCCTCAAAGTTTCATGGCCAAAGGATCAAAGATTTGGGAGTAATTTGGATTTTGACTTAGTTCTTGCAAGATTTCAGATTTTTACCATAATCTTAAATTCTTGATCTTTAGCTTGATTTCTTTGTTTCCTAGAGCCCCCTTGCTATTTAGTTTGTTGCTGTGTTGCTCCGGGCTGAAAAGATCGAGAAGAAACCCTCAATTTCTCAGGTTTTTGAAGTCTGAATCTCAGTTCGAGTTTTCAGTACTGTCAGTTTATTCTCAGGTTGCCTGGGCATCAAAGGAGCGGTCTGACCGGATTGGTCGTGGCGGTCTGATCGCATGGTGACCGGCGGTCAGACCGGAGTGGAGGCGGCAGTCAGACCGGTGGCAGCTGAGCGGTCTGACCGGCCCACTACCAGCGGTCAGACCGGCCTCTTGCAGTGAGCAGTGTTTCTTTGGTGATGAATTGTGCCTTGCTTTCTCCTCTAAGTTTTTGGGGTTTCCAATGAGTATTTGATGTCTTCCGCATAAATTTATAGCTTTTGAGAGGATCTTTCCGTGAGTATTTTGGGGGAGCAAATTTTGAGTCGACATTCACCCCCCCTCTGTCGCCAACATCGATCCAACAAAACACAAATAGCATTAGAGAGTAATCTTACTCATGAAACAGTCCAAACCTGTCGAATCACAAGGATACGCATCCTAAGCCCATACGACCAAGTTTGACCAAGTCCGACCGAAGTCAAATGCACCGTGCAACGACATGGTCCGAACCACACAAACCAAACTCGACTTTCCTAGACCGATGTCAATTACTCATCACACACATGGGGCCATCTCCACATGGTCCATCAATCTCCCCCTTGATGAGTATATTGACAAACCCAGAAAAAGCATGAAGTTGAGTTTGTTTTGAAAAGTCCAACATGGTCCAAAAGAAGTCAATGAAGCTAATGACCATGTCGACAAGGAGCAAAAACAGAAAGAGCAAGTTTTCCTCAAAGAGCTCCAAGAATGCCTTAAAAAGGCTTCTTCTCCGCTATTCTCCCCCTTTTGGCAATAAACACATCAAGGTTGCAAAAGAGAGAATAAGTCATGATGTTGGATGAAATGGCTAAAGTTTGTTTATTCTAAGCATTTAGAGCCACGAAGATTATCCAAAATGACCATATGAGTATTACACCAAGCCATAACACAGAAATATGCTATCAATATCATGACAAGACATGTATAATCAAGCTAAGCCAAATAAGTCATAATCTGAAATTTAGGTCAATTTCTTAGCATGTCAAGTCATCCATGATTATAGTCTAGCTAAAGGTATCCAAAGATGATGCAGGCCATATCAATAAGCTAAGTGGAACCAAGAAGCTAGTATTGAGTCAATGTAGAGTGCTACAAGTTCAAGAATGAGATATTTGTTCATGTACTTGTAAGTCTTGTAATTTTTTTTTGCAAATTGAGCACAATTGACATATTTTTACTTTGAGAATCTCATGATTGTTTTTAACCAAAATTTTTGTTTAGTCATGTGCTAGATCTCAAGCCTTATGCGACCACTCCAAGCAAGAAGCTTAAGAGGATGATCTAGGTCATCCAAAACTCCCCCTGAGTTCATGCTTAGTGCAATGGCAAGCCGTCTCATGAGAAAGAATTGGTGAGATCAGTTTTTTCGCACAAAAGAGATCTTTTGCATTCATAAAAGATTGTACTAACTTATGCATCATCAAGAACTAGCATAGCTCAATCTAAAGCTCAATTAAGATTCAAGACTCAACTCAGCCTATTTGACATGGCATGAATCATAAAAGGATAACTAGAGAAAGACTAGTCTCAAGTGCTAACATGACATGATTTAATTCAAGATGAGTAGTTTTAACTAACTTATCGTGGCAAGAGCTAGACTACACATATAAAGTCATGATCAATCTAGCAATGAAGCACATATCATGACAAGGTGTAATACATTGTAAACATGTCATAAGAGAATAATAATCAAGGCTCCATGTAGTTATATTACAATGCAAAATGTTGAAATGCAAGAAAATCCAGCTCCCCCTCAACATGAGATGCACTTTTAGTTCAAGTTGAGTTATGTCAATATTGAAATCTAGAAGTTCCCAAATGAACTCCCCCTGAACCAAAACAATAAATGCGAGAGGCTGGCAAGAAAATCAGAAAAGGCAGTCCTTAAAGCATAGATAAGATATAGAGGATACTATAGCTCAGACTGACTCTCATCTACCCCAAATGACTCTAGGACTATCAACTAATAATCTAACACACTAGGGAGCAAACATGTACCCTGTCTACCTAAGGGTGGCCCAACCCTTGCTAGAACCTATAAGTAGTGAGTGAGCTCAACCTAGTGAGAAGAGAACAGCTAATAAGCAGCATCCTAAAATCACAAGATGAGAGGGAAGAAGTCTAAGCAACTAGGCGAGAAAACCACTCTAACTTATGATAGAAGGACTAACCCCAGATGCACCCATATGCAATGCAACAGAAAGGAGTAACAGCATAATAAACATGATAAAGCATGAAGCACAAAACTCCCCCTCACAACAGTCCGTAAGGACAAACCACCCCAAGCTCTCCCCGTAGAGCTGAAAACCTAGAACTATCCAAAGGCTTGGTAAAGATATCAGCCAACTGGTGGTCACTCTCCACAAACTAGAGCACTATGTCACCCTTCTCCACATGGTCTCGAAGGAAGTGATATCTGATATCAATGTGCTTGGTCCGAGAGTGCTGCACTAGGTTCTTAGCAATGTTAATCGCAGAAGTGTTATCACAAAAGAGTGGAACACTGTCGATAACTAACCCAAAGTCCCGTAGGGTCGACACCATCCAAAGTACCTAGCTACAGCAACTGGCTGCAGCAACGTACTCGACCTCTGTAGTGGACTGTGCAACACCGGACTGCTTCCTCGAAGACCAAGAAACGAGAGAAGTGCCAATGAATTGGCAGGTGCCAGAAGTGCTCTTCCTATCTATCCTACAGCCAGCAAAGTCTGCATCCAAGTAGGCTCTCAAGGAAAGACAAGACGAGGAAGAGTACCAGATACCATAGTCAACGGTAGCTCAAAGGTACCGAAGGATGCGTTTCACCGCCTGGCGGTGAGATACGCGAGGAGAAGCCTGAAAGCGAGCACACAGACACACGGAGAAGTGTATGTCTGGCCTCGAGGCAGTGAGGTACAAGAGGGAGCCAATCATACTACGATACTCCTTCTGATCAACTAGCTCGCTGTCCTCGTCTGGGTCAAGTGTGGCGGAAGATGCCATAGGAGTTGACATTGGCTTACCATCACTCATGTCAAAGCGTCACAGGAGGTCACGAGTGTACTTGCCCTGATGCAAGAAAGTACCCTCCCGAGTCTGCTTGATCTGGAAGCCAAGGAAGAAGGTCAACTCACCCATCATGGTCATCTCAAACTCAGTGCTCATGACATCCGAGAACTGTGAAACGAGAGCATGAGAAGAGCCGCCAAAGATGACATCGTCAACATAAATCTGGACAAGCAGAAGGTCAGTCCCATGCCTACGAATGAACAAGGTCTTATCTACCTTACCCATCTCAAAACCATAACTGAACAAGTAGGACTTAAGCCTCTCATACCAAGCTCTAGGGGCCTGCTTAAGTCCATACAAAGCTTTGGAAAGCTTGAAGACATGGTTTGTGTATTTGGGGTCCTCGGTGTAGAGTACTCATCGAGCATCGTCTTGGCCATCTCAACCAAGGTACGGTTCTTCCTCTCCACGACGCCATTTTGCTGTGAGACGTGCGGAGAAGAGAACTGGTGCTCTACACCTGTCTCATCACAAAACCTCCCAAAGTAGGAGTTTTTGAACTCCGTGCCATTATCACTTCGGATCGCTCGTAAGGCACCCAGGAGCTCAACAGAAAGCCTACTGAAAAGACCTCGGAAATGGGTAAACGTCTCATCCTTCGAGGCTAAGAAAAACACCCAAGAATACCTCGAGAAGTCATCGACCACGACAAGAACATACCACTTCCCTCCTGCTGACTGCACTCGAGCTGGTCCAACTGAGTCCATATGGAGCAGCTGTCCTGGTGCATCGGTCATGGTCATTGTGACCGGAGGATGGGAAGCGGCAACCATCTTGCCGTGCCGGCAAGGAGCACAAACTAGATCTTTGACCATCTTGAGTTTCGGCAAACCACGAATGAGGTCGTGGCCGCTAACTCGGGTCAAATGGTCAAATCCGATATGACCAAGTCTCCTATGCCAGAAAGTAAGGTCGCGGGACTCAGAAGCAATCAAACACCGGAGAGGATCACCAGAAGACTCAGAAAAATCAGCACGAAAGATCCTCTCAAAACGAGAAATCCCGCAAACCAGACTACCTGAAGAATCAAGAATTTTGCAATTGTTTTTCTTGAAGCTCACCTCATAACCGTCATCGGTAAGCTGAGAGACTGAAAGCAAATTATATCGCAGCTTACTAACCAAGGCAACATCTCTCAAAAGAAATGAGTCGTTGACACGAACAATACCTTTGGCGATGATGCGCCCAGACAAAGCATCTCCGAAGGTGATCATCTTATCACCTGGAGCACGGGCTAGGAAAGAGAACCAACGGGAGTCTCCGGTCATATAACGAGAACAACCGGAGTCTACAAGCCAAACCTCTCCCTTCCCTACCCGGTGAACCTGAGTCAAACAGAGAGTAAAGGCTTAGTAATGGGATAAATCAAAAGTGATTTTGGCACCCAATACTGAGTAACACGTCGAGCAGATGAAGTAGTCAAACACGACTGACCTCTATCCCCTATGCTCTCTGTCGCTCAGAGAAGCAGCTTGTCTATGAGCAGACCTGAAGCTGTTGCTGGGTCTGACCATTATGGGAGAGCGAGTCGGAGCACCGGCAACATGCTGATCACGCCGTGGGTAGCCATCTCGATGGGGGAAACGAGATCTACCCTCAAAACGGCGGAAGTCATGACCAGAGGTAGCACGAGCATGGAAACCAGAAGACTCAGAAAAACCAAGTCCTCGATGCTTCCCAAACCCATCAACTGAGGCAAACCTAGACCTCATGTTGGTCTTAGATGCACTCAAGGTCTGGGGCTGACCCTGAATATGCCTAAGCGCCTCAACACGGTCTCTACGCGCAATCTTGGCGCGCCTGAAGCATCGCTCGACCGAGTGTCCATCCTTCTGACAGAAGGTGCAGTGATACTTCACCTTCTGAAAGGTAGAAGTAGCATGATGGGGCTTCGTCTTCTGAGAGGCCGAAGCAACAGGTGGACTCACCTTGCTATCAGAAATCCCTTGAACAAAGCCTACTGATTTGAATTGGACTTTTTCGGTCCTAGGCTTGACCTCGATCACACCTGCGGCTATGGATCTGAGCACAGCAGGTGGATGCTTCCTCACATCCTCTAGAAAATCATATCCTAGACCCGGATTGAATTTGCAAATCTTGGATTGGTCTAGAATAAGATTGAGCTTCTTCTTGCCTCCTACAAATCTCTCGAGAGTGTTCATAAGGTTCTGACACTCCAGAAAGAGAGAGGTGCAAGAAGAGCAGGGAGAAGAGGAGACAGCAGGAGGTAAGGGAGCAGAAGAAGAACCAACAGCGGAGGAACGAATGGCATGTGCATGCACAGCTGACTCAGAAGGGACAATCCTACTGCTAGCAATTTGTTTCTCGAGCCTATGCATCTCTACCTTACCCTTGGGCTCCTTCCCCACCTCAGCACAAGCATTACAAGCAACTGATGATGGCTTCTCTACAAGGTCCTTAGTTAGCTTCTGAGAGACCATGTGGTTGTGACCCCAGGTGTGTGATGAGTAATTGACTTCGGTGTAGGAAAGTCGAGTTTGGTTTGTGTGGTTCGGACCGTGTTGTTGCGTGGTGCATTTGGCTTGGTTGGACTTGGTCAAACTTGGTCGAAGCGATTAGGATTCTTATTTTCTTGATTCGACAGGTTTGGATTCTTTCATGCGTAAGTATGATTCTTCGATGCTATTTATGCTTACATATATCGAGCGGTGCTATGTGATGTGTTTCTTGTCTGTGATGGCTACAGGACGTCGAGGCGGAGTCGTGGCGAGGCATGGGGTGACCAGACTAGGCGCAGGTGGTGCTGAGGTCAGAATGGTCGGATGTGTCGAAGACGGCGGAGACTCGAGGTGGTTGCGAGGCTTGGATGACAAGGAACGTGGAAGCTTCTCGGAAGGTGCAGGAGGGGCATTTTGGTGAATACGCAAAGCTGCACTAAAGGAAGCGGATCATGGATAAAGCACTAGAGTTGGTGGAGGCTTAGTGGGTAAAGAGAGAATCAAACCCATTAGTGGGAGGCTATAAAAGGAGGGTGTCTTCTGCATGGTCTTCATGTCTTTGGGGGCTTGGTTTTGCTTTGCATCACTTTTGCTTTAGTTGTTATAGTTGTGAGGAGAGGGCAGCATGTTGTGAGCATGCAGTAGAGGCAAGACTCTGAGTGTGTGCATGTGTTTTTGAGAGAACCATGTAGCTTAATCCCTTGTTTCAATGTACATGCGTATGGGGACGTAGTTTTTTGTATCTCTTGCAATCATGTACGGAATTGGTTTGAGTTTGTGCCTTATTGTGATGGATTTTGGTCTCTTTCGATGCTTTTGCTCTCTCTCTCTGTTGATTTCTCGTTTTTTGCGTTCTTGAGTTGTTTCTTGTTGAGAAGGGTCAAAATGGGTTACTCTGTGATGGAAAAAGGTTCCAAGATCATTTGATCAGTTTTTCCCAAGAGCAAATCAATTTCAATCTCAGATTCCTTCTCTCAGTCTCCTCTGTTCATGGATTTTCTAGGGTTTTGAGTCAGGGGATTCTTGGCCCCCTTTGTTTCCCTTCTTTAAGAAGTCTGAGATTTGGTCTGGAAAGTCCTTAGATCATTTCTAATCAATTTGCAAAAGGACTTATGGAAAGATTGCATAAATCGAGAGGAATCTGAAAAATTGACTCTTCTTTTCTCCATTTTCAGATTTCAGGCCAAATCCAAATTTCTTGCTCTCTAGTTAAGTTCTTTTGGTTCTTAGGGCCCTGCTACTATTTAAATCAAGTCTTTGCTCTATTGGGCGGAAAAGATCAGAGAATTCCATCAATTTATCTTGAAATGAGCAAAGCCTGAATTTTTCAGAGGGCTGTCGGGGTGCTGGCTGGGCTGGACCAGTCAGACCGGTTTCTGAACTGCAGTCAGACCGGATAATACGGGGCGGTCAGACCGGTGGTGTAAGACCGGTCAGACCGGCATTGTATGGGCGGTCTGACCAGCCCATACACACCGGTCAGACCGGCCTGAGGGTATAGGCACTACTTTCTGAGGTGTTCTTCTGCAGCTAGCTTCACTTGATTTTTTCGGTGTCATTTCCTCAGGTGTTTGTCCATTAGACCACCAGTGAGCTTCTACTTCATCTTCATAGCTTCTTATAGCTATTGGAGATAAAAGTTGAGCGGGGGTACTTGTGGGGAACAAAATTTTGAGAGCGACATTCACCCCCCCCCCCCTCTGTCACCAACTTCGATCCAACAATTGGTATCAGAGCGAGGTTGGCTCTATATTTGATCTTAACCGATCTTGAGCGAGGTTGGGAAATAGCTGAATCCAACTCAAGACCAAGAATTTCAGATTTGCGACAAAAACTGAAAACTACAGAGAGCAGCCCAAAAATTCAAATTGCCATTCCATCTCTGTCACCAACTTCGATCCAACAACTCAAGAACGAAAAAACAAGAAATCAACAGAGAGAGAGAGCAAAAGCATCGAAGGAGATCAAAATCCATCACAATAGGGCACAAACTCAAACCATTTCCATACATGATTGCAAGAGATACAAAGAACTACGTCCCCATACGCATGTACATTGAAACAAGGGATTAAGCTACATGGTTCTCTCAAGAACACATGCACACACTCAGAGTCTTGCCCCTACTGCATGCTCACAACATGCTGCCCTCTCCTCACAACTATAACAACTAAAGCAAAAGTGATGCAAAGCAAAACCAACCCCCCAAAGACATGAAGACCATGCAGGATACACCCTCCTTTTATAGACTCTCACTAATGGGTTTGATTCTCTCTTTACCCACTAAGCCTCCACCAACTCTAGTGCTTTATCCATAATCCGCTTCTTTTAGTGCAGCTTTGCATATTCACCAAAACGCCCCTCCTGTACCTTCCGGGAAGCTTCCGCGTTCCTTGTCATCCAAGCCTCGCAACCACCTCGAGTCTCCGCCATCTTCGACACATCCCGACCGTTCTGATCTCGACACCACCTGTGCCTAGTCCGGTCACCTCATGTCTCGCCACGACTCCGCCTCGACGTCCTGCGGCCTTCACAGACAAGAAACACATCACATAGCACCGCTCGATACATATAAACACAAATAGCATTACAGAGTAATCTTACTCATGAAACAGTCCAAAACCTATCGAATCACAAGGATACGCATCCTAAGCCCATACGACCAAGTTTAACTAAGTCCGACCGAAGTCAAATGCACCGTGCAATGACATGGTCCGAACCACACAAACCAAACTCGACTTTCCTAGACCAATGTCAATTTCTCATCACACACATGGGGTCATCTCCACATGGTCCATCACATATTTTCAAATTTAAATTGTTAGGATGTTACACCACTTGAGTTGTCCCATGTGCCATGTCAGCATGCCACATCATCTACTACATGTTGTGAAAGGTCACCTTGCTACCACAGCCTTAAGTGCCACATGCCATGCCATGTGTCATGCCATGTCAGCCTAGCAGCCACGTCAGCAAAGCCTGTTCGCACGTGCATTGTTCCATATGCCGAGTTGAGAGACCATGTGGAGGTGACCCCGTGTGTGTGATGAGTAATTGATGCGTGTTCCGAAAAGTTTGAGTTTGATTTGGTTGGTTCGTGCCAAATCGGTACATGGTGCAATCTGGTTCAGTCGGACCTGGTCGAACGCGGTCGGACGTACTTGGGACGCTTGTTTTCTTTTTGACCAGTGGTTTGGCTATTTTGTGTGTAGGTATTTACTTTTAATGCAATTTTGTGTTATCTGTATCTCGAGCGATGCTATGTGATGTGTTTTTTGTCTGTGATGGCTGCAGGACTTTGAAGCGGAGTCGTGGCGAGGCACGGAATGACCGGCCTAGGAACAGGCGGTGCTGAGGTCGGAGCGGTCGGGATGTGTCGAAGACGGCGAGGACTCGAAGTGGTTATGAGGCGTGGACAACAAGAAAAGTGGAAGCTTCCGGGAAGGAACGTGAGGGGCAATTCAGTAAAATTGACTTAGGCTCGCGGAAGTGGATGTGGTTCGAATTAACGGATAAAGCGCTGGTTTATTGGAGCTATCGGGTTGTGAACCCACTAGAGGAAGGCTATAAATAGGAGGGGTTTCTTGGTGATAGGTTTTGAGAGAGAGCTGTGTGTTTCTCTCTCCACGTCTGTGTGTGAGAGAGTTAGGTGTTTTTGCTTTGTGTCTTTCTTTTTGTTATCTGTTGTGGAGTTGGTAGGCGGAGCAGGGATTGGTTTTGCTTTTGTCTGTGTGAGCAGAGAGCATTGAGATGGGTTCGTGAGTTCTTGTTTTCTCTCGAGCGTGTATTCCTCTCTGGATGTAAGATGGGAATGAAATGGTTGTAGTCCCTATAATCATGTAATCATTCATCTCCTTGTATCAATTTGAGATGTTCTTTGTTTGAGTATCTTGAGTTTCCTCGTTTTCTCTGTGTTCTGGCCTTTAGTTCTTCTGCTCTACCTCTTTTGTCTTTTGAGATGAATCTTTGTTGAGTAGCTGAAAATCCTTTTGATATGACTTGGGAATACCTTCAAGGGCTTTTGGCTAATTCATTCCTAAGAGCAAAAGATTGAATCTAAATGTATTTTCATCTCTTTGTCATTCAGTTGCACATCCCCTGTTTGCAATATTGCTAGGGTTTGAAGGCAGGGGAAGTATGGTTTGCTTGATACTCTTGATGAGAAGTGATGTGGTTTGTGTTGTCTAGTTGTGAGATGATTTCCGGTTGTAATCTAAAGCCTCGTGGACAAAAGATACAAGAATGACCAGCAATTTGGAAATTTGTCTCACTCACTGTTCAGGTTTCTGAATTCTACTCAAGTGTTGATTCCTTGGACTCTTTGGTTGTATGCCTTGATTTCTAAGGTCCCCTTGCTATTTAGTTTGCATCTCTGATTCCCTTGGCATGAGTAGAGCAGAAAAGTTCATCAATTTTCTGTTTTCAGTTTTCCCTTAGTATTTACTGTGCCTCTCTGTTTCAGTCGGTTGTCTGTGTTTAATTTCTCTGTTCGGTTTTCAGTAGAGGCAGTCTTCAGCTCTGCAGTTCAGTTTGCTTTCATTCCTGCTGTTTATGGCTGTAGCCTGCAGCTTCTCTTAGCTAGCAATTTTTGGCTCAGGTTTCATGTCTTCGGCTGACAGCAGTCTTCCCTGTTCAGTTCTTGTTATCTGCTCTCAGGTTTTGCTGTTGTCAGTCAGCATCCTGTAGGTTGATTAATTTTTGTTCTTGGCTGCCTGTTAGTTCTCTCTGTTGTCAGCAGATTCTTCAATTTTCACTGTTTTGGTTTCAATCTGCCTTCACTTTTGAATTGCCGACAATTGCTGCTTCCTGCTCTGTTTGCTTTATTTCTGAAATGAGCCGTCAATTATGTTTAGATCTCTGATTCCTTTAGTCTAAAAAGAGCAGTGAGAGTTCAGTTTTTTCTCTGTTTTCAGTTTTACCTGCCGACAGTATTCAGTCATCATTCTGTTTCTCCTAACTACTCATGCTGTTTTCTGTATTTTCTGTCAGCGGTTGGTTGCAATTTTGTTTTCGGCCAGTAGCAGTCTATAGCCGTAGTCTGCATTTTTTGCAGCTTTCAGCCATGATTTACTGCTCTGGTTTAGTTCACTTGATGTCTGTTTTTCAGTCTTTAAAGTTGATGTGTTCAGCTGAGTTTTTGTTGAGTTGGGCAAGTCTGAAAATGCTATATTGACTGCGTTTTGGTTGGGTCTGTTACTTTCAGTTTTCAGCCAGTTAAGACCTTGTTGTTTCCAATCCATTCTATTTCTTCGGAGAAGTTTTTGTCAAGTCTAAACTGTTTTTCTTAGTTTTTGGGCAAGTTGGAACTTGAGGCACCAAGTCATTTCATTTTCTTGGCAAATTTGTTTTCACCTTCCAATGAGCAAATTTAATCTTGCTTCGTAGCTTCTGTAGCTATTGGAGAAGAAAAAGGTGTGAATATTTGGGGTGTTGTTTGAAGGCACCATTCACCCCCCCCTCTGTTGCCATTTCTGATCCTACACGAGTCCACCGTAGACAAGCCTTTCCATGAGCCAAGTTTACAACATAGTAACCTTTTTCAATTTTTCGCCTTTTTCTTTGGATTATATTTTCCGAAAGCCCATTCTTCTCCATCCTAGCTCCAATTAACCCAATTCTTTTTACTAAATCCATCTAAAATTGAGCTCTACCTTTTGATTCTAGTTTTAAAGTATTTGGAGTTCATTTGAATTTTTTTAAATTTATTTTGTGTCTCATTCATTTTCACTCTTGTTAGATCACATATTCGAAGGAGCAGGAGCACCACTATTAGACCAAGAATTGGTAACTAGCAAGGCCAAATGTCAGACCGAGATTTTTTAATCCAGAATCCCTTGTGAAACACCACACTATTCCCTGGATTAGTAGATAGTGCTCATAGGTACATTGCTGCATCATCTCATACATCGCATGAAACAAACTAAACCATAATATTATAAACCAGAGTTTAAGATACTCCACGTCGGGTGACAGTTTACATAAGGGCCGAACAGGCCAAATGTTCATAATACAAAAAACAGTAGCAGAAGCAAAAGTCAAGTAAGACCATCATCCACAGGCAAGCGACTAAGTGGTAAATGAGTGCAGCATATATTATCTAGACCTAGGTAATATATGTGCACACAATCTCCATAAGTCTACTTGTCTAGGACCCGAAATTGAGATATAGCCACCCTAGTTTCCTTCATTGTTTTCTCCATCTGTGGAAGGGGCATCTTCATTAGCGTAGTGGTCTTGGGTTCCTATTTCTCATTTTGGTAATGCGAGTGTGAGCATAAATCCACCGTGCTCTACGAGCCAATACACAATACACAATATGTAACATGCATGGCTTAACAAGGATAGGCTCAGATTATTTTATTTGCTATAAATTGCTTTTAAATATGTTACATAGAAATTTCCTAAGATCTAGTAGTTTGAACTTAAACATAAAGTGTGAAGGAACGCGATAATAGTAGTGATCTAGATTCCATACACCGTTACATGGTTTCTGCACCATATGTTAACATTTTAGCATTATAACCGCTTATCACATCACTGTGCAACACCCAGGGCAACACAAATCAGGGTCTTTCTCTACCCTCCACTTTTCCAATTCCACCCACAAAGTTTTTGAAATAGAACTATATTTAGTTAAGTTCCCATGTCTGCCCTTGACTGTGGGCATGGCTATTCGAATAGTTTTCACTCTGTAGAGTTTGCACACTTTACCCACAAGAGATGACCCACTCATTGCCTCAGACGATTCCTTAGTCATGTGGTTGAGTAGACCATCACAAGGCTGTTACAATGCTTTTTTCCAAGCAGAGTCATATCCGCTAAGGTTTCACTCCCTTTGAGGTATGACCACCCTTCCAGGAGCCTCTTCTTGTGCCATCACGATAGAGGATGTGGCCATCCTTTGCCCGCCCGTGGTCACACGGTGCAACCCATACTAAGTTGATGCAAATTAGTTAGCCCTACCTACAATTTGCCAGTTTGTGGTTGTACTGTTGTACTGTAACATCCTAACTTTTGAATTTTTGAAATCGCGAAAAATTTAAAACTTCTATTTGCATCTTGATGGCATTTGAAACTTTGGCAAGTTCTCATTTGGACTTTTCTAAGTTTTGTGCTAAATAAAATCATAACTGGAAAGAAATCTGAAATACAAACAAGAATTATGATGATAAAAGATACAAAATAGTTTTTGAGAGTTCAAAACTCTAAGAACCAAGATCCAGAAATCAGAATTGAATTGAAAATCATGGAAAACTCAAAATTAATAAATCCTAATGTGAGTTAAAGTTTAAATTATAAATCCAAGTTTTTGAAATTTTGCTTAGGCCCTTCTGCTTTTTTTCCTCCCTGTTCCCTTTTTCCCTCTCATTTTCATATGGGCCCACTCCTCTCTTCCCTCTCTCCCTTCCTTTTCTTCCTGCGCACGGGCCCGTCTCCTGTTTCCCCTCTCTCCTAACTTCAATCAAAGGCTGAAGCCATTTCCTCGCCTTGGCAATCGAAGCCCATAGCCCGTCCAACCGCAGCAGCCAACCTTCGCGCCGTGCCTCCTTCGAACCGACGGTTGCAGGTAGGCCTCGCACTCGTGTCATAGGGGCCCGCCCCACCAACTCCTAACAACCGCGCGCGTCAACACCAACTGCTCGGCAGCCTCACTCCGTCTCGTCGATCTGCCACGGAGACCAGCCTTTTCGACCGGGCGATTGCACCGGTTAGACCCAGAAATTCACCGCCTCGCCTGACTGCCTCCATCAACTGCAGGGCACTCCTACCCCCGTTGCCTCCCCCTGTTCTAGGCGTCACAGCGCAGAGCCTGCGTCAGCCGACGTCGACCGCTCTGAAGCCGTCCGTCTACTCCCATCATCATTGTGCCTACCCCGCACAGCCCTATCCCTCCACCACCCCATTCCCATGCTCTGCGATGCCTACTCCCTGACCCGAGGTTGGATCCCTAGCACTGTAGCCATATGACCGCCACGCCCATGCTTCGACCGCTCAACTGCCCCCCATGCCGCCACCACTTTTCCTCGGCTATAAAGCCTCGCCCGGGGTTCCCGATCACTCCACACCACCCCATTAAGTCTTCCACTCCGAGGAATTAGCCTCTCGAGCACCCCGGCCCGCCAACACCTTTTTCTTCCCCAAGTTAGGCCAAGGAAGCCATCAGCCGATTGCCGCCGCTGGAGTCCAATTCCTCTCTACGGAGGCGTCCCTAGAGCAGCCCGTCGCCATCCCCGTCGTCAACCGTACTTCCCACCGCCTAATCTGCGCTAGCGCCCAACGCCCACTTCGACCACCACCATCCCTCATCGCCAGCTCATCACCAGTCTCCCCGATCCCCGCTGACCATCGAGGTAGCCTCCCAAGCCCTCTTGGATGCTCCCCTCCTGATTAATTGGTCCCTGGTGCCTTAAGTCGTCATAGCTGTTGTCCCTTGTTTTGCCTCACCGCAGTCCCACGCGTTCGGAGACACGAGCTGCCGTGGTCAAAATAGCGACCACTGTAGGAGTCATGAGGTCTTAGTAGTGATCGAAAAGTACGGTAGCAGCCATAGTCGAAAAACCCGTAGTTGTAAAAGGGGGACCAGGTGGTGAAACGGTTATTTACGACCACATGGTCGATGCTATAACCATACGGTCGAACTTACGACCACGCGGTCGTTTCCGACCCCGTGAGCGGATTCACGACCACGTCGCCATTTACGACCATGCGGTCGGGTACTCGATCACATTTAAATCTCATAGGCGTAGCTCAATACGACCACATAGGAAGTCTACCGACCACGTTCACCCTGTCACAATGTGGTCAAAGCACCCTCCGACCATGTTCACTCCCTCACAACGTGGTCATAGAACCTTACGACCACGTCTACAAGTACTGGGTTGTGCCCAAGTTATCTACAACCGCTCAATGTCGTATACGACTGCTCAGAAGCACTTACAACCACTGATAGCCACTTACGACCACCCTGAGTCTTTACGACCGCTTGGAAGCATTTATGACCACTCACGGTTGTTTACGACCGCTCACAGTCGTTTACAGCTGCTCTGTGTCGTTTACGACCCCTCCGTGTCGGTTACGACCACTCCGTCTCGTCTACGACCACTCTAGAGCCATTACGACCACCTAGGGTGATTTACGACCACTTCATAGCCCTTTACAACCA
Organism: Dendrocalamus latiflorus; assembly: GCA_017311315.1. NCBI lineage: Eukaryota > Viridiplantae > Streptophyta > Magnoliopsida > Poales > Poaceae > Dendrocalamus > Dendrocalamus latiflorus. The sequence goes on along the minus strand of CM029669.1, from coordinate 398,486 downwards.
CCCAAAGTTGTTTACGACCTCTCTGTATCATTTACGACCGCTCCGTGTCTCGTACGACCGCTCAAAACAGCTCACGACCACCCTTAGTAGAACTTTTGACCATTCCGGTCGTTACCGACCTCGCGGTCGTAACCGACCACCCGGTCGCTATGACCACGTGGTCGTAACCGACCACTCGGCCGCTACGACCACGTGGTCCAACCCACGAGCACATTGTCTTCTACGACCGTGTGGTCGAACTCACGACCATGCGGTCGTATTTACGACCACGTAGTCATTGCGACCATGTTGTCGCTACGACCACGTTGTTGTCTCGACCATTGGCTGAGGATCTCGCCTCTCAGACTTTCATCTTTTTCCGAATTTATTCCAACAGAGGGTTTCAACTGACCATAACTAATTCATTTTAACTCTGAACTGAATGAAACAAATTTTTAAATTCATATAAAATCAAAATCTAACCAATGGAACCGAAATCATGTATTTTTGAGTTCATTTGAGTTTTTCTATGAGAATTTGTTTGCTTTGCTGATTTTTTATCCGAATTTTTGCGCACATTAAATAGCGTACGAGGCACAAGAAGAAGAAGCCAAAGCAGCTGCTCTAGAAGTACAGGACCCAGACCACCATGACCAAGGTGAGTCAATACTTTGATCATGTTGAACCTATATTTTCTGCAAATTATCAAATTACATGCTATTATTTTATATGCAAATACATGCTTAATTTAAGATTCTAGTTATATGCCCATTGTTTACCTTGATTAATATTACACCTCCTTTTGGAATAATTGAATTTGTGCACCTTGTCGCCCTAGCAAAAATTATAATAGTAACCTTTCGAAAATAAGTCCGTAATTATATGACATGCTTAGTATTGCTTAGATACTTATAGGCAAGATAGCGCCCAAGCATCACTTTTAATCCTGAGAAAAATTGGTTGGACAGCCATGGTGGTAATGACTGGTGTATGTTGGATATGGTTATTTTATATTCCCAAAAACCTCAAATTGCTTATTTATCTGGGCGAATGGTTCGGGGGTATGGTGCAGGTGTGCACGAGAGTGTGGTTTGTGGTAGAACCGCCCAGATAACCCTAAGGACTGAATCTTGTCATGACTTCCTGTGTAAAATAAGTACAACCACAGGTCTGTAAAGTACAACTTGGCCTAGTAAATTTACCAGACCCTGAAAGTCATCATCATCGATGGAGGAGGTGAGGTAGTGCAAGTGGCGGTCTGTGTGGCGGGCTTGAATGGGACATCCGCAGAGGGTGAGGTTCTGCTGTGGCGTGCTAGCAGTGTGGGTAGCCAGCTGCTAGGCATTCAGAAGGAGAACATCCCGCACAACGTATGGGACCCACCGCAAGTGGGAACGGTCCATAGGGTGAGATGATGGAAGGGGCGAGGTACTTTGAATGGTTACTGTGATGGTTCGCTCAACCGCATGACTAAGGAATTATGCGGAGCAACGAGTAAACTGTCTTTTGTGGGTAAAGTGTGCAAACTCTGCAGAGTCAAAACTATTCGAATAGCCGTGCCCACGGTCAAGGGCGGACATGGGAACTTAACCAGATATAGTTCTATTTCAAAACAACTTTGTGGGTGGAATTGGAAAAGTAGAGGGCAGTGGAAAGCCCTGATTTGTGTTGCCCTGGGTGTCGTCCCAGTGATAATGTAAGCGGCTATAACACTGAAGGTCTAGCATATGGTGCAGAGACCATGTAATGGTGGATGGAATCTGGATCGCTATTATTATTGCATTCTCTTACACAATATGTTTTTGTTCAAAACTGCTAGGTCTCAGAAAATTTCTATGTATTATATTTCTAAATAATGACAATACTTCTCACAAAATAAAGTGTCAGGAAGAATAAATAGAGTCGTAAGAAAAGAAGATGGCTGCTTGTGGTAAACACATAAAGATGTTGGTGGATTCATGTCGATCATAGAAAGAACATGGCAGTGTACACGCTAGGTAGATAAATTGGTGGAGCCTAAATGAATAGATAGGCTAGATATATGATTTAAATGATTTTTGGGGAATTAGGGAGTGCAAAGGTAATTGTTGGATTACGGCACTGATAACTAATATAAATTATAGGAAGATGTTAACAATATTGGGATCAATAGAATCGGTTACTAGATGAGTCAATTGAATTTTTGGGAATTTAGAGGTATGATAACAATTCTTGGAGTATAACTTGATTAATGATATTCTTGGTGGATGTATACTAGTGAATTGTAAATTTGATCAAGGATATTCTTGGTGGAGATATCCTAGTGAATTAGTTAGAGATAGATAATGGATAATAAAGTTGATTATTGGAATAGCAAATTATGGTTTTGGATCAAATACAGAAAGGATTGAATTGTTAGAAAGTCCTGAAACGAATGATTTCGGTGGATTAAATAAATGATAACACTTGCTGTTTGGAGTCTTAGGCAGCAATGAGTGTATGGTCGGTGGATCAGATAAATGATGTCATTAGTTGTTTGGAGTTTTAGGCAGCAATTGATCGGTGGATTATATAAATTATGATACTCATGGTTTGGGGATTTAGGTAGTAATTGATTGGTAGATTGTATAATTGATGATATTCGCTGTTTGGAGTTTTAGACAGCAATCAGTATAGAAAGTGTATTTTGGTGGATTAAGTCAATTATGGTAATCGCTAGGTTGAGTTTAGGCAACAACAATAACACTACGATTAAATAATAATAATGCTCCTAAAAGCGATTTATGGCAAATAAAATAACCCGAGCCTCTCGTTTGATAAGCCTTGCATACTGTTTATTTGCATTCTGTGTATTGGCTCGTGGAGCACGGTGGTTTGTGCTCACACTCGCTTTCACAACAAATCCAGAATCAGGAATCAGATCACTACGCTTCAGCAATACTTTTGGATCATAATGGTGAAGAAGATGAAGATGTCAAGAGCTAGGTCGCGAACCTCCAGTTGGCTGCCTGTGGGCAAGTCCTGAGGGTCCCACCTGTGTGCTTCGTTTCCGCTGCTGCATTTTATTGATTTCGGCCTAATTGGCCCGTGAGTAAGTTTACTATTATATTTACGCTTTCGCATGATATGTACTTTGATGAACTGAACTGTAATCTTTGAGCACTATCTACTGATCCAGGGAATAGTGTGGTGGAATCACAAAGGAGTCCGGATTGTATAATCTGGGCCCTTACATATACACTGGGAGGTTATCACAAGATTCGGTCCTTAGGGTTATCTGGGTGGTGCTACCACTAGCCACACTCTCATGCACCACTACACCACATCCCCAAACCATCCACCCAGATATTTAAGCAAGTTGGGGTTTTTGGGAACATAAAATGTCCATGTCAAAATATAACAATCAGTTTCTCATGATTTAAAAGTGATGCTTGGGGGATTTTGGTGCCCTCGATTATCTAAGCAGTACTAAGTAGTGGCGTATAATTACGGACTTAATTTTGAAAGTTGTACCATTATAATTTTTGCTAAGGTGACAAGGGTCAGATATTCAAGTATTCCAAATGAGTGTAATATTAACAAGTTCATCCATGGGAATATAACTAGAAGCTGGAAATCAATACGAATTTTGCACATAAAATAACAGCATGCAATTTGATAATTTAAAATGGAATTAATTTATAGAAAATGTAGGTTCAACATGATCAAAGTATTGACTCGCCTTGGTCACAGTTGCCTTAGTCTTGATCATCGAGCGTTGCTTCAGCTTCGGCTTCTTCCTCCTGGGCCTCATATGCTAGTTTTACGTTGCACGAAAATTTGGATAAAAATTAGCAAACCAAACAAATTCTCACAAAAATTCAAATGAGCTTTAAAATTTATGGTTTCAGTTCCATTGAATAGAGGTTGAATTTATATGAATTTAGAAATTTGTTTCACTCAATTTGGAGTTAAAATGAATAAGTTATGCCCTTTTAAAGTTCTCAGTTTAATTAAATCCGAAAAATAATAATATCTGACAGGTGGGACCCACAGCAGGTTTTTAAATTTTTCTTTTTATTTTTATTATCTTTCCTCCGTGTCTATGATAGGTGGGGCTAGGTATTATTTAATTTTAAAAGGGATGGCCCACATGTCAGTGAGTGCTCTTCATTAATTAATCATGATTAGCTTTAATGCCCTGTCTTAACGTTAATTAATGAGTGTCTTAAGTTAATCACTCTCTCTCCTTCTTCACTCCACATCCTCCCTCTGGCCGAAGAACAGCGAGCTTGCCGCCGGCGGAGGGAGCGGTGGCTAGCCATGAGCATTCCAAAATAGGATGCTCATGCCCGTGCGCACGACTGGGCTCGGTCCCACTGGCCAATTTGGCGGTGGTGGCGGTCGACGGCGACCAAGGGCGACGGCGGAACAGGGGAAATGGAGTTATGGTGGCGCACGACATGGAAGCCCAATTAACTCATAAGAGAGTATCACGACGAGCTCAGGAAGCTACCTCGGGGGTCAGCCTGGCTCAGGAATGGCTGTGGTGGTTCGGCGGCGTGAGGCGGCGGTGAGCAGAGGGGGTGCACGGTGTGGGCTCGGCTCAAGCCGCGAGAGGTCTGGCCGACGGCGGGGATGGCGTTGCCGGGCTCCGAGGATGCTCTGGTGGGGCTGAATTGGACCATGGTGGTGCCAATCAGTGGTTTTCCCCTTGGCCGGTGTTGAGGAAGAAGAGGTTCACCGACGAGCTGTGAAGCGTGAGAAACCGATTCGGGGAGGTGGAAGATGGAAGGGAGTGGTGTGGTGCGAATGGAGGCCCGTACGGGGTTTTATAGCCGGCCGGGGAGGGCTGGCGATAGGCGGGCGGCCGTCCAGTTGTGTCCGTGTCAGGTGGCGGTGATAGAGTAGTGACACTATAGCACTCATGACCGGGTGTGACTGCACACTGCAGTGATAGCGGCCTGGCGTCACACTGACCGAGGTAGAAGCGATGGGACGGGGAGTAGTGGGCGGCGGTGCGGATACTGTGGGCGGTGGTGGGAGAACTGTGTGCGACGGTCATTTCTCTCGAAGCGCTGACTGGGGCAACGCAACAGAACGGAAAGCGGTGGGCGGTGGTGGAGACTGTGGGCGACGGCGACCGAGGATTTCGCAGGGATCGGCAAGGAGGCAGACGGCGACAGAGCGGCGAGGCGAGTCTTAGGCGTTGTCACATGAGTGGAGGGAGAAGAAAGGGGTGAGGTGGGCCGGCTTGGGCCAACTCGGCCAGGCCAAAGTTTCTCTCATTTATTTATATAATTATGTACATGTGTATATATATACATCCATTTTCATATTTTTGTTCATTTATTAATTTACTTATTTTTATTCCTTTATTGCTAGCCTTACCTTTGCATTTATTTATTCATGTAATATGGTACATATTTAGGTATACTTATTTTATTCATTTAGTATGGTGCATATATATATATATTATTTATTTACCTTTGTTTAGTACTATTATTATTACTAAGCCCAAAGTAAATTTAAATTTTTGGATTCAAATTACACCCCTCCCCTTTGATGGATCATCTTTTTAGATTCGATTTTAAAATAAAATTTTCTATTATTTTCACATTTCCTTCTTGGCTTTCTATTGGTTTTATTTTTCATAATTTCTCCAATTATTGGAACCTCAACAAAAATTCAAAGAAACACCATTAAAATCCAAATATCAAAAAAAATTTCTAAATAATTCAAGGGCTACACATTTTCAAATTCAAATTTTCGGGATGTTACACTAAGGCAAGTCATGTCCTTTGTCATGTTGAACCTAGTTTTCAAATCTATTATATATTATTTTGTTTTAAATTATTATGGATTGCTATTTTGTTATAAAACCTTTGTACGTGGTAGTTAATGACCTATTTGAGTAATTCATCCTTAATAATTCAAATGCCAGATTCCATTGTCACCATAGGATTGGTAATTATCTACTGATACAATACTAGCTGCCACATGGGTTGTATGTTTAAATTACTTAACCATGCTTACTATAGTACGTTGGGATCGTCATCACATGTGGTTAATTAATTAATTTTGACTTAAGGAGATATCGAATCATGGTGGTTTACCATAGTTATAAAATTTGTATACTGTGACATGGATAGTGTCATTGTTGTTGGTTACACAAAATAGTTTTCACTTGGGCGAATAATCGTGCAGTAAAGGGGGTGCACTTTGCACATTGTGTGTGGATGTTTCACTTAGGTAATGTCTAAGGATGATGGCAAGGGAGCCTTGGTGTGGTGGGAGGATGGAGGGACCTCAGTGTTGTGGGAGGGCACGACGGTGAGCACAGGAGGGAACCAGGGCGAGGATGCAATGGAGGGTAGGTGGGCGCATTGGTGAGTGGAGTGCGCAGTGTTGGGTCAGAGCCGTGATGCGCGTGAAAGAGGAGCAGGAGATGGGAATATCAAAGGGAGGAAGAGGAGATCAGTTGTAACAAGATGTTAGAGGGAGATCGTGGGCAAGATGGTGGAGTGGTTAGGAGAAGAGGGTTTGGTGTCGGTATGAGGCGGTGAGGATTGGGATTCGAGGAGGAGAAAGATGACATGAGCGATGGTTCGGTAGGAGGCGAGGAGGGAGGCCCATGAGTCAGCGTAGATTTTTTCTGAGGGATAGCGAAGGGGAGAACATATCACCAATTCATGCTTTTAAGGAGTGTGTGTGTGTATATATAATATAAATAACAGGGGCACCATGGTGCCCAGGCTCCATGAGTAAGACTTTCCATCTATGAGTGAGATTTTCCATCCATGAATAAGACTTTCCATCCATGATAATGACTCCCTTTCCATACTATTGTACTAGCACGCATCTAAAAGCAATCCAAAGGCAGAGAGGCTTGGTGCCCGGGCACCCAGGTGTCCCATTTCAGCGTCCTATATATATATATATATATATATATATATATATATATATATATATATATATATATATATATATATATATATATATATATATATATATATATATATATATATATATATATATATATATATATATATATATATATATAGTATAAATAACAGGAGTTGGTGCCTAGGCTCCATGAGTGAGACTTTCCATCCATGTTAATCACTTCCTTTCCATACTATTGTACTAGCACGCATCTAAAAGCAATCCAAAAGCAGAGAAGCTTGGTGCCCCATTTCAGCATGCTATTGACTTTAACACTCCTAACGACAGCTCATGGAATTCGATGAAAGTGCATTCAATATTGACAAACTCACTGAAGTTAGAGGAAAGCTCTCCCAATTATTGATGGCGGAGGTCATAAACTAGAATTAAGAGTTCAACCTCGGCAATGATGATTAGATGTTCAACATTTGATACAATTGTAATCACTCAATTGTTCTTAATCAAACAATTCATTTAGTTGTTTAATTCATTTGTGATATATGTGTTATGATTGTCGTGTGCTATATAAGTGATCTATTTACTTGTTTTCAGAAGGCATGGCAAGCAATTCCTGAGGTTAGCCGAAAAATAGGAAATAGACGGTTTGTAACACCAAACCGTCTATTATATATGACATGTCACAGACGGTTTTTGGTATTAGCTATCTGTGATATGTAAGATATCACATACATCTATGATTAAGAACCATCTATGATATATAAATATCACAGGGAATTATAGGCAGATATCACAACATCTTAACAGGAGGTCCTTGCTTCACCTCAATACCCTCGCCGACATCGGAGCCATTCTAACGCTTGTATCGGGATGCTTTGCACACCGGACAAATATGTAATTTTGCATACTATTTATGTTGGAGGATACAATCAGTTGGATATGCATGTATTCTTTCTACTTCTATTTTCAATGAACAAAGAACCTTCTTGGTTTGGTAGGTGTCACATCCCAAATTTTCGCTCTCTAAAAAATATAATTTCAAATTAATTAATTTAAAGTATTTGAACTTTATTTGGATTTATCTAAATTTTATTTCAAAATCTAAATCAAATTTAATCCTCAACCTCTCTACTCGGCCATCACGTGTCGCTCCCTGATTCAATCCATCCTCGCCCGGTTTAATCTCAGCCACCCGCATTCACTTACCCCTTCATTTTAATCCGATGACCCTGATTTCTCTTTCGCCTTGTGGCATTCATCCGACCATCTGCTCCTTCCTCCTCTCTCTTCTCTCTCGCCGCCAGCCCAACCCCTCATGTCAGCTTCTTCTTTCTCCTTGCCTCCTTCAACCTTCCACCGCTAGCATTCATGCCCTACCCGATCTCTTAAATTTGGCTGTTTCTTCTCGTTAGTCGAGCATTTGCTACAATTGAAAGCCTAATCACTCCCGCAATCAACCTCCACCATTTCTCCACTTTAAACCCCGCCTATATCCCTCTTTACTCGTCCTTGCGCCGACCTTAACTCTGGTGTAACCGATAACCGTTCGTCGCCTCTACCTTCGTCAGACCCATGCGCGCATCCCCGCCCCTCACCGAGTGAGTCCACTGCCGAAGAGCCTTGCCGCAAACGCCCTCACTTTGCCATCCCTGCATCCTCGTCGCCGGCTACCACCGAGAATTTCCGAGTGTCGTGCCAAGGTGCACTTAACTCCCCGTGTCCTCCTCCTCTCGCGCACCCCTCGCCGACCCCAGCAGCGTCGTCATCCGCTGATGCCCTCGGTCCCCGTGTGCCACCTCAGCAGCCGTGAGCTACGCAAGTGCTACGCGAGCCGCGTGCCACCTCAGCCTTCTCCCCGATCAACGGACCCAGTCCACAAAAGCCGGTCACATCTGTCAGTGAATAAAACCCTTTTTCTGGTGAAAAATAATTCGGCCAGAAAATCGAAATCCTTGCTGACATCACCCTGACATATAAATCCCTTTTCCCATAGAAAAATAATTCTTCTGAAAATCATTTCCCTTGATGACATCATAATCTGATTTTTCAGTTCAAAAATAATTCCAGAAAATCAGATTATTCTTTTTCTCTCCTCTTAAACTTCCAAACGCTTGTATTTCTTCATTTTAATTCCGTTTGAGCCCATTCAAATTTCTAAACTCATCAAAAATTCCAGTCTATCCATTTCTATCCTCGTTTCAATTTTTTGGAATTGTTGAATTTATTTGATTTAAATTAAAGCTTAGAAAGTAAAAATATTTTAAATGGCTAAAATTTACCTCAAATAAATCCAAAATTATTTTATTTAGTCTTTTCGTTTTCCAAGGATTTTTGTAGAATTTTCTTGAATTTTTGTCGAATTTATTTTATTTTATTTTTGTTTTGGGAGAGAAATATATTATTTTATTTCCTGTTTTCTCTCTCCTCGCTTCATCTTCCTCACGAACGTGCGTTTCGTCCAGAGCATGGCCACCATGAACGCAACTTTGAAGCTCTCATATCTCTTGATTTCCTCAACGGTTGTTAGCAAAATAAATTGCATTCAACTCCTCTCATCAAACTCGTTCATTTCCCTACCGTTTTCCCCTCATTCATGAGCCGTTTCGCGAGAAATTAACCCATGCCATTGATGGACATGGTCTCTTGATCTCCCATCTCGGACCTCCCCCGCCCCTATAAAAGGGAGCACCGTGAGCCCCTCCTCATCCTCACTCAACCCCGAAAATATCAAGTCCTCACTCCTCTTCTCTTGGGCGCAATCGGAGTTTTTTTTTGTTCCAAGCGGCGTTCTTCGGCTTATTGCGCCTCGTCCGGTGGAGTCCCGCCACTTTTGAGCACATCCCCGGATTCGTCTCGTCGCGTTCTACGCGGTGCTCACCTCTCCTTCACCGGAACTTCGCCGGAGCACCATCGCCACCGTGGGCCATAGCGCGTCGTCGTTCCTCGCATCGCCACCGGCCGTCCGTGCATGCCCGACCAAAACCAAGGTGAGCATCACGTCCCCCACGTTCTACTCTTCGTTTCGCCGCAAGCCTTGCATGTTAATTCCTCTCCGTTTGACCGGATTGTCGATGTCAGCCTGTCGGCTACATAAAAGCGTGTCCACCGCGTTTCACTAGTCCGTTGGCCGAGCCGTCTACACCGTTGAGTTGGCCTCGATGCGTTCTACACCGTGCTCTCTTCCATTTGTCCAAAACCCTTTCCTAAATTTTTGACCCCGACACCTTGCCATGGCCGCAAATGGCACTTCGCATCCCTGCCTGTCCGGGAATGCTTTCAACAATCCGTTCGTGTCAAAACGTGCCAAACTATCCCAGGTGGCTACGTTTCAGACGGTTTTGGATTCGCTCTACCGAGCACGAAGATATTGAGTTTTTCGTGTTTCGGTACCGTCGTTGTTCAAACGACGATTGCGTCGCCTCCGGTGAGTTTTCGGCTTAGCCGATATTTTTCCTAGCTTCGCCTCACTGCGTTCTAGGCCGTGCTCACCTTACTTCTCCTTGTCCCTTTCCTGAAAATTATTCTTCTCTCCACACCTTATGTCGTTGTCGCCGTACACGTCGTCATCGTGCTCCGTTTGACGTGTCGTCACTTCCTACATGTGCCTCGGGTCCTTAGCAACCCATTTTGCTAGTTGGCTTCACCCCTCGTGCTTTTTCTCATCGACGCCACGCCAAAACACCAAGAGTTGTTCTTTCGTTTCTTTTTCCAGAATTTTCTGATCCGCTAATTTTCCAATCGCTCATTCTCCTCCGTCCGAACTCTGAATCAAGTGATTCAACTTTCTAAATTCATCTAAATTCATATTCTATCTCCCAGCATATATTTTATAAATTGTGGATTTTATTTGGATTTTATTTGAGTTTTGTTTTTGGTTTCTTTTGTTGTGGTTCTTCGCGTAGATTTCGACGATTCGAGAGAGTACGACTTCGGCGCTTCGCAGCAGAGCTTCGCGCAAGAAGGCAAGTCTCCTTTGACCATCTTGCTCCTATGTTTTGAAAATAGTTTTTGTAGTTATTTTAAATTATTGCATGGCTATGTTATATAAAGTGATAATTTAAGTTTAGAAAATTTAGTTAAATGCCAACCTCGTTATGCCTTCCTTTGGAAATTGTTTACCATGTACCCTTGTCAACTTAGGATGATTTTTGGCTCAATAATGAGTTATTATTATTCTTGTTAAATTTAGAATACTAGCAAATGCTTAGTTTAGCTGATAAATGTAAAAATGCTCATATGAGAAAATGGACAATAAATGTTTTGGATTTCATGATTTGTTTGAAAAGTGGTAATGGATGTTACCACTGTAATTTCAAAATAAAAATGAAGTTGAAAGTAAAAATTGACGAGGGTGGATGGAATGCTTGGCTGGTGCGGTTTAGCACAAGAATTTTTGGGTTTGTGAATGAGCCACCCTGGTCGTTTAAGGACCGACGCTTGTGTTTGTCCAAACTGAGCAAAACAGTGCAACCACAAGTCTATATGGGTACGACCTAGCTAACTAACCTATAAAGGTGTAGTTTAGATATCACCAGTGGTGTATTGAGTGCCAGGGTGTACTGGTTACTCATAGTGAGGGACAGGGTTTACTGTACTCATACGGCGCAAGAGGGGGCTCCGACTCGTGGATTCGAGTTGTGGTGAAACCTTAGCGGGTGGTATCTAGCTATATTGGAGTAGGTGAAAGGCTTTGTGATATTTTATCTGGGTCTCATGCCAAAGGAAGCATGTTGACTATTAAGATAATTTATCTCTTGTGGGTAAAGTGTACAAACTCTGCAGAGTAAAAACTATTCGAATAGCCGTGCCCACGGTCAAGGGCGGGCAAGGAATGCATTCACATGGTAGAAGTTTGATTTTGATTTCAAAATAAAATGGTTTGTCAAACTCGGGAGTGGTGTAACTCTCGTGATTTAAATCTGGTGGTGTAACTGGATCAGGTGGTTTAACCTGAGTTTTGAAAGTTGGCAGATAGCCTGAGATTTTAGTGTTGGTGGTTTAACCTTCACTAAGTTATTTATCTAATTTCATTTATGAAAAACAAGATGTTTATCAAATGGCCTTTGAAGTAATTATGTAGATTTGAAATAAAATGCTGATTTTCGCAAAAGAACCATATAGCATTCCTTTGTTAAGCCCTGCATCTATGCATCTTTCCCAAGACTTGCGGAGTACATTCATGTACTCATGTGCTACACTTCAAATTAACTCTCAGAGGAGATCGAAGCTCAAGGGGTGGACTACGACTACTTCGTGGATGGATTCGTCGAAGGCTTTTCGGAGAACTAGGTTGCGTTTCCCCAGTCAATTGCCTGTGGCGTATTGATGGGTTTTGCTTTAGTTTCTTTTTGCTTCTGCTGTAATTTTCTTTTTGGTGTGAGGTCTTAAAACCTCATTTGTAATAAAGACTTCGAGGTCTGTAATCTCGATTATGATAATAAAGCGTTGTTGGCAATGTATCATCTTTTCTGTTTGAACTGTGTGTACTAGCGTTGATCTGGGACTAGTACTGTAATGCACAGGAGGTCCAGGAGTTTCTACTCCGGGGTCTCACAGAGTTGGTATCAGAGCCAATTTGACTGTAGGGCGTAACCTAGTTAGAATGGTCGTTATTAGAAAAGCTTCAAATTTTATTTTATAAAATAAAAATTTAATAATGTGCTATTCTCATCTTTTCTCTTCTTTCTATCCTTACCTTCGTCAGGATATTCTATCTTATCTATATGTTTGCTCACTTTTAAGAATGGTAATTGTATCCACTTTCCTTTCTAATTTCTATAGATGGGTTAGAGAGATCAAGTCTGTGAAGCACCCAGAGGACCGTGTCGTCATGAAGATTTGAAGAGTAGTTCCTTTGTTTATAGTACCCAAGTAAAGCTCTACGATTTTAGAACGCTTATGTATATTGCTTGTTGGTGTTAGATGGACTATACCAAGTCTTTGTGTACTTGTAGTACAACCATCTTTAAAAACTATTTTTGTTTTCGAGCTAAGTTTCTCCTGGTTGGAGTTTACTTCTCTCTTGTGTGTTTGTTTGGGATGTTATTTAGTTGTTCCCCAACCTCTTACCTATGCTACTTCCCTCTTACCTTGTGCTAATCCTCGTTGCTGCTTCAGATGGTGCAAGTTCCAAATTCTTCTATAGTAGTCCAAGCTTGGAAAATATTTGAGAACTAAGAATATATGGAAGATCACTAAATTTACGGAAAGTACTCTTATCAGGAAAGTCATCCTAATTCTTAGATGTCAAGTTAGGTAATTTGAAGGATTGTTGCTAGTGTGATATATTTGGATTTAGAATTGACAAGATTGGATAATTCTTGGGTGATTCGAAAGTAATAAAGGTATATTTGCAGATACCAATGGATTATGAATAAATATGAAAGTTGTAACACTTGTGGATTGAATAGATCTTAGAAATGATCACATTATTGAACTTGGTGGAGCTAATTAGATCATGGGGAGTGTCCAAACTTAGTGCCTTGGATTTATTATCTTGGATTGAAAGGAGTAATTGGATGTAAAACAAGATTTTAGTTGAAGGATTTATTTGTGATCATTGGAGAATTAATATTAATAATTTGATATAGTAAAGGTGGAAATTAAAAGATTGGATTATCATAAACAATTTATCACATCAATTTTGTCTGATTTGGTTGAATCATGAAGAGCGGATAAATTTTGTGGAATTAATTGATTATCATAGTTTGGTGGACCTATTGATGATGAGTGGATACCAGTGCAATTCTGGAAGATAATACACTTAGATATCTGGTGGATTACTCTTGTCATTGCAAAGGGGATATTGATTTGAAACTCGTGGATTTATCAGATCGTTGAAAGATAACTGGATTTTAATTTATGAGATTGAATATATCATTTAAGGATGATCGAAGGCTTAAGTTTGGTGGATTTAACTCAAATATGGAAGATAGATTGTTCGATAAGAATTAATTGTGGTACTCAGATTCACTCAAATTTGGTGGAACCAAAATGATGGTTTTCGAGAAGTTGATTTTGGTGGATTAATCTTATCATCGAAAAGTGGGTTCTGATATGTTGATTTGAAATTTGTGGATTTATCATATCATTGTTAGATAATTGGATTTTAATTTATGAATTGACTAAATCATTTAATGATGTTCAAATGGTTAAGCTGGAGGATTTAAATTAATTATGGGAGTTATGAATCTATTGGATTAGACAAGGATCATAAAGTATTGGTGGAAATCACAGATTACAACATCATTGGATTCTTATTAGAAGAACTCTATGGTTTGCCGTCAAATTCGAATAAGTATAGACAATAAAATTTTATGGGATTATTTGTGGAAACCAATGTGAGATCAACGAGGTGCATTGGTGGTATATGATTCTGCAATGAAGCACCTTTGAAAAGATGAAATAATTATGTCTTTTGTCGGATGAACACTAGAAGTTAAGCCCTTTTGATGGAATTTTGAATTAATCAATATGATAAGGGCAAATGAAGTTAGCACAGAGATTATAGGCGACTGGAGATGTATTTTCCGATTTGTAGTTGTCTTCCATATATCTCAATTAAAGGAATGCTTCAGAGTACCAAAAATAAAACAAGTCAAAATCAAAGAGCCAGCTGAACATCGAACAAGAGACAAGAATATCGAGCTCTACAAAGTATAGTGAAGTATCTTTTCAGAATCAGAAGCAACTTGGGAGTGTGAAGATGACCGAAGAGCCGAGTTTTCCTCTCCTTTCTTTTTCCTAGTCCGTCCGAATCTCGGGGACGAGATTCTTTCTAAGGGGGGTAGGTTTGTCACATCCCAAATTTTCGCTCTCTGAAAAATATAATTTCAAATTAATTAATTTAAAGTATTTGAACTTTATTTGGATTTATCTAAATTTTATTTCAAAATCTAAATCAAATTTAATCCTCAACCTCTCTACTCGGCCATCACGTGTCGCTCCCTGATTCAATCCATCCTCGCCCGGTTTAATCTCAGCCACCCGCATTCACTTACCCCTTCATTTTAATCCGATGACCCTGATTTCTCTTTCGCCTTGTGGCATTCATCCGACCATCTGCTCCTTCCTCCTCTCTCTTCTCTCTCGCCGCCAGCCCAACCCCTCATGTCAGCTTCTTCTTTCTCCTTGCCTCCTTCAACCTTCCACCGCTAGCATTCATGCCCTACCCGATCTCTTAAATTTGGCTGTTTCTTCTCGTTAGTCGAGCATTTGCTACAATTGAAAGCCTAATCACTCCCGCAATCAACCTCCACCATTTCTCCACTTTAAACCCCGCCTATATCCCTCTTTACTCGTCCTTGCGCCGACCTTAACTCTGGTGTAACCGATAACCGTTCGTCGCCTCTACCTTCGTCAGACCCATGCGCGCATCCCCGCCCCTCACCGAGTGAGTCCACTGCCGAAGAGCCTTGCCGCAAACGCCCTCACTTTGCCATCCCTGCATCCTCGTCGCCGGCTACCACCGAGAATTTCCGAGTGTCGTGCCAAGGTGCACTTAACTCCCCGTGTCCTCCTCCTCTCGCGCACCCCTCGCCGACCCCAGCAGCGTCGTCATCCGCTGATGCCCTCGGTCCCCGTGTGCCACCTCAGCAGCCGTGAGCTACGCAAGTGCTACGCGAGCCGCGTGCCACCTCAGCCTTCTCCCCGATCAACGGACCCAGTCCACAAAAGCCGGTCACATTTGTCAGTGAATAAAACCCTTTTTCTGGTGAAAAATAATTCGGCCAGAAAATCGAAATCCTTGCTGACATCACCCTGACATATAAATCCCTTTTCCCATAGAAAAATAATTCTTCTGAAAATCATTTCCCTTGATGACATCATAATCTGATTTTTCAGTTCAAAAATAATTCCAGAAAATTAGATTATTCTTTTTCTCTCCTCTTAAACTTCCAAACGCTTGTATTTCTTCATTTTAATTCCGTTTGAGCCCATTCAAATTTCTAAACTCATCAAAAATTCCAGTCTATCCATTTCTATTCTCGTTTCAATTTTTTGGAATTGTTGAATTTATTTGATTTAAATTAAAGCTTAGAAAGTAAAAATATTTTAAATGGCTAAAATTTACCTCAAATAAATCCAAAATTATTTTATTTAGTCTTTTCGTTTTCCAAGGATTTTTGTAGAATTTTCTTGAATTTTTGTCGAATTTATTTTATTTTATTTTTGTTTTGGGAGAGAAATATATTATTTTATTTCCTGTTTTCTCTCTCCTCGCTTCATCTTCCTCACGAACGTGCGTTTCGTCCAGAGCATGGCCACCATGAACGCAACTTTGAAGCTCTCATATCTCTTGATTTCCTCAACGGTTGTTAGCGAAATAAATTGCATTCAACTCCTCTCATCAAACTCGTTCATTTCCCTACCGTTTTCCCCTCATTCATGAGCCGTTTCGCGAGAAATTAACCCATGCCATTGATGGACATGGTCTCTTGATCTCCCATCTCGGACCTCCCCCGCCCCTATAAAAGGGAGCACCGTGAGCCCCTCCTCATCCTCACTCAACCCCGAAAATATCAAGTCCTCACTCCTCTTCTCTTGGGCGCAATCGGAGTTTTTTTTTGTGTTCCAAGCGGCGTTCTTCGGCTTATTGCGCCTCGTCCGGTGGAGTCCCGCCACTTTTGAGCACATCCCCGGATTCGTCTCGTCGCGTTCTACGCGGTGCTCACCTCTCCTTCACCGGAACTTCGCCGGAGCACCATCGCCACCGTGGGCCATAGCGCGTCGTCGTTCCTCGCATCGCCACCGGCCGTCCGTGCATGCCCGACCAAAACCAAGGTGAGCATCACGTCCCCCACGTTCTACTCTTCGTTTCGCCACAAGCCTTGCATGTTAATTCCTCTCCGTTTGACCGGATTGTCGATGTCAGCCTGTCGGCTACATAAAAGCGTGTCCACCGCGTTTCACTAGTCCGTTGGCCGAGCCGTCTGCACCGTTGAGTTGGCCTCGATGCGTTCTACGCCGTGCTCTCTTCCATTTGTCCAAAACCCTTTCCTAAATTTTTGACCCCGACACCTTGCCATGGCCGCAAATGGCACTTCGCATCCCTGCCTGTCCGGGAATGCTTTCAACAATCCGTTCGCGTCAAAACGTGCCAAACTATCCCAGGTGGCTACGTTTCAGACGGTTTTGGATTCGCTCTACCGAGCACGAAGATATTGAGTTTTTCGTGTTTCGGTACCGTCGTTGTTCAAACGACGATTGCGTCGCCTCCGGTGAGTTTTCGGCTTAGCCGATATTTTTCCTAGCTTCGCCTCACTGCGTTCTAGGCCGTGCTCGCCTTACTTCTCCTTGTCCCTTTCCTGAAAATTATTCTTCTCTCCACACCTTATGTCGTTGTCGCCGTACACGTCGTCATCGTGCTCCGTTTGACGTGTCGTCACTTCCTACATGTGCCTCGGGTCCTTAGCAACCCATTTTGCTAGTTGGCTTCACCCCTCGTGCTTTTTCTCATCGACGCCACGCCAAAACACCAAGAGTTGTTCTTTTGTTTCTTTTTCCAGAATTTTCTGATCCGCTAATTTTCCAATCGCTCATTCTCCTCCGTCCGAACTCTGAATCAAGTGATTCAACTTTCTAAATTCATCTAAATTCCTATTCTATCTCCCAGCATATATTTTATAAATTGTGGATTTTATTTGGATTTTATTTGAGTTTTGTTTTTGGTTTCTTTTGCTGTGGTTCTTCGCGTAGATTTCGACGATTCGAGAGAGTACGACTTCGGCGCTTCGCAGCAGAGCTTCGCGCAAGAAGGCAAGTCTCCTTTGACCATCTTGCTCCTATGTTTTGAAAATAGTTTTTGTAGTTATTTTAAATTATTGCATGGCTATGTTATATAAAGTGATAATTTAAGTTTAGAAAATTTAGTTAAATGCCAACCTTGTTATGCCTTCCTTTGGAAATTGTTTACCATGTACCCTTGTCAACTTAGGATGATTTTTGGCTCAATAATGAGTTATTATTATTCTTGTTAAATTTAGAATACTAGCAAATGCTTAGTTTAGCTGATAAATGTAAAAATGCTCATATGAGAAAATGGACAATAAATGTTTTGGATTTCATGATTTGTTTGAAAAGTGGTAATGGATGTTACCACTGTAATTTCAAAATAAAAATGAAGTTGAAAGTAAAAATTGACGAGGGTGGATGGAATGCTTGGCTGGTGCGGTTTAGCACGAGAATTTTTGGGTTTGTGAATGAGCCACCCTGGTCGTTTAAGGACCGACGCTTGTGTTTGTCCAAACTGAGCAAAACAGTGCAACCACAAGTCTATATGGGTACGACCTAGCTAACTAACCTATAAAGGTGTAGTTTAGATATCACCAGTGGTGTATTGAGTGCCAGGGTGTACTGGTTACTCATAGTGAGGGACAGGGTTTACTGTACTCATACGGCGCAAGAGGGGGCTCCGACTCGTGGATTCGAGTTGTGGTGAAACCTTAGCGGGTGGTATCTAGCTATACTGGAGTAGGTGAAAGGCTTTGTGATATTTTATCTGCGTCTCATGCCAAAGGAAGCATGTTGACTATTAAGATAATTTATCTCTTGTGGGTAAAGTGTACAAACTCTGCAGAGTAAAAACTATTCGAATAGCCGTGCCCACGGTCAAGGGCGGGCAAGGAATGCATTCACATGGTAGAAGTTTGATTTTGATTTCAAAATAAAATGGTTTGTCAAACTCGGGAGTGGTGTAACTCTCGTGATTTAAATCTGGTGGTGTAACTGGATCAGGTGGTTTAACCTGAGTTTTGAAAGTTGGCAGATAGCCTGAGATTTTAGTGTTGGTGGTTTAACCTTCACTAAGTTATTTATCTAATTTCATTTATGAAAAACAAGATGTTTATCAAATGGCCTTTGAAGTAATTATGTAGATTTGAAATAAAATGCTGATTTTCGCAAAAGAACCATATAGCATTCCTTTGTTAAGCCCTGCATCTATGCATCTTTCCCAAGACTTGCGGAGTACATTCATGTACTCATGTGCTACACTTCAAATTAACTCTCAGAGGAGATCGAAGCTCAAGAGGTGGACTACGACTACTTCGTGGATGGATTCGTCGAAGGCTTTTCGGAGAACTAGGTTGCGTTTCCCCAGTCAATTGCCTGTGGCGTATTGATGGGTTTTGCTTTAGTTTCTTTTTGCTTCCGCTGTAATTTTCTTTTTGGTGTGAGGTCTTAAAACCTCATTTGTAATAAAGACTTCGAGGTCTGTAATCTCGATTATGATAATAAAGCGTTGTTGGCAATGTATCATCTTTTCTGTTTGAACTGTGTGTACTAGCGTTGATCTGGGACTAGTACTGTAATGCACAGGAGGTCCAGGAGTTTCTACTCCGGGGTCTCACAGTAGGTGGTTCTCGGCAACACATTTTCCTCTGGAAGGATGTTCGCTAGGAGACCTAACAACACCGTGAAACTCTTGTCGGACCAACCATTGCTTGCCTTCAATTTTAGTAGTTCAAGAACATATGACAACCTTGTGTATTGCGGCTTACAGCTAGGGAACAAAGGTTTCTCCAGGTCCTCCAGCAAGCTCTTAAATTTACCAAACTCTCTCTCAATATAGTTTCCTTTTGCATCGTGTAGTATCTGATCCAGATTGTCATTATACGACCTATCCTCATCAAAAGCATAGTCCACAACTAGCATATTATTGTCTCCCTCGACGATGTTATAACTACCTTCCTGTATAATCTTCTCTTCGCCATGACCCCTTCAAATCAAGTGAGCTTTGATCTGCGCTAAGTTGGTAAGTATCTTCAGATTATCGCAACCAATGCGTGGAAAGTATATATATTCCATCCCCTTCTTCAACATATTCTGCTCGGCCACTCTTCTAAAAGCAAACACGCCATTAATGTACTCTTCACTCACACGGTTCTCACCATACATCCAGCTTCGATCCATCTACACTATGCATATAACAAATTAGTGTCAAATAGCATTATTAATGCTACTATAGCTAATTAACCAGCCTAGCTACTTACACACATAATTGTCATTCACGTAATAATAAATTGTCCATATCTAAATTAAATAGCTAGCCACGTATTCATGAAGCAATATGCCTGTATGTATGTATGTATGTATGTATGTATGTATGTATGTATGTATGTATGTATGTATGTATGTATGTATGTATGTATGTATGTATGTATGTATGCATGCATGCATGCATGCATGCATGCATGTATGCATGCATGCATGTATGTATGTATGTATGTATGTATGTATGTATGTATGTATGTATGTATATCAAGTAATAATATATCGAAGGAAACTAGGAGTACTGACCAATTCTTAAATTGGAGCAAACTACAATCTCTCTCTAAACCTAGCTATCATCTCTCCATATTACAAGGCATATAAGTTATTAGAAGCAAATACTAACCTCTAATCATTAAGAACAAATCGATCTACAAGCTAGATCTACAAGCGGTATGTTTTCACCAAACTACCCAAAGTCGGCCACCTCCTTCAATGCAGCATAATGAAGACAAATCTGTCGAGAGCATGCTGGGGCTATTTGTATTACACAGCATATCCTAGACGGTTCCAACCACAAACTGTCTATGATATGAAACGATCATAGACGATTTGTATTAATAACCATTTGTGAACATTCGTAGTTGGGTATCACAGATGGTACACGGTCATGATTGTAAAACCATCTGTGATGTAGCCATCCAGTATAGCCTCTTTTGTAGCTGGGCTAGATAACATCGAGAGTGTGTGTGGCTAAATCACTCGTGCAAAACTGTGTACATGCGTCACCGAAGTTTGCTTCGGAGGTCTCACCCATACCGTAGGATGAAGAAACAATTCGACGGAGAGAAGGACAATTTGGTTCCAAGGCATTTAAGCAGAAAAGAGGTCTATGATATGATTAAGAATTTATATGTTGTTTTCAGAAAGGGATATAAATTGAGGACCCATAAGAAGAATGTCTAGAAGAATAGATCAATATTTTGGGACTTACCATATCAAGAGCACTTAGAAATTCGCCATTGCATCGACATCATGAACGTAGAGAAGAATGTATGTGATAGCTTGATTGATCTCTTACTAAACATTCGTGATAAAATAAAGGATGGTGTCAACGCACGGCTTAAGTTGGTTGGTATGGACATCAGGCCTGAGTTAGCACCGATAAAAACCGATAAAGGACGAACTTATCTTCCCTTGCTTGTAGCACTCTGTCCATAGCCGAGAGAATTAAACCGTGCAAGTGCTTGCATGATGTAAAAGTTCCGTCTAATTACTCTGATAACATGAAGAAACTTATTTTGATAGAAGATTCAAAGTTAATTAGCATGAAGTCTCATGATTGTCATGTGCTGATGACACAGATGCCCCTATTGCAATTAGAAGTATTTTACTGATCAAGGTCCGAAAAACAATCATGAGGCTGTGTTATTTCTTTAAAACAATTGCTCAGAAGTTCATCGATCCTAAACGACTAGATGCTATGTAGGACGAGCTGGTGACGACTTTATGTCATCTTGAGATATATTTTCGTCCGTCATTTTTTGATATCATGGTCTATCTTATTGTTCACATTGTATGGGAGATAAAGATATGCAGGCCCATGTTCCAACTAGCTTGTACCCATTCGAGGGTTTCATGGGAATTCTCAAGTCTTGTACGTAACCAATTTCGGCCAGAGGGCAGCATCGTCAAATGTTATGCAATCGAAAAGATTATTGAGTTTTACGTCGATTACATGGTTCAGATTAAACCAGTAGGTATATCTCGATCTCTCTATAAGAGGAGGCTCGAGGGTGCCAGAATCATCTGAAGAAAAGTAATCACTCAGAGACGTAATAAACAAGGAACGCAAGGCAGTAGACGGTAACGTCCATGTACCTGCTGCTGGTGATCCGGTCAATGCACTGTAGTGTGGGTCGAACGTGCAAGTGTGTGAGGGACATGATTACGGGCATAGGTACTGATGGCGTGCGAACGGTGAAAATTTTCCCTATATGTTGATTGCTAACGCTTGTACCATGGTAGATTGCATCGCTCAAACCTTATTTTTCCAATGCAGCTTGTTTTTTACTAATTGGATTTATCTATCTATGGGTCTTTACTAATTGCAGTCTACATAAATTTGGAAGGTGAAAAATCTAGAAATTACTACATTAATCAAAGAAAAAAATAAAAACAAAAATTTCTATGCTAATCGATTCTTTATCTTTACAAATTGGTTTCTCCTCCGAGACCCCGCATGTTAATTCTTGTTGGGGCTAGATTTTTCTGAATCCGATCTCTCTATGCATAATTGTATTTTCATGGGACTAATCCGGTAAACACAATACATAGTGATGATACATATCCAAACTCACGAACTAATATTAAATATTTTTTTTAGTGCAAACCTTATGGTCACTTGATGTAATAACCTAGCTGCGTAAGCGCGGCGCCACGCCGCGCTAGCCACCGTGTGGACCGAAGTAAAAGAGACAATAATTCGTAAGGCATTTCTTACAAAAAATCGAGGACGCATGCGTAATTTCGGAAAAACCAAAGGGCTTTTTTGAAAAAAAATCAAGGACATGTACGTAACTAAACAAGGACCTATACATAATTTTGGAAACGGCGGATTGCTATCGGTGAAGTGGAGGTGCTTTCCCCAAAAAAACCTGGCAAGAATCTGTTTGCGAGAACGGAGGACCTCTACGTGATTTCACAAAACGCAGGGCTTTTCTCGCAAAAAAAGTGACATGGCATAGCTCCCCGGCCGGGGAGTCCCCCAACTTTACTATGCGGAGTATATCTGTAAGGCTCAATAATAACGCTTTAAATATACTGCAACATAAGAGTAGTGGCCCATCACTTTGCCATAGAAATATGACCGGTAGAAACTCCATCGAAGGACTCCTGATTGCCTTCGTCAAAGAATTCATAATCTTCATTTGCGATAGACCATTTTTTTTGTTTTTGAGATTTCAAAAGTGGGTATATGAGATACTAAGGAAGTGTTTTGAATAAAAGCAAGTGTAGATGCAAAGCTAACAATGAAAGGCATAGTATGACTCTTTTGCATAAAACGGCATTTAATATTAAATAGTCTAAATGCGTCTAACCAAGTAACAATTAATTCATATCTCAAATTCATATGCGACTCGCTAGCATTTACTTTCATTAAACCAATCCCTGTTTCATTAAATTGAAAATTGGTGATGTCTGCCATTATCACAGACAATTCTAGATCTTATCTAGAAACCGTCTGTGATAATAAAGTTATCACTGACGGTTTGTATTAAAAACCATCTGTGATATATTTCTCGCCTTGTAATCCTTCAAAATTTTATAATTTCCTGCCTGAGTCTGAATAGGATTCAGTTTTGAGACACTTTCAGTAAAACAGGCATAACTTTTGCATACGGTGTCCGTTTTTGGCGTTCTTGTACTCGTTGGAAAGCTAACGACGAGCCTAATCCAAAAAAATGACCCGCTTATGCTAGTTGCCCGCTAAGACCCCAAAAATCGGCCATCTTTACCCTCAAATTTGCATTGTAAATTTTCAATTTCTGATTTTGCCAAAATTTTTGATCTTCCGTTCGGAATTTGGGGCTCACCTCAACTGCAACATTGTAGATCTCATCGAAACCTTTCAAATGAGTATATATAAGTCATATAAAATCTTGCTATTTTATCTTTTGAGACTAGCTATTTATATTGTATCGGTATATTGTCTTTGTGGCGGTTTCCTATTATCATGGACGATTTTTGTTATGAACAGTCTGTGATGTCTATCACAGACGGTTTGTAATTCGAACTGTTTGTGATGTCCCGCCACGTCACCGATCCGTAGCATATCCCCTAGGATCCTGATCTTACCCGTCCATTCTCTCCGCATCGAATGCCACACACCGTTCTCCTCCCCACCTCTCACCCCTTGTTAACCCCCCTCTTCCTACTCGAAGAACCAATACCACAGACTAAGTTAGACCTCCTTGTTTGTGCGTAGCAAGGGTAGGAAGGGGTTTGGCAAGGGCGACTGGCAAGGAAGAAGGCAATGGCAAAATGGAAAGGAAGAAGGCCGCCATGAAAAGGAAGAAGGCAATAGCAATGGCAAGATGGAAAGGAAGAAGGTCGGCATAGAAGCTAAAAATAGTGTTCGTTACCCTTTTGTTTCTGCTACTTGAAAAAATTTTCTGCACCACTTGTTTTAGATTGTAGTTTAATGTAGTGTAAGCATTTTTCTGAATTTGTAGCAGTGAAGTTTACATTTGTAAAGTTGTAAGTGTTCTCTTGTGTATACAGTGCTATGGGTAACCTACTCGATATCTTGTGATGTTGTAACGGTGGATTCTAATCTTAATGGAAATAGAATGTGCTGTTGTGTTTGTTGTTGTATTTGCTTGTTGTGTTTGTTGGTGTATTTGCTTGTTTTCAGATGATATAATTAACATTTCTTAAGGCTAGCTAAAAAATAGAAAAATTTAGGTATAGAGTGAACTATCACATATGGTTTTGTGGTATAAACCGTTTGTGAAGAAGTATCACAGACGGTTCTATATACCAACCATCTGTGATACTCACACATCACAGACGGTTCTAGTTGATGTGTGAGTATCACAGACGGTTCGTAGCTAGAACCGTCTGTGATGTGTGAGTATCACAGACGGTTCGTAATTTGAACCATCTGTGATAGTGTTTTTCACAGACGGTTCTAGTTGTAAACCGTCTGTGATGTATTTATCACAGACGGCTCACAAACCATCTGTGATAACTTCTGATTATCACTGACACATAAACTCAAACTGTTCAAAAACCGTCTGTGATAATAGTTTTGAACCGTCTGTGATGACCCTTTTTGTAGTAGTGACCTTACCCAAACAAATCATTGGTTTCCTCAAATTAACCAAACCAATCACTGGTTCTCAACACACCCAACACTCACTGGTGACCCAAAGTGTTATTTTATTAAAAAAAAAAGTTAACATGTGAATGCATTCCTTGCCTGCGTTTGGATGTAGCCACTGCTATCCGAATAGTTTTACAGAATTTGCAGAGTTTGTACACTTTATCCACAAGAGATAAATTATTTTGTATCGTTACCACTCGTTCATAGACGTGAGACTTAGATAATTATCATAGAACCATAAGCTTACTCCAATCTAGCTACACATCACCTGGTAATGTTTCACTGCTGAAGCCAATCCACCACAGCTAGAAGCCCCGTCATGCACCATGGGTCTCCTGCCAATCACTAGAACTAACCTAAACAACTAGCAAAATCTAAATTTAACCTTTGTATATTGTATGATCCATTTCCTATCTAAAATGATAGGCATGATGTGCAGCCGATCAGAGATGAGATAGCATGAAATAAATAACAAGGGAAGGGAAGACCTGTCACTGTCGAATCTTTCTACTATATACAGCACGCGACGAAATAAAATCGTGATACACTAAATTTTTTATTGGAGTGTATAAGTATCATCCAGATATTTTCTTCTTAATTATCATCTAAATTTGTGACCTTTGGATTAGAGACCAAAGGGCCCTTTGTTTTTAAAGAGGGGAGATTTTTTTTAAGGGAGAGGGGGGTATAATTCAAGGGGAGGGGGGAGAATTCATGACCATTAGATTTCTAATCCAATGATCCTAAATTTGGATGATAGTTAGAAAGAAAACATCCAAATAATGCTTAACAAAATCCATTTTTTATAGTCACTATTGTCATGACTTATGACAGCCTACCTTAGAGAATCTCCAAGAGATACTCTATATGGCTCTTAATATTTAAATTTTAGATTTAAAGTGTAAGAAATAGCTCCAACAGATTCCCAAATAGACTCCCAAAAATAGAACACACCCAAAAAATAGGCTCTCGCTCTCTACTTATAAAGGATGATCTAGGCTCTCAATACTATTTTTCTGGTTTAGGGTATCTGTTGAAGGGAATGATTATTTTGGGACCTTATATCGTGGTTAGGATCTGTAAAAAGAGATTTAGGGTGTGAATTTATTAGGCATCTCTTGGACATCCATGTACGTGCTGTTGGGGTTCCGGTCAATGCACTGTAGTGCGGGTCGAACGCGCAAGTCTGTGAGGAACATGATTAGGCCTGGACGAAAAACTCGAAGCTCGTTAGCTCGCTCGGCTCGTGGCTGGCTCGGCTTGGCTCAGCTCGTTAGGATAACGAGCCGAGCCGAATCAAGATTTTAGCTCGTTAGCTATAACGAGCCAACTCGAGCCAGCTCGCGAGGCGCTCACGAGCCAAACGAGTCATGCTTCCAGGAATTTAGATATGCATGTGCTGCTTCCATGGACCTAATTTGTACTCTATTGCATGTATTAACGTGTAAATTTGTACTCTATTGTACCCAAACGAGCCATGCATGTGTTAATTTGTACTCTATTGTACCCAAACGAGCCAAACGAGCTAAACGAGCCAAACGAGCCAAACGAGCCATGCTTCCATGGATGAATATATGATGGAGACATTTTTTGGCCCTGGCTCACGAGCCAAACGAGCTAGCTCGAGCTTGTCGTCGAGCCGAGCCGAGCTAGCTTTTTAGCTCGTTAGTTATAACGAGCCAGCTCGTTATCCTACCGAGCCAGACCGAGCCGAGCCGAGCCATCACGGTTTGCTTTATCACAGACCGAGCTAGCTTTATTTTGGTTTGCTTTGTTGTCCTATAGTGTTTCCCGCAGACGTTAGTACGCACTTTCCATGGTAGCGTCACCACGATTACTCACCCTCTTTATAACTATCTCTTTCCTCTTTTCGATTACTTCTGGTTCATATTCCTGTTTTTTACCATTCTGTTTTCCTACCTGCCTACATGATAGGAGACCATTTTCTCCATTGGTTAGTTCTACTGAGGCAGCTAATAATAGAAAAAAGAGGAGATTATCCAATTTGCTTCGCAGTGCTAGTAGAACAGGTGCCTTCTTTTCGTTGTCTCTTTCCAGATTATTCTTGTGTTTTTTACTTTCCCTTGCTTCTAGTTATAGAAATTTCAACATGCCTTGTTAAATACTTGCTGCTGTTTTTCAGATTTTTCCTGTGTTCTTTACATTTCCCTTACTTCCAATTACAAAGATTTCAACATGCCTTGTTCCATAGTTTCTACTACATTTCTTACACATTTCAGGTGGCATGTGGTCTTTTAATCTAGTTTCATTTAGAGAACCAAGTGTTCCTCTTTTTAAGGAACAAATTTCCTGCCTAAAAGGTTCAACTCGACAATATGCTCTAGCTTACATGATGTTTCATTTCCCTTTTTTCCGTCAGTGTTTTTCCGTGTGTTTCGCATCGCTATTCCATTTGTTTGTTCTTTCTTCAATACACCTTTTCCAACATTGTTTTAGCCATGTATGCCAATCGATCATATTATGGTGGTCCAGATTATGAATGTAATAAATGTGGTGCTATTTTTTGGTTTCAAGAAAGATCTCAGCATAGGAGTTCCTCTAGACATCAACGAATTGTTTATAATAAATGTTGCCGGGGTGGAAAAGTCTCCCTTCCTCCGCATAAGGAATTCCCGTACCCACTTCGAGAACTTATTGGTTTTAATAAAGGCCCTCGCTCAAATGAATTTATGCATTTAATATGCCATTACAATTCCTTGTTTGCATTCACTTCCTTGGGCGTAGATGTTAATAGAACCATTAACACTAATGGAGGGCCTTATGTTTTCTATATAAATGGTGTCGTTCATCATCGTATTGGTTCATTAATCCCCACACCAGGCCGGAAACACCAATATGCTCAGCTATATATTTATGACACGTTCAACAAAATTGGGAACAGATTATCTGTCTTCAGTAAAAAAGATAGTGCACATGATGAAGCAAATCCTAATATTGTTGTTGCCTTGATCGCCATGCTTGACTGTTGCAATCTGTTAGTCAAAGAATTCAAAATGGCACGTGACCGATTATTTTCTCAAGAAAATCCAGAGGATTATATTCGTCTTGTTGGTTCAACTGATACTCATGGTGATAGATATTCTCTGCCAGTTGTTCCTGAGCTAGCTACTTTAGTTGTAGGTGAGCTGTCTTTAGAGAATAACAAATTTGATATAATTGTTGAAAGTCACCACAGTGAGCTAAAACAAGTCTCACCTCTGAATCCCGCTCTGATGTCTCTTCAATACCCATTATTATTTCCATATGAGGAAAAAGGGTTCCATCTTGGTATTAAATATAAAGAAACTGATGGCAATCTGTCTTCGGCTAGAGATGAAGTATCCATGCTTAAGTACTACTGTTACGAATGTCATTACCGAAGAAATGAACCAAATCCTCATACATGCTGTGGCCGCCTTTCAAATTAAATAGAGCTCAATTCCTACTCATGTCTTGAAGCAAGCCGCCTTTCATTTCATTTTTTTAATCAGGATGTGCTAAGATCAGAAACATATCAAGGCATTTCGGATGCACTTAGTGAAGGCACATTGCAAGGCAAAAACATTGGTGTAAAAATTTTGCTTCCTACGAGTTTTACTAGTGGTCCTCGATATAATACACTCAATTATCAAGACGCTATGGCTATCTACCGTGAATATGGTGCTCCTGATTTATTTTCTACCTCCACATGCAATTCACGATGGCCAGAAATTATGGACACACTCAAGTACGAGCCTGGTCAGAAATATATTGACCGTTCTGATATTGTAACTCGAGTGTTCCATAGGAAGCTTACCGAATATATTTCTGACATTAAAGCTGGGTGCACTTTTGGTGTTGTGCGAGCAGGTTAGCCTATTGTTTTTGGTATTGTGCGAGCAGGTTAGCCTATTATTTCTTCTATAGATATACTTTTTTTGTCTTAATAGTAATGCTTTTTTCCTCGTTCTAAGTTATCTCTTTTGTTTATGAAAGTTTTATACACTATTGAATTCCAAAAGAGAGGTCTGCCTCATGTTCATACCTTTATATGCCTTGCTCATCATGATACAAACCTAACTGCTCAATACATAGATAGCCTTATATGTGCTGAAATTCCTGATCCAGCTATTGATCCACTTGGATATGCTCTTGTTGATGAATTTATGATGCATGGGCCATGCGGAGATCTTAATAGGAAATGTCCATGTATGAAAGATGGCTTGTGTTCAAAACGCTATCCCAAACAATTCAGCTTAGAAACAACTCTTGATAAGTATGGCTTCCCAGTATATCGCCAACAAGATGGTCATCATTTCATTATCAAGAATGGAATCAGATTGGACAATAGATGGGTTGTTCCATGCAATATTAGCTTGCTTAAAAAATTCCAAGCTCACATCAATGTTGAATGGTGCAATAAGACGAATCTTGCGAAGTATTTATTTAAATACCTTACTAAAGGTCAAGACAGAGCAAAAGTGAATTTTTCTAGTGCTACCCAACCATCAGGCTTGGCTGATTCACAAGTTAAACAAGGAATAGACAAAATTGCCGATTATATTAAATGCAGGTAATAGTTTGTCCGTATAGCAAACTCCACTTTGCTACACCAAATTATTTAAAATTTCCTATTTTCATATCTTGTGCTAATGCTTTCCTATATAAAGCTATACGAATTTATCTTCATACGGATTTTTTATTCTCTCATGATACTTTTCTACATGAAAATATAGATATTTATCTTCATGCGAAGCAATTTGGCGATTATTTGAAATCGAAATACATGGCCGAATGCCTTCTGTTGAACAATTATCTATGCATATGCCTGGTATGAGCAAAGTTATGTACCATGAAGAAACAGACCTGCAACAAATTATTGCTGATCCAAGAGCTTATAAAATTATTCTGTCGTGTGTTGCTCATAATAAAGGTGGCTTTTACTTTGTATCAGGACATGGTGGTACTAGAAAGACATTCTTTTGGAATACTATTATAGCAACACTAAGAACTAGAGCTCAAATAGTCCTTACTGTAGCTTCATCTGGAATTGCTTCACTTTTATTACCAAGTGGCCACACAGCTCATTCCCGGTTTAGAATACCTCTTGATATCAATGAAAGAAGCTTATGTAGTATAGCACGCGGAACAATGCTTGTTGAGCTTATTACCAAAACTTCTTTAATTCTCTGGGATGAAGCGCCTATGACACATAGGCATTGCTTTGAAGCACTTGACAGAACATTACGTGACGTTATGTCTATTGAAGATGCTAGCTGCATGACTATACCTTTTGGTGGAAAGCTTCTTATCCTTGGTGGAGACTTTTGGCAAATCTTATTTGTTATTGAGGGTGGTACCAGAACAGATATTATTGAAGCTTCAATGATTAGATCTTCACTCTAGCAGCACATTAAAATTCAAAAGCTATCTACCAATATGAGACTTCATAATCCAGACCTCTCAGTTACAGAACGTGATGCTCTCTCAACACTTGCTCAATGGGTACTTAATATTGGACATGGTCAGGTTCCAATGGCTAAAAAACAAGGAGAACTTCATGCATCCTGGATAACTATCCCAGATGATCTTTTATTACTGCCAAGCAATAACAATGTGGATGCAATTGTGGATGCTATCTATGGTTCATTACATATGAACTATCAAAATAGTGGATATCTCGCGGAACATGCAATTATCTGCCCAACTAATACCGTTGCTGATGAATTAAACAAAGCTGTCTTCGATAGAATACCTAGTCATACAAAAGAGTATCTCAATTTTGATTCCATTTCTCATTCTAATAGTCACATTGGTGATGCTAATCTTTTGTATCCACCTGAATTCTTGAATTCTATAACAATCAATGGTTTTCCACAACATATTATCTGCTTGAAAATAGGTGTTCCAGTGATGTTGCTAAAAAATATAAATCAATTTATGGGTATTTGCAATGGAACACGGCTCATTATCACAAGGCTTGGTGATCGAGCACTTGAAGGATATATCATCACTGGGACCAACATTGGTCAGTCTATTTGTATTCCTAGAATTGTTCTAAATGCAACAAGTCCTCGATGGCCTTTTATCGTCCAACGCCGATAGTTTCCAATTATAATTTCATATGCAATGACTATTAACAAAAGTCAAGGCCAAACGCTAAACAAAGTTGGGATTTATCTAAGAAACCCGGTTTTCTGTCATGGACAGTTATATGTGGCAATATCACAAGTTACATCTCATTCAGGTTTGAAGACACTTATTGAAAATGACAAGGGTGCTGCTTGCACTGAGACCAAAAATATAGTATATAGAGAAGTGCATACTTCCATTTAATACCTTCTGCTATTAATATTTCCTCCTCTCCTTGTTCAACCTTCTAGCTTAAAAGATTTGCTCCAGATCTGTTGATATAGACTAACCATAGCAATTATACAAAACACCTTTAGTAAATACACCTCTCCTTTTGTAATCCACATACCAATCTATACTTGTATAGTTTTCCATGGATATAAATTACATGCTCCCTCCTGCATGCTATATGCGCTTTCCCACTGTTTCAATATGTCTCTAAAACAGTTCAACACAGGTGAGCTTTAGTAAACACAATTTTATTTTCTTTTATTAAAAGATACAATACATACAAATTCATTCATTTATGCATAGCATAGTTTTTCCATTTGCTTTATTGCTTCCATATATGCATCGCTTGCATAGTTTACTTTCTGTTTCGCTTTTTTCCATCGCGTATCTAATTGTGCTTTATTTCTATATATAAAAATACTTCTTTCTCCATTTTATTTACATTTTCTCCTTACTTTAGTATGTTCCAAAAAAAGGCACGCACAGCTGAGCTTTACTCAACGTATTTACATTATCTCATATGAAATAGCGCATCACATATGCAACTATCCATTTATACATATTACATGTATTATGTTTTTTTTTGCTTTCTTATATACACTGTTCACATTATTATGTTCATTTTCATGTCCGCCATTATTACATCTAATTATTCTTCCTCTTTTTGAGCCTTCTATCTTCTCATATCTAATTGTGCTTCCCTTCCATAGAAATTAAATACATGCCTCTTCCTCCATTTTGTCTACATTTTTTGCCTATCTTAGTGTATTCCAGAAAAAAATACACACGACATAAATGAAACTTACTAAATGCATTTATATAACTTCATACCAAATAGCGCACCACATATGAGGCTATTCATTTACACATATCGCACATGTTATCCTTCCCTTTTTTTTCCTTATATACATCGCTCACACTAATCTATTCCTTTTTACGTTCTGAACTTTTAGATGTAATTATTCTTTCAGTAATATAGCTTACAATATTATCATTGTGTCATACAAAAATACTCTTCTAATTCGCATTACATACCTATTTGTAAAATATTTGCTCTATAACTTCGTATTCTACACAGGTTCCACAGGATGTATACATTACTAGATCATATCAATCAGAGTTCACATAAATGGAAGATCCTTGTCCATTTAACACGACTTTGGGAATTTAAAAATCCACAAGATCCAACAGATGTTTGCCACCTAGAGTTCGTCATGCTTGATGAACATGTATTTAATCCTTAATCAATTTGCTTATTCACTCTATACAAACTGTGTTCTTTTTTGTGTGATAATTCTGCTCTTAACATACAGAACATTATTATCACATTACTACTATTTCTTGTACCTTCCTGCATATATAATACTATTATTCTTTACCATTTAACATCAACTATAACCTTTTTTTAGGGTCATGCTATGGAAGGAATAGTTCCCCAAAGATGGCTTCGTAAGTTTACATCTTTGCTATAAGAAGGATCCATTTATGAATTTAAATACTTCGAAGTCCTTGAAACAAAACAGACATACAAAGCAGCTGATAGTGCTATTTCTGCTCGATTTTCAAAATACACAAGAGTTAACCAAATTCTACCAGAACCAGATGGTTTTCCTCTTTACGCATATAATGTAGTACTTTTTCTGTTCTGCACAATCGCATTGGGAAAAAGGCTTTGTTATCAGGTATAGCTACAGCTATACTTATACAGTTAGTACACCATCCTTATACACTTACATTAACTTTTTTTTCCCATTCTCATTTAACCTCCATATACATTAGATGTTGTTGCCCTTATAACCGTTGTTTTGCCAGCCATGGAAATAGTAACAAAATTAGACCCAACAGTTAAACGCACTGTTAAAATAATAGATAGAAGGTACATATATTCCCTATGCACGCGTCAACCATGAGTTACACTTTTTGTACCACAAATTGTTTATATACTCTACCAGTTCTATACTCTTCTTGTATAATAATTGCACCAATAGCGAACACAATTCATATTTCGGTAATTACTACTCCATTAATTACAGAGACACTTCATACTGACAACATGTTGCCTTTACAAATTGTTCGTTCAACTTTATTCATATTTAGTACTGTCCCTTTTTATACAACGTAATACATCATACCCAATAAACATCACACCAACATTCATGATAATGCGGAACATCAATACCATTTCATATGTGCTCTTCCTATGAACATTACTGTAGTATCACCATAGCACCACAGCTTTAAAACCCACTTGCTTAGCTACATACTAAAACCTAAAACTAATTATATGTGCTATTTTATAGTAAGACCTAATTTCAAGAAAACTAAAGCAGTTTGTATAGAACAGAGGTAACATTACTGCCTCTTCTCTCTCTTATACTATCTAGTTTACTTTCCACTCAGGTTTGTTTTCGCAAATTGTTTATGCTTGATCTCATTTAATCTCAACTTTCCATTAATAAACAGATGGTTTACATAGTGCATTCAAAGGCAAAAAAATCTATGGAAGATGCAACAATACCCGGGGCCACCAAACAACAAAAGCCAGGCCAGCCCGCGCAATTATGGAAGATGCAACAATACCCGGGGCCACCAAACAACAAAAGCCAGGCCATTTTCCACTCAATTACTCAAAATATCAAAAATGAAAGATATGAGTGGAAAACATGAGTTACCCTGGAACCATTGCCCGTGTGACCCCGATAAGCATCAACAATTCTAGTGCAACAGAATCAAAGAAAAAGATGTTGTACAAGACGCCGCCAGGAGAGCAATGCACTACCTCCGCTACTATTATGATGCAGAATTCGACCAATCCCTATATGATTTAATTCCCCAATTAACACATCAGCGTATGTATTTTTCCACCCCAAAACCAACAGAGGATAATGACCCACGCTTAAGTACAATAGCGTCACAACACATTGTTTATCAAGAAACACTATATTCAAGAACACTAGATGAAAACGAAAACTTACGCTACCAACTTCGCGCATCTCAACAAAAGATGCAACAACTCACTCAAGACCTTCAGCGCTTCCGTATCATCGAAGCGTGCAAAATGTCAGATTGCAAGAAAATCCGCCAATGTTTGCACCACCATCCAGCAACATCACCAACAACGCAGGAGACCAACAGCTCGGGACTATCATAGCAGATTCCATCCGTCCACATCCAAAGTACACCAATTATTACTCTATCTGTTGTGATACTTATTAAGATACACTCCAGTCTGCTACACCATATGTTGTTCAGCGATGAATATATACCAGTTTCTACTAAGGGTGGAAAACGGTAACGGATAATTCGTTTTATCCGATATTCGTATCCGAGAAA
Source organism: Dendrocalamus latiflorus (assembly GCA_017311315.1). Lineage (NCBI taxonomy): Eukaryota > Viridiplantae > Streptophyta > Magnoliopsida > Poales > Poaceae > Dendrocalamus > Dendrocalamus latiflorus. Next base: position 364,093 of record CM029669.1, on the reverse strand, counting down.
ACATGAATGTGGTAAGTAAAATCTGTATTCGAAAATATTCGTATTCGTATTCGTATTCGAGAATATTCGTATTTGTATTCGCATTCGTATCACAGACGGCTTGGAACAAAAACCATCTATGATATACAGAATATTACAGACGGTTAATAACAAGGGCCGTCTGTGATATCGTTCATATCACAGACGGCTAAGTGTTTGAAACCGTCTGGGATATAGATATCACATACGGTTTTCAACACTGAACCATCTGTGATAGCTATTGCAATAGCAATTTTATTTGCCGTTTTTCGGCTACCCTCAGGATATGCTAGCCATGCCCTCTGAAAACAAGCTATATCACGTATATAGCACAGATGAATGTTACAAACGGCCAGCAGATTATATATATATATATATATATATATATATATATATATATATATATATATATATATATATATATATATATATATATATATATATATATATATATATATATATATATATATATAGTGAAAATCGTTACACAGATCTGACAAATGAATTAAATTGAATGAATTGCTTGATTAAGTACAATTGAGTGATTTGTACAATTGAATCCAATGTTTCAACATCTAGTTATCACCATTGCCGGGATGAAACTCTCTAGTCTTTTTTATGACCTCTGATAGTAAGAATTCGGAGAGGTGTCCACAAATTGCGACGAATTTGTCGAGATCATATGCACTTTCGTCGAAGTCCACCCGCTGTCGCTAGGAGCAATGTTAAGTCATTAATTAGCATGTGTGTGTATATATACATATATATAATAAGAAAATAATAATTATCGGAAGGTTCATAAACCTCTAAATTATTCATCTTGGTGTTCATGATTTTCTTTATATGGCGGCAAACGTAGAATCCACATGCGTTGCCCTGTAGCTGCTGGTGGCACTGCAAAAATAGAATTATATACATAGGTATTTTCAATTCTAGAGTCATTATAACAAAGTGTGATATAGGATTGTTGTGCTGTAGCGGGTACCGGAAATCGTGTGTTGTGTCGCAACGTATCACTGGATTTGTTGTGTCTCCCTCCTAGGGCAACATAAGCGGCAAACGACCTATGTGATTTAAAAAAGTTAGCCTCGGCTATTGCAAATGAAAAAATATTACAATAGAGTTATGTATGGAGCAAAATGAGTTTACCTGTTAATTACTTCTTGCACACGACTAAAATCGTGGTTGCTCCTAAGTAGGGAATCAAGGTATATTTCCTTGCTCAACTTTGGTACAACCACAATCAAAATTCAGTGAGACCTAGTCATGTGTGTCGCCATAGTGATTAATCCTAAGTTCATGATGCATGTAAAGTACAAATAAAACATGTGTGGCAACTAGTGAAGCACTTAACCTTGATTGAAGTGTACCATGACATACTCCTTATCGGCGTGAGCAATCAATCCCCTCGTTATGTAATCTTGCACGAAGGATGCATTTTCGTTGATAGATTGCTCGGAGACCAAGTGTTGGTCGAGGAAACCCACCGGTTGTCGTGATCACCGGACTTGTTGGATCATGTATCTATACATAAGGAAAGAGTAATGACATTTATCGGTATAACGTGAATAGCATTGTAGAAGTGAGGCGTCGGGTTCATCGAGATTGAAAAGTAAGAATAAGTCTTCGAAAGTCACGATGAAGTAGCCCGAGTCGTGGAGGAAATTCGCCTCCGTATATTTCACAGTGAATGCACTCTGCCGGTTTGGCTTCATATTGGACCTCTGCATATACCAGGTATGCAATGCATTGCAAACCAAACCAAGCGGGGGTAATTATGACTCGGGGACCAATGACACTCCTAGAATGAACTTCCATGGCCCGAGACACGCCTTAATTTTCTTCGCTTGAGTCTTAAAGCCTCGCTTATGAAACATTTTTGGTGGCGTCTCGACAGGAGCTGATGCAACAGGCTTCAGAACCGAAGCTGGAGGTAGAACCACCGGAGCCGATGTGATAGGTCCAGGGCGATGTCCCTCTTGGGCGACTGGATGTGGAGATCGTGGCACGGACAAGTCGAGGGCGATGTCCCTCTTGGGCCACTAAATGAATGTGTGGACAGCAACCCCTAATATCTTAATCTCTTCGTTTGGGGGCTTCTCAAGAGGGACGGTGTTAAAAACATCATTAATCATGTCCACCTGAACCTTTATGAAACCGGTCTCTACTTGTACACCGTGCACCAGCGTCCCTGACAGCAATGGATACGCCATCCCCTGCCTAGCGTCAACGGGAATAGAGCCAACAAGCTTGACTCTGAGGATGCAAGGCATGGGCTCCTACACGACACAAGATGAGTTAAGGTGTCCACCACAGAGATCTATATAGCATTTTAAAGAGGTACATTACCTGGATGTTGTCGATAGGTAAGTGGGCGTTATGTTCAGTAATTGGTGTGGACGCACAGCTACTGCGACGTTGAGAGGGATTGGGTACCGCAGTAGTAGGGGTGAGTTGCGATTGGTTGCAGACTTGTCTCAGTTCTTCCCTCAATGAATCTATCTCTCTCCTCGAAGTGAAGCAGTCTGCTCTTGAAGTGAGGCAGATAGTTGTTCCTCAAGTTGAGCATGAAGCTCCTATTTTATTTGTTCGTTGTGGTACGCCTTGGATCTCTTCCTACTCCTATATGTCTCGGAGTAATATGAAAATCCGTGCCTCCAAGATACGTAAACCCCCAAGCATCGTGTGCGACCTAGGTGCTCCTTGTTTCCCAAGGCCTGTGATAGTAAATCTCTCTCCCTGTATTCTTGAACGGAGCCACGAGAAGATTCGGTAGTCAATGATTGCTGTAAGACGCAATTAATCATGCTATTTTTGAACCCATGAAGTTCAAGAGGTGTTAACAAATATGTAGTTTAACATATCTTACTAGGCGTTGGGACACTTCATCATCTGCGGGGTTTTTGAAAGAGACACCCGAAGATGTGGTTGATGACCTCGCTCTTAACCAGTTTCGAGCGCGCTTATTTGTGATCCTGGCAAATGGCGGGGAGGCCTTCGATCAGATTGCAACCTCCTCCTGCAGCCTCCACTGTGGGATTTTACCCGCGTACCCAGCGGTGCCGAGTCTGTGAGGGTGAGTGTTTTGTGACTAGAGAGCCTTGTGCGCCGCACTTTGTTGTTCAAATTCGGTCGTTGTCTTCATCTGCACAAAGTCCTCCCATGTTTCCAGCGACACGAAAGGATACCTCGTGAAAGGCATGAGATCCTTGGCCACGTACTGCATCAGAAGAGTGCTCTTAAAATTCTTCCTTGCATTTCCCATTGCGAGGAGCGTGTGCCGTTGCACGAGTCCCTGTACTTCTGCTGGGATCTCGAACGAATTTGTATTTTCCTCCCATAGCTAATTTTTGTGATCCTTTGCCAAATCTTTCCAGCTTGCTATGGTGATGGGGACCCATTGCCTTCCAATTATCCCGCAAGTAGTCCGATATAATGCCGCTGCTTTCTTCGGTTGCAGAGGGACCACCGTGATGGTCATTCGGCCCTCTGGCCTTTTCGATACTTCTCGGCCACACTTAGTTATTCCAATCTTGGGAGCGTGAGACCCAGATGACGACACGCTCCAGTGTATCCAATTCATTGAATTGGACACACTGGAGTGTATCGGTAGGTTCATGCCCTTTGAAGGTCTATGTGGCATATATTATTGCTATAAGGTCCCTTTGGAACAATAACATGCCATTCCAAATTAATCTTATAGGTAACAATTTAGCCAACTATTGAGTACTACTAAAGGTCATAACACAATTGAGTAATCTATTCAGACAGACTACAAATAGACAAATGACAGTAATAGTAAAAATTAAGAGCTCAAGCTTGAATATTCAATTTTAGTATTAAATCTTGTAGCTAAATGTGAAGCTTATATCATAAAGTACTAATAAATGTCATAAAATAATTTAGCAATCTATTCAGACAGACCACAATATATAACTCCCTCAACATTCCAGCTCTACTTTTCTTGAGTGAATTTCAGTTAACTAAACCTATGAAGACTGGAGTATTCACAGGACACCTGCACACCTTAAAATTAAAAGGCGTAATGTAGATCAAAATTACTGGCGTTGAGATAAAATGGTATGACATGATCAGTTAATGCAAACCACAAATACATGTCAGACAAGATTAAAACATACACACGGGATCAATCAAATGCATAGTTGTTTAGCTCAATTTGATCGTAATGTTACTCTATAAGTCGTTGTCGATCTGGATGGAGACGTTGTCCTTGGTGATAGCAGACTGGTCGGGTATGGGGATGGCCTCCTCCTTGAGCGAGTGGACGTAGGCGATGCGGTCGATGGTGGGGGGATGAGAACGTGGATCCCGGAGCCGAGCGTCTTGAGGTACTTGCCAAAGTGCTCCACCACAAACAAACGCCTTCTTCTCCGGCACGATGCATCGAAAGGGAGCAGCGTCGGGAGGGAGCGGCGGCGGGAAGGAGCTGCATTAGGAGGGAGCGGTGGCGTCAGGAGGGAGTGTCAGCGTCGAGAGGCAGCGGCGGCGTCGGGACCGTAAATCAAAGAGGGGGGAGTTCCTGGTCACTCGCCCCTGCCACGTGGTGCCCGTACGCTACTGGTTCGACGCATGTGTGCGAGTGGGTTCGACCGTTCAAGCGCTGCTGTGCGTTGGGGCCGTTTGAGTGCTTTCGTGCGATGGTTAGCAGGCCACGACCTGTGCGCGTTTAGCCCATTTGCCCCTGCCCGTGCTATCGAAAACTTCGAGAAGAAGAGTGACACGTCCTGTGCAGGTTTTCGCGTCCTGTGCAGACTTTTCCATGGGATTGATTTGCTTTTTGGTCGGCACAGCACGTCCGTTCGCTCCTTCTCGGTTCTTCTTGGGGCGTTGGCTTACGCGTTTCTTGGTTTGCTTGATTCCTCTGTAATGCGCGCTTTCCCTGCGGTGCTTGCAGTTTGTTCGTGGTTCCGGTTCTTTTTGTTGTAATATTTGCGGTATAAGCAAAGATATAAATAAAATTTCAATATAATCATATAAGCACATCAAAGACATCAATTCATATATAAATGACATAGCATATATGAAACTATATGAATTGAGCATATCATCCATGGCATACCACATATTCAATAATAGAAATGATAACATTCTAGACATGAATATGTATGTTAAAGAATAAAGCATGTATCAATTAAGACTAGCAATAAGCTCAAGTTTAATTGATAATTTGTGCTCTCAAATGTAGGGTTGCACAAGCTTAAACTTGGCCGTCCCGCTACTAAATCATATAATTTTCACAGATTGGTTATACCAAATTAGCATTCAATCCTTGAGCTCTAAAAACTATACAATCTCAAGCTTCAGATTATATCTAACACATGTGTGCATTCGGCCAACACCCAAGATTTAGCTAGAGCAAGCCCAACCACATGCAAGATGACCTTTTACAATAATCAGATCAGATATTAAATAATCAAGTATGACAGAGCAAGAGCATAAAGACAGCAGGTGATAGCAATTTGAGCTCAAGGATTAAATCTACCAATCTCAATATATGATTTCATTTATCATCGAGCAACAATCCAATCCCACTGCAATCTAAGTCTCCCAGTACTAGATATCAAAGAAAGATTATGAATCTAGCACAGCACACAAAGATTGCAAATACAAGTGACTGTTTACTCACAAAACCGGCGATACTCGAAATCGCCGAGAAGATCAAGGGCTAGGCACGCTTTGGCGCTGTCCCAGAAAACCTATTGCCCCCTACACCATCGTGGGAGAGGTCAGTAGGCACGGAGATACAAAGCCCAATCACCGAGCAGATGTCCACGCCGGCGAGTCGAGGTAGGGGTATGCCGCACAAGCGTAGGAGAGGAGCCGGCCAAGCACCTCGCCGGAGCACCAGGAACCGAAGTCACCACACACCACAGGCAAAAATCAAAGAGAGAGAGATTGCTTTTGTTCTGATGTTCTCAACCAAATGAGGCCGGCCGCCATTTATAGCCGAGAGAGGGGAGGGGTTAAGCACTCGGTGGCGCCGCCAACGGCCGGGACCAAGTCTCACGCGCCACCACCGCAACACCATTCTCACCTCGCATGCCGGATCTGAGGACCGATTCAAGCGGGAAGAGGAGGAGCGCCGAACCCAACGGGAGAGAGGGGGATGCGCGAGTCGCACGGGAGAAAGGGGTCGCGGGAGAGACTGGGCCGCCGAAGAGCCGAGCCACCGGACCCGCCGAGCCCGCCTCTCTCCGCCGCGCCGCCCTCCGGAGTCGCCGCCGCCTTCTCCGCCTCATGCGCCTGCGCGCTCTGTTTGGGTCACGGGGAGGCTTCGGCCTCCCCCCTTTTCCTCTCTTCGGCCCACCGACGGGTGGGCCCTCTTTCTTTCTTTTCTTTTTTTTCTTTTATCAAATGGGAAATTCCCTTTTTGCCCTTGGTTATACAACAGTCCCCACCAATTTCTCAATTGATAACTGATGCTCAAAGTCTTGTTTGATATACAGCTGTTTGACTATGGGTACCTTTCGGGTTTGAACCCAAAGTCTAGCGACATGGACTACGACTCTGCACAGACAAAGGAGGACTGCGCCTTGATCCAATGCCTTGGTGTGAGAATTTTTGCCCAAATCACATTCTGTACTGGGCGGCTTGCCCTTTCCCTCTCGGGTTGGGACGTTCCGGTCATGTCTCGTATCTTACTCATGAGCGATTAAGAAAGTATACCCTGATCTTTCTTCGATTGCGACCTCACAATCACACTCACATAGGTGAACTCTTCTAGGAATCCTGTAGGACGATTCCATAAGTCATATAGACCTAGAGTTCATTAAGAGCCAAAGCTCAATCTTCCATACAGACAAAGCACTGCAGCTAATGGGACCCGTTTGATGTGCTCTCTAATCCCACACAGTTTGTTGTCCTAGAGCCTAGTACACGGGATCTCCGATCTACTAGGATAGGTTACCACCAATGTGAGCCTTTATACAGGTATAAACCCCATTCCCTGTGACGCTGCTTGGATGACCTTTCGCGCCAATCCTTTAGTGAAAGGATCTGCCAAGTTCCTTTCAGACTGGATGTATTCTACAGAAATAACACCCGTCTCTCTGGCATGCCTTACCGACTTAAGTCGGCGTTTTATATGTTTTGAAGACTTCATATTATCTTTCCTACTCTTGGCCTTAACCAGAACGGTTTGGTTATCGCAGTAGGTAAGTATTGCTGGAATAGGCTTTTCCAGCACAGGCAGGTCAGAAAGGAGTTCTCGAATCCATTCTGCCTCTACAGCCGCTGAATCAAGAGCTACCAATTCAGCCTCCATGGTGGACCGTGTAATAATAGTCTGTTTAGAAGACCTCCACGACACGGCCCCACCTGCTAGAGTGAATACATAACCACTCGTAGCCTTCATGTCATCCGAGTCACTAATCCAGTTAGAATCACTGAATCCTTCCAAGGTTGCCGGATGACCAGAGTAATGTATTCCCAAATTAGGATTTCCTTTCAAGTATCTTAGTACCCTTTCTAGTGCAATCCAATGATCATCTCCTGGATTGGACGTATAACGACTCAATCTGCATACAACATATGAGATGTCTGGCCTAGTCGCACTAGTTAGATACATCAGGGATCCTATGATTTGAGAATATTTAAGTTGATCCTTCCCATGCTCGGTGTTCTTATGCAGCTTTGCATTTGGATCGTAGGGTGTAGCCGCTGGCTTACAGTCCATAAACCCAAATCTGGTTAGGACTTTATCCACATAATGGGATTGTGAAAGAGTAATCCCATTCTCACCCTTTATCAGCTTAATGTTTAAAATAACATCAGCTTCACCCAGATCTTTCATATCAAACTTCTGGGAAAGGAAAGACTTTGTATTATTGATCACATCAATGTTGGTCCCAAATAGCAGTATGTCATCTACGTAAAGACATAAAATGACACCTTCGCCCCCATTAAACCGATAGTAGACACATTTATCGGCTTTTGTCAGCTTCGTTTACACAAAAGCCGACCGACGTCATCGTACTATCGAATTTCTCATGCCATTGCTTAGGAGCTTGCTTTAGTCCATACAAAGATTTAATCAATCGACATACTTTCCTCTCTTGCCCCTCAACCACAAATCCTTCAGGCTGTTGCATATAAATCTCCTCATCCAACTCTCCGTTTAGGAAAGCGGTCTTTACATCCATTTGATGTACTAGGAGTTTGTATGCAGCGGCTAGCGCTAAAAGCACTCGAATTGTGGGTAAACGGGCCACAGGAGAGTATGTATCAAAATAGTCTTCACCTTCTTTTTGCGTGAAACCTTTAGCCACTAATCGGGCCTTGTACTTTTCAATAGTACCATCAGGTCTGCGCTTTCTTTTAAAGATCCATTTGCAACCTACTGGCTTGCAACCAGGCGGGAGATCTGCAATTTCCCAAGTTCCGTTAGCAATGATGGAATCCATCTCGCTACGGACTGCCTCCTTCCAGTAATCCACATCCGGAGATGCGTATGCCTCTAAAAGGGTTCGTGGTTCATCATCCACGACATAGGTGACAAAGTCATCCCCAAGTGACTTCTCGGTCCTCTGTCTCTTACTCCTCCTCAACTCCAAATCTGGAGCGGTGTTATCCACACTAGGAGAGATAGAGAGATCATCTATGCCGACATGTCCACTGTCATCATTCGGTCTCATAGGAAACACATGCTCAAAGAATGTCGCATCACGAGATTCCATCACTATATTAGTAGCGATGTCACTCACCTCAGATTTGACCACTAGAAATCTATAAGCCGTGCTATTAATAGCATATCCTAGAAAGACACAATCAACGGTCTTAGGACCAAGCTTCCTTTTCTTCGGCAATGGCACATGCACTTTTGCAAGGCATCCCCACGTTCGAAAATAGGATAAGTTGGGTTTTCTCCCCTTCCATCCTTCATAGGGTGTTTCCTCCTGATTGCGAGGTGGAACCCTATTCAGGACATAGTTAGCTGTGAGAACTGCCTCACCCCACCAATAGTCCGACATACCTGAACTCTGAAGCATGGCGTTAACCAAGTCACAAAGAGTTCGGTTCTTCCTTTTGGCTATTCCATTAGATTGGGGTGAGTAAGGTGGAGTAACTTCGTGAATTATTCCACTTTCTTCACAGAATTGGGAGAACTCATGTGAGACGTACTCACCGCCTCGGTCCGACATTAACCGTTTGATTTTCTTTTCTAGTTGATTTTCAACTTCAGCTTTGTAGATTTTAAAGTATTCAAGTGCTTCATCTTTCGACTTAAGTAGATAAATATAACAATACTTAGTCACATCATCTATGAGAGTTAAGAAATATCGTTTGCCACCTTTCGTTAATATTCCATTCATCTCACAAAGATCAGAGTGGATTAGTTCAAGTGGAGAAGTGCTTCGCCCTTCAACGCTATGAAAAGGTTTTCGGGGCTGCTTAGCTTGCACACACATTTCGCACCTTCAACCCTTCTCATAACTATAGCTTGGAATTAAACTCATCTTACTTAACCGCGTAATGGCTTCAAAATTAACATGACACAACCGTGAATGCCAAATAACATGAACTTTATTGCAATGGGAAACATTATAAATGTTTACATTATTCAAATCAAGAATGGATAAGCGGAACATGCCTCCGCTATCATAGCCTTTGCCCACAAAATTACCAAACTTGGTCAAAATGACCTTATTTGATTCAAACACAATCTTTATTCCTTGCCTACATAACATTGACCCGCTAAGAAGGTTGCGCGTCATCGCAGGCACGTACAGCACGTCTCTTAGGATGAGTGTTTTGCCCGAAGTAAGCTTCAGGCAAACCTGTCCAATCCCACGCACTGTTGCGGCGGCTCCGTTGCCCATTAGAATGGATCCACCACCTTCACCCTGAAATGAAGAAAAACACGATCGATCAGCACATATATGTCTAGTAGCACCTGTATCAATCCACCAATCAATAGATGGACTTGCCATAAAGGCCATAGGTACGTACTCTTCTGAGCTGGTGCTAGCCAGCGCGACATGGACCTCAGCCTTGTGGCTCTTGTGCTGACCCGGAGATGGACCTTTGCCCTTCCGATTGCGGCAATGATTGGCCTTATAGCCAGCCTCACCGCAAACGAAGCAGACGATGTTCTCCTTCTTCTTCTTCGTTTTCTTAGGCTGTAGCTTGACTTGGGGCTGACTCTTGAACTTGGGTTTCCCAGGTCCTCCACCATTCTTAAGTTGAACTTGATGAGCCTGAATTTGAGCCTTTCCTGAGCCATCACCGGCTCTAGCACGCTCCTCGACATTAATAGCAGCTGACAGCTCATTGAGCGTCAAGCGCTCCTTTATATGCCTCCGAGTGGTCACAAAGTCACGCCACGAAGGCGGTAACTTAGCCAAAATGACATTTACTTGGAACCTCTCTGGCAGGGCGCAGTCGTACTGACATAAGTCACGTACATGGAGCTGAAGCTCGTGGAGCTGCTCCATCACCGACCGGCCCTCAACCATCTTGTAGTTCAAGTAATTGGCTGTAACAAAAGACTCATTTCCATTATCTCCCTCGGAGTATTTCTCCTCGAGCTCATTCCAAAGTTGTTTGGCATTAGTGAAGTTGACATAGACGTCAAACAAGCGATTAGACAGGATGGCCAGCAAACGGGCTAAGACTGCATTATTAGCATCTTCCCACTTCATCGTCTCAGGGATCTCCAGTGGAAACGCCGGTGGATTTGAGATGACCCAGAAGAGCTTAAGGTCAGTCAGCCAAAGTTTTGCCTTTGCCTGCCAGCGCTTGAAATTGACTCCGTCAAACACTTCAGGTTTCACGACATCAGATGAGGAAGCCATTTCTTTCAATATAGGTTTTCTGGATTGTTGTAATATTGCAGTATAAGCAAAGATATAAATATAATTCCAATATAATCATATAAGCACATCAAAGACATCAATTCATATATAAATGACATAGCATATATGAAACTATATGAATTGAGCATATCATCCATGGCATACCACATATTCAATAATAGAAATGATAACATTCTAGACATGAATATGTATGTTAAAGAATAAAGCATGTATCAATTAAGACTAGCAATAAGCTCAAGTTTAATTGATAATTTGTGCTCTCAAATGTAGGGTTGCACAAGCTTAAACTTGGCCGTCCCGCTACTAAATCATATAATTTTCACAGATTGGTTATACCAAATTAGCATTCAATCCTTGAGCTCTAAAAACTATACAATCTCAAGCTTCAGATTATATCTAACACATGTGTGCATTCGGCCAACACCCAAGATTTAGCTAGAGCAAGCCCAACCACATGCAAGATGACCTTTTACAATAATCAGATCAGATATTAAATAATCAAGTATGACAGAGCAAGAGCATAAAGACAGCAGGTGATAGCAATTTGAGCTCAAGGATTAAATCTACCAATCTCAATATATGATTTCATTTATCATCGAGCAACAATCCAATCCCACTGCAATCTAAGTCTCCCAGTACTAGATATCAAAGAAAGATTATGAATCTAGCATAGCACACAAAGATTGCAAATACAAGTGACTGTTTACTCACAAAACCGGCGATACTCGAAATCGCCAAGAAGATCAAGGGCTAGGCACGCTTTGGCGCTGTCCCAGAAAACCTATTGCCCCCCACACCACCGTGAGAGAGGTCAGTAGGCACGGAGATACAAAGCCCAATCACCGAGCAGATGTCCACGCCGGCGAGTCGAGGTAGGGGTATGCCGCACAAGCGTAGGAGAGGAGCCGGCCAAGCACCTCGCCGGAGCACCAGGAACCGAAGTCACCACACACCACAGGCAAAAATCAAAGAGAGAGAGATTGCTTTTGTTCTGATGTTCTCAACCAAATGAGGCCGGCCGCCATTTATAGCCGAGAGAGGGGAGGGGTTAAGCACTCGGTGGCGCCGCCAACGGCCGGGACCAAGTCTCACGCGCCACCACCGCAACACCATTCTCACCTCGCATGCCGGATCTGAGGACCGATTCAAGCGGGAAGAGGAGGAGCGCCGAACCCAACGGGAGAGAGGGGGATGCGCGAGTCGCACGGGAGAAAGGGGTCGCGGGAGAGACTGGGCCGCCGAAGAGCCGAGCCACCGGACCCGCCGAGCCCGCCTCTCTCCGCCGCGCCGCCCTCCGGAGTCGCCGCCGCCTTCTCCGCCTCATGCGCCTGCGCGCTCTGTTTGGGTCACGGGGAGGCTTCGGCCTCCCCCCTTTTCCTCTCTTCGGCCCACCGACGGGTGGGCCCTCTTTCTTTCTTTTTTTTTTCTTTTATCAAATGGGAAATTCCCTTTTTGCCCTTGGTTATACAACACTTTTGTCTGCGTTCTTGTCCAAGGTATTGTTTGCTTCTTGTTGTTCTTTTGATTTGTGCAATGGTAGCTGGATGCTCTTCTGTTGCCGCGTTTGTTTGTTTGCTTCTTGTTGTTCTTGCAATTTGTGCAATCGTAGCCAACCTGGATTACGTGTTTGAATTAGGATAGTTCTTCTTAGGGTTTACGTTGTGTTAGCCACCCCAAATGTGTGTTAGCCGGTTTGGATTACAATGTGTTTTTTCTCAGATTTGTTGTTCCGATTTGTGGAATGGTAGCCAGATACTCTTCTGTTGACGCGTGTGTTTGTTTGCTTCTTGTTGTTCTTGCTGCGTCGATTCTGGTTTCTTCGTGCCTCTGGTTCTTCCACCTCCGTTATTGCAGACATTTCTTTATTACTGTACATGCCAATTCTCTTATGGTTATGTTATTCTTGCCGATATGATTCGCAGAAATTTCTGTTACTGCTCTAATACTTGTGTTGTTTTTTTAGTGTTATACAAAAGTGCTTCCAGATAGCTTACTGTATTGTACTATAAACCAGTGCTTGTCGTTCCCTATTTGTAAGGTACTTCTCTTGACTTTTACCACATATATTTAATTATTATTACGGTGCTATTATTATTCCTTTCTTGAATTTATTTTCTTTACGTTTACGTATGTAGTGACTGTGCTGTGCTTCTATTTATACGCTTTCATGGCCTACATGTTTGCTTACATACTTGTTTCTACACTGCCTATAGTAGTTCTTTCTGATTAGTGCTTTCTTCATTACGTTTCGTACATGCTTCTTTCATGTGCAACTTGGTTTAGTTATGGTTTCGTAAACTAGCCTAGAATAGAACGTACATATTTTCTTAAATTAAATGGCTTTAGATACTATCGGTGTCGAGGTTCGCACATAGTTTTAGCTACTGTCTATGTACTGTTTAAATTGCAATATGACATCAGCAAAAGATCTCTACGTTTGCGGTCTTATTTGCTACCATATTTACAGATCCTTCTATGGTTCTGTTGTTTTTGTTGACGTTGTTTTCAAGCATTCAAGTTTCTCTCTTTCAGCGCTAAGCTTGTGCCTGTGTTGTTCCTCTTTTGCTTCTTGCTATTTGATTTTATGGATTCGTCGTCCTCTACTAAAGCCCACCGTGAAAAAATATTACATGGAAAACAACCGATTGACTCGGTAGTTTTCTCGCTGCCTTCTAGATATGCTTTGTCTACCGCCTTTCCACCAGTGCTTCCACAGACAACGTCACAACCATGTATGATCATTGCTAATGCTAAATACCTTATGTACACCAAATTGTCTCTGTTTTCCTATCTTTTTAGATGCTTTCGGTTCGTCACTGTTTTTTGTTTTGGTTTGCTTTGTTGTCCTATAGTGTTTCTCGCAGACGTTAGTACACTCTTTCCATGGAAGCGTCACCATGGTTACTCACACTCTTTATAACTATTTCTTTTCTCTTTTCGATTACTTCTGGTTCATATTCCTGTTTTTTACCATTCTGTTTTCCTACCTGTCTACATGATAGGAGACCATTTTTCTCCATTGGTTAGTTCTACTAAGGCAGCTAACAATAGAAAAAAGGAGATTATCCAATTTGCTTCGCAGTGCTGGTAGAACAGGTGCCTTCCTTTCGTTTTCTCTTTCCAGATTATTCTTGTGCTTATTACTTTTCCCTTACTTCTAGTTATAGAAATTTCAACATGCCTTGTTCCATACTTGCTGCTGTTTTTTAGATTTTTCCTGTGTTCTTTACTTTTCCCTTGCTTCCAATTATAAAGATTTCAACATGCCTTGTTCCATAGTTTTTACTACATTTCTTACACATTTCAGGTGGCACGTGGTCTTTTAATCCAGTTTCATTTAGAGAACCAAGTGTTCCTCTTTTTAAGGAACAAATTTCTTGCCTAAAAGGTTAAACTCGACAATATGCTCTAGCTTACACGATTTTTCATTTCCCTTTTTTCCATCAGTGTTTCTCCGTGTGTTTCACATCGCTGTTCCATTTGTTTGTTCTTCTTTCTCCTATACACCTTTTCCTACATTGTTTCAGCCATGTATGCCAATCGATCATATTATGTTGGTCCAGATTATGAATGTAATAAATGTGGTGCTATTTTTTGGTTTCAAGAAAGATCTCAACATAGGAGTTCCTCTAGACATCAACGAATTGTTTATAATAAATGTTGCCGGGGTGGAAAAGTCTCCCTTCGACCGCATAAGGAATTCCTGTACCCACTTCGAGAACTTATTGGTTTTAATAAAGGCCCTCGCTCAAATGAATTTATGCGTTTAATACGCCATTACAATTCCTTGTTTGCATTCACTTCCTTGGGCATAGATGTTGATAGAACCATTAATACTGGTGGAGGTCCTTATGTTTTCCGTATAAATGGTATCGTTCATCATCATATTGGTTCATTAATCCCCACACCAGGCCGGAAACCAAAATATGCTCAGCTATATATTTATGACACGTTCAACGAAATTGGGAACAGATTGTCTATGTTCAGCAAAGAAGATAGTGCACATGATGAAGCAAATCCTAATATTGTTTCTTCCTTGATCGCCATGCTTGACTATTGCAATTTGTTAGTCAAAGAATTCAGAATGGCATGTGACCGGCTATTTTCTTAAGAAAATCCAGAGGTTTATATTCATCTTATTGGTTGAACTGATACTCATGGTGATAGATATTCTCTGCCAGTTGTTCCTGAGCTAGCTACTTTAGTCATAGGTGAGCTGTCTTTAGAGAATAACAAATTTGATATAATTGTTGAAAGTCACCACAATGAGCTAAAACAAGTCTCACCTCTGAATCCCGCTCTAATGTCTCTTCAATACCCATTGTTGTAGGGTGGCCCCCACCTAAACCCAGCAGGCCTGCTAGATGGCCATAGAGCCCAAAATGAGACACATGTAATGGCTTAAATACCCCTGACAGGGAGGTACCGATGTAAGGGCACAATTGTAAAAGCACAGCCCGTATGAATATATATACCAAGGGGAAGCTGGGGGCAGGCGAGGACTCGTCACTCTCTCCCAACTCTCCACTACCACATCTCTCTCTGTTTGGTCTGTAACCACAACAGTTGGCGATGTCCGTGGGGAGGACAAAAGCAAACCTAAAGTCTGAAGAAGGATGGCGCCGAAAAAAGCATTGTCGGCGGCGGCGAAGGGAAAGAAGGCGGCTGGGTCGGAGCGTCGCATGGGTACCGGGGCTTCGGCATCGGCTGTGCGGGCGCGAGTGACGGCGCGGGCGCGGCGGTCGACGACATCGACGCTCGCGCTGCGACGACCGACCCCGCCATCGGCGCTGCGACGACCGACCCCGCCATCGGCGCTGCGACGACCGACCCCATCACTGGCGCTGCGACGACCAACCCCGTCACTGGCGCTGCGACGACCCACCCCGTCATCGGCACTGCGATGACTGACCCCGCCATCGGCACTGCGATGACTGACCCCACCATCGACACTGCGACGACCGACCCCGTCGACGCGACAGCGACCAACCTCGCCGCCCTCGCCGCAACGCTCGGCGGTAGCGCGGACCGGGCGGTTGCAGGTAGCCACAACGGAGCGATCGGCAGCTCGGGAGCTCACGAGGCGATCGTACCCGTGCCGACCCATCCGCCGGGCGCGCCGGCGGCCCCGCCCGCGTCGACGGTGGAAAGCGGCCTGCTGGCGGCCCTCAAAGCGTTCTAGCAGGAGCTAGGGGATCTTCGCGGGGCCGTCCGAGACATACAAGAGGCTCGGAGCCAGCATGCCGCGCCAGTGGTCGCTTCAGAGCCCACGCCGGAAAGGGCAGACAGCCGCGACGCCCCCACATCCAGCTGCGTGCCGCTGCGACACGTCGATCCAGGGTCCCCGCTTTCGGCAGTATTACAGCAGGCGGTGTGGCCCGAAGACTTCAAATTTCTCAATGTCATCAAACCATATAAAGGCGATTCGGACCCCCGCGAGTTCGTGCGTGTCTATGAAACCGCAATCGAAGCCGCGGGTGGGGACGACACCACAAAGGCGAAGGGACTCCCCCTCGCGTTGCAAGGAGTGGCGCTTTCCTGGGTTTTCACCATAAAGCCAAACTCCATCTACGCGTGGGAGCAGATCCGCGACTGCCTTCACAACAACTTTCAAGGGAACTATGCTGAGCAAGTCGACGCGGACCAACTCTTCACCGTGAAGCAGAAAGCTTCGGAGAGGCTCCGGGACTATTTCAAACGCCTCGCGAAGGTGCGATGCCAGATCAAGGACGTTAACGAGACAACCGTCATCAACGCGGCCATACAGGGCCTCTGCCCGGGCCCACTGGCCGAGTACAACGCGCGCAAGCCTATGAAGACAGTCGCCAAGCTCTTCGACAAAATGGAGGGGTATGCGCGGGCTGAGGAGGATGCACCGAGACGCAACGCCCCTGCCCCCGACCCCGCCCAAGCGAAACGCTTGCCACGCGAGGAGGAGGCGGGCGATGATTCCCCGAAGCAGGGCCGCAGTCGACAACCCCGGGAGGACACTCCTGGAGGCGACGGCCCTGGGGAGCAGGAAGGCTCGTCAAGGAGCAGGCGCAAGCCCCGGCGTCACCAGCGCAGACCACAAAAGGCCCGCCATGTCGTCAGCATCGAAAATGCCCTTCGAGAGCCTGCCCCCATATCGTGGAAAGAGGGCCGGGGATGTGAAGGCGGACCCGGTCAGAACGAGCGGCCCCGAGCGGAGCAAGAGCTTCGGGATTACGGCAAGTGATGCGAGGTGCATGGTTACGGCGATCACTCTACAAAGGCGTGCACCGCGTGCTTGCGCTAGCTCCAACCCGTAGGTCCGCAGGACTTCGCCCATAAACGTCGTTGAGGGCATTCGAAGGCCGGCGTCGAATAACGCGACGAAAACGATCGCCTCCGTTTCCTGGGGCTTCGGCTCCGTCTCGTCGCGGCGGGGTAGGTGAGCCCCATCGCGCTCCTCGATCTTCCCTTCCCGTGCAAGCCGCTGCAGCGTCTCTTCAGTCACGCGGCTCCTCCCCAGCACACGGGAGCAACGACCCCCGAGTATTCCAAGGCGTCCCACCGCTTGTCGCCACGCGAACCCCCCCGCAGCACCAGTTCGTAATCTTCAGAAGGGAAGGACAACTCGTCCCGGCTAGACAAGGAGCCGCCACCGGGATGGCGGGAGGCTCCGTCACGACCGACCATTGTTCTCTAAGATTAGGGCAGAAGGGCTATCAACACGAAATAAGCAGAGCTAGGCGACAGGCGAGATAGAGTGCCCCCACCACAGCGATGGCACTTTATAAAGCCCGTTCGCCTCCTTTACGACCAGAAGCGCAGCCAGATTAAAAACCCCCAGCGGTTCGACTACCCACGACTAGAAAGAACCACCGGCATCTGGAGGAGCGTGCCCGATAGGTGGCCAGGCAGCGCACAATGCCAGCGCGCGACCGACGCGTGTCCCGCTTGCCTAGGGAAGAGGTGAACGGCCGCGCTCACGCAAGCGCTCACATCCCACGACGCACCAGGCATAAACCGCCGTGTACCCCACCCACGGAAGGCAGACTACGCGACGCGACAGCCTTCCCCCTGACAGGCCAGGCGTCGGCACGATTCTAGCCGCCATTAAAAGCGCACTACCAGACCGCAGGGCACAACGGTCCCGAAGTGTAGCGACATCGGCGACGCAAGGCCCATTCTCACAACAGCGTCAGCCGCGACTCCGACTCGGTCCCCAACATCGACCTCGGAGCCAAGAAGTCTGACCTGGACTGAACACGCGCGCGTCTACTTCGGCTAGGCGCCAGCTCCGCTGCCACCTGTTTGAGGGGTAGGGGACGGAGCGTGCGCGCGCGTCTACTTCGGCTAGGCGCCAGCTCCGCTGCCACCAGCTCGAAGGGTAGTGGACGGAGCGCGTGCACGTCTTCTTCGGCTAGGCGCCAACTCCGCTGCCACCCGTTCGAGGGGTAGGGGACGGAGCGCGCGCGCGTCTACTTCGGCTAGGCGCCAGCTCCGCTGCCTCCCGCTAGACGGGTAGGGGACAGAGCGCGCGCGCGTCTACTTCGGCTAGGCGCTAGCTCCGCTGCCACCCGTTCGAAGGGTAGGGGACAAAGCGCGCGCGTCTACATCGGTTAGGCGCCAGCTCCACTGCCACCTGCTCGAAGGGTAGGGGACAAAGCGCGCGCGCGTCTACTTCGGCTAGGCGCCAGCTCCGCTGCCACCTGTTCGAAGGGTAGGGGATGGAGCGCGCGCGTCTGCTTTGGCTAGGCGCCAGCTCCGCTGTCACCCGCTCGAAGGGTAGGGGACGGAGCGCACGCGTGTCTGCTTCGGCTAGGCGCCAGCTCAGCTGCCACCCGCACGAGGGGTAGGGGACGGAGCGCGCACGCGTCTGCTTGGGCTAGGCGCCAGCTCCGCTGCCACCCGTTCGATGGGTAGGGGACGGAGGGCGCGCACGTCTGCTTCGGCTAGGCGCCAGCTCCGCTGCCACCCGTTCGAGGGGTAGGGGACGGAGCGCGCGCGCGTCTGCTTCGGCTAGGCGCCAGCTCCGCTGCCACCCGTTCGAGGGGTAGGGGACGGAGTGCGCGCACGTCTGCTTCGGCTAGGCGCCAGCTCCGCTGCGACCCGTTCGAGGGGTAGGGGACGGAGCGCGCGCGCGTCTCCTTCGGCTAGGCGCCAGCTCCGCTGCCACCCGTTCAAGGGGTAGGGGACGGAGCGCGCACGTGTCTACTTCGGCTAGGCGCCAGCTCCGCTGCCACCCGTTCGAAGGGTAGGAGACGGAGCGCGTGCGCGTCTACCTCGGCTTGGCGCCAGCTCCGCCGCGTCGACTTCGGCAGCTTAAGACTATGCACCAGCTCCGCCGCCAGGCGTCGGCTTCGACTACGGCCTCAGGCCCGGGGACCTGCTGCGCACTAAGCCTCCGCAAGTTCGGAGAAGTTCACAGGCCGCAGGGACGGAGGGGGCCAAAGGACTCGGCAACATGGCTTCGGCCCTGTGAAGCCCTTCACCATGAGAGGCTCCTGTTGTAGGGGTGGCCCCCACCTAAACCCAGCAGGCCTGCTAGATGGCCATAGAGCCCAAAATGAGACACATGTAATGGCTTAAATACCCCTGACAGGGAGGTACCGATGTAAGGGCACAATTGTAAAAGCACAGCCCGTATGAATATATATACCAAGGGGAAGCTGGGGGGAGGCGAGGACTTGTCACTCTCTCCCAACTCTCCACTACCACATCTCTCTCTGTTTGGTCTGTAACCACAACACCCATTATTATTTCCATATGGGGAAAAAGGGTTCCATCTTGGTATTAAATATAAAGAAACTGATGGCAATCTATCTTTAGCTAGAGATGAAACATCTATGCTTGAGTACTACTGTTATGAATGTCATTACCGAAGAAATGAACCAAATCCTCATACATGCTGTGGCCGCCTTTCAAATCAAATAGAGGTCGATTCCTACTCATGTCTTGAAGCAAGCCGCCTTTCATTTCATTTTTTCAATCAGGATGTGCTAAGATCAGAAACATATCAAGGCATTTCGGATGCACTTGGTGAAGGCGCATCGTAAGGCAAAAACATTGGTGTAAATTTTTTTTGTCTTAATAGTAATGCTTTTTTCCTCATTCTAAGTTATCTCTTTTATTTATGACAGTTCTATACACTATGGAATTCCAAAAGAGAGGCCTGCCTCATGTTCATACCCTTATATGGCTTGCTCATCATGACACAAACCTAACTGCTCAATACATAGATAGCCTTATATGTGCTTAAATTCCTGATCCAACTATTGATCCACTTGGGTATACTCTTGTTGACGAATTTATGATGCATGGGCCATGTGGAGATTTTAATAGGAAATGTCCATGTATGAAAGATGGCTTGTGTTCAAAACGCTGTCCCAAACAATTCAGCTTAGAAACAACGCTTGATAAGTCTAGCTTCCCAGTATATCGCCGACAAGATGGTCATCATTTCATTATCAAGAATGGAATCAGATTGGACAATAGATGGGTTGTTCCACACATTATTAGCTTGCTTAAAAAATTCCAAGCTCACATCAATGTTGAATGGTGCAATAAGACGAATCTTGTGAAGTATTTATTTAAATACCTTACTAAAGGTCAAGATAGAGCAAAAGTGAATTTTTCTAGTGCTGCCCAACCATCAGACTTGGCTGATTCACAAGTTAAACAAGGAATAGACGAAATTGCCGATTATATTAAATGCAGGTAATAGTTTATCCGTATAGCAAACTCCACTTTGCTACACCAAATTATTTAAAATTTCCTATTTTCATATCTCGTGCTAATGCTTTCCTACGTAAAGCTATACGAATTTATCTTCATATGGATTTTTTTATTTTCTCTTGATACTTTCCTACATGAAAATATAGATATTTATCTTTATGCAAAGCAATTTGGCGATTATTTGAATTCAAAATACATGGCCGAATACCTTCTATTGAACGATTATCTGTGCATATGCCTGGTATGAACAAAGTTATGTACCATGAAGAAACAGACCGGCAACAAATTATTGTTGATCCAAGAGCTTATAAAACTACATTAACCGAATGGTTTACTGCTAATCAACAGTTCGAAGACGCAAGATCCTATACTTATTACCAATTTCCATCAAAGACGCAAGAAAGCACGCAACACGAAGATTGGTTGAATATATAATGTGCACCCAACTACTGGTGAGTTGTTCTATCTGAGAATGCTTTTGATGGTTGTCTGTGGTGCACAAAATTACGAAGATATCAGAGTTTTTGATGGTATATGCTACCCTACCTTTAAAGAAACTTGCAAAGCCCGTGGTTTAGATGGTGATGACACATAATGGTATCTACTCTTTGATGAGGCAGTTGTTTGGGCTACACCACATCAACTTAAGCACCTCTTCATGGTAGTACTCTCTTTCTGCAGTGTAATTAGTCCTCAGAATCTATTTGATAAGTATTGGTGCTTCCTTGTTGATGACATAACATATAGAATACGACAGGGATTACAGAATTGAACATATCCCATACCAAGTGATTACTTACAGTCTCAGCTAATAAAAGAATTATTTCTTATGTTTTCAAGGAATGGACTTAATTTTGGTACATACATATAAGCAGTGAATCATCACATAGTGACCCTACTTCTAGCAATCGACTTGTGACCGAAGAGTTAGCATATGATAGAGCTGTCCTAGCAACTGAAGCTGAAACATTGTGTGCTAAACTAAATGCTGAGTAGTCTGCTATATACAACAAGATTCTGTCGTGTCTCGTGTGTTGCTCATAATAAAGGTGGCATTTACTTTGTATCAGGACATGGTGGTACTAGAAAGACATTCCTTTGGAATGCTATTATAGCAACACTAAGAGCTAGAGCCCAAATAGTCCTTGCTGTAGCTTCATCTGGAATTGCTTCACTTTTACTACCAAGTGGCCGCACAGCTTATTCCCGGTTTAGAATACCTCTTGATATCAATGAAAGAAGCTTATATAGTATAGCATGCAGAACAATGCTTGCTGAGCTTATTATCAAACTTCTTTAATTCTCTAGGATGAAGCACCTATGACACATAGGCATTGCTTTGAAGCACTTGACAGAACATTATGTGACGTTATGGCTATTGAAGATGCTAGCTGCATGACTATACCTTTTGGTGGAAAGCTTCTTATCCTTGGTGGAGACTTCTGGCAAATCTTATTTGTTATAAAGGGTGGTACCAGAACAGAAATTATTGAAGCTTCACTTATTAGATCTTCACTCTAGCAGCACATTAAGATACTAAAACTATCTACCAATATGAGACTTCATAATCCAGACCTCTCAGTTATAGAACATGATGCTCTCTCAACATTTGCTCAATGGGTACTTAATATTGGAGATGGTCAGGCTCCAATGGCTAAAAAACAAGGAGAACTTCATGCATCCTGGATATCTATCCCAGATGATCTTTTATTACTGCCAAGCAATAACAATGTGGATGCAATTGTGGATGCTATCTATGGTTCATTACGTATGAACTATCAAAATAGTTGATATCTCACGGAACGTGCAATTATCTGCCCAACTAATACTGTTGCTGATGAATTAAACAAAGCTGTCTTCGATAGAATACCTGGTCATACAAAAGAGTATCTCAATTTTGATTCCATTTCTCAATCTGATAGTCACATTGGTGATGCTGATTTTCTGTATCCACCTGAATTCTTGAATTCTATAAGAATCAATGGTTTTCCACAACATATTATCTGCTTGAAAATAGGTGTTCCAGTGATGTTGGTAAGAAATATAAATCATTCTATGGGTCTTTGCAATGGAACACGGCTGATTATCACAAGGCTTGGTGATCGAGCACTTGAAGGATGTATCATCACTGGGACCAACATTGGTCAGTCTATTTGTATTCCTAGAATTGTTCTAAATGCAACAAGTCCTCGATGGCCTTTTACCCTCCAACGCTGACAGTTTCCAATCAGATTTTCATATGCAATGACTATTAACAAAAGTCAAGGCCAAACTCTAAACAAAGTTGGGATTTATCTAAGAAACCCGGTCTTCTATCATGGACAGTTATATGTGGCAATATCATGAGTTACATCTCGTTCAGGGTTGAAGATACTTATTGAAAATGACAAGGGTGCTGCTTGCACTAAGACCAAAAATATAGTATACAGAGAAGTGCATACTTCCATTTAATACCTTCTGCTATTAATATTTCCACCTCTCCTTGTTCAACCTTCCGACTTAAAAGATTTGCTCCAGATCTATTGATATAGACTAACCATAGCAATTACACAAAACACCTTTAGTAAATACACCTCTCCTTTTGTAATCCACATACCAATCTATACTTGTATAGTTTTCCATGGATATAAATTACATGCTCCCTCCTGCGTGCTATATGCGCTTTCCCACTGTTTCAATATGTCTCTAAAACAGTTCAACACAGGTGGGCTTTAGTAAACACAATTTTATTTTCTTTTATTAAAAGATACAATACATGCAAATTCATTCATTTATGCATAGCATAGTTTTTCCCTTTGCTTTATTGCTTCCATATATGCATCGCTTGCATTGTTTACTTTCTGTTTTGCTTTTTCCCATCGTGTATCTAATTGTGCTTTATTTATATATATATAAAAAATACTTCTTTCTCCATTTTATTTACATTTTCTCCTTACTTTAGTATGTTCCAAAAAAAAAGGCACGCACAGTTGAGCTTTACTCAATGTATTTACATTATCTCATATGAAATAGCGCATCACATATGCAACTATCCATTTATAGATATTACATATATTATATTTATTTTTTTGCTTTCTTATATACATTGTTCACATTACTATGTTCATTTTCATGTCCACCATTATTACATCTAATTATTCTTCCTCTTTTTGATCCTTCTATCTTCTCATATCCAATTGTGCTTCCCTTCCATAGATATAAAATACATGCCTCTTCCTCCATTTTGTCTACATTTTTTACATATCTTAGTGTATTCCAGAGAAAAAACACACGACATAAATGAAACTTACTAAATGCATTTATATAACTTCATACCAAATAGTGCACCACATATGAGGCTGTCCATTTACACATATCGCACATGTTATCCTTCCCTTTTTTCTTCCTTATATACATCGCTCACACTAATATATTCCTTTTTACATTCTGAATTTTTAGATGTAAGTATTCTTTCAGTAATATAGCTTACAGTATTATCATTGTGTCATACAAAAATACTCTTCTAATTCGCATTACATACCTATTTGTAAAATACTTGCTCTATAACTTCGTATTCTACACAGGTTCCACAGGATGTATACATTACTAAATCATATCAATCATAGTTCACATAAATGAAAGATCCTTGTCCGTTTAGCACGGCTTTGGGAATTTAAAAATCCACAAGATCCAACTGATGTATACCACCTAGACTTCGTCATGCTTGATGAACATGTATTTAATCCTTAATCAATTTGCTTATTCACTCCATACAAACTGTGCACTTTTTTTGTGTGATAATTCTGCCCTTAACATACAGAACATTCTTATCACATTACTACTATTTCTTGTATCTTCCTGCATATATAATACTATTATTCTTTACCATTTAACATCAACTATAAACTTTTTTTAGGGCCATGCTATGGAAGGAATAGTTCCCCAAAGATGGCTTCATAAGTATACATCTTTGCTAAAAGAAGGATCCATTTATGAATTTGAATACTTTGAAGTCCTTGATAGCGCTATTTCTGCTCGATTTTCAAAATACACAAGAGTTAACCAAATTCTACCAGAACTAGATGGTTTTCCTCTTTACGCATATAATGCAGTACCTTTTTCTGTTCTGCACAATCGCATTGGGAAAAAAGCTTTGTTATCAGGTATAGCTACAACTATACTTATACAGTTAGTACACCATCCTTATACACTTACATTAACTATTTTTTCCCATTCTCATTTAACCTCCATATGCATCATATGTTGTTGCCCTTATAACCGTTGTTTCGCCAGCCATGGAAATAGTAACAAAGTTAGGTCCAACAGTTAAATGCACTGTTAAAATAATAGATGGAAGGTACATATATTCTCTACAGCTTTTGCTTCTCCACATTTTATTTCGCTTTATGATCTATACCTATATCATTGTTGCATCAACTTTAGCAAAACAGTATAACTTACGACTTCTTCACGGTGAAGCAGGAATTATAACATTGTGGGGCCATCATGCTGAATCATTTAATGTTGAACTCTTCTTCGCCAACTCTCAAGATGCACCAATCATTGCTTTGTTTGTTGGCATGTCTGTTGGTACATACTCAGGTCTGCGACATAAACTCTCCTTCATCTACCAGTTGTACACAAAAAGATACTAACTTTACTTTTTATTCCTGCATTCTTAACACATACTATTGGTTTCATATACATTATCAGGCCAGCTCGCATTGCAAAGCAGTTCTGCATCAAAGTGGTATATCAATATACCAATACCAGAAATACATGCTCTACAAAGCCTGTACAACTTGTCATATTTTTTCAATCAATCGAACAATCATTGAACAAACAATATTACCTTTTAATAGCATTTCTACACTCTTTTCAGTTTTATTAAAAATATGCTTTATAGAATTACCAACCATTCGCACCAGATTGAATTGCAAGGAGGTTCCCAGAATCATATAGTCCAACCCCCACAACAGTGCGTGAATTAATAAACCTCATACCTCACGAAGTTTTGGTACGGAAAAATCCATACCTTAAACATATGTTTACAACTCGCCTTTTACATAGACTACAAATTGACGCTTTTCAACTATGCTACACACAGGGTCAGCAATACAGACTTACCATGCTTATCACAGACTTAGTACCAACCTAGTCATGGTGGTGCATATCATGCTCTTCATGCTGGAAAAAAAATTTTCCAGATGGAGATGGATACAAATGCCGAAGATGTAATGGTACAACAGCAGAACCAAGGTATACAGCTCTTCGCGCATTTATACCCTTCAAAATTTTACTGCTATTTGCGCCTACATGATCAAAAAATTAATATATAATATGCTTTCCAAATCTTCCAACAGATACAAAATAAATGTGTACGGCACTGATCCTAAAAACGATGAGCAAAGCACACACATCCATGTAGAGTTTATGTTTTTTGGTGACATAGGTCAAGAACTAATTGGAAAACCTCCTATGCTTTTGGTTGCGGCGAGTGAAGGCCAAGCGGAACATATTCTAGATGAGATCAAAGCAATTGTTGGCCGAAAATATGAAGTAATTGTCCAAATGTCAGAAGGCTCCCTCCAGAGTGATATTCCAACATTTCATGTACGGTCAATAGCAGCCCAAGCAGATCAAAACATACTACTGCTGGCAAACAAAGCAGAAGCTGCAACAATAGCACCCACACAAATACAAACTATTGCGCACCACGAACAGCAACTTATCCCTATTCCATTAACGACGCCCCCTCCTGCTACCACATGTGCAGAAATAGTTACCCCCTTAACAACAGCATTTGTGGAGACTCCACAGGTGAGAAAACAAATACCATCATCATTTGCTTTCTCAGAACTCTAGATAGGTTGCGCATTTCATACACAAAGTGTTTCTTATATACATTTATTTATGTTTAACCATTCACATATCTATTGTAAGATCGCATCAGCATTACACTGTGACAAAAGACCGCATGATACACTTATGTCTACCAAAGCTGAGTTACCTACCTCATCTACAGAAGAAAACAAAAGGTATTTCTTTTCAGTGTAATACATTATTAGCGACACACCACTACCAAAAAAAACAAGAAAAACATATGTTCCAAATCTGCAATTCTTATCCTTATTTTCTCTTTGCAGGGTAATGCGATCTGCGAAAAAGAGCAAAGCTGCAAGAGAATTATTCCTAAGTGCAAAACAATGAAGCACCACACTAGGTACATACTAATCTATATCTCAATACACCTGCTTATTACTAAAAACAAGCTAATAAGGTAACATATACTACTATTTCTAAATCATCTGTTTCTTTCAGGAAGGCCACATATTTTGCTCGCAACATATATTATATCTCGCTTTTACATCAACACATTACGATAGTTCACACATATGTTACTGTAAAATGTGCTTATGTCACTAAGCTCTTCGCTTCCAGCAAAGCTCATTCCAACTGGTTAGACTCATTTTGTTATACAGCCTGTCATCAGCTAGACTAGCCTTCTCAACAAAACTACCATACCTAGATTACGTTCTAATGTAACTAACACTGTATTGCCTACCTGGGCATACCCAGAGAACCCTTTGCTTTCTTCATCTTCCAGGACATATACCAGTTCCTACATAAAGTTGTTTACTGGTTTACTCTTCACGACTTGTTTCAACATGATATTTTTATTTGCAATTGCTAATTAATGCTTTGTGCAATTCATTGCCTTCATCTTATCAGCGTAACTAGATTAAACTCAGTAATTTATTCTGCATCAAATTAACTCACTATATGCAATCGCTTCGCTAACTTATAGAGAACAACCACAATAGTCCTTAGAACCAATGTACTGCATTCTTTTTTTTCCCCTTTCACATACTCTCGGCAGGCCCTACACTAGCTTCCTTACACATAACCTCCACAGAAAACAACTAAACTGCGCAAAATTAGCGCTACCTTAACAAAATGTACACACCATAGAAACATAATCTCTTTACGTTTGGTTACAGCATACCATAACTAATAGTTTTACATGCATAAATCATTGTACACCTGTCTACAAAATAATTAACGTGTATGCGAACACCCACGCATGCGAATTCTGTCGACGCTCCAGCCCAACGATTAACGCAACGTGGCCTCATCGCATTCTCATTCGCACAAAAATAGAGCGTTTAACACAACGATGTTGTAACGTACAACGCTTCCCGAAAGAAGTGGTAATGTGGAAAGCTTCGAAAAATACCTTGCTTATGCACGCGTCAACCATTAGTTACTCTTTTTGTACCACAAATTGTTTATATACTCTACCAGTTCTATACTCTTCTTGTGTAATAATTCTGCACCAATAGTGAACACAATCCATATTTCAGTAATCACTACATTCTCCATTAATTACAGAGACACACTTCATACTGACAACATGTTGCCTTTACAAATTGTTCGTTCAACTTTATTCATATTTAGCACTGTTCCTTTTTATACAACATAATACATCATACCCAAATAAACATTACACCAACATTCATGATAATGCGGAACATCAATACCATTTCATATGTGCTCTTCCTATGAACATTACTGTAGTATCACCATAGCACCACAGCTTTAAAACCCACTTGCTTAGCTACAGGCTAAAACCTAAAACTAATTATATGTGCTATTTTATAGTAAGACCTAATTCCAAGAAAACTAAAGCAGTTTGTCTAGAATAGAGGTAATATTACTGCCTCTTCTCTCTCTTATACTATCTTATCTACCTTAGTTTACTTTCCACTCAGGTTTGTTTTTCGCAAATTGTTTATGCTTGATCTCATTTAATCTCAATTTTCCATTAATAAACAGATGGTTTACAGAGTGCATTCAAAGGCAGAAAATCTGCCAGGTAGGCACGCACAATTATGGAAAATACAACCACTACTACAGAAAGCCTAATAGTAGACGCTAAATCACAGACGGTTTTGTGAAACCGTCTGTGATGTACACTATTACAGACGGTTTTAATTTGGAGGCCGTCTGTGGTATTTATGGCGGGAAAAAGTAGTATCACAGACGGTTCTTACCGCTGAACCGTCTGTGATATTCCAATATCACAGACGGTTTTATAATAAAAACCGTCTGTGATATTTCAGATTATCACAGACGGTTTTTATTATAAAACCGTCTGTGATACTGGAATATCACAGACGGTTTTTAATAAAAAACCGTCTGTGATAATCTGGAATATCACAGACGGTTTTTTATTAAAAACCGTCTGTGAAACCAGATTATCACAGACGGTTTTTTATTAAAAACCGTCTGTGATACGTTTCCCGCCTTGCAATCCCTCAAAATTTCAAATATTCCCGCTTAAGTCCGAGTATGATTCAGTTTTGAGACACCTTCAGTAAAACGGGCATAACTTTTGCATACGGTGTCCGTTTTCGACGTTCTTGTACTCGTTGGAAAGCTAACGACGAGCCCGATCCAAAAAAATGACCGGCTTGCGCCAGTCGTCCTCCAAGACCCCGAAAATCGGCCATCTTTGGACCTAAACCTGCGTCGCAAGTTTTTGGTGTCTGTTTTTGCCCTTTTTCTTGGTCTTCCTTTCGGAATTTGGATTTTGCTTCAACTACAAAGTTGTAGATCTCGTTGAAACCTTTTAAATGAGTATATATAAGCTATATAAAACGTTGCTATTTTATCTTTTCAGACTAGTTGTTTATATTGCATCGGTATATAAAATTCTGTGCTCTAATTCACAGACGGTTCTATATATAGAATCGTCTGTGATATGCATTCATCACAGACGGTTCTAGCCAATAGAACCGTCTGTGATAATCTGACCGCTGGGCCCGTCGATCCTCTTCAACCCAATCTCCGTTCCCGCGCCAAAAATTTCGAACTCCCGCCTCTCCCTCCCTCTCCCTCCCCTA
This sequence comes from Dendrocalamus latiflorus, assembly GCA_017311315.1. Taxonomy (NCBI): domain Eukaryota; kingdom Viridiplantae; phylum Streptophyta; class Magnoliopsida; order Poales; family Poaceae; genus Dendrocalamus; species Dendrocalamus latiflorus. The sequence continues at coordinate 334,653 of CM029669.1, read as the reverse complement.
TAAATATAACCAAACCCAGCCTGTCTCCTCTTCCTTGCTATCCTCTTCCTTGCTATCCTCCTCCTTGCTGTCCTCCTCCTTGCTATTCTCCTCCTCCTTGCAGACGACGCACAAGTCTACGGGAGACAAGACATCGCAGGGGCGAGAAGGCATCCAGCTCATGCGTTGCATCAGGGGCGAGAAGACATAGAAGATCTTTGCTTTTTCTCTGTTCTTGTTGTGTAACCTGCTTGTTGTTTTGGGATATTGTAATCTTTTTCTCTGTTCTTGTTGTGTAACCTGCTGTTCTTGTTGTGTAACCTTCTCGTTGTTTTGGGATATTGTAATGGTAGGCTCTAATCTTAATAAAAATGGATGTTTTATGTTTGTGAAATGAATTGAGATGTGAATTGGATATGTATACATATACATGTTGATCTGCTTGTTTCAGAGGGCATGACTAGCATTTCCTGAGGCTAGCCAATAAACAGAAATAGGTTTAGGAGTAGAAGAGAATATCACAGACGGTTTTATAATAAAAACCGTCTGTGATTTATAAATATCACAGACGGTTTTTAGTTAAGAACCGTCTGTGATATTTAATATCACAGACGGTTTTTAGTTAAAAACCGTCTGTGATATTAAAATCACAGACGGTTCGAAAACCGTCTGTGATGACCTCGTATTATCACTGACCCATAAATTCAGACGGTTCACAAAACCGTCCGTGATGACGTTTTTGAACCGTCTGTGATGGTCTTTTCTGTAGTAGTGAACAATACCCGGGGCCACCAAACAACAAAAGCCAGGCCATTTTCCACTCAATTACTCAAAATATCAAAAATGAAAGATATGAGTGGAAAACATGAGTTACCCTGGAACCATTGCCCGTGTGACCCCGATAAGCATCAACAATTCTAGTGCAACAGAATCAAAGAAAAAGATGTTGTACAAGACGCCGCCAGGAGAGCAATGCACTACCTCCGCTACTATTATGATGCAGAATTCGACCAATCCCTATATGATTTAATTCCCCAATTAACACATCAGCGTATGTATTTTTCCACCCCAAAACCAACAGAGGATAATGACCCACGCTTAAGTACAATAGCGTCACAACACATTGTTTATCAAGAAACACTATATTCAAGAACACTAGATGAAAACGAAAACTTACGCTACCAACTTCGCGCATCTCAACAAAAGATGCAACAACTCACTCAAGACCTTCAGCGCTTCCGTATCATCGAAGCGTGCAAAATGTCAGATTGCAAGAAAATCCGCCAATGTTTGCACCACCATCCAGCAACATCACCAACAACGCAGGAGACCAACAGCTCGGGACTATCATAGCAGATTCCATCCGTCCACATCCAAAGTACACCAATTATTACTCTATCTGTTGTGATACTTATTAAGATACACTCCAGTCTGCTACACCATATGTTGTTCAGCGATGAATATATACCAGTTTCTACTAAGGGTGGAAAACGGTAACGGATAATTCGTTTTATCCGATATTCGTATCCGAGAAAACATGAATGTGGTAAGTAAAATCTGTATTCGAAAATATTCGTATTCGAGAATATTCGTATTTGTATTCGCATTCGTATTCGAGAATATTCGTATCCGTATTCGTATTCGAGACTATTCGATCCGTTTCTAGAATCCATGAAAAATTCGTGCAAATTTTGTGATTCAAAATTTGAATTTAGGCGGTTTAAAACCGGTAACCGGTCAAAAACTGGTGAAAAATCGGTAAAACCGCTAGGAATCCATTTTATCCGATATTCGTATCCAAGAAAATCCGTATTCGAAAATATCCGTAGTCGTATTCGAGAATATTCGTATCCGTATTTGAGAATATTCGAATTCGTATTCGTTTTAAAAATATGGATTCGTATTCGTATTTGAGACTATTCGATCGTATCCGATCTGTTTCCACCCCTAGTTTTTACCACCAAAATTACCGCTATTCAATAGCTGGTCATTTTTTTTGGATTTTGGGTCCAAAGATGGCCGATTTTGGGGGTTTTGGAGGGTGACTGGCGCAAGTGGGTCATTTTTTTGGATCAGGCTCGTCGTTCGCTTTCCAACGAGTACAAAAACATCGAAAACGGACACCGTATGCAAAAGTTATGCTCGTTTTACTGAAGGTGTCTCAAAACTGAATCATACTCGGACTTAAGTGGGAAAATATGAAATTTTGAGGGATTGCAAGGCGAGAAATGTATCACAGACGGTTTTATAATAAAAACTGTCTGTGATATTCCAGATTATCACAGACGGTTTTATAATAAAAACCATCTGTGATAATCTAGAATATCACAGACGGTTTTTATTATAAAACCGTCTGTGATATTCCAGTATCACAGACGGTTCAGCGGTAAGAACCGTCTGTGCTACTCCTTTTTCCTGCCACAAATACCACAGATAGCCTCCAAATTAAAACCGTCTGTATTGTGTACATCACAGACGGTTTCATAAAACCGTCTGTGATTTGGCGTCTATTATTAGACTTTCTGTAGTAGTAGAACTAACACTAACCAATGTGCATTCGCTAAAAAAAAGAAAACGCATTTCTCTTTCTCTAAAATATATAACAATTTCTAAAAAAACATATGCTACCTGACTGTTCTAAATTTACCCATATATTATATTTTCCTCTATAATTATTAGTTTTTGTTATTATTCATACTCTTTCTATTAATAATGTAAAAAGAACAAATCCAGCGAAACACATTATATTAGATACATTCGCTTTCTACAACGTATTCACTAATTTATACACAACAAAATGTCACCAATATAGATATATTAACAATAATCAACTATTTATACAAACTAGCCTACGTGGCGTCTCGCCACGCACACGTAGCTAGTATGTACTGATGAGTAGTGCTTAAGTGACAGGCCATCGAATGGTTTTTGTTTGACCGCGTGCTTTGATGTGTCATCGGTTTTTTTTATTGTGTATACTAGCTTGATGTACGGACTAATATATTTGTACACAAAGATTTGGATCTAAAATTCCGTAAAGACTTGTGTTGTTAGTACTCAGTTGAATAATCACAAGTGTTAGTTCTTAATCCACTTGAGCGGAACTACCACATTTCAAGTATTCGTTCTTAATTCACTTGGGCGGAACTACCGCATTTCATGTACTCATGCTCAAACAACATCCGACCCTAACTTACCATATCCACTAAAGTCTAAAATAGATTTCACAATTTTATTTCTTTGTAAACCAATGAGAATATCTAATGTCATACATTTCGTAATATGACTTCAATAAGAATTTTCTATATTTTTCCCAAGGACGAACATGACCAAACTAACATTTCTAAGCAACCGAACAACGAGATGGGTGGCTCTTTAATGTAGAATCCGCATCAATTATATTAACATATAATGGATACGAAAGGTTTATTTTTTCCCTTGCACTGTGCATTCCCAGTAGGGGTGGAAAACGGTAACGGATAATTCATTTTATCCGATATTCGTATCCGAGAAAACATTAATGTGGTAAGCAAAATCCGTATTCGAAAATATTCGTATTTGTATTCGAAAATATTCGCATCCGTATTAGAGAGTATTCGTATTCGCATTCATATTCAAAAATATTCGTATCTGTATTCATATTCGAGACTATTCGATTCGTATTCGATCCGTTTCTAGAGCCCATATAAAATCCGTACAAATTTTGTGATTCAAATTTAAATTTAGGCGGTTTAAAATCGGTAACTGGTAAAAAACCGGTGAAAAATCGGTAAAACCGCTAGGAATCGATCCGTTTTATTCGATATTCGTATCCGAGAAAATCTGTATTCGAAAATATCCGTATTCTATTCGAGAATATTCGTATCCGTATTTGAGAATATTCGAATTCGTATTCGTATTCGTTTTAAAAATAGCCACTATTATGTATAGTATATTTCACGTATCTTCTCCGCCCTCCTGGTCCAAGCATGTGTTGTGGCAAATAGCCACTATTATGTATAGTTTATTACCTGACTAGTCACCTGCTTATGTGTTGCAATAAAATTTATTGGATATATAGAGAATTATGCTATGAAAGAGAGCTACTCTGATCAGTTAAAAGTAGAGAGTATTGAGAAGTTAAGAATGAAGCGATTGGAGGAGAAGGGACGTATAACCATCAACTCGTTCTTTTATAATAGTAGTAATTAAACCACGATTTTCGTCTTGTGAATTACAACAAATACCACCGTCTCAAGTGTATGTAGCCAATTTGCATTTATTATTTAAAAATAAAAAATTATATAAGCTTATTTGATTTTTTTGAATTAGTCATATATTGTATGATCAATTTCCTGTCCAAAATGATAGGCAGGAAGCGCAGCCGATCTGAGATGAGATAGCATGAAATAAAAAGAAGGGAAGGGGAGAACCATCGCTGTGGAACCTTTCTAGTATATGCAGCACGCGACACAATGGGATCGTGATACACCAAATTTTTTATGGTCACTGTTGTCGAGACTCGTGACTACCAACCATAGCAATAAGCGAGGAACGCAAGACAGTAGTTGTAACGACCATGTATTTGCACTCTGCGTGCCTAGTCACCCTGATCGGATGGTAGAAGGTGGGGTAGTTAATTCGGTTCTCTATTTTTCTGCACATTTCACGTATCTTCTCTATCCGTGTACGGACTAATATATTTATACACAAGGATTTGGATCTAGAAATCTGATCACGACACCCGTAAAGACGTGTTGTTAGTACTCAGTTGAATAATCACAAGTGTTAGTTCTTAATCCACTTGGGCGAAACTACCACATTTCATGTGCTCATGCTCAAACAACATCCGACCCTAACTTACCATCCACTAAAGTCTAAAATCGATTTCACAATTTTATTTCTTTGTGAACCAATGAGAATATCTAATGTCATACATTTCGTAATATGACTTCAATAAGAATTTTGTATATTTTTCCCAAGGACGAACATGACCAAACGAACACGATCATGATTTTAGACTTGTGCTTACAACAAATACCACCATCTTAAGTGTATCACTACTACAGACAGTCCTTTGACAGATGGTTAGGAACCGTCATCACAGACGATTCCTGAACCGTCTGTGTTTATGTGTCAGTGATAATATGTGGTTATGAAAGACGGTTCCCAAGCCGTCGTCTGTGATAACTTACGTTACAGACGGTTTTTTATATAAAACCGTCTGTGATAGTCGACTATCACAGACGATTTTTATAAAAAACCGTACGTGATATACACAATATCACAGACGGTTAATAACAAAGACCGTCTATGATATACACAATATCACAGACGGTTTTTGTTACTAACCGCCCGTGATATGATTCATATCACAGACAGTTCGGAACAAAAACCGTCTGTGGTATACAGAATATTACAGACAGTTAATAACAATGGCCGTCTGTGATATCGTTCATATCACAGGCGGCTAAGTGTTTGAAACCATCCGGGATATAGATATCACATACAGTTTTCAACACTGAACCGTCTGTGATAGCTATTGCAATAGCAATTTTATTTGCCGTTTTTCGGCTACCCTCAGGATATGCTAGCCATGCCCTCTGAAAACAAGCTATGTCACGTATATAGCACAGATGAATGTAACAAACGGCCAGCAGATAATATATATATATACACATATATATGGAATGGAAATCGTTACACAAATCTGACAAATGAATTAAATTGAATGAATTGCTTGATTAAGCACAATTGTGTGATTTGTACAATTCAATCCAATGTTTCAACATCTAATTATCACCATTGCCGGGGTGGAACTCTCTAGTGTTTTTTATGACCTCTGATAGCAAGAATTCGGAGAGGTGTCCACAAATTTCGACGAGTTTGTCGAGATCATATGCACTTTCGTCGAAGTCCACCCGCTATCCCTAGGAGCAATGTTAAGTCATTAATTAGCATGTGTGTGTATATATATACATATATATAATAATAAAATAATAATTATCGGAAGGTTCACAAACCTCTGGATCATTCATCTTGGTGTCCATGATTTCCTTTATATGGTGGCAAATGTAGAATCCACATACGTTGCCCTGTAGCTGCGAGTGGCACTGCAAAAATAGAATTACATTCATAGATATTTTCAATTCTAGAGGCATTATAACAAAGTGTGATATAGGATTGTTGTGCTGTAGCGGGTACCGGAAATCATGTGCTGTGTCGCAACGTGTCACTGGATTTGCCGTGTCTCCCTCCTAGGGCAACATAAGAGGTAAACGGCCTACGTGATTCAAAAAAGTTAGCATCGGCCATTGCAAACGAAGGAAATATTACAATAGAGTTATATATGGAGGAAATGAGTTTACTTGTTAATTACTTATTGCACACGACTGAAGTCGTGGTTGCTCCTAAGTAGGGAATCAAGGTATATTTCCTTACTCCACTTTGGTACAATCATAATCAAAATTCAGTGAGTCCTAGTGATGTGTGTCGCCATAGTGATTAATCCTAAGTTCATGCTGCATGTAAAGTACAAATGAAACATGTGTGGCAACTAGTGAAGCACTTACCCTTGGTTAAGTGTACCATGATGTACTCCTTGTCGGTGTGAGCAATCAGTCCCCTCGTTATGTAATCTTGCACGAAGGATGTATTTTCATTGATAGATTGCTTGGAGACCAAGTGTTGGTCGAGGAAACCCACCGGTTGTCGCGATCGTCGGACTTGTTGGATCATGTATCTATACATAAGGAAAGAGTAATGACATTTATCGGTATAATGTGAATGTAGAACTTCATTGTACAGTCCACTTACAGTGTCCAGCATTGTAGAAGTGAGGCGTCGAGTTCATCGAGATTGAATAGTAAGAATAAGTATTCGAATGTCACGATGAAGTAGCCCGAGTCATGGAGGAAATTTGCCTCCGTATATTTCACAGTGAATACACTCTGCTAGTTTGGCTTCATATTGGACCTCTATATGTACTAGGTATGCAATGTATTGCAATCCAAACCAAGCCGGGGTAATTGTGACTCGGGGACCAACGACACTCCTAGAATGAACTTCCATGGCCCGAGATGCACCTTAATTTTCTTCGCTTGAGTCTTAAAGCCTCGCTTATGAAATGTTTTCGGTGGCATCTCGGCAGGAGCTGATGCAACAGGCTTCGGAATTGAAGCTGGAGGTAGAGCCACCGGAGCCAATGTGATAGGTCTAGGGCGATGTCCCTCTTGGGTCACTGGATGTGGAGATCGTGGCACAGACAATTCGAGGGCGATGTCCCTCTTGGGCCACTAAATGAATGCATGGACGGCATCCCCTAATGTCTTAATCTCTTCATTTGGGGCTTCTCAAGAGGGATGGTGTTAAAAACATCATTAATCATGTCCACCTGAACCTTTATGAAACCGGTCTCTACTTGTACACCGTGCACCAGCGTCCCTGACAGCAATGGATACGCCATCCCCTACCAAGCGTCAACGGGAATAGAGCCAACAAGCCTCACTCTGAGGATGCAAGGCATGGGCTCCTACATAACGATACAGGATGAGTTAAGGCTTCCACCGGAGAGATCTATGTAGCATTCTAAAGGGGTACATTACCTGGATATTGTCGATAGGTAAGTGGGCATCGCTATGTTCAGTAATTGGCGTGGACGCGCAGCTACTACGACGTTGAGGGAGACTGGGTACCGCAGTAGTAGGGGTGGGTTGCGATTGGTTGCGGACTTGTCTCAGTTCTTCCCTCAATGAATCTATCTCTCCTCGAAGTGAGGCAATCTACTCTTGAAGTGAGGTAGATAGTTGTTCCTCAAGTTGAGCATGAAGCTTCTATTTTATTTGTTTGTTGTGGTACGCCTTGGATCTCTTTCTACTCCTATATGTCTCAGAGTAATCAGGAAATTCGCACCTCCAAGATACGTAAACCCCTAAGCTTCATGTGCGACTTAGGTGCTCCTTGTTTCCCAAGGCCTGTGATAGTAAATCTCTCTCCCTGTATTGTTGAAAGGAGCCACGAGAAGATTCAGTAGTCAATGATTGCTACAAGAGGCAATTAATCATGTTATTTTTGAATCCATAAAGTTCAAGAGGTGTTAACAACTATGTAGTTTAACATACCTTACCGGGCGTTAGGACACTTCCTCATCTGTAGGGTTTTTGAAAGAGACACCCAAAGATGTGGTTGATGATCTTGCTCTTAACCAGTTTCGAGCGCGCTTGTTTGCGATACCGGCAAATGGCGGGGAGGCCTCCGATCGGATTGTGACCTCCTCCTACATCCTCCACTGTGGGATTTTACCCGCGTACCCAGCGGTACTGAGTCTGTGAGGGTGAGTGTTTTCTGACTGGAGAGCCTTGTGCGCCGCACTTTATTGTTTAAATTCCATCATTGTCTTCATCTGCACATAGGCCTCCCATGTTTCCGGCGACACGAAAGGATACCTCGTGAAGGGCATGAGATCCTTGGCCGCATACTGCGTCACAAGAGTGCTCTTAAAATTTTTCCATGCTTTTCCCGTTGCGAGGAGTGTGTGCCGTTTCACAAGTCCCTGTATTTCTACTGGGATCTTGAACGAATTTGTAATTTCCTCCCATAGCTGATTTTTGTGATCCTTTGCCAAATCTTTCTAGCTTGCTATGGTGATGGAGACCCGTTGCCTTCCAATTATCCCGCAGGTAATCCGATATGATGCCACTACTTTCTTCGCTTGTAGAGGGACCACCGTGATGGTCATTTAGCCGTCTGGCCTTTTTGATACTCCTCGGCCATGCTTAGTTATTCTAATCTTGGGAGCATGAGACCCAGATGAAGACGATGACGACTGTGTGGACACCATCTCTCTTCTAAGGAAAAACTAAATAAAGTGAGCTATGGGCCTAAACAAAGTTCTATGAAGCAAACGACACACTCCAGTGTATCCAATTCACTGAACCGGACACACTGGAGTGTATCGGTAGCTTCATGCCCTTTGAAGGTCTATGTGGCATATATTATTGCTACGAGGTCCCTTTGGTACAGTAACATGCCATTCCAAATATATCTTATAGGTAACAATTTAGCCAACTATTGAGTACTTCTAAAGGTCATAAAACAATTTAGCAATCTATTTAGATAGACCACAAAATAGACAAATGGCAGTGATAGTAAAAATTAAGAGCTTAGGCTTGAATATTCAATTTTAGTATTAAATCTTGTAGCTAACATGTGAAGAATATATCATAAAGTATTAATAAAGGTCATAAAACAATTTAGCAATCTATTCAGACAGACCACAAAATATAACTCCCTCAGCATTACAGCTCTAGTTTTCCCGAGTGAATTTCAGTTAACTAAACTATCAAGACTGGAGTTTTCACAGGACACCTGCACCCCTTAAAATTAAAAGGCGTAATGTAGATCAAAATTACTGGTGTTGAGATAAAATGGTATGACATAGTCAGTTAATGCAAACCACAAATACATGTCAGACAAGATTAAAACATACATACACGATCAATCAAATGCATAGTTTGAGAGGCCATGTGGAGGTGAACCCTTGTGTGTGAAGAGTAATTGACATCTGTTTTATGAAAGTTTGAGTTTGGTTTGTGTGGTTTGAGCCAAGTTGTAGTGTAGTGCAGTTCGCTGTGGTAGGACCTGGTCGAACGCGGTCGGACGTGCTTGGGACACCTGTTTTCTTTTCGACCGGTCGTTGGGCTATTTCTTGTTTGAGTATTTCTGCTGATGTGAATGTATGATTACATTATCTTGAGTGGTGCTATGTGATGTTTTCTTGTCTATGATGGCTGCAGGACTTTGAGGCGGAGTCGTGGCGAGGCATGGGATGGCCGGACTAGGCACAGGCGGTGCTAAGGTCGAAGCAGTCAGGAGATGCCGAAGACAACAAGAGCTCAAGGTGGTTGCGAGGCGTGGACAACAAGAAAAGAGTAAGCTTCCGGGAAGAAGCATGAGGGGCAATTCGGTAAAATTGACTCAGGCTTGTTGAAGCGGTTTCGTAGCGGTTTCGTTTCGAGTTAATGGATAAAGCGCTGGTTTGTTGGAGCTGTTGGGTTGTGAACTTGGTAGTGGAAGGCTATAAATAGGACGGCGTTCCCTGGTGGTAGGTTTGAGAGAAAGAGAGTGTTTAGGGTTTTTCTCTCCATGTGTGTGTGGGTTCTTCTATTTCTCTTATGTTGTGAGTTGTGTTCTGGAGACAGAGTTCTTGTTTTCTTTGTGTGTGTTGATCTCTGTGAGAGATGGAATGATCAGGACGTAAACATTAGCATATATAATCATTCATGTCTCTGTATCAATTTGTGACGTCTTCTGTTTGAGTTGATTGGATTTCCTTTCTTCTGTTCCTTTTGTTTGCTCAAGTTCTGTTTTTACTGCCTTCTGGTTCTCTCGATTGAACTATTGTAAGCTACAGATCCTTCTTTGTCTTTGAACTGGGATTTGTTCTCCAGGCCATCTTGGCCAGTCATGTCTCGAGAGCAAAGATTTTGATCTAGTTCTTTTAGGTGTTAGCTTTTGCCTTGCCTCTATTCTTTGTTCTTCTTTGTCTCCTGATTCAGTCTGAGCAGAGTAGTCTTGGATTGCTAGTTCTTTTTTTGTCTCAGAGACAGAGTTCTAGTTGTGATGTTAAAATCCATAACAGAAAGCCGCTAGAATCTCAAGAATTCAACCTTTTGATCACCAGCAGCTCTCTCCTGAGATTTCCTCTGTTTTCGCCAAATCTAGGGTTTACTATTTTTGAAGGCAGAGCAAGTCTCATTCTCTTGATTTCTTCTTAGCCAAGGTATTTTCTCTTGTTAAGTTTTGAGAGCTCTTGGGTGTTTGATCCATTTTTCAAAATCGGTCCTCTTTTTGGTCTCAATGTGTGCACAATTTTCTTCTCCCCGATTCTTCTGTTTTTCCCTTTCTTTTTGGTAGTAATCTTTGTTCTATTAGTTTTTAGTCAGCAGCTTTAGTTCTTTTTCCTTGTTGCCTGCTCTTTGTTTTGCTCTCTTTCCTATGCTTCTTTTCCCTTTCTGTTGGGTCTCGGTGACAAGGTTTGATTAAGCTGTGCTGCAGAGTCTTCTTTGCTCCTAACAAGCAAAGTAATCACGGTTGCCTGGTCTTTAGTTGCCTTGTCGTTTGCTTTGGACCGAACTGGTTGATCTCTCTCGATTGAACATCAATCTTCACTCTTAGATTGTTTTGGTCTATGGAGAATATTTCCAACCGAACCCAGTGATCCTTGTTTCTGATTTCGGTTTTCAGTCTGTGTCTTTTGTTTTCAGTCTGCTATATTTCTTCAGGCTGGCAGTTTGCAGTGTTCAGTCTTGCTTCTCTCTCTGTTCTTTTTAGGTTACCTAAACTGCTCTTACTATTTCTGTTCTAAAGTATCTAGTTTTTTTCTGTTTTCAGCCATTTGAGTTCTTGCTGCTTCCGGTTTTGAGTTTGCACTGGAATCTGCTCTATTTCTGCTCAAACTGGCAGGTAATTAGCAGCCAGACTTGGTATTCATCAGTAGTTGGATCGGCTGGTTTTCGACAGTTTGACCGGACGTAATTCAACAGTTGAACCAGCTGTATTACTGCGGTCTGACCGTCATTCAGCTTGCGGTCAAACCGGTAGTGATTAACCTGTCAGATTGCTTTCCCTTTTGCAGTTAAATTGGCCTCTTGGCTTACTTCTGAATGATCCTTCTTTTGCTGCCTTGTGTTTTCCTCTCTGTCTTGTGTTCTTCTCTTTTGTCTCCAGTGAGAACTCAAACATGTTCCCTCATATCCTTCTGGCCGAGCCTGTTTCTATCTCTTTTGTCGATCGGATTTTGGCATTCTAGTAAGCATTCATCTTTTGTCTTTATAGCTATTATAGCTATCAGAGAAGAAGTGTGTGTGGATTTTGGGGCGTTTTTGAAGGCACCATTCACCGCCCTCTGTTGGCATTTCAGTCCTACAATTGGTATAAGAGCCAGTTAGCTCTTCTTGATAGATCTTAACCGGTCTATGAGCCATGGCGACAGACAAGTATTGCACCAAGCCCCCTATCTTCGATGGGATCGACTATCCCTTCTGGAAGAGTAGGATAGAGTCTTACATACAGGCTCAGGGCTATGCTATCTGGAAGAAGGTCAAAACACGCTTTGTTGTTCCTGCCGATGAGAACATCAATACGGCAAACATGCCTGATATTGAGGCAAATGCTAAAGCAAGGAACATCATAATCCAAGGTTTGAGCCGAAGCAAATTTGATCGTATTTCCCATCTTACATTGGCCTATGACATTTGGGTGACCCTTGATGCTTACCATGAAGGCACCACCCAAATCAAGACGGTACGACAAGACCAGTATAAGCGAGATTACAACAAGTTTGAAATGCTCGCTGGAGAATCCCTATATGAGTGCTTTGTGAGGTTTCACAAGATCTTGAGCAACCTCCGAGCGGTTGGTCTCACATACCCCGACTCGGACAACACTCATCAAATGCTCTCGGCTTTGGATCTGCGTGTTTAGGAGATGAAGGTGACCACCATCAAGGACACCACCGACCTTTCGACATTGACTCTTGATGCATTATATTCATGCCTCAAGACTCACGAGATTGACATTGTCTCTCACAAGTCGAAGTCTCAGTCGATGGCACTGGTCACTGATCCCAGCCCTGCTTTGGGATCTTTTTCTGATGGTCCTTCTGGTTTTTCTCTTGCTGCACTGTGTGAGATTAGTAACGATCAGATAGAACAAATTCCAGAAGACCAATTAGACCTCCTAGCCAAAAAATTCTCCCATGCATACAAGACAGTGAGGGACAGAAAGAGAGGAGGGCCAGTGATCTGCTTTGAGTGTGGTGGCCCCAACCACATTCGAGCGAATTGCCCCAAGCTGGAGAAGGGCAAGAACGACTACGGCGATGTGAGCAAGAATGACTACACCAATAAGAACCACAACAAGAAGCCCCCAGCTCCTGCCCAAGGCAAAGAGAAGAAGTACCGCAGCTTTGGGATAGCCAAGAAGCTGTTCCACTGTGTCCTCACCGCCTTCGATGACATCAACTTCAGTGACGTGGTGGGGTGGAGTGACAACAACGGTAAGGAGGATCAAGATCCCAAGGACGGCGATGACTTCATCAGCATGTGCTTCATGGCTAATGAGACTGACATCAGCGACAGCGAGCTCTATAGCGACTCCGATGAGGTATGTCCCTCTTATGACCAGCTCAATGATGCCTTTCTCAAACTAGGAAAATTTCATGCTAGATCTAGAACTAGGTGTAGTGAGTTGGAGAAGGAAGTAGAGAGACTGTCACGGGAGCTTACTTCACTTATATCTGCTCCCTCCCGTGACGATTGTGATGTATGCTCTTCTCTGCTTGGTGATATGGAGAAAGTAAGGACTTCCCATGATAGTGTGACCTCTGAGCTTGACATGCTTAAGGTGGAGAATGTTAGTCTGCTTGCTGAACTAGAGATGACTAGGGTAGCTGCTCTTTCATCTACTGTTGAGACTATTTCTTGCACCTCATGTGAGGATAAGGACAATACTTTTAGAGGTCTTTACACTATGCTTCTTGATCTACCTGAAACATGTGAAAGCTGCAATAACCTGAAAATGAATTTAAAGAAGACAGATCATAAAATTGCAGAATTATAAGCATCCTTGCTAGAGCCCATTGTTTTTTGTATCAACTGTCCTAAATTAACCTTTGAGTTTGAGTCTGTTTCCAAGCAATTTCAAGAAATGGTTGATCATAACAAGAAAATGGCTCAATATGCTTCTAAGAACCCTGTTAGCTCACCATGCAATAACTGTGAAAAACTAAAATCTGACTTGATTGCATTGGATGAGGAATGTGTGAAGCTAACTAAGGACCTTTTAGGGAAGCCACAATCTGCTTGTGTTGTGTGTGCTATGGTGGGGGAGAAGCCTAAGGAAGTGGTAGAGACGCTTAGGCACGAGGACCAAACGGCTAGAGATAGGACTGGCCCTCTTGTTCCTTGCGAAGACCTCAAAGTTGGGGCGGCTGTGCATGCACATGCCATTTGTTCTTCTGCTGTTGGTTCCTCTTCCTCTCCTTCTGCTGTCTCTTCTTCCCCCTTCTCTTCTTGCACCTCTCTCTTTCAGGAGTGTTACTATCTTATGAACACTCTTAAAAGGTTTGTTGGAGGAAAGAAGAAGCTGAATCTTATTCTAGACCAATCCAAGATTTGCAAATTCAATCAAGGTCTAGGATATGATTTTCTTGAGGATGTTAGGAAGCATCCACCTGCTATTCTCAAACCCATAGTAGCAGGTGTGATCGAGGTCAAGCCCAGAACCAAAAAGGTTGAGTTCAAATCAGCGGGCTTTGTCCAAGGGATCTCTGACGGTAAGGTGGTAACACCTGTTGCTTCGGCCGCCCAGAAGGCGAAGTTTCATTGTACCTTCTGTCAGAAGGATGGACATATGATCGAGAGATGCTTCCGGCACGCCAAGATCGCGTGGAGAGACCGTGTTCAGGCTCTTAGGCATATTCAGGGTCAGCCCCAGACCTTGAGTGCACTTAAGACCAACACAAGATCTAGAGTTGCTCGTGTTGATGTGTTTGGGCAACATCGAGGACTTGCTTTTCTGAGTTTTCTGATTTTCATCCTCGATTTGCCTTTGGTCGTGATATCCGCCGTCCTGAGGGTAGATCTCATTTCCCCCTTCAGGATAGCTACCTGCGGTGAGATCAGCATGTTGCTTGTGCTTTAACTCGCTCCTGCATAGCAGTCAAGCCCAACAACAGCTTCAGGTCTACTCATAGACCTTCTGGCGTTCTGAGCAACGGAGAAAGTAGGGTAGTAAGAGGTTAGACATGTGTGACTACTTCTCCTACTCGTCGTGTGACTCAGTATTGGGTTCCAAAATCTATTTTGATTTATCCCAGTACTGAGCCATCTTTTTCTCGTTGACTCAGGTTCGCCGGGCTGGGAAGGGAGAGGTATGTCTTGTGGACTCCAGGTGTTCACGACACATGACCAGAGATTCTCGTTGGTTCTCTTCCCTAGCCCGAGCTCCAGGTGATGAGACGATCACCTTCGGAGATGCCTCTTTTGGACGTGTCATCGCCAAAGGTACAGTGCGCGTTAATGATTCTTTCATTTTAAAGGATGTTGCCTTAGTAAGCTGCAGTATAATTTGCTTTCTGTTTCTCAGCTTACCGATGATGGTTTAGAGGTGAGCTTTAAGAAAAATGCTTGCAAAATTCTTGATTCTTTGGGGAGTTTGGTTTGCGGGATTTCTAGATATGGGAGGATCTTTCGTGCTGATTTTGTTGAATCTTCTGGTGATCCTCTCAGGTGTTTAGTTGCTTCAGAGTCCCGTGACCTTTCTTTCTGGCATACTGTAAGAGCCCAGATTTTACAATCTGGAATCCTCTGTGATTCCACTGCACTATTCCTTAGATCAGTAGATAGTGCTCACAGATACAGAAATGAATACCAAAATACATATCATGCGAAAACGTAAATTTAATTGTAGACTTACTCATGGGCCGATTAGGCCGAAATCAGTAAAATGCAGCAGCGAAAATGAAGCACCCAGGTGGGACCTTTAGGATATGCCCACAGGCAGCCAATTGGAGGTTCGCGACCTAGTCCTTGACATCTTCATCTTCTTCGCCATCATGACTAAGAGTGTTCTGAAGTGTAGCGATCCAGTTCCCTGATTCTGGATTTGTTGTGAGAGCAAGAGTGAGCACAAACCACCGTGCTCCGCGAGCCAATACACAGAATGCAAATAATTAATATGCATGGCTATTCAAAGGAGAGGCTCGAGTTATTTTATTTGCCAGAGATTGCTTTCAATAGCATTTTTATTATTTGATCCTATTGTTATTATTGCTACCTAAAACTCTGAACAACGATTACCATAATTGACTTAATCCACCAAGATACGCTTTCTTTACTGATTGTTGTCTAAGACTCCAAACAGCGAATATCATCACCTATTTAATCCACCGATCATACTCTTTCCCATTGCATTGTCTAAAAATTCTATTAATCAAATCGGGGTTACTAACTCTCGTATGAATCTAAATTTCACCACCAACTCATGTATCCAATCTTGAGTTTCCTATTTACCAATTTAATCAGTTCCCCAGCCAAATGAAAATTTAGTATTCTTCATTTTAGCTCCACCAGTATCCTTTGTATCCTAAATTTCTAACCAACCAATCTTGTGGTTGCTATTCATCAACTCTTCACTTCTGAGCTCCAACAATTATCCATCATAGTTATTTTTAAACCCACTGAAATCATTCATATCAGGACTTTCCAACAATTCAATCCTTTCAGTTATCAATCCAGAACCATGATTTGCTCCTCCAATACCCAACCTTATTTTTCATTATATATCTATAACTAATTGCCTAGTATACTTCCACCAAGAATATCATTGACTAAGGTTATACTCCAATAGTTGTTATAACGCATCCAAATTCCCAGAAATTCAATTGAGTCAAATTCTAGTAATCTAGTAATCCATCAATTCTATTAATCCCCAATATTGCCAACATCTCCCAAGAATTTATTAATCAGTATCGTATTCCAGCAATTACTTCCGCACTCCATAATTCTCCAAAATCATTTAATTCATTCATCTAGCCAGTTTATTCGCTCTACAATCCAATGATAATCCAAATACATTTAATTTGAGTCCACCAATTCATTTACCCAGAATACAGACTGTCATTTCCTATTGATAATCGACACAAAATCCGCAATCATGCTTGTGTGTTTACAACCAATAGCCATCCTCTTTTCTTACGACTCTATCTATTCTTCCTGATGTTTTGTTTTGTGAGAGGTTTTGTCATTATTTAGAAATATAATACATAGAAATTTCCTAAGACTTTAACAGTTTTGAACAAAAACATAATGTGTAATCAAATGCAATAATAATAGCAATCCAGATTCCATCCACCATTACATGGTCTCTGCACCATATACTAGACCTTCAGCGTTATAGCCGCTTACATTATCACTGGGACGACACCAAGGGCAACACAAATCAGGGCTTTCCACTGCCCTCCACTTTTCCATTCCCGCCATAAAGTTTTTGAAATAGAACTATATCTGGTTAAGTTCCCATGTCCGCCCTTGACCGTGGGCACGGCTATTCGAATAGTTTTGACTCTGCAGAGTTTGCACACTTTACCCACAAGAGACAGTTTACTCGTTGCCTCACACGATTCCTTAGTCGTGCGGTTGAGCGAACCATCACAATAACCGTTCAAAGTACCTCGCCCCTTCCATCATCTCACCCCTATGAGCTTGGCCCGCTTGTGGCAGGTCTCATAGGTTGTGCGGGATGTTCGCCTCCTATGTGCCTAGCAGCTAGCTACCCACATTGCTAGCATGCTGCATAAGTGCTTCACCATCTGCGGATGCCCCATTCAAGCCGTCACCCAGACAGCCGCTTGCACTACCTCACCTCCTCCACCTATAAGGGTGACTTTCAGGGCCTGGTAAATCTACTAGGCCAAGTTGTACTTTACAGACGTGTGGTTATACTTATTTTACATGGGAGGTCCTGACAAGATTCAGTCCGTAGGGTTATCTGGGCGGTTTGACCACTAACCATACTCTCATGCACTGCTGAACCATACCCCCCGAACCATCCGCTCAGATAGATAAGCAGTTTGAGGTTTTTGGGGAGCTTAAAACAATCGTATCCAACATATACCAGTCATTACCACCATGACTGCCCAACCAAATGTTCTCATGATTAAAAGTGATGCTTGGGTGTTCCTGCGCCCATGAGTATCTAAGAAATACTAAGCATGGCATATAATTACGGACTTATTTTCGAAAGGTTACTACTACAATTTTGCTAGGGCGACAAGGTTTACATATTCAAATATTTCAAAGGAGGTGTAATATTAAACAAGTTAAATAATGGGCATATAACTAGAATCCTAAATTAAGCATGTATTTGCATATAAAATAACAGCATGCAATTTGATAATTTAAACAAAAGTAATTTGCAAAAAATGTAGGTTCAACATGATCAAAGTATTGACTCGCCTTGCGCAGTTTACCACGGTCTTGAGCTCACTCGAAGCTGTCTCATGCGATGGTCCTTTAGTCCCTGGTCTTCGTCCTTACTTCGATCTTGCTCTTGTTTAGCCCTCAGAATCTTCAGGACTCTAGTTTCTAATTACGCGCTAACAACTAAACACAAGCAAAAGCAAATAACTCAAAAGACCCAAATAAATCCAATTAAACTTAATTTAGCTTTATTATGAGTTAGTAGGTGATTTGGGGTGACTCGAGATAGGGTTGATGGGTGCGGAGCGTTGACGGAGTCAAACGGGGTTGCAGCGAAGTGAGAGACGACAGGGCGATTCGACGAGATGGATGTTAAGGAAGGTTCATGGTAAAGGAGTATTCATGAGAACATCCTATTTAGAACCTGAAGATGGCTTGGCATAGCAAATGATATAATGGCATATCTCGATCTTTTAAGAATTAGGTTATGAATTTCGCTCATGGTGTACATCAATTTAACTTATCGAATTAATCTAAGAGTTTGTGTTTGTGGCATTTCACACTGTGATATTTTATGTGAGTTTCACTGTCAATTAACCAGTTTATTAACTAAATAATTAACACTCTAATTTATTATCACATGGAACTATTTATTTAGTCACTGCTATATAAATGGTTGACACTAGCTGATTCTAGGGTGACCTATTGGACTATTCTAGGTTATAAATATAATTCAGACATAAATACCACTGCTAGCTACGCCTAGTATCCTTGGACTTCAGGTTACATATTAGCGAGATTATTTTTAATTACTAATAACCCATAGCTATTATATTTTAATACTATTCATGAATATGCTCCCTTTTAATTAGAGTCTTTGCGATATCGATATCTTTATCCTTTTACTTAGTGCTTGGCATAATTTAATTTGAATTAGGATCCACTTGACAAGGTTCGATCTTTAATTAAATTTCTGTTTACCTATGGTCGAATTTGCTATACAGGGCCATATCTTAACGTTGCTATTTAATAAATTTTACCAATGGAATTTATTTTACGGTAGGATGCCAAATTTTTAGGGCACATATTTTGGTTATTACTATGGATAATCTTTACTTTAAATCCTTAATTGTATAGTCAATCATAGTTTCAAATTTGTTCTCCTGAATTTTAACTTGGATGTCTTTATGACGGGGTGTTTGTAAATAATAGAACCCTCTTTTATTATTGCCTTCACTAAATATTTAGATTAATAATAAAGGCACATTAATTATGCATATATGGTAAGTAATCAAATATTAAACCTTAAACAAGTTCATTCACATCCAAATAAGATTTGTTGGTTTCCATAGGCTAGTTTCATATTTTTTCCTAATTGAAATAAAGTAAAGGAAACAAAAATAAAAACAAAGCAAAAGGAATGGGAATGGGGGCAAAGATGGATGTCGAACTCAGGACCTGGGGGCACAGTGGCTAAAGCGTTGGCTCGGCTAACCAGATGGGTGGGAACTCTCAACTGATATAGAAAGGGGTGACAAGTTTGAAGAGATAGCGTGGCGATAGGGCTCCAAAACAGGGCAAAGCGGCGCCGATGGGGAGGAGCCTTGCTGGGAAGGTGTGTAGGCCAAGGGGGGCAATGGTGTAAGCCGGGAAGAGGCGAGGCAGCTCAGGCGGCGATTTGAGCGGCCGGTGGTGAAGGTGGAAAGAGGGCGGCGGCGCCGGCGTGGAGGGCGACAATTGGTGTGCGCGTGAGCATGAGGGAGACTGAGGGAAGATTACCGTGCTGCCGGTCGGGACAGGGAGGTTCCGAGGGTGGCTAGCGACGTGCATGGCGGCGGCGTGGAGGAGGTCACCGTGGCCAACGCGCTACGGTGAAAGGGAGGGCATGGCGGTGCTCGGGGGAGGGCTGTGGCGACTAGGTGATGCACCTGGCGAATGGAATTGGGCCAGCGTCCACTGAGCTAGCAACGGTGGCGAAAATGGTGTCGGCGGTCGACAATGGAGATGAAGCCGTCCCGGCGAGCTAGGGCGCGGGGACTTCGATTCTACGAGAGGCAAGGATGAGTGGGCGAGGGCGGCGCAATTGGGGGTGGACCTGGGCATTATAAGCAGCAGGGCTAGCTGGCGATGTGCGGAGCTGGTGGCCGGTCATGGCGACAGGCCATGGAGGTGTGTGCACGACGGGATGGGCGGCGACGTGCGCGCGCAGTGGGGCGCTGTGCAACGATAGCGACCGGGGCAGGTGGTGGCTGACGCAGGACAACGGGCGGGGATGGGGAGCAGTTGGAGGCGGGGCTGGCTGACGTGAGGTGAAGGCGAGGAGAAGGAGACGGGACCGGGGCAGGCGCGGGCGCACAGAAGAGAAAAGAAGAAAGAGGGAGGGAGAGGGAGGCCTGGGAAAGAGGGCCCGCGGATAGAGGAAGAAAGGGGAAGGGGAGTGATGAGAGATGCGGGGGGCCCAGCGGTAGGGAGAGGAAGAGGGGAGAGAGAAAGAAAGGGTAGGGCCCGCGCGTAAGAGAGGGGGAAGAGAATGGGTAGAAAAAGGAAAAAGAAAGGATCAAACATTAATTTGAACTTTAGGCTTTTATTTTAAATTCCAATTTGCATTGAGATTAATTTTTAGAGTTTTACTTGATATTCAAAACTTGAATTTTTAATTAAGCTTTGTATTTAATTTCTGGATTTTTAATTCTAGTTTTGGGTCATTGTCTAAATGCAAAGGCTAACATTCAAGATTATTAATTTTAGTTCTCACATAAAATTTATGTTTAAATTTCCAACCAATTAAAATGTGAGTTTTTAATACTCCTTTAGCCATTTGCTTCTCTAATTAGATTTCAAATTTTTATGTCCATTATTTAATACGTAAGTTTTTAATTTGGCTATTATTTTGTTGACCCGAATTTGAATTCAAGGTGTTGGCATCTTGATTTCATGATCTATAATGATATTTTCTATTTTTATAATTTACAAGATTATTATTTGTTTTTGGGAGTATTCTTGATTATTAATTTGTATGGCATAAAACTCAAAAAGATTTTAGGTAAATATTCAAAAGAAATTTGAGTGCTAGAAAAATGCAAGAAAAAATTTAAAAGCTCCACATTTTTGAATTCTTGAATTTTTAGGACGTTACACATAGGAGACTTGGTCATATTGGATTTGACCATTTGACCTGAGTTAGCGGCCACGATCTCATTCGTGGTTTGCCCAAACTCAAGATGGTCAAAGATCTAGTTTGCGCTCCTTGCCGGCACGGCAAGATGGTTGTTGTTTCTCATCCTCCGGTCACAGTGACTATGACCGACGCACTAGGACAGCTGCTCCACATGGACATAGCTGGTCCAGTTAGAGTGCAGTCGTTTGGAGGGAAGTGGTACGTTTTTGTTGTGGTCGATGACTTCTCGAGGTACTCTTGGGTGTTTTTTTAGCCTTGAAGGACGAGACATTACCCATTTTCGGGGTCTTTTTAGCAGGCTTTCTGTTGAGCTCCTGAGTGCCTTATGAGCAAACCGTTGTGAAAAATGGCACAGAGTTCAAGAATTCCTACTTTGAGAGGTTTTGCGATGAGATAGGTGTAGAGCACCTGTTCTCTTCTCTGCATGTCCCACAACAAAATGGTGTCGTGGAGAGGAAGAACCGTACTTTGGTCAAGATGGCCAAGACGATGCTTGATGAGTACTCTACACCGAGGAAGTTTTGGACTGAGGCTATAGCCACCGCGTGCCATGTTTCAAACAGAGTTATTCTGAGAGCACACTTGCATCGCACTTCTCATTAGTTGATATACGGGCGAAAGCCCAGTGTCTCTCATTTTCGCGTGTTTGGTTGCAAGTATTTTATTCTGAAGTCTGGGAACCTAGATAAGTTCGAGTCACGTTCTTGTGATGGGATCTTTCTGGGTTACTCAACTTCTTCGTGGGCCTATAGGGTTTGGAACTGCGAGTCTAGAAAAATGGTAGAAACATGTGATGTGACATTTGATGAGGCCAGTCCGGGGACTAAGCCCGATATCTCAGGTTCTGTAGAGCAGTCCGAACCCATCTTTGTGGATGATGAGGAGGATGGAGATGAAGGTTGCTTACCTGATCCAGTTTCTCCTCCCCTTGAGGTGCCTACTTCCACCGCACCTCGAGGAGATCAGCCCATTCCTTCCACATCTTCAGGAGCTAGTGGCTCTGTTCCTACCTCGTCAGCTCATGAGGTAGAGGCCACTTCTTCTTCTCATCGAGGACCTCCCCGTCATATTCTAAACCATCATCCTTCAAAGCAGATAATTGGAGATCTCTTCAAGCGCATCACATGCTCAAAATCTGGCATGTCTCACTTCTGTCTCCACTTTGCCTTCGTTGCCTCTTTCGAGCCCAAGGAAGTTAGTCATGCTCTTTCTGATGTGTCTTGGGTCAATGCTATGCATGAGGAGTTAGAGAACTTTGAGAGAAACAAGGTCTAGTCACTTGTTGAGCCCCCTAGTGGTCATAATGTCATAGGTACCAAGTGGGTGTTCAAAAACAAGCAGAGTGAGGATGGGGTAGTCATTCGAAACAAGGCTAGGTTGGTAGCTCAGGGTTTCTCCCAGGTTGAGGGTCCAGATGTTGAGGAGACCTTTGCCCCTATAACTAGGCTAGAGGCCATTAGGATCTTGCTTGCATTTGCAGCGTCTAAGGGTTTCAAACTTTACCAGATGGATGTCAAGAGTGCCTTCCTCAATGGGTATATTGAGGAAGAGGTCTATGTTAGGCAGCCTCCAGGTTTCGAGAACCCCAAATACCCAAACCATGTCTATAAGCTTTCCAAAGCCCTGTATGGACTTAAGCAAGCCCCTAGAGCTTGGTATGAGAGGCTTAAGTCCTATCTGTTGAGTCATAGGTTTGAGATGGGTAAGGTAGACAAGACCTTGTTCATTCGTAGGCATGGTAATGACTTTCTGCTCGTCCAGATTTATGTGGATGACATCATCTTTGGCGGCTCCTTTCATGCGCTTGTTTCCTAGTTCTCTGATGTCATGAGTACAGAGTTTGAGATGAGCATGATGGGTGAGTTGAGCATCTTCCTTGGATTCTAGATCAAGCAGACTCGGGAGGGTACTTTCCTGCATCAGGGCAAGTACACTCGTGACCTCCTGAGATGCTTTGACATGAGTGATGGCAAGCCGGTGTCAACTCTGATGGCGTCATCAGCCACACTTGATCCAAATGAGGATGGCAAGCTAGTTGATCAGAAGGAGTACCACAACATGATTGGCTCTCTCTTGTACCTCACTGCCTCGAGACAGGACATAAACTTCTCCATGTGTCTATGTGCTCGGTTTCAGGCTTCTCCCCGCGTATCTCACCGATAGGCGATGAAGCGCATCTTTTAGTACCTTCGAGCTACCATTTAACTATGGTATCTGGTACTCTTCCTCTTCCTGTCTTTCCCACAGAGCCTACTCCGACGTAGAGTTTTCTGGCTGTAGGATAGATAGGAAGAGCACTTCTGGCACTTGTCAATTCATTGGCACATCTCTTGTCTCTTGGTCTTCTAGAAAACAGTCCAGTGTTGCACAGTCCACCACAGATGCCGAGTACGTTGCTGCCGCTAGTTGCTACAGCCAGGTACTTTGGATAGCTTCGACCCTGTGGGAATTTGGGTTAGTTATAGATAGTGTTCAACTCTTCTGTGATAACACTTCTGCCATCAACATTGCCAAGATCCCAGTGCAGCACCCTCGGACCAAGCACATTGATATCAGATTTCATTTCTATTGTGGTTACAGACCAAACAGAGATAGAGAGTATAGTAGTGGAGAGTTAGGTGAGCAATGCTTGGGGGTGCCTCCCATGGCCTGGATGGCCTATATATATTCACATGGGAGTGTTTTACAATCATGTCTTTACACCCAAGTATCCCTCTCAAGGGCATTTATGTCATTATACATGTCCCATTTTGGGCTTTACAACCTTCTAACAGGCTGGCTGGGCTTAGGTGGGGGCCACCCCTACAACAGGAGCCTCTCGTGGTGAAGGGCTTCACCGGCCGAAGCCATGTCGCCAAGCCATTTGGCCCCTCCGTCCCTGCGGCCTGTGACCTTCTGTATTGTTGGATGGAATTGACATTTGCCAGTATGGCCCGACCTCGCACCGAGGGTACAGAGCGGAGCTGGTTGCTGAAGCTGCCTTTGACCACGGAGCCCCTTTGTTCATGGAGTCAAAGTCGAGGCAAGGACGGGCTCATTCTGCGGACGCGTTGAGGTGCGGGGCGGGTCGGCCTCCCGCGTGTGATGCCGGAGCCGAGGGCGGGCTCTTCCTGCGGAGATGAGTCCGAAGCGAACACGTGGCGGAGGTGTTTTTCGAGAGCACTCTATAGGCGTGGAGTTGACATACAGCCTGATAGTTCACAGTTCGGAGTTGATGTCTTAATGGCAGTGAGAATCGCGCTGACCGCTGATGTGTCAAGTTCTGGCGACTGCGGTCATGCACGTCGTCCCATCCCGGTGGAAAGGTATATGCGGCGGGACGCGATTGGTGCACCGTACGCTGTCAGCGATTGCACGACCACGGTCGCGCGCTCCTTCCTGAGAGAGGGGGGGACGCGTGGCGGGATGCTATTTGAAGTTGAAGTGGGCTCCGTAGTCACCGCGCGGAGTTGGAGACGGGCAGGACTTGTGGCGGCACGCGGTTGGCGCGTCACGTGCCGCTGGGCGACCTCGTGGCTTCGGCTTCCATGGATGCGCACTCCCAATAGCAAGTGGGAGTTGAGGTTGGGGTTGTTCCGCGGAGTCAAAGTCGACACCGAGGTGATGTGGCTGGCTAGCAGCCCGCCGACGTGCATTAATGGCCCCGAGAACTGCGTCGATCATTGGTACAGGATGGGAGTTGGACCATGCCAGGCGACCACATGACTGGGGGCGGACGTGTGACATGATATGATTGGCACACCGGGGGTGGAAGGCGTCGTGCTCACGCGTCGCCGCGATGGTTCACCTCCCGCCGATTGCACTTCTGCCAGTTGCGCTTCCCGACTGGGGGCGAAGCGGGTATATATATGGGCTGTCACCACTGCAGTGCTGTCCTTCACTGCTGCATAGCCGAGTATGGTTAGGATGATCCAATTCTCAAAAATAAGCCCACCTCTGTTCCTCTGCCTTCTCTGATCACACTGTTTGATGGCAGAACGAGCGTTGATGATGCGTTCAGAGAATGTGGAGGAATAGAAGGGGGCCTGATTTTGACTTTATTCAAAGCTTATCTGGGATCCCCGGTCGAGGCTGCTGACCGCGGGGAGGGCGAACGGTTGTATTTTCACCAACTGGCGCCTAACGATCATGGGGGGCGAGGGGGCTTTATGTACCCCCTTTGGCACTAGGTCGGCGCTCTCCTTTATTTGCCCCACTGCCAGATCCAGCCCATGAAGACGAAGCTGAGGTTGCATCCAACGTCGTTGTACAGTGATGTCCCTCGTATACGGGGCCACCCGTGGGGGCTGACTTATAGCATAGACATGGAGCCGAGGTAGTCCCCGGACTCGTCGCGCGAGGTCGAAGCCGGGGCGACTTCCGAGGTTGCCGCGCAGAGCCGAAGTCGAGGCGGAGCCAAGTGGCTCTACAATGTTGCTTTATTGTGCCCATATCGCGATGCGTTCCACCGCCGAGTCGAAGTTAGGGTGACCGGTCAGCGGCCTGCTGACATTGCATTGATGGCTCCGGGAATCGCGCCGACCACTGACACGCAATGGAAGGTAGGCCACGTCGTGCAATCTGCAATCATTCCCGAGGGAGTGGACGCATGGCCGGACATGGTTGGCGCGTCGTGCGTTGTCAGGCTGCCGCACGACTGCGATCATGCATCCATTTCTGATAGGTCGAGATGCGCGCGGGCAGCTGCGCCACTAACACGGAGTCGTCCTCCCAGCGGATGGCCCGGTCCGCCGCGGCCGTGTCCGGCCCATCGCCCGCCGCTCCTGCCAGCTCTACTTGAGCTGATGGTGCGATGGAAACTGACTCCGACTCGGTGAAGTATGCTGATTAAGACCTCGAGGCAGGTGCGGAGGGGGCAGCACTAAAGACGCACCGGCTGTCGAGGCGAAAGAATCCTTGCTCCGGTCTCCAAAAGTGAAGCGGCTGTGGACACGGTCGCCCTTGCATCGGGAGAGGGGGTTCACTGTGGCGACCGGGGTCAGGGGCCTGTTGGAGTCCGATTCCGACCCAGAGGCCCCCCACCCTGGGGAGCCGGCTCCTTCGGGGGGCGCTAGGATTCGTGCGGTTCTCCCTGAAGCTGTGGCAACCGGGGTCAGTGTAGGATCGGGTATGGAAACAGAGGGGGGGTGAATGGTGCCTCTTTTAAAAACTTGCCCCCGAAAGTATCCACGATGAAATCTCCTCCGATAGCTATAAGGAGCTATGCAGATGATTCATGTGCTCACTGGAAATGCATGATACAGAAGAGACATCGGGAAGAGAAACAACAGAGAGGACACAGAGATCAGCACAAAACATCAAATAACAGCAGAGCAGCAGTAGGGCGGTCTGATCGGTGGTGATGGGCCGGTCAGACCGCCCTTTCAACGCCGGTTGGACCGCTCCTCTAAGGCCGATCAGACCGCCGGTCAGGGGCCGGTCTGACCGCCCGAGGTGCACCGATCTGACCGTCCTTGTCCGAGCGGTCTGACCGCCATTGCAAATCCGGTCAGACCGGCCCTCGGATTCAGAAACCTGAAACTTTTTCCAGCAAGCAATGAACTCTGCTCAAACTTGAATTTTGTGATCTTTCTTCTTTTCTCCTTGAGCCAAAAGGTCAAGAACAGGTTCTTAATAGCATAAAGACCTCAGGAAACAAATGAATTCATTCCAAAAGCAAGGAATCAAGAATTATGCTGAAATCTGAAAATGAAATGAAAGAAAGTCCAATTTTCAGATTTCTCAAGATTCTTCCATCTTTTGCTTAGGGGCTTTTGCAATTTGCTTAGCAATGGTCTCAGGGCTTCACAACTCAGACCGCAAGCCATTTATTGAAGGGAATGAGGAGAATCAACCATGCCCTGACATGAAACCCTAACTTCCTCAGAATAGAGCAAATGGGTGAAATGGAATCTTTGATTCTTTTTCATTGAACTCTAGGGAACAAGCTGACCAAATGGTCTAGAAATATCATCCCATTACAGAGCAATCCAATTTGCTACTCCTTGCTCAAAGAAACAGCTCAAACATCAAAATGATGAAAATGGACAGAGAGCAGCAGAAACTGAGAAACGAACTAAAAACCCTCAAGAACTCGAATGGATTCATTTGCAAGGGAATGAATGATTACATAAGAGTCCCGATACACAATTGATACAAAGGGATTACACTACATGCTTGAGAACACACACAGGAGCTCACTCCTCTCCTATTGCTCAAGCTCAAGCATGCTACAGACTCACTCCATTTCTTGTTTCCACTCGTGAGCACTCTCTCTACAGAATGGAATCACAAGGAATGCCTGAATGCTTGCCCTTCTTGCTGCACAACCCTCTCCTTTTAACACCAAGGGCACACCCTTAAGGAGAAATACAAGAAGTGTCATACTCCACCCACTCAAACCTCACACCACAAATCAGGACAAGGGTTCAAACCAGATTTTTGGAGGGAAATCTGCCTCCACCTCCATTGCTTGAGTCAAAATACCATTTTGCCCCTTAAGCACCTTCCCGGAAGCTTCCCGCAACCGGCACCTTTGACCGACTGGACCTCGACTCCTCCCTGAGTCTAGTTCGGTCCGCTTCGCTGCACACGACCGCACCCGGCATCCTGATCGTCTGGACCTCTGACTCCTCCTTGAGCCTAGTCCCGATCCACTCGCCGCTGCCCGTCGTGTCCACCCGACACCGACCGAGACCTCTGACTCCACCTGAGTCTAGTCTTGGTCTGTTTCATCGCGCACGACCGCAACCGACATCCAACCGTTCTGGACCTCCGACTCCTCCCTGAGCCTAGTCCCGGTTCTCCCGTCGTCGCCCATCGTGTCCGTCACCGGTAGCTCCAGCTCCGGTTCCTCGTCTCCTGACTCGCAACCACCTCACCAGCTCTTGTTTATACTCCATAGAGTGCGTGTAGAGGCATCCCCCCACGTGTCTTTATTTATACTCATGGAGAGTGCGCGCATTGCTACGTGTCTTTGTTTATACTCGTGGAGAATGCGCGCGTTGCCGCGTGCCTTTTTTTATACTCATGGAGAGTGCACGTGTTGCCGTGTGTCTTTGTTTATACTCACGGAGAATGCACGTGTTGCCACGTGTCTTTGTTTATACTCACGGAGAGTGCGCGTGTTGCCGCGTGTCTTTGTTTTAGGGTTGCACAGAATAGAGGTTTTACAAATGGTGGGCTTTATTGATCTTCCATTTGCGCGGGTGAGCGATTACAAAAGACAGGATACTCACCACGAGCCGCTCAAGGATGAGGACAGCGGCAACCGCTGCTGCCGTGGTGGAGCGGTAGAGCATGAGGGGAGCCTCTGGTGCTGGAGCGACCCTCGTAGAAGTCCTGCGGGGTGTTTCTTAAAACTGGAAAGGGCCTTTGCACTGTCATGTCCATCCTAGGCATCTCGGTGGACCTTGCAGTGTGGGCCTTGGACACCAAGCTCCATGTGCCGGGCGATATCCTGGTCACCGCGGGTAGTGATGATACCCCGTGGGCCTGGGAGCTTCATGCATAGAAAGCCATGGTGCAGGACAGCCCCGAAGGAGTTGAGGGTTGGGCGCCCGAGAATGGCGTTGTACGGATACGGAATATCGACGACGTTGAAGGTGACATCTTCGCTCCTCGCCTTTTCGCCCTGGCCAAAGGAGACCTGCAGGTATATCTGGCCCAACGCCCTCAGCGGCTGGCCTCCGAAGCCCTGTAATGGGATCCCCGAGGGGCCTAAGCGACTCTAAGGGATCCCCACCTGGTCAAAGGCCGCTATGAACATGATGTTCACGGAGCTTCCTCCACCGACTAGGACGCGCTTAACGTCACATCCCGCGATGGCGGCCTGGATGACCAGGGGGCCTTGATGCGGGAACTCCACACCCTCGATGCCCGCGGGTGTGAAGGTGATTTCGTGCTGCACCAAGTCCGGCGGTGCCTGAGCCGAGTATGCTGCCATGTGGTGTAGCCTCCGTGTGTGGGCCTTCTGCTGCCACGCCGAGACGAACTTCAGCGAGGAGCCTTCAGAGATGACGTTTATAACCCGGCGCTGGGCTCCCTCGGGGGCTTGGATCCGCAGGGGGCCTTCCTGGGGTTGCTGCACTGGGCTTGAATCCACAAGGGGCCCTCTTGGGGCTGCAGCCCGTGATCTTGGATCCGTATGGTGCCTTCCAGGGGTTGCTGGACATGGGCCACGATGGGCGGGCGCACCTTAAGGGTATATCCCTAGCGACGCTCTGACGAAGCGCCGCAATAGTGGTACATGCACGCATGTCATGGCCACGCCGACCATGGACCTCGCACCACAGGCCGTAGGGCTGGTCTTCTTGTTCTGCACGGGGCCTGTCATCATGGCCCCAGCCATGCCCCGCCCCCGGCCTCGGTGACCTCGATCGCGACCGGGGAGGGCACTGTCCTCAGAGCCGCCCTCAATGTCGAAGACATAGCGGGGCCTCTGGGACTTGCGTTAGCCGCGTTTGGGCTTGCCGCTCGATGAGTCCTTATGCTGGGCGTCCTTGCACTCGGGGGCGTCCTTCGAGGACTCTTGCTTGCGCTTGCCCTTGGGGGAGCCTCCCGTCGGGGAGTCTCCATTCCTCGTCGAGCCCTCTGCCTGGTTAGTGTCGGAGTCATTGCCTTAGCACCGTCGTGTGTCCTCCTCTGCTTTAGCATATTCTTCCATCTTATCGAAGAGCTTCGCCACTGTCTTGATTGGTTTTCGTGCGTTGTACTCAACCAGTGGCCCCAGGCGGAGGCCCTGTACCGCTGCATTGATGATGGTTATCTCGTTGACATCCTTGACCTGGCAACGGACCTTTGCGAAGCACTTGAAGTATTCTCGGAGCTTCTCCGAGGGTTTTTGTTTGACGGTGAAGAGCTGATCCACATCAATGCGCTCGATGTAGTTCCCCTGGAAGTTGTTGTAGAGGCGGTCGCGGATCCGCTCCCATGCATAGATGGAGTTTGGCTCTATGGTAAAAAACCAAGAGAGCGCCACTCCCTGTAGCGCGAGGGTGAGCCCCTTCGCTTTGGTGGTGTCATCTCTACCTGCAGCTTCGATGGCAGTCTAATACACACGCACGAACTCCTGAGGGTCCGTGTCGCCCTTGTATGGCTCGATGGCGGTGGCGAACATAAAGTCCTCCAGCCATGCTGATTGCTGCAGGCTCGCAGAGAGGGGGGACTCCGGATCCACACGTCGTAGCGGGACGCGACTAGAAGTAGGGGCGTTATGACTGTCCGCCCGCTCTGGCGTGGTCTCCGGCGCGGCCACCGGCGGGACTTATTGGCTCCGAGCCTCTTGTATATCCCGCACGGCTTCGCAGAGGTCCACCAGTTCCCGTTGCAGCGTGCCGAGGGCCGTTAGCAGAGCGTTCTCCACCGTCAACGTGGTTTTGGCGATTGGGGCAGCGGGTTGCACCGTCGGGGTGGCAGTAACCACGACTTGCACTCTGGAGCTTTCCAGCACGCTGGTGCGGTGGACTTCAGCGTCGGTGGCAGCGTTGGCCTCGTCACCAACGCTGCCACCGGATCGCCTGCCGCTACGGCACCGGGAGTGGGGGCATCGATGTCACCGCTCCCCACAACCCGGTCAGTGCTGCCGGTGCCGACCGTCGCGCCAGTGGTGGGGTCGGCTGCAGCGCTGGTGTCAACGGTCACCCTCGCGATCGCCATTGCCGAAGCTCTGATGTTGACGCGCGTCTCTGTCGCCCTCCTCTTCTTTTTCTCCACCGCTGATGATGAAGCTTTTTCGGTGCCGTCCTTCTTCAGATCTTGGAGCTTGCTCTTATCTTCCCCACGGATGACGCCAACTGTTGTGGTTACAGACCAAACAGAGAGAGAGTATGGTAGTGGAGAGTTAGGTGAGCAATGCTTGGGGGCCTCCCCCATGGCCTGGATGGCCTATATATATATTCACATGGGGAGTGTTTGACAATTATATCCTTACACCCATGTATCTCTCTCAAGGGCATTTATGTCATTATACATGTCCCATTTTGGGCTTTACAACCTTCTAACAGGCTGGCTTGGCTTAGGTGGCGGCCACCCCTACAACAATTTCCTTAGAGACCATGTGGAGAAGGGTGATCTAGTGCTCTAGTTTGTGGAGAGTGACCGCCAGTTGGCCGATATCTTTACCAAGCCTTTGGATAGCTCTAGGTTTTCAGCCTTGCGGGGAGAGCTTGGGGTGGTTTGTCCTTATGGACTGTTGTGAGGAGGAGCTTTGTGTTTCACGTTTTATTCTATTTATTATGCTCTTACTCCTTTCTATTGCATTACATAAGGGTGCATTTGGGTTAGTCCTTCTAACATAGGTTAGAGTGGTTCTCTTGCCTAGCCGCTTAGATTTCTTCTCTCATCTTGTGATTCTAGGATGCTGCTTATTAGCTATCTCTCTTCTCACTAAGTTGAGTTCACTCACTTCTTGCGATCTAGCGAGGGTTGGGCCACTCTTGGGTAGACAGGGAACGTGTTTACTCCCTAGTGTGTTAGAAGACCCTGATAGTCTAGCGTCATATGGGGTAGATGAGAGTCAGTCTGAGCCATAGTATTCTCTATCTTATCTACGCTTTAAGGACTGTCTTTTCTGTTTTTCTTGCCAGCTTCTCATTTTTATTGCTTTGGTTCAGGGGGAATTCATTTGGGATTTGCTAGATCTTAATGTTGACATAACTCTACTTGAACTAAAAATGCATCTATTGTTGAGGGGGAGCTGGATTTTCTTGCATGTCATTTTGCACTGTAATATAACTACATGGAGCCTTGATTATTATCCTCGTATTACATGAATCAACTGTTTTACATCTTGCCATATTCTCTCCTAAATTGCTAGATTTATTATGACTTTATATGTGTAGTCTAGTCTTTGCCATGATAGGTTGATTAAAATGCACAACTTGAATTAAATCATTTCATGTTAGCACTTGAGACTAGTCTGTTTTTAGTTATCCTTTTATGATTCATGCCATGTCAAATAGGCTGAGTTGAATCTTGAATCTTTATTAAGCTTTAGATTGAGCTATACTAGTTTCTTGATGAAGCATGAGTTAATACAAATTTTCTATTCTTGGAAAATGCAAAAGATCTCTTTTGTGCGAAAAAACTGATCTCACCAATTCTTTCTCATGAGACTGCTTGCCATTGCACTAGGCATGAACTCAGGGGGAGTTTTAATTGACCAAGATCATCTTCTTAAGCTTCTAGCTTGGAGTGGTCGCATAAGGCTTGAGATCTGGCACATGACTAAACAAAAGTGATTGAAAACAACCATAGATTTCTCAAAAGAAAATCATGTCAAATGTGTAAAATTTGCTAAAAATACAAAAGTGACAAGTACTTGAACAAATGTCTCATTCTTGAACTTGTAGCACTCTAAATAGACTCAGTACTAGCTTTTTGGTTCCACTTAGATTATTGACATGGCTTGCATCATCCTTGGATACCTTTAGCTAGACTATAATCTTGGTTGACTTGACATGCTAAGAAATTTGGCTAATATTCAGATTATGACTTATCTGGTTTAGCTTATTGTTGCATCGAAATCGGCAACAGAGGGGGTGAATGTTGCTCTCTAAAATCGCCCCCAAATTATCGACTAGAGTTTCTTCTCCAATAGCTATGCAAGCTATGAAAAAGAACTCAAAGCATGGCACAAGAATGAAGAACAGCAATCTGAAAGCCCAGGTGCCCGGTCAGACCGCATTTTGAATACCG
Organism: Dendrocalamus latiflorus; assembly: GCA_017311315.1. Lineage (NCBI taxonomy): Eukaryota > Viridiplantae > Streptophyta > Magnoliopsida > Poales > Poaceae > Dendrocalamus > Dendrocalamus latiflorus. The sequence continues at coordinate 301,860 of CM029669.1, read as the reverse complement.
GTTAGACCGCCTGGTGCTTGCCGGTCTGACCGCCCCTGGCCGGTCTGACCACTGTTGACCGGCCGGTCGGACCGCTAGGGTTAGCGGTCAGACCGCCAAGGTCAGTCCGGTTTGATCGCCGTGTGTTACCCGGTCTGACCGGCCCATTTTCAGCGAGGTTCAGACGACAGGAAACAACAAACCCAAAATCAAAAATGCAGAGATCTACAGAAGAAAAGTAAATTGTTGGGATTCTGTTGTTCCCTTAAGTCCAAGAGAAGAAAGCTCTAAACTGAATAGAAAAAGGTCCTAGGAGACCAGAGAAAAACATCAAAGAGCCAAGAATCATCATTTGAGAGGAAATCTGAAAACATACTGACAATAGAACTGATTTTCAGATTGCCTGCCAATCCTTGATCTTTTGCTTATAAGTCTTTGCAAGCAGCCAAGCAATGATCTCAGGGCAAGGGAACTCATCTCTGGACAAAACCTTTTGAGGGAAAACACAAATATTTCACTATCCCCTGCCAATGAACCCTAGAACAAGAAAAACAGAACAAACTTTGCGAAGCACAGAGAGATGAAATAAAACCTTGAATCCATCATTTTCTCTAGAAAATGAATGACTAAGTGATATAGAGTCTTTTCTCATCACAGAGCATCTCACTTGCAAAATCTTGAGAGGAGATCAACACCCAAAACAAAAGAGAAAGAGGAAGAACAGAGAGTACGTAGAAAATGAAAATCCAACACAGAGAGAAATAAACATGTCCAATGTACTCAAATGGATCCATTGCTCATAAAAGATTACATATGAGTCCCCATACGCAAATGATGCAAGGAAGATCACTACCCTCTCACTACATGCTTCATATGGATGAACTCACTCGTACAGGAGGGGTCAAGAACTCAGCTCTGCTCTTCAACAACTCTCACCAACTAAAGCCCAAAGCAAAAGAGACTCCCAAAGCCATCAACCCCTCTCACAAGCCATGAAACATGCAGGAGACACTCCTCCTTTTATAGCTTCTCTTAATGGGTTCACCACATGTTTGCCCATTAAGCTTTTGCGCTTTACCCACTAACTCTACTGCTTTGTCCACAATCCACTTCCTTTACTGTAGCTTTGCGTATTCACCAAAACGCCCCTCCTGCACCTTCCGGGAAGCTTCCTCATTTCTTGACTTCCAAGCCACGCAGCCACCTCGAGTTCTCGTCGTCTTCGGCACACCTCGACCGTTCTAACCTCGACACCGCCCGTGCCTAGTCCGGTCCCTCCGTGCCTCGCCACGACTCCGTCTCGATGTCCTACAACCATCACAGACAAGAAACACATTACATAGCACCGCTCGAAACATGTAATCAACAATCATATTAGAGAAATCTTAAACAGCCCAAACCTATTGAATCAAAAGAATAGACATCCTAAGCACTTCGACCAAGTTTGACCAAGTCTGACCAAAGCCGATTGCACCGTGCAACGACATGGTCCAAACCACACAAACCAAACTCGACTTTCCTAAAAGATGTCAATTACTCATCACACACACGGGGTCACCTCCACATGGTTCATCACTTGTCTATACATGAATTGTCATGATCTTGATAGCTTTCTTGTGTATTATGGCTTGGTGTAATAATTAAAGGTCATTTTGGATAATCTTCATGGCTCATAATGCTTACCATGAATAAACCTCAGTCATTTCAATCGAGTCATGCTCTATTTTCCTCCTTGTATCTTGACGATTTTATTGCCAAAAGGGCGAGAATAATGGAGAAAAAGCCATTTCAGGAACTTTCTGGAGTTTTGAAGAACAATTTGCTCTTTCTGTTTTAACTCCAGTTTTCTCCTTTGTCAACATGGTCTTGAGTTTCTTTGCTTTTCTTTTAGACCATGTGTGACTTTTTTCATCAAACAAACTCAATAGGGGGGATTGAGAGACCATGTGGAGGTGAACCCTTATGTGTGATAAGTAATTGACATCTGTTTTAGGAAAGTTTGAGTTTGGATTGTGTGGCTCGAGCCAAGTCATAGTGCAGTGCAGTTGGTTGTGGTTGGACCTGGTCGAACGCGGTCGGACGTGCTTGGGACGCCTGTTTTCTTTTCGACTGGTCGTTGGGCTATTTCATCTTTGAGTATTTCTATTGATGCGAATGTATGATTACATTATCTCAAGCGGTGCTATGTGATGTTTTCTTGTCTGTGATGGCTGCAGGACTTTGAGGTAGAGACGTGGCGAGGCATGGGATGGCCGGACTAGGCACAGGCGGTGTTGAGGTCAAAGCGGTCAGGAGATGCCGAAGACGGCGAGAGCTCAAGGTGGTTGCGAGGCGTGGACAGCAAGAAAAGAGGAAGCTTCTGAGAAGGAGCGTGATGCAACAATGTATTACAATGGGGCAACAAAAATGCATAAATAAATCATATAGGTATACAAAAAGGGTTTAGCAAAATGAGCAAACTTAAAAAAATGCATATGTACAAAATGGACATAAAAGGGAATATATATGTAAATAAACAATTAATAGGAACAAGAAAATATATATGTATGTATATAAATATAAGTGTATATATATATATAAAATATAATAAAAGGGGGGTTAGACCGGCCGAATGGCCCGGCCACCAGCCGGCCCAACCCCCACCTCCCCGCTCAATTCCACCGATCGGCCCACCCCTCAATTCCCCTGCCCGATCGGCCCGATACCCCGCACTGTTCTTCTTCGTCCCCGCTCCCCCACTCTCTCGCCCCCTCGTGGGCACAGCTCTACCCTCTCGCCCCGTCCGTAGCCCAACCCGCCACCTCGCGCTTCGACTGAAGGTCACCGCCGCCCTGTCTCTTCACGTGCGTGGCGCCAGCTCTCTTTGCCACAGCACGCACGGTGCAAGCCATCACAACCAAATCCCTGCCGGATCCCCTCTGCTCTGCCCCGCCGCCTGCTCCCGCCACTTGCCGACAGGACCGCACGGGCAGCTTCCCGAGGCCGGCCCCGCCCGTTTGCCTATAAGAGCCGCCGGAGCTCCCACAACTATCCCCACACCCCGCACTCCCTCCACCTCCGAGCAATTTCATTTTCGCGCCCTCTTCACCGCCGGCGCCGCTCATCTTCCCCAGCTCCGGCCATTGGCCTTGCCGCTAATTTACACCGAGAAAACAAAATTCCCGCCCCCACACCATCCCTGGAAATGTCGCCATCATATTTCCGGCGCCTCCTGAAGACAGTAGCTGGCCGGCACCGGAGCCCACTCCCGAGTCGCCGCCGCCGCACGCCGCCGGCCCGCCACCGTGCCCCTCGGTCCCCGCCGACTTCACCGCCGACACCCCCGTAACTCCAGGAATGCATTTTAGTACTCTCCTGCACCTCTCCGACCACCGCTCGCTGCCGACACTGCCACCCCCGACCTCCTCTGCTCTACATCCCCGTCTCTTAGTTCATCAGCCAAGATCTTCTCCTACCGGTCAGGTAATACCCGAGGCTTGACTGGTTTGCTCTGTGCGCTCTCACTGTGCCCGCCCATGTTCGACTCCATTTAGCCGCAGCGTATAGCTAGGAATTTCCAACCTTTTTGCTAACCGCCACAATAAAGGAGGGTTAAGAAAAGATTATGGAAAATTAATTAGAACTTATGCAAAATTAATTAGTAAACATAATTAATGTTCATACACGATTATTAGATACTAATGACAATTGATTAGTGATTAATGATCACCATAAATGCCACTATTGGATTAAAACAAGGGCTTCTCACTGACAACTGGGCCATGCCCAATTTAATTAAATAATAGCCGGGCCCACCTGTCATACACACAGTATATAGAAAATAAGAACAAGAGAATGAATTAAAAATAGAAAGTGGGACACACCTGTCAGACTTTTAGTATTTTCTGGATTTAATTGGGCTGAGAACTTTAAATGGGCACAACTTATTCATTTTAACTCCAAATTGAATAAAACAAATTTCTAAATTCATCTAAATTCAAGATCTATCGAATGAAACCAAAACCATGATTTTTAGAGTTCATTTGAAATTCTGGTGATATTTTGCTTGATTTACCGATTTTTATCCAAATTTTCGCGCACGTAAAAATAGCGTACAAAGCTCAGGAAGAGGAGGCCGAAGCTAAAGCAAACCCCGACGCTCAAGACCAAGACCCCTGTGACCAAGGCGACTTAACACTTTGACCATATTGACCCCATGTTTATGCAAATTTAATTTCTTTTAAATTATCCATGTGCATGCTATTATTTTATGTGGCAATTTACTTTCACTTTTAGAGATGCTAGTTATAATCACAATAGTATGCTTGCTAGTATTGCTCCATTGAAACTCTTGGATAAATGAACCTTTTCGCAGTAGTAAAATTATAATAATGTAGCTTTCGCAAATAAGTCCTTATTATATCGCGTTGCTTAGTATTGCTAGTTAATCGAGGGTACCTAAATGCTCCAAAAATCATCAACTGCAATTACGAAATGATTTGGGTAGTCATGGTGGGAATGACTGGAGTATATTGGTATGGTTATTTTGTGCTCTCGAAAAACCCCAATATTGCTTAAATACCTGGGTGGATGGTTTGGGGGCTGGTATGTGGTGCAGTGTACGCACAAATTGTGAAATATGGTAGAACCATCCAGGTAACCCCTGAATCTTGTCATGACCTCCTATGTAAAACGAGTACAACCACAAGTCTGTAAAGTACAACTTGGCTTAGTAGATTTACCGGACCCTGAAAGTCATCCTCACAGGAGGAGGATGTGAGGTAGTGCAAGTGGCTGTCTGTGTGATGGCTTGAATGGGACACTCGTAAAGGGTGAAGTTCCGCTGTGGCATGCTAGTAGCGTGGGTAGCCAGCTGCTAGACGTTCAGAAGGAGAACATCCTGCACAATGTATGGGACCCATCGCAAGTGGGAGCGACCCATAGGGTGAAATGATGGAAGGGGCGAGGTACTTTGAACAATTACTGTGATGGTTTGCTCAACCACATGACTAAGAAATCATGCGGGGCAATGAGTGAACTATCTCTTCTGGGTAAAGTGTGCAAACTCTGTAGAGTCAAAACTATTCGAATAGCAATGCCCATGGTTAAGGGCAGACATGGGGACTTAACTAGATATAGTTCTATTTAAAAATATTTGGAGAATGGGAATGGAAATATGGAGGGCAACGGAAAGCCCTAATTTGAATTGTCCTGGGTGTCATCCCAATGGTAAGTTAAGCGGCTATACGCTGAAAGATGCTATATGGTGCAGATGCCATGTAACGGTGGATGGGATCTGTGTCGTTAATATGTTAGTCTTACTACACAAAATTTATGTCTTGAATTTAAAACTGCTAGGTCATAGGAACTTTTAAGTATCGTATTTAAAAGCAGTTTCTGGCAAAATAAAATAAACCCGAGCCTTCCTTGATAAGCCATGCATACTATCTATTGCATAGTGTGTGTTGGCTTGCTGAGCATGGTGGATTTGTGCTCACACTCGCATTACCCAAAATAGAAACAGGGACACAAGATCATTATGCCCATGAGGACACTCCTGCTCCTGAAGGAAGAAACAATGAAGGGAACTATGGCGTAGTTTACATTTTCTGGACATAAACAAGTTGACCCATGGCATTGTGTGCACGTATATTATCAGAGTCTTGGTGATATATAATGCACACATTACCCCCAGTCGCTTGCCTGTGGTTATGGTCTTACTATTGCTTTCGTTTCCGCTACTTAAATTGTAATGAAGACATTTGGCCTAAGCGGCCCTTTTGTAAACTATCACCCGATGTGGTGTAACTTAAATCTATAATATTATTATTGTCCGTGCGATGTATGATGTGATACACCAATGTACCTGTGTGTACTATCTACTGATCCAGGGAATACTGCAGTGAAACACAGTAGAATCTGGATTAAAAAATCCGGGTCTGACAGAGCTGGTATCAGAGCATACGACTGTAGGGTAAAAGCCTTAGAATGGGTACTAGGATGGGCCTAGGATCACAATACTTGAAGATTTTATAAAAATATTTCTGAAAATATAGCGTATTACTTCTAGTCGTATCCTTCTTAGATCTATTCTACTCTACCTTTCATTAATATTTTGAAAAGTTACTAACATTAGTAATTTAATCTACAGATGGCAGGAGTACTAGCTGAGGGCAACTGGGAGTACTTCTTGGCCCTTGGATTCCACGAGGGGGAGTTTGCTAGCATCCTGTGCAAACTCTTGCATTATCTGGGCTACAAAGATTAGCCCATATATCGTGGACTCAAGACCACCGAGGGAGGGGAGGAGTCCTGGCTAATGGAGGTGTTCATCTATGCTAAAAATGAACAAGATCCACCCCACATCTTCAGGACAGAGCATCTGAGGAGCACCCTGGTAGTGGCCCTCCAGGATGCAGCATGCTTAGCCGCCGTGCGGCTTTGCGATATTTACATGACCTCTCTGCGGCTTGGAAAACTCTTGCATTATCTGGGCTACAAAGATCAGCCCATATATCATGGACTCAAGACCACCGATGTAGGGGAGGAGTCCTGGCTAATGGAGGTGTTCATCTATGCTAAAAATGAACAAGATCCACCCCACATCTTCAGGACGGAGCATCTGAGGAGCAACCTGGCAGTGGCCCTCTAGGACGCAGCACGCTTAGCCACCGCGCGGCTTTGCGATATTTACAAGACCTCTCTACGGCATACACCATACTGCTACCATCCATCGCGCCAGGAGGGTGCGCAATATAATGAGACCTTCATGCTGACTACCGAGGATGACCCGATGCTCACGCATCAGGTCAAGCTTACCAGGGCTATGGGGGTGGCTCACACCGCCGCCCTAGAGGAAATCACCGCCCTCCGGCAGCACCTAGTCGCCAATCACACCGCGATGGAGACCCTGCGCGAGCAGCTTGCCTAGTGCGAGCAAGCCTTGGCAGAGGACAAGGCAGAGGCTGCTGCCGCCCATGCCTAGCTCCAGTAGGCCACTGCACCTGTTGCAGCCCCAACACCACCCCAGCCAGGGTCAGGAGGGCCCCGTACAAGACTCACCACGTGCAAGAGCGTGCGGCCCCCAGGACCATAGTCTGCTCTCCGTCGGGAAAAGACTCATAGCAGTCGCAGAAGTTCACGCTCCTACTCTAACTCCGACCCTTCAGAGTTTAGCGACAGTCGGTCCCACTCTCAGTCGCCAGACTACAGCCCCTCTTGCCCAGGTGCCGGATTTATGGAGGAGTAGATGGATTAGTAGTGTGCTTGCTATAGGTTGGTTAGTATTAGCAAGCACAGGTCCCTATTGTGGTAGTAGCAGCTTATGTTAGTTTCCTAGTCTTGCATTTGTATAATTATGAACTTTAAGTGTGTTATGTGCTTGTAAAGTCCAACATGGCCTAAAAACTATAAAATCTGGCTATGTGATGTGTAATTTATGTTTAATGAAATGCCCTTGTGTTCAAAAATTGTTTTGCCGTTTATCTTATTCAATATTTTGTACGGATCTTCTATATGACTATCTTGGATTGAGGTTTTCATACATGATTAGAGCTAGAGTCTAAATTGTACTGCAATACCTGTAGATGGCCAGCCATAGAGTCACTCGCACCCAGGCCGATGCCAACCCCGATATACAGGCCAAAGTAGAGGCCAAGCAGGATACGCAGACCGCTGGTAAGGGAAGAGGCCCAGGTCAAGGGGTGAATCTCCCACCCCCACCGGCCAACCCATCTATGGCCCAAGTAATGGCGCAACAAACGCAACTCCTGCAAGCCATCTATGCAGGCCAGTAGCCCGATGCCAACACTCACAGCTCTGACCTTGGCAACTTCTTAAGGACTCGCCCCGTACCTTCGCTGGTGCAGATGAGCCCCTAGAGGCAGAAGATTGGCTACGGGACACAGAGAGGAAACTCCGCTTGGCCAAGTCTGCGGAGAATGACCAAGTGATCTTCGCTACCCACCAGCTCCAGGGAGCTGCAGCTGCATGGTGGGAAAATTATCTGGCTGCTAAGGGACATGAGGACACCCCCACTGGAGCTAGCACGAAGGTTATATCATGGGCGGAGTTCAAGGCTGCCTTCAAGGCCAACTTCATCCCAGCTGGTGTAATGCGAATGAAGAAGAATGAGTTCCGCACATTAAAGCAAGGCAGCATGTTAGTCAGCATATATCTCACCAAATTTAATCAACTTGCCCGCTACGCCGCAAAGGATGTAGCGGATGAAGAAGAGAAAATTGACAGGTTCTTCGTAGTGATGAATGAAGAACTGTGTGTACAACTTATCATTCAGGACTTCACCAGTTTTCACCAACTGGTGAATAAGGCAATAGTCCTGGAAAACAAGAGGAGAAGCCTGGAAGCCAACCACAAGCGCAAGCAAGCGGTTCAGCGACCCCAGGGGAGGTTTATTCAAAAGATTTTTAACAACCCCTCCTTCTCGGGATTAATCAGCCTAAGAGTCCCGTTCCAGCACCGCGTCCCAGTGGCGGCTCCTTCCAAATGCCACGCCCAGTAGGCCAGTCTACTGGGGCAAACATTGCCACCAACAGGAGTTGCTTTGGGTGTGGAGAGAAGGGGCACTTTGTCAGCCAGTGCCCACAACGGCAAACAGCTCCAGTGAGATTCAATCTAGGGACCACCCCTGTCCGAGGTCAAGCATCAGCGCCCAGCAAAGGGAATCAAACCCCTCAAACTAACAAGACTATCTCAACTCCAAACCATGGAAGGGTCAATCACATCACCGCCGAAGAAGCTCAGGAGGTTGTCGGAGTTTTGATGGGTACGTTCTCTGTTAAGTCCATACCAATAGAAGTTCTTTTTGATTCTAGGGCTTCACACTCATTTATAGCAAGGAGATTCATGGACAAGCTTGGGCTGCCCACTTACCCTCTAAAGAAGTTATTGGCACTTAGCTCACCCGCGGGAATTATCAATGCCACCTTAGTGTGCCCTGGGGTAGAGATTGCTATGGAAAGATGTGCGTTCCTAGCGGACCTAATTGTTTTGCCCTCCCAGACCCTGGATATCATACTAGGAATGGACTGGCTTGCAAGGCATTAGGGGATCATAGACTGTGCCACTAGGAAAGTAAGGCTAACCAAATGCCCTAGGTTAACAGTAGAAGTGAAGGTGGACCGCTCGTACCGATGGGGTCGTGCCATATATCATTTTGAAGATGGACCACTGGAAGGGATGCTGGTGGTGCAAGACTACCCTGAGATATTTTCCGAAGAGCTACCAGGCATGCCACCAGACAGAGACCTGGAATTTGTCATCAACTTAAAGCCCGATGCTGCCGCCATCTCTAAGAGGCCATATAGGATGACTGTGGAGGAGTTAGAAGAGTTGAAGAAGCAACTCCATGAGCTGCAAGACAAAGGATTTATCAGGCCGAGTTCCTCACCTTGGGGATCCCCGGTAATCTTTGTGAAGAAGAAGGATGGCACTGCCCGGATGTGTGTGGATTATCGGGCCTTGAATGAAGTGACCATAAAAAATAAGTACCCTCTGCCTAGGATTGATGACCTATTTGATCAACTTGGGGGAGCCACTTTGTTCTCCAAAATTGACTTAAGGTTGGGTTATCATCAGCTGAAGATTAGGCCCGAGGATATTCCGAAAACTGCCTTCACCACTAGATATGGACTGTATGAGTTTACGGTCATGTCTTTTGGTTTAACCAATGCCCTAGCCTATTTAATGAATCTCATGAATAAGGTCTTCATGGAGTACTTGGATAAGTTTGTGGTGGTATTCATCAATGATATTCTTATCTACTCCAAGACTGCAGAAGAGCATGCTAAGCATTTACGCTTAGTGCTAGAGAAGCTGAAGGAGCACTAGCTTTATGTCAAGTTCAGCAAGTGTGCATTTTGGCTGTCAGATATTAGCTTTCTAGGTCATATAGTGACTGCTGGGGGAGTATCAGTGGACCCAGCTAAGATTGCAGCTGTGATGGAATGGCAACAGCCCACTAATGTCACAGAAGTGCGTAGTTTCCTTGGATTGGCAAGGTACTACCGAAGATTTATAGAGGGATTTTCTCATATTGCCAGGCCTTTAACACAATTGCTGAAGAAGGAGCAAAAGTCTGAGTGGACAAGGGCTTGCGAAGAAAGTTTTGAAGAGTTGAAGAAGAGATTAACCTCCACCCCTGTGGTAGTCTTGCCAGATGTACGCAAGGATTTTGAGGTGTACTGTGATGCCTCACATCAAGACCTTGGATGCATACTCATGCAAGGAGGCAAGGTTGTGGCATATGCATCTAGACAACTTCACCCTCATGAAGTAAATTACCCAACTCATGATTTGGAATTGGCCTCAGTGGTGCATGCATTAAAGATTTGGAGGCATTATCTGATCGAAAACCATTGTGATATACATACTGATCACAAGAGCCTTAAGTACTTCTTCACGCAGTCCCACCTAAACCTGAGACAAAGGAGATGGTTGGAACTAATCAAAGACTACGACTTAAGTGTTCACTATCGCCCAGGCAAAGCTAATGTGGTAGCTGATGCCTTAAGTCGTAAGGTTTATTACAATAATCTCATGGTTTTGGAACAACAGCCAGAGTTGTATAAGGACATCATGGTGCTAAATTTGGAAATAGTGGAACAAGGCACCCTAGCAGCCATGGAAATTCAACCAAGTATAGAAGAGCGGATTATAGCCGCACAGAAGGAAGATTCAACTGCTTTAAGGCTAAAAAGATTAATGGAATCAGGGAAGGCACCCAAAGTAACCGTTTATCATGAAGGTGTTTTGAGATACGTGACACGTATCTTTGTACCACACCGGAATGACCTGAAGGACCTGATACTTTGGGAAGCTCACAGCTCCGCATACTCCCTCCAACCCGGGAGTACTAAGATGTATCAGGACATGAAGCAGTGCTACTGGTGGCCACGTATGAAACGAGACATCGTTGAATATGTGGCATGTTGTGATGAGTGTTAGAGAATGAAGGCAGAGCACCAAAGGCCAGCAGGGTTACTGCAACCATTCCAAGTACCCCAATGGAAATGGGAAGAAGTCGGAATGGATTTTATCACTAGACTTCCCTGCACCAAATCTGGGTATGATTCTATATGGGTGGTAATAGATAGATTGACCAATGTTGCACATTTCATCCCTGTCAAGACCACCTGCAAAGGAGACAAATTGGCAGAACTATACATGTCCCGCATCATGAGTTTGCACGGTGTACCCAAAAGGATAGTCTCAGACCGAGGTTCTCAGTTCACCTCGCACTTCTAGGCTAGCCTAAATGAAGCTCTTGGCACCCAGTTGAATTTTAGTACCGCTTACCACCCCCAGACCGATGGTCAAACAGAGAGAGTGAACCAGATACTGGAAGACATGCTTTGGGCCTGTGTCCTTGATTTCTCAAAAGACTGGGATAGATATCTGCATTTGCCAAGTTTGCATACAACAATAGCTACCAAGCGAGCCTTCAAATGTCCCCATTTGAAGCATTATATGGAAGAAAGTGCCGAACCCCTCTACACTGGTCAGAAGTAGGAGAAGGCTATGTCTTCGGGCCAGATACTCTAAAGCAGGCCGAAGAAAAGGTTCGCCTAATCAGAGATCCATTGTTAGCAGCTCAATCCAGGCAAAAGAGTTATGCAGACAAGAGATGAAGACCATTAAGTTTTGAGGTTGGAGACTATGTCTACTTGAAGGTGTTGCCCTTGCGAGGCATAAAGTGGTTTAAAGTCAAAGGCAAGCTCACCCCGAGCTAAGAATGGGGAAGTCACCTACCAGCTAGAGCTACCCCCGAGTTTATCTGATGTACACGACGTCTTCCATGTATCCCAACTCAAGAAGTGTCTACGAGTACCAGAAGATCAAACCTCATTGGAGGCGATCGAGCTCGAAGGTGATCTGACCTACAAAGAACGTCCTATTAAAATCTTGAACACCGTAGAGAAGAAGACCAGGAACCAGACCATTCGCATATGTTGAGTGCAATGGAGTCATCATTCAAAGAAAGAAGCCACGTAGGAGCGCAAAGATCAACTGCGAAAAGAATATCCTGACTTGTTCACCAGTTAGGTTGAATCTCGGGGTCGAGATTCTTTTTAACGGGGGTAGGTTTGTAACATCCCAAAATTATGCAATTTGAATATGTGAAGCTTTTGAGTCATTTTGAAATATGTTTTCTTGACAAAATGAGTTTCCTTTGGTTTTCTCTAACTCTTGGCTAAGGTTCCAAAACATTAAAGGGAAAATTCAAGGAAGATAAAAATAATAATAGGTTATACAGGAAATAAGGAGGGAGACACAAAAATTAAGGTGTAAAAATTAATGACAAGGTATTACAATGGGGCAACAAAAATGCATAAATAAATCATATACGTATACAAAAAGGGTTTAGCAAAATGAGCAAACGTAAAAAAATGCATATGTACAAAATGGACATAAAAGGGAATATATATATGTAAATAAACAATTAATAGGAACAAGAAAATATATATGTATGTATATAAATATAAGTGTATATATATATAATATAATAAAAGGGGGGTTAGACCGGCTGAATGGCCCGGCCACCAGCCGGCCCAACCCCCACCTCCCCGCTCAATTCCACCGATCGGCCCACCCCTCAATTTCCCTGCCCGAGCGGCCCGATACCCCGCACTGTTCTTCTTCCTCCCCGCGCCCCCGCTCTCTCGTCCCCCCTCACGGGCCGCAGCTCCGCTCTCCCGCCCTGTCCGCAGCTCAGCCCACCTCCTCGCGCTCGGACTAGCAGACGCTCGCGCTCAGACCGAAGGTCGCCATCGCCCTTTCTGTTTTCGACCGCTGGATCTGCCGCCCGCCTCTTTTTCTCGCCCCGCCTGGTCTCTTCACGTGCGCGGCGCCAGCTCTCTCTGCCACAGCACGCGTAGTGTAGGCCATCACAACAAAATCCCTACCGGATCCCCTCTGCTCTACCTCGCCGCCTGCTCTCGCCGCTCGCCGACACGACCGCACGGGCGGCTTCCCGAGGCCGGCCCCGCCCGTTTGCCTATAAGAGCCGCCGGAGCTCCCACAATTCTCCCCACACCGTGCACACCCTCCACCTCCGAGCAATTTCATTTTTGTGCCCTCTTCACCACCGGCGCCGCTCATGTTCCCCAGCTCCGGCCATCCGCCTAGCCGACAATTTACACAGAGAAAACCCAATTCCCGGTCCCCACACCATCCCTAGAACATCGCCATCATATTTTTGGCCTTCCCTGCGCCTCCCGAAGATCGTACCTCACCGGCACAGGAGCCTATTCCAGAGTCCCCGCCGCCGCACGCCGTCGGCCCGCCACCGTGCCCCTCGGTCCCCGCCGAATTCACTGCCGACACCCCCGTAACTCCAGGAATGCATTTTAATACTCTCCCGCACCTCTCTGACCACCGCTCGCCGCCGGCACCGCCGCCCCCGACCTCTTCTCTACATCCCCGTCGCTTGGTTCATCAGCCAAGATCTTCTCCTACCGGTTAGGTAATACTCGAGGCTGAACTGGTTTGCTCTGTGCGCTCTCCTTCGTGCGCTCTCACTATGCCCGCCCATGTTCGACTCCGTTCGGTCGCAGCGTATAGCTAGGAATTTCCAACATTTTTGCTAACCGCCACAGTAAAGGAGGGTTAAGAAAAGATTAAGGAAAATTAATTAGAACTTAAGAAAAATTAATTACTAAACATAATTAATGTTCAGACACAATTATTAGATACTAATGATAATTGATTAGTGATTAATGATCACCATAAATGCCACTGTTGGATTAAAACAAGGGCTTCTCACTGACAACTGGGCCATGCCCAATTTAATTAAATAATAGCCGGGCCCACCTGTCATACACACAGTATATAGAAAATAAAAAATAAGAGAATGAATTAAAAATAGAAAGTGGGACCCACCTGTCAGACTTTTAGTATTTTCTGGATTTAATTGGGCTGAGAACCTTAAATGGGCATAACTTATTCATTTTAACTCCAAATTGAATGAAACAAATTTCTAAATTCATCTAAATTCAAGATTTATAAAATGGAACCAAAACCAAGATTTACCGATTTTTATTCAAATTTTCGCGCATGCAAAAATAGCGTACGAAGCTCAGGAAGAGGAGGCCGAAGCTGAAGCAAACCCCGATGCTCAAGACCAAGACCCCTGTGACCAAGGTGAGTTAACACTTTGTGTTGGACCGAAATGGCGACAGAGCGGGCGGGGGGGGGTGAATGTCGACTTTTAACCAAACTTGCCCCCGTAAAAGATCCACTAAAAATCTCCTCTCTAATAGTTATGGGAGCTATAAAGAGGATTCAAGAGCACACTGAGCCTTGAGCTAACACAGAGGGAACCAACTAGCAAAAGATAAAGCCGCAAACATAAAAGCCAAGGGAAACAAATGCCAAGACACCCAGGGCCGGTCAGACTGCCTTATATGGGCCGGTCAGATCGCTCCTTGGCCGCCGGTCTGACCGCCCATATAGGGCCGGTCTGACCGCCCATGGTGAGCCGGTCTGACCGCCATTCCAACCCCGGTCTGACCGCTCCCCGAAAATTCAGGAAAACAGCAGATTTGCAATTTTCAGAGCAAACACAACTCTCCTCACAACAAGGAAATTAGAGGTTTCTCTCTGGATTTCTCTGCCCAGAACAAAGAAATAACATTCTAATTAACCAGAGGAGTCTAGGGAACCAAGAAAATCCAACTTAAAAGCAATAATTTCAGATTCTACCTAAGAATTGAAAAATACATAGAGCAGCCCCAAAAACTCAAATTCCCATCTAACCTTTGGTCCTTTGGTCAAGAAACTTTGAGGATAGCTACTTAATAGCCTGAGGACTTAGTATGCCAAGTTCCATGCATCTCATGAAGGGGAACAAGATTTACACCAAAACCCTAGCAAAGGAAATAAGAACAGAGGAGCTGCAAAAACTGAGATTAAACAAGGATTGCTCTTAGGATTGACTAGCCAAATGGCTTTTGAGCATCTTCTAGATCACAGCAACCCATTTTGCACCTTCTCAGCAAGAAACAACAAGAAAACTAAAAATCAAGTAATCGTGCAGAGAAAGCATCGAAGGGAAAATAGGCAAGAATAGGAACTAAACTTCAGAGACTTCATTTCCAATTAACAAGGATTACAGATGAGTCCCCATACACATGGACATTAGAACAAAGGGTGATTACATGGTAGCTCAACTCATCTCCAACCTCTCCCTCTCTCACAATCAAGAACCCTACTGAAGAACACAGAGAGGAAGCTACGAAGGAGACATACTCTGCTGCCCTCAACTACTATCAACTAAAGGCCCAAAGCAAAACAACCTCTCCAATGGCTCTTTTGACTCAAGCACAACCCTAACTCTCTCCCAAAGCCATTGGAATGCATGCAGCCCCAAGGAGACATCCTCTCCTATTTATAGCCTTTGGCTAACGGGTCTCCAACCCGTTACGCCTGCTGAGTCCCGAACAGAACCGCTTCCACTTGTGCAGCTTTGCGCTTTTACCGAAACGCCCCTCCTGCGCCTTCCGGGAAGCTTCGCGTTCCTTGTCATCCAAACCTCCCAACCACCTCGAGTCTCCACCATCTTCGACACATCCCGACCGTTCTGACCTCAACACCACCTATGCCTAGTCCGGTCACCTCGTATCTCGCCACGACTCCGCCTCGACGTCCTGCAGCCATCAAAGACAAGAAACACATCATATAGCACCGCTCGATACATGTAAGCATAAATAGCACCAATGAATCATACTTACGCATGAAAGAGCCCAAACCTATCAAATCAACAGAATATGCATCCTAAGCACTTTGATCAGGTTTGACCAAGTCCAACCGAAGTCGATTGCACCGCACAACGACATGGTCCGAACCACACAAACCAAACTCGACTTTCCTAAACCGATGTCAATTACTCATCACACACACGGGATGACCTCCACATGGTTTCTCAATCTCCCCCTTGATGAGTATATTGACAAACACAGAAAAAGCATGAAGTAGAGTTTGTTTTGAAAGAAAGTCAAACATGGTCCAAGAGAAATCAAGGAACTTATGACCATGTCGACAAAGGAGCAATCAACAGAAAGAACAAGTTTTCCTCAAAAGCTACAAGAAAGCCTTGCAAATGGCTTTTTCTCCGCTATTCTCCCCCTTTTGGCAATAAACACATCAAGGATGCAAAAGAGAGAATATAACATGATATTGAATGACATGGCTGAAGTTAGTTTATTCTAAGCATTTAGAGCCATGAAGATTATCCAAAATGACCATTAAGTACTACACCAAGCCATAACCAAATAAAAAGCTATCTAGATCATGACAAGATTGTATAAGCCAGCTAAACCAAACAGATGACAATCTGAAATGTAGTGCAATTTGTGAGTATGTCAAGTCATCCATGACCAAAGTCTAGCTAGAGATATCCAAGGATGATGCAAACCATGTCAATAAGCTAAGCGAAACCAAGAAGCTAGTGTTGAGTCAATTTAGAGTGCTACAAGTTCAAGAATGAGACATTTGTTCATGTACTTGTGAGTCTTGTAATTCTTAGTAAATTGAGCACAATTGACATATTTTCTTTAGAAATCTCATGATTGTTTCCAACCAGATTTTTGTTAGGTCATGTGCTAGATCTCAAGCCTTATGCGACCACTCTAAGCAAGAAGCTTAAGAAGATGATCTAGGTCATCCAAAACTCCCCCTGAGTTCTTGCCTAGTGCAATGGCAAGCCGTCTCATGAGAAAGAATTGGTGAGATCAGTTTTTTCGCACAAAAGAGATCTTTTTGCATAGGGTGAAATGATGGAAGGGGCGAGGTACTTTGAACGGTTACTGTGATGGTTTGCTCAACCGCATGACTAAGGAATCATGCAGGGCAACGAGTGAACTGTCTCTTGTGGATAAAGTGTGCGAACTCTATAGAGTCAAAACTATTCGAATAGCCGTGCCCACGGTTAAGGGCAGACATGGGGAGTTAACTAGATATAGTTCTATTTAAAAATGTTTGGAGAATGGGAATGGAAATATGGAGGGCAACGGAAAGCCCTAATTTGGATTGTTCTAGGTGTCATTCCAGTGGTAAGTTAAGCAGCTATAACGCTGAAAGATGCTATATGGTGTAGATGCCATGTAACGGTGGATGGGATCTGTGTCGTTAATATGTTAGTCTTACTACACAAAATTTATGTCTTGAATTTAAAACTGCTAGGTCATAGGAACTTTTAAGTATCGTATTTAAAAGCAGTTTCTGGCAAAATAAAATAAACCCGAGCCTTCCTTGATAAGCCATACATACTATCTATTGCATATTGTGTGTTGGCTCACGGAACACGGTGGATTTGTGCTCACACTCGCATTACCCAAAACAGAAATAGGGACACAGGATCATTATGCCTATGAGGACACTCTTGCTACTGAAGGAAGAAACAACGAAGGGATCTAGGCATAGTTTACGTTTTCTGGACATAGACAAGTTGACCCATGGCATTGTGTGCACGTATGTTATCAGAGTCTTGGTGATATATAATGCACACATTACCCCCAGTCGCTTGCCTGTGGTTATGGTCGTACTGTTGCTTTCGCTTTCGCTTCTTAAATTGTAATGAAGACATTTGGCCTAAGCAGCCCTTTTGTAAACTATCACCCGATGTGGTGTAACTTAAATCTGTAATATTATTATTGTCCATGTGATGTATGATGTGATACAGCAATGTACCTGTATGCACTATCTACTGATCCAAGGAATAGTGCAGTGAAACACAGTGGATTCTGGATTGAAAAATCTGGATCTGACACCAGGCCATCTTGGCCAGTCATGTCTCGAGAACAAAGATTTTGTTCTAGTTCTTTTAGGTGTTAGGCTTTGCCTTGCCTCTGTTCTTTGTTCTTCTTTGTCTCCTGATTCAGTCTGAGCAGAGTAGTCTTGGATTGCTTGTTCGTTTTTGTCTAAGAGATAGAGTTCTAGTTGTGATGTTAAAATCCATAACAGAAAGCCGCTAGAATCTCAAGAATTCAGCCTTTTGACCACCAGCAGCTCTCTCCTGAGATTTCCCCTATTTTCGCCAAATCTAGGGTTTAGTATTTGTGAAGGCAGAGCAAGTCTCATTCTCTTGATTTCTTCTTAGCCGAGCTATTTTCTCTTATTAAGTTTTGAGAGCTCTTGGGCATTTCATCTGTATTTCAAAATCGGTCCTCTTTTTGGTCTCAATGTGTGCACAAGTTTCTTCTCCCTGGTTCTTCTATTTTCCCTTTCTTCTTTGCAGTAATCTCAGTTCTGTTAGTTTTTAGTCAGTAGCTTTAGTTCTTTTTCCTTGTCACCTGCTCTTTGTTTTGCTCTCTTTCCTGTGCTTCTTTTCCCTTTATGTTGGGTCTCGGTGACAAGGTTTGATTAAGTTGTGATGTAGACTCTTCTTTGCTCCTAACAAGCAAAGTAATCACTATTGCTTGTTCTTTAGTTGCCTTGTCGTTTGCTCTGGACCGAACTGGTTTATCTCTCTTGATTGAAAATGAAGTTCTGTGTCTCCATCAATCTTCACTCTCAGATTGTTTGGGTCTATGGAGAATATTTCCAACCGAACCCAGTGATCCTTGTTTCTAATTTTGGTTTTTAGTCTGTGTCTTTTGTTTTTGGTCTGCTGTATTTCTTCAGGCTGGCAGTTTGCAGTGTTCAGTCTTGCTTCTCTCTTTGTTCTTTTCAGGTTACCTAAACTGCTCCTGCTATTTCTGTTCTGAAGTATCCAGTTTTTTTTGTTTTCAGCCATTTGAGTTCTTGCTGCTTTTGGTTTTGAGTCTGCACTGGAATCTGCTCTGTTTCTGCTCAAACCAGCAGGTAATTAGCAGTCAGACTGGGTATTCATCAGCAGTCGGACCGGCTGGTTTTTGACAGTCTGACCGGACGTAATTCAATAGTTGAACCGGCTGTATTGCTATGGTCTGATCGGCATTCAGCTTGCGGTCAGACAGGTAGTGATTAACCAGTCAGACTGATTTCCCTTTTGTAGTTAAACCGGCCTCTTAGCTTACTTCTGAATGCTCCTTCTTTTTGCTGCCTTGTGTTTTCCTCTCTGCCCTGTGTTCTTCTCTTTTGTCTCTAGTGAGAACTCAAACATGTTCCCTCGTATCCTTCTGGCCAAGCCTGTTTCTATCTCTTTTGTCGATCGGATTTTGGCGTTCTAGTAAGCATTCATCTTCTATCTTTATAACTGTTATAGATATCGGAGAAGAAGTGTGTGTGGATTTTTTGGGCATTTTTGAAGGCACCATTCACCCCCCCTCTGTTGCCATTTCAGTCCTACATAGTTGTTTAGCTCAGTTTGCTCGTAATGTTACTCTATAAGTCGTTGTCGATCTGGATGGAGACGTTATCCTTGGTGATAGCAGACTGGTCGGGTATGGGGATGGCCTCCTCCTTGAGCGAGTGGACGTAGGCAATGCGGTCGATGGTGGGGATGAGAACGTGGATCCCGGAGCCGAGCGTCTTGAGGTACTTACCGAAGCGCTCCACCACATACGAACGCCTTCTTCTCTGGCACGATGCGTCGAGAGGGAGCTGCGTCGGGAGGGAGTGGCGGCGGGAGGGAGTGGCGGCGGGAAGGAGCGGCGTCGGGAGGGAGCAGCGGCGTCGGGAGGGAGAGTCGGTGTCGGGAGGGAGCGGTGGCGTCAGGAGGCAGCGGCGGCGTCGGGAGGCGGCGGCGTCGGGAGGCAACGACAGCGTCGGGAGCAAAACCTAGCAGGGGCGGTGGAGAGTGCGTGAGTGAGGACTCTCCAAGACCTAGCTACAGATATTTATAGGGAAACTATCATAGACAGTTCCTTAAAGGAACCGTCTGTGATATTGGAATATCACAGATGGTTCTATTTACAGAACCGTCTATGATATTGGAATATCACATATGGTTCTATAAATAGAATCATCTGTGATGTATTATCACAGACGATTTCTTCCGATAAACCGCTTGTGATAGTTCACTACACCTAGCTACCAAAAAAATCATACTGGCCATGCAATATTATGAAAAATGCAAGCATAATCATAAATATAACTATTTCTTAGTTCCTGAGTCATTTTACAATTACAATGGAATATAGTTACATAATTACATGCCAAGTTTCCTAATCATGATTACATTTCAACACGGGGCTAATAGGTGCTGGCTCTGTGGGATTGTTTATTAGACTTGGCTATTTCATTTTAAATAAAGCCCTTCATGATGATCAACACGCATATAGCTTGCTTCATCGCCTTGTTCTTCCTCGAGCCTGATGCCATCTCCGAATAGAGGCAACTCATCAAATTGATTGTACTCTTCCTCATCCACAACATTCTCAACTCCGACAATCCTTCTTTTTCTCTGAATAACTACATGGCACTTCTTATTTGCAGGGTCAATTACGTAAAATAGTTGAACAACTTGCCTCGCGAGTGCGAATGGTTTATCTTTGTATCCTACACATTCAAGGTCCACGGTAGTGACGCTGTACTTGTCGACCTTTACACCCCATGGGAGTTGGACCCAACGGCACCGAAATAGAGGAATCTTGAAAATTACGTAGTCAAGCTCCCATATCTTCTCTACAAGCTTGTAGTACGAGCTTGGGCCAGCGATACTGACGTGCACATCATAGGCATCTATGCAGACACCTGAGTTCTGCACTATGCTCTTTCTATCTTGATCTGTTATATAAAATGTGTAGCCATTAATGTCATATCCTTGCCATGTCACAATTATAAATTTTGGCCCTTTTGCCAACCATTGTAGTGTTTCACTTGATGACCTCCTAGTCAATTGCGCCTTCAACCATTCGTTGAACGGATGGTTGTGTTGTCCCGTGATCCAAATTTCTGACTAGCCTGCATTCTCTTGACGTAGCATGTCCTTGTGCTCTTCAATATATGGGGTCACTTCAGTCATATGTTGTAAAACTGTGAAATGGGCTTGAGCATATGTATTTTGATCCGAAGTTACTACTTACCTTCCGATAGTCCCGATACCCTCTAGCCCCCCGTCGTGACGAGATAGAGGTACACCTATCGGCTAGACCTGAGCCATGTAGCTGATGTAGAATTCAATGACCTCTTCTGTTCTATAACCTTCGATGATGCTACCCTCCGGTCTAGATTGATTGCATATATAGGACTTGAGAATTCCTATGTATCTTTCGAAAGGGTACATATGACGTAGAAACACAGGGCCACATATTTTTATCTCTTTCACAAGGTGGAAAATGAGATAGACCATGATATCAAAAAAATGATGGAGGGAAATACATCTCTAGATGACATAGAGTTGTCACCACCTCGGTTTGCAGAGCATCTAGTCCATCGGGATCAATGACCTTCTGAGCAATTGCGTTAAAGAAATAACATAGCCTTATGATTGTCACTCGAACCTTGTTCGGCAAAATACTTCTAATTGCAATAGGTAGCATTTGTGTCATTAGCACATGACAGTCATGAGACTTCATGCCAATTAATTTCAAATGTTCCATGGAAACAAGTTTCTTCATGCTAGTGGAGTGACCGGATGGAACTTTCACACCATGTAAGGACTGGCACAGTTGAGTTCTCTCGGACTTAGACAAAGTGTAGCAAGCTGGGGGAAGGTACATCTGGCCATTTTCGGTCTCTATCGGTGCTAACTCTGTCCTGATGTTCATAGCGACCAAGTCATGCCTTGCGTTGACACCATCCTTTGTTTTATCAGGAATGTTCAATAAGAAACCAATCAAACTATCACATACATTCTTCTCTACGTGCATGTCATCGATGCAATTGCGAACTTCTAAGTGCTCCCATGAAGGCAAGTCCCAAAATATTGACCTCTTTTTCCACATGTTCTTCCTCAATTTATATCCCTTTCCAAGCACAACGTTGATATCCTTGACCATATCATACCCCTCTTTCCCGTTAAAAGGCCTTGGTACTGAGTCATCCTCTTTTTTTCTATCAAATTGTTTCTTCATCTTGCAGTATGGGTGATACTTTGGAAGGAACCTACGGTGACGCTTGTACACAATTTTGCGCGAGTTGTTCAACCACACACTCTTGGTATAATCTAAGTAGTGCGGACACGCTTTGGCTCCTTTTGTACTCAACCCTGATAGGTTACCAAGGGCAGGAAAATCATTAATGGTGCAGAACAATATGGTGCATAGAGTGAAGTTCTCTCGTTTGTCCGCATTCCATATATGTACCCCTTCGTTCCACAGTATTGCAAGATCTTCCACCAATGGTGCTAGGAACACATCAATATCGTTGCCTGGTTGCTTCAGCCATTGGATAAGTAGTGACATCAAAATATACTTTCGCTTCATACACAGCCAAGGAGAAAGGTTGTACATGCACAGAGTCACGGGGCAGGTGCTATGTCGGCTGCTCAAGTTACTAAAAGGATTCATTTCATCTGTACTAAACCCAAACCTTATATTCCTCGGTTCCACACTGAAATCTATGAACATCCTATCGATGTTCCTCCGCTGGGCAGAATCGGCAACATGTCTTATCATTCTGTCTTTCTTACGCTGCTCCTAGTGCCAACGCATCAATCTTACATTCTTGCAGTTTGCAAATAAATGCTTCAAACGAGGAATTACAGGAAGATACAACAACACCTCAACAGGAGGTCCTTGCTTCACCTCGATACCCTTCCCATCATCAGAGTCATTTTTACGCTTGTATCGGGATGCTTTTTACACCAGACAAACATGTAAGCTAGCATATTCTTTACGGTACAGGATACAATCATTCGGGCATGCATGTATTCTTTCTACTTCCATTCTCAATGGACAAATAATATTTTTGGCTTGGTAGGTGGTTCTCGGTAACACATTTTCATTTGGAAGCACGTCCGCTAGGAGACCTAATAATGTCGTGAAACTCTTATCAGACCAACCATTGCTTGCCTTCAATTTCAGCAGTTCTAGAACTAATGACAACCTCGTGTATTGCGGTTTGCAGCCCGAGAACAAAGGTTTCTCCGAGTCCTCCATCAAGCCCTCAAATTTACCAAACTCTCCATCTCACTATAGTTCACTTCTGCATCACGTAACATCTGATCCAGATTGTCATCCTGCGACCTATCCTCATGATCGAAGGCACAGTCCACAACTGGCATATCATTGGCTCCCTTGACTATGTCATAACTACCTTCTTGTGTACTCTTCTCTTCACCATGACTGGTCCAACATTTGTACCCTTTTCTGAAACCCCTTCGAATCAAGTGAGTTTTGATCTGCGCTGAGTTGCTAAACATCTTAAGATTATTACAATCAATGCATGGATAGTATATATATTTCATCCCCTTCTTCAACATATCCAGCTCGGCTGCTTTTCTAAAAGCAGACACGCTATTAATGTACTCTTCACTCACATGGTTCTCAATGTACATCCAGCTTCGGTCCATCTACGCTACACAAGTAACAAATGGGTGTCAAAAATAATTATTACCGCTACTACATAGCAAATCAGACTAGCTATATATACTTACACGCACATGACATGCATCTATATATATTACGTAGGTATAGCTAGCAAGCCACATATTCATGACATAATAATGTTAAGCAAGAATATATTGAAGCTAGTGAACTACGTACCAGTACTTACCCATTCTGAAATTGAGCAAACTAACATTAGCTTTCTAAACCTAGCTAGCTAGCTAGATCTAAATTAAACAGAAACCTATCTATCATCTCTTTCAATTACAAAAACATGCATGCATATAAGTTATTAAAAGTAATTGAGTACTAACCTCTGATCAGATCACTAAGAAGATGACGATATGTTTTCACCCTGAACTCCCTAAAGCCGGCCGCCTTGCTCCACTGATGCAGCGTAATGAAGACAGATCTGTGTCGAGATCGAGCAAGTATGCCCAGTAATTAATAGCGCAGATTATCACACACGGTTGCAACAACAAACGATATGTGAAACCAATATATCATAGATAGTTCGTATTAATAACCATTTGTGAATTATCACAGACGGTTATTAACACGAACCGTCTGTGATGTCCATAATATCACAAACGGTTCGTAATACCAACCGTATGTGATTGGTGCGTATCACAGACGATTCATATATAGAATTGTCTATGATAGTTCTTCACAGACGGTTTATACCACAAACCGTTTGTGATAGTTCACTCTATACCTTAAATTTTTTCTGTTTTTTGGCTAGCCTCAAGAAATTAAATAATGTTACCCATGCCCTTTGAAAACAAGCAACTACAGACATAAGCACAACAACACATTTAGATCTATTACAGGATAACAAGCTACCGAACCCTTCGTGGCACGACGGTGACGCTGAACAAGACACACTTACGACACTTAGGCAAGAGTGTGTTGTCCAGCCTCCCGTCGTACCACAACAGAGGCGCTAACTCATGGCAGTAGTCAGCGTTGTCGAGGAACAAGCAAATACAGAGGCAAGCACAATAACATATTCAAATCTATTACATGATAACAAGCTAACGAACCCTTCGTGGCACGACGGTGAGGCTGAACAAGACATACTTACGACACTTACGGCAAGAGTGTGTTGCCCAGCCTCCCGCCGTGCCACAACGGAGGAGCTAGCTCACAATGGAGGGGAGATGTAGAAAGCTAGCTAGTGGATGAACTCGCGCGTGACTAGTACCGGTGGAAATGTAGATGGGGAGTTATTAATAAGGGCCGAGCAGTGGGAGGAACTGGTGCCTGGCATTCGATGTGGAGAGAATGGACGGGTGAGATCGAAGTCCTGGGTATATGCCATGGATCGGTGACATCCGATTATCACAGACAGTTTGTTACACGAACCGTCTGTGATAATGAATATCAGAGATGATTTGTTATATGAACCATTTGCGATGTCTCACTTATCACAGACAGTTTGTGATAAGAACCGTCTGTGATAAGTCACATATCAGAGATCATTGGAATATGAACCGTCTGTGATATTAATATTAGAGACGGTTTGGAATATGAATCGTTTCTGCTATTAATATCATAGATGATTTAGAATACGAACCATCTGTGATAATGCTTAAATATGTGCGCCCTAATCCAGCTCTTCTAAACTGTCCTCTCCCTCATCTTCTTCATCACCAAATTTCTCAACAATGACATCTAATATTCTTTTGATCTCCTTCTTCTCATCTATCCATCATGAGTTGTTCGGCCACAACCTTACACAGGCGGCCAACAATTTACGTCTGGAGCAGCTCTTCCACTCACGCCTTGCTCTCCTTCCTCGACTCACTTCCATCCATTAGCTGGACCTCATCATCCGCCGTCAACGGAGGTGTCTCGTTGCCGCTCAGGAAAGGGAAACCACCCCCAGCCTTGTTCTTCTTTGCAATGTGCACAAAGCGGAGGAAGCTCTTGCAGCAGTGCAGAAACACATGGATAACCTTGCCGATCAAGCAGAATCGGTCGATTCTGAGGAAGCATATCATGGCATCCTCTTTGAGATTATGGGCCATGCTAATGATTTGCCCAGGCTAGAGGAGGAAGTGGAGAGGGTAAGGACAATCTTCATGGCATTCGAGAACTCAGCGGCTGATCCTCCAACTCCAGAAGTCGAAGAGGAAGTATATGAAGCCCAGAAGATTAAAATCTGGGAATCTCTTTTTGTCAGACTTTTGTAATAAATTAAATTTGCCTCGAATTAAAATCTGAGAATCTCTTGTAGCACAGTTATTCATATGAACCGTCTGTGATGTAAGCGTCCAGTTTAGCCTCTTTTGTAGTAGTGATATCTCCTTTGGAGGTGCCCACCAAATTAGATCTTTTTCTCCATCCTGTGGAGGTGTTTAGCAAAGTAGGTCTTTCTCAAGAGCACGTGGGAATAATCACTTAGCTTTACTCATAGCTATTAACTTTCGCACCGCCCTAGCTTGTAATGCATATATCATGTCATCAATATCATTTTCTATTACTTTGCCACATATCAGAATTATTATCAAAGTAAATTTCACGCGGAACAAAAGGATAATAAAAATTATTGCATGACAAGAATTTTTCAATAATAGCAAGTAATTGTTAATCGTCATCTATCATTCTCCTAAGCACTTATCTTTTTAGTTGTGATAGCCGGTTTGGTTACAAGATGACAACACACCCGACGCTACTCCTCCTATAGCAATTACTCACTCTCAATATAGTCCACAACATTACAAGGCAATAAATAAATAACAACGCGCCTACACGCTTCCGAAACCCACAACTTTCCCCTTTTACCGAACGGTCCCCCCTTGCTGCCCTGGTACTAATAAATAGCATAACTCTTAGCTCCCACCTCGTAAAATAGCAAACCATATTAGTTCTGGAATCTATACAAAATTCCCTACATTTTTTGGTTGGTCAAATGTCCATATTAAATCATCTAAATCTCCGTTTTTAACTCAAAAGATAGATATGTTTTGAGTAATAGATAAACTCATATCTTTTAAAAAGCTTTTTTTTGTAAAAGCTTTGTATTGCTTGTCATGCCAGCAAGCAAATAACAAATTCTCACCCCCACTGAAAGTGTCATGTCCACATCTAGACCACTTGAGCTCTTACATAGATTTGTTTCGCCCTACATCCTACATGAGCATGTAATACCCTGAAACGTTCATTAAATTAAATAACCCAAGATTGGTGAATTTCACAAACTATTCAAACAATTAAATATAAGTAGGAATGCATAATAAAAGATTAGGTTTTCAAAATATTATAAATTCATTAGCTTTAACATTATAATTAAGAGCTGACCCAAGGATAAAGGCCCTAACCCACTATGAACTAGGCTAGGTATTAAATTCAATTTGGCTCAATTGAAATTCAAATCCTTATTTGAAGTTCCATCGAAACGAAACCCTAAATTAAATACCTCGTATTTATATCAAGAACCGTATCCACCCGAGGACTTCTTGTCTACAACCCAACACTAGATCTATCCAAAACCCCATCCCAAACTTCTAAGAAATTCAAGCCTTATTTGAATTTCTTCAAAATTCTAATTGGATTCACAAATAAGAATTTAACCTTGTCTCAAATAAATGTCTAAATATGAACATATCATATTTGGAAATTCAAGTTCCCTAAACCTAGCTGTGATGAGGACATCACTTCTTCGGATACACACAACACTCCTCCACTTGACATTCAAGGACCAATCACTAGAGCTCGCGCCCGACAATTGAATTTACAGGTGAGCTCGTTCCTAAGTACTTCTTTTTGTTCATTTGAGAATCGATTGCTACCTAATGATTTAATTATGATTAGGAACCATGGAGAGGACCAGGAAGTACTTGGAGAAGGGCTACGAGGCGCACAAGTCCAGCAAGGGCGGTCGAATCATGTTGGAGGCCCAACTCAAGCCGACATCGAATCCAATTCGGAGTCCAGGACCAGGCCGCACTAAAACGGACGCCTAGATCGCATCCGGGCTCCGTTTTGGACGATCTACATATGGATGGAAAGCTGAGAAGGCGACCTTTCCAATGGCTCTGGTCCCATGTCAAAATTCTTTCTGAGTCAACGGGAATTGTCGAAACAATTGGGCATTCAGAATCTATCAGGGTGCTGCGCCACCGTCTTTTGGGCCATTCGGCTTTGTATCGTGTTGGAGCCCATTAGGGCGTGTCCAGGGGTTTTGCACACCCCTCACTCCGCTATATCCAGCCGCCCCCCCCACCATTAGGGTTTGGGTTTTGCTTAGATTATTCTGTCTTTGAACAGTTTCGCCGTTCATCGGTTTGTGAGACCCCAACTTTCGAGTGCTAAATCAATACATCTGCAATTCAGTTGTGTTCTTCCTTGTTCTTTCTTATGTTATTCAATTCGTAGGCGAGGATTATCCTTCTTGGCGAGGTCAACCGGGTTGCGCATGGTTGATAACCTGAGGAGACGCGGTGCTGCGATTGCGGGGTTCGGAACGTGTTATTCGGAAGACGGATCGATTTGTGTCGCGCCTCCACCAAATTGAACATATCCAGAACCTATTGGAAGATCGGGACCCCGTTCCTATCAAGTGGTAATCAGAGCTTCAGGTGTTCCTTCAGGTTCGAGTTTACCCTACCTTTGCTGTTTTCGGTTTCATCCTAGAGTCCAAGAAAAAGCCCTACAAAAAAAATTGTAGTCATAGGTTGTTTCCTGTCCCAGATCTCATTTAGCCTTTTGCACAATTTGATTTCAGAGTCTGTAGTGTTGAGTTTGTGTCCTTAGTCTAGTTGTGTTGCTGGTTTAGATCGTGTTTTGTTTCGGGTTGTCTTGCTTCTGCTACCTCTCATACAAACCCTAGCCGTCAACTTTTGTTTTCCCACCCATATCCCACCCTCTGTTTTGAATCATCCATCGTGTCTCGTGATCACCCAGCACCATCCCCCACCTTTCCCCGAGCTTACACCCCCAATTTCCACCAATTTCCTCCACCCGATTTCGTTTCGGCCTCCACAACAACCATAACTCGGAGGCCCTCCTTCAAACGGCTGTAACTTTCTCATACGGACTCGAAATTAGGCGATTTTGTTTTCAAATTGGGTGAAATTGAATTGTGCATCCAAAACTCCTCGCTTCGTTGGGTTTGGCGAATTTATTTTGCCCAAATTCGGCCTCGAAAGTTCAGTACTCGAGCTCCAAAATTTCATCACAGAATTTACCGCACATTCATCATTTTCTGTAGGCCACACCTTACATCAGATTGAGGTGAAACTTTGTGTGGTTCCTATTTCTATGCTCTGCTTTATGAAAAAAAGAAAAAAAGAAAAATTTTGGCACCTGGGGTTATAGTGCTGAGAGTGCTATCCGTGCCCAAAAAAAACCGTGACAGAGCACAGTTTTAGGTGACAAAGCTTCATTTGTTTTGTGCTTATGCTGAATTAAGTTTCTCACTGCCTGGCCATCTTTGTTGCTATCTTTGCTTTACTATTTTGGTCTTGACTCCTTGTTCATCATATCCTAACTGATATAGGACACATTTAGACCAACAACTAGGACCAATGCTTTGGACATTTATTCAGTATTACTATCTATTATTGATTTGTGTTCCACTAACATATTTGGCCTGCCAAGCTCCATATACCTACTTCCGGATAGCACAGTTTTTGACCCTTGCAATCGCCGGATCACACTCTCCAGGTATCCTTTGCCTTGCTTTGGTAAGAACACTTGTAAGAGCTTGGTAAGCCACTTTCTTTGCGGGTTCCCACTGCCCTTACTTTGTAGTTGATAGGGATAATCCTTTTGTTTCCCTGTGTTTCCACTAACCATGGCAGGAGACGAAGGGGACGGGACACCGGGTGATTTCAACGAGTGTGTTAGTCACGCCCAGCTACAAGCTGCGCTCGACAAATAAAATGCTTCACTCACTGATCTCGGCGCGAGAATGGACACCATCGTCGCCGCTATTGCCCAGTTGAACACCACGGAAGGCATTGAGCGGGTGGAGTAGCGGATGGCTGACCTCACTGGTCGGATGGACACATTGGAGGCACGCCTGCCACCTGTCAATGACGGCCATCATCACGATGATGACACAGTGTATGATGCGGATGGCAACATTGATCAGCGGGTGACACAAGATGCACGACTACGTCGGCGTCTTCAGCAAAACCGACATGGTATGGGAGGTAATAACCAGAACCGTCATGGTAACGACGACCCTTTTGCTAAAGTCAAGTTTACCATTCCATCTTTTTCTAGTCTTTATGACGCTGAAATATATCTTGATTGGGAGATGACGGTAGAGCAGAAGTTTAATTCTCACTTGGTTCCTGAACAACATAGAGTTAGACAAGCTACTAGTGAGTTTAAGGACTTTGCTATTATCTGGTGGAATGAACTAGGTACCATGCGCTTACAACCTGATACATGGGAGCGGTTAAAAGAAGCTATGCGTAATCGTTTTGTTCCTCCCTCATATAAACATGATTTGAGAAAAAAATTGCAGCGCTTAGAACAAGTTGATAGTTCTGTTCAGGACTATTATGCTGAGCTTCAAAAGGGTATGGTGCGTTGCGGGGTTGTTGAGGAAATGGAGGATAAGATTTGTCGTTTCTACGGGGGGTTACGGCGTGAAATTCAGGACATTGTTGATTATAAAGATTTTACTACTGTCAACCAGTTGTTCCAGCTTGCTATGCTTGCAGAAAAAGAATTACAGGGACGCAAGGAATCAGTGAAGGCAAGCACCGGACGACCCTTCTACACGCCGCGAACGACTACATCGACGGGACTACCCAAGTCTTCTTCGAGTTTTCGTTCTCCTCTACCACCTGTGAACAAGATTGCAGCAGCGCCACCGAAGCCACCTTCCACGACACGCCTTGCAGATTCTACAAAAAATTCTTTGCAGGTTCCCGCCATGAGTTCTTCTTCCATGGCTTCAACGGGCCGCTCCTCCGACATTCAGTGCCACCGCTGCCATGGGCTTGGTCATGTGCAGAAGAATTGCCCTAGCTAACGGGCATACATCGCCACAGAAGATGGAGGCTACATCAGCACTTCGGATGTCGAGGAGGATGATGATGTTGCTGCTGCCTTGGGTGACAATGGCGGTGGTGATGATGACCTGGTCCTTGGTGGGGCGTCCACAGCGACGCTATGGAGCATCATTGTGCAGCGAGTCCTTAGCACACAGGTACAACAACCCGATAAGCTTCAATGCCATAATTTGTTTCAGACTTTCTTCACAATCAAGAACCGGCTCGCACGTGTCATCATTGATGGAGGAAGCTGCAACAACTTGGTGAGTTCTGATTTGGTCAAGAAGATATCAAGGGCGTGGACCACGCCCTCATTGAGCACAAGTTAACGGTCCACCCTGACGCTAAGCCAGTCAAGCAGAGGCTGCGGCGCATGTCAATGGACCGGTAGCAGGCGGCGAAGGTGGAGGTAATGAAGCTTCTCCATGCCGGAGTCATCCATGAGGTCAACCACCTGGACTAGCTTTCCACCCCGGTGCTAGTGAAAAAGGCTAGTGGTGCCTGGCGTATGTGTATCGACTTCACCGCCCTTAACAAGGCATGTCCGAAAGATGACTACCCCTTGCCGCGCATTGATCAGCTGGTGGATGCCACGGCGGGGTGCGAGCTCATGAGCTTTCTGGATGCATACTCCGGTTACCACCAGATCTACATGGCCAAGGATGACAAGGACAAGACCAGCTTCATCACACCTATAGGGACATACTGATTTATCAGGATGCCCTTCAGCCTAAAGAACACGGGCGCAACATTCACCTGCCTCATCGCGTTGGTGCTGGCCTCTCAACTTGGGAGGAACGTGGAGGCGTACATCGACAATGTGGTTGTCAAAACTAGGCAACTCACCTCCCACGGTCAGGATCTCTAAGAGACCTTTGACAACCTCAGGAGAGCTGGTGTCAAGCTCAATCCGGACAAGTGCGTCTTCGGCGTGCAAGCGGGGAAGCTTCTGGGCTTCCTTGTGTTCGGACGTGGCATCTAGGCGAACCCTGACAAAGTGGATGCCATCCTCACCATGGAGCCACCCAAAACGACGAGGGAGGTCCAGAGGCTTGCAGGTCGCATGGCCACGCTGAGCCGTTTGCTATCCAGGGCAGCGGAGTGGGACCTACCATTCTTCAAGACCCTTCACGGCTGCGACGGGTTCCATTGGGATGATGACTACGCAAGGGCTTTCGATGATCTCAAGAAGGACCTCGCAAGCCTTCCCACATTGGTTGCCCAGGCACCAGAGGCTCCCCTCCTGCTCTATCTCACTGCTACAGCAACGGCGGTGAGCGCCATCCTTGTCCTCGAGGAGGGCGCCCTTCAGCGGCCCATGTATTTTGTCTCCGAGGCCCTCCAAGGCGCCAAGATGCGGTATACGGAGCTTGAGAAGCTGGCTTACACACTGGTCATGGCCTCAAGAAAACTCTGACATTATTTCCTTGCCCATCCCATCACTATTCAATCCTCGTTCCCTCTGGCAGAGATGCTGCACAATAAGGAGTTCGCGGGGCATATTGGCAAATGGGCAGCCGAGCTCACGCCATTCTCCTTGACGTACGCCTCGCGAACGGCAATCAAATCTCAAGTCCTCACAGAGTGGACTCCTTCTGCCCAACAAGTGCATCAACCAGAGAACCCGATATGGATGCTCAACACCGACGGGGCTTACAGCGCCTTAGGCGCTGGGGTCGGTGCAGTGGTCACCACACCGGAGGGTCACCGCCTGATGTACTCGGCATGCCTTGGGTTCCCGGCCACCAACAATACGGCCGAGTACGAGGCACTACTCTTCGGCCTTGCGAAGCTTAAAGCTCTTAGCGCGCAAAAGGTCCTTGTTCGCACTGATTCTCGTTTGGTGGCGGGCCACGTCGACAAATCTTACCAAGCCAAGGACCCCGAGCTGGCCAAGTACCTGGCGGCGGTGAGAGCGAAGGAGCGCCACTTCCTGGGAGTCATGGTCAAGGCCATCCCTCGCGCGGACAATGAACAGGCCGACGTCCTTGCAAAGGCCGCCAGCCAGCAGCTCCCCCTCCCCGAGGGAGCATTTTATGAGGTCTTGCCCGCGGCAGCCATTGCTCAAGACAACTGTGACGCGGCTCTCATCCATCAAATTTCCCAATAGGGCGACTGGCGTGAGCCCATTTATGATTTCCTGCAAGGCATAGCCGAACCCGACGACCCCCTCGAGTTGCGACATCTACAGCACCGCGCCAGATCCTTCCAGGTACTAGACGGTGTCCTTTACAAGAGAGGCGTTTGTGCCCCACTTCTGCGATGTCTCTCACGTGACGAAGGAAAGCACCTCCTTGCGGAAATTCGTGCGGGCCTCTACGGCTCGCACATCATGCCGAGGTCTCTAGTCGGTAAGGCATTTAGGCAAGGCTTCTACAGGCCAACCGCCGATGATGATGCGCAAGACCTCATGCGTTGGTGCCAAGGCTGCCAATGGATGGGGCGGGTCATCCACAGATCTCCGATGAGCTTGCAGCCCATCCCCCCTTTGTGGCCGTTGGCGCGATGGGCATCGACGTCGTCGAGCCACTTTCGTGGGCCCCAGGAGACCGTCGGTTCATTGTAGTCACCTTGGAGTATTTCTCCAGGTGGCTCGAAGCCATCGCTCTGGCCAGGATAAATTCCACGGCCATGCAATGCTTCCTTTGGCAGAACATCATATGCCACTTTGGAGTGCCTAGGGAGTTCACTGTGGACAATGGCCTGCAATTTGACTCCACTTCATTCAAGTAGTTCTGTGACAGCATGAGCATCACGCTCCGATTCGCCTCAATTGGGCACCCACATTCTAATGGGGCCGTCGAGCGGGCGAACGGTGCCATCTCCGCCGGAGTTAAGAAGCGTCTCATTGGGCTGCCAAACGGCAAGTGGCCAGACAAGCTCCACAGCGTACTCTGGTCCCTTCACACGACGGTGACACGTCTGACGGGGTTCACACCGTTCAAACTCCTCTTCGGCGGCGAGGCAGTGAGACCCGAAGAGATTAAGGCCGGCTCGAGAAAAGTCCTCGTCTAGGCGCCGGCGGAAGAGTGCCAATTATCCCTTGACCTTCTTGATGGAGATCGGGTGAGCGCCACCCAGCATATCGCGAAGTACGCGCGCCAAATGGCGCGTGCACACGACCGCATCGTATACTCACGGGAGTTCCAGTTGCGAGATCTCGTCCTCAAAAGGGCGCTCCATGCGGAGACGGTCGGCAAGCTGGAGTCAAAGTGGGAAGGCCCCTACATCGTCGCTACAGCATTACAGAGCGGAGCTTATCGCCTCGCAACATTGGAAGGACAGACTCTTCACCACACGTGGAATGCAGACAGGCTGCGGTGTTATTACATATAAGGCCAAGGAGAGACCCGCAAGAAGGTCGCCACCCTGCCTTTTGTAAATCGCTCGCCTACGCAGACAGGAGATCAATAAAGTCTACCATTCACAAGAATCCTCTCATTCTGTGTAAAGACGTGTGGAGGCGCGCTCTATGGAGGATAAATAAGATGCACGGAGGCAAACCTCTGCCCACGCTCTACAGAGGATAAATAAGACGTGCGGAGGCAAGCCTCCGCGCACGCTCTACGGAGGATAAATAGACGAGCGGGGGCAAGCCTTTGTGCGCGCTCTACAGAGGATAAATAAGACGCGTGGAGGCAAGTCTCCGCACGCGCGCTATGGAGGATAAATAAGACACGCAGAGGGACGCCTCCTTGCGCACTCTACGGAGTATAAATAAAACATGCGGTCTCCGTACGCACTCTACGGAGTATAAATAAGATGTGCGGAGGCTCACCTCCGTGCGCACTCTACGGAGTATAAATAAGGCGCACGGAGGCTCGCCTCCGTGTGCACTCTACGGAGTATAAATAAGACGCACGGAGGCTCACCTTCGCGCACACTCTATGGAGTATAAATAAGACGCGCGGAGGCTTGGCTCCACACGCACTCTTTGGAGTATAAATAAGACACACGGCCTCCACGTGCACTCTACGGAGTATAAATAAGACGCACGGAGGCTCGCCCCCGTGCGCACTCTACGGAGTATAAATAAGACGCGCGGAGGCTCGCCCCCGTGCGCACTCTACGGAGTATAAATAAGACGCGCGGAGGCTCGCCCCCGTGCGCACTCTACGGAGTATAAATAAGATGCGCGGAGACAAGCCACCACGCGCACTCTACGGAGTATAAATAAGACACACGGTCTCCGTGCGCACTCTACAGAGTATAAATAAGATCCGCGGAGGCTTGCCTCCGCGTGCGCACTCTACAGAGTATAAATAATACGCATGGAGGCTCGACTCCGCGCGCACTCTACGGAGTATAAATAAGACGCGCGGAGGCTCGCCTCTGCGCACACTCTACGGAATATGAATAAGACACGCCGTCTCCGCGCGCACTCTATGGAGTATAAATAAGGCGTACGGTCAAATATGCGGGAGCAGTGGGAGATCGTGCTAGCAAGTGAGAAGAAAGGAGAGCGAAAGGGCGGCAAAGGAGCAAATGAGCGAGTAGGAAGAATGTTCGCGTGCCGGTGAGGGGGTAAATAAAGCCTTCTCTCCCCCCCACGAACGGGAAGCGCAACCGGTGGAGACCGAAACTGCATGGCCACGGTCGTGTGACTGCCTGACACCGCACAACACGCCAATCGCGTCCCGCCATGTGGCCTGCTCGCTCGAGAAGAAACGCACGACCAAGGTCGTGCGATTGCCTGACAGCGCACGGCGTGCCAATCATGCGCAGCCACACGTCCCACCACATCGGGAAAACGCGTGCGACCGCTGACACCACAAGACGCACCGTTTGCGTACTGTCATGTTATGCCGGTCATGTCACATGCCAGGTGCCATTAAAGCACCGTCGTCGAGCCACGAGCCACCTGGCTGTGCCTTGACTTCGACTTTGTGCGGCGATTTCGGAGTCCACTCCAACTTCAAGCCCACACGACGACCCCGAAGTATACTTCGACCCCATGTCCGTAGGCTTAGTCGGCCACCCGGTCCGGCCCCACGTATGAGGGACGTCTCCACATCCCGCTCTGCCCACATGTCCGCAGAGCGAGGTCGGAAGTCGATTCGACTTTGTCTTCATGTGTCGCTTCCGCTGGAGACGCCGCCGGCGGTAGCCTAAACTCCATGTCCAAGTCAGTAGGATGCTCTGCGCCAGCAAGATCCAGTCTCGTCTGGTACCATGCAGGGTCACAGGCCGCAGGGACGGAGGGGGCCAAATGACTCGGCAACATGGCTTTGGCCCGTGAAGCCCTTCACCATGAGAGGCTCCTGTTGTAGGGATGGCCCCCACCTAAGCCCAGCTGGCCTGTTAGAGAGTTGTAAAGCCCAAAATGGGACATATGTAATGACATGAATGCCCCTGAGAGGGATACTTGTATGCAAGGGCATAACTGTGAAATACCCCCATGTGAATATATAAAGCTAACCTGGGCATGGGAAAGGCCCAAGCATTGCTCACCTAACATCTCCACTACCATACTACTATCTCTCTGTTTGGTCTGTAGCCATAACAGGGTATATGATAGTATAACTTGGAAGCTCACACTGCATGGTAGCTACACTGTGGCCTCAGCATACAAAGCGCAGTCCCTGGGAACAATAAGCACCTTCATGAACCGCCTAGTCTGGAAGACTTGGACTTCTAAAAAATGTAAAATCTTCGCATGGCTGGCGATACAAAATAGGCTGTGGACCGTAGACCACCTCTCGTTGAGGGGATGGCGAAACTAATCGGTTTTTCCCCTCTATAGGATTTCCCCAAAAACATCCATCCACCTCTTTGCTGAATGCCGCTACACGAAAAGAATTTGGACCCTCATCGGCCACTGAATTACCTCGGACTCCATAGACCCAAATTCTTGGTACACCGCCGCTTCTATCCGGCACTGGTGGGAGTCTCCATTCTAAAGCCAGATATGCCACACAAACCTCTAGCCTCGTTAATGATGCTCGTCACATGGGAGATCTGGAAAGAGCGGAATTCTTGCATTTTTCATTCTATAGAGTCATCTCCCATATCCCTTCTAGCCAAATTAAGGAAAAGTCTCAAACCTGGATATTAGCTGGGGCAAAGAGGATATCGGAGCTCTTACCTTCCTCAGTAACACCTTAAGTTCGATCATCTTTGTTGGGTGCGAACCTTTTAGGTTTGCCACCTTCTACCTGTACATAAACTGTTCTTCAGGCTTTAATATATAAGGTAGTACTCTGTCCGTTAAAAAATGCATATTTTTGCTTGGCAAAATTATTTTTATAAGAAAAGAAAAAATCTCTGACCCTTACAAAAGTCATTACTTATTGGTTAAATCACGTAGTGCTTGGTTAAAGAACACTACGTAGCGATCGAGAGGGGGGAATTGTGCGGTGGCGGTGCAGTGCGTTTTTTTCCCAATGAAAATCAGTGCATTTAATTTCCGTTATTTATCGGATGGCCAGCGCCTATATAATTAGTTAGGGCTCGTCCTCAAGCTGCAGCCGTCGACCTAAACATATCAATATACCGTCGAGTAGTTAGCTTGGCTATAGCTTAGATATCAATATGGCGCCTACTACGGCTGTTGATGGCTCCGTCGACCTGACCATCCGCGTCGTGAGTCGCCGCCTTGTGAAGGCCTCCGACCCCTCCATCCAGCCGCACGTGGCGCCCCTCTCCAACCTCGACCTCTACGGCGGCAACCTACAAGAGCGCATGCTATGCCTCTACCCCAGGATTCTGACAGCCGGTGACTGGGACGCCGTCGTCGCCACCTTCGAGGCCGTCCTGCCGTCCTTGCTCAACTACTTCTACCCTCTCGCCGGCCGCATCGGCACCAACCCAATCTCCGGCCTCCCCGAGCTCCACTGCCACAACCAAGGCGCGGAGCTTATAGTCGGAGAGGTCAACGTCGCCCTGGGGAGCCTGGACTACGGCCTGGCGTCGGAGTCGTTGAAAAAAATCATGCTGCCGTACCCTGAAGAGGTCGCTCTGTCGGTCCAGCTGCTGTCCTTTGCCTGCGGCAGATTCTCCGTCTATTGGGGCTTCAACCACCTTGTTTGCGACGGCCATTCCGCCGCCATGTTCGTCAGGATGTGGTCCGAGCTCGCGCGGACTGGGAGGATCGCCGGGGGAAGCCCCAACCACGACCGCTCGGTGTTCCGCCCTCGCAACCCGCCGTCATACAGCGCCTCACTGGACGCCTCGTTAACAACGTATGACCAGCACCGGCATATCAACGTCCTGACGGCCCATCACAGCTTCGTCGACCGCCTCTACTACATCGAGGCAAGCGACATCGCCAGCCTGCGCGACATGGCGACCACCACGGGACAGCGCTCGTCGCGCGTCCAGGCGGTGTCCGCGTACCTGTGGAAAGTCCTCGCCGCCGTAGTGGCCGCGTCTCGCATGAGCGCGGAGCGCTGCCGCATGGGGTGGTATGTGGACGGGCGTTCGCGGATCACGGTGCCTAAGCTCATCCCCGTAGCGCGCAACTACTTTGGCAACCTCGTGACCTACGCTCTTGGGAGCGCGACCGTAGAGGAGATCCAGCGAAAGCCACTGGCGGAGGTAGCGGCCATGGTGCGTGATGCCATCACGTCGATAGACTACGACGAGCACTTCCAGGATCTGGTGGACTTTGTGGAGGTGCACAAGACCCAAGAACTGATGGAGACAGCAGTCGTCGGGCTCGGCAGCCCGACGTTAAGCCAGTCGGTGTTCGACTCGTTCCAGCTCAACACGGACTTCGGCTTCGGCAAGGCTGCTCTGGCGATGCCCGTTTCGAATGCCGGGACGCTTTGCTCGGCCTACGTGTCGGTGAGCGCGCTGCCTGGAGGCGACGGGTCATGGCTCGTTAGCGCATACATATGGCCGCTGCTCGCGGTGGCGCTTGAGTCCGACGAGCAGCGCGTCTTCAAGCCTCTCACCGCGGAGTATCTTGGCCTCCTCTAGACACTGCTCTGCATACATGCATTCTTGGACCCCTGTTCCTGTTATGCATAATAAACTAGACTTGGCCACTTTGTAGTGGCTGTTCATCGTCTGGAGTTCAAATATCCTTGTACTCGTTTAATTTGTTTCGTAAGTTGAGCAATAACACAAAGCAAAAGAGGCGTCACCATGTCGTGCGTGTTACGACATGTTTATTACGTATGGGCACGTGGCCTAGTGGTAGAAGCGAGGGTGTTAGTTTTCATCTATCCAGGTTCGATCCTAAAATCATCAGAGTGTAGCATACTTAAATGGAGTACATGCAAGTATGTACATTAAGTGGGATAGAGCGTGCTCGCGTTAAATGGCCATGGAGACTTATATATTAGGGAGTGTCTATACAACATTCGATCAGATTTTGAGCTGTTAGATGGAGATCCAACGCCCTAGATCATTTTTTTAGGGGGGCTTGTATGGGTGGATCCGTTGGATGGAGATCTAACGCTTCAGATCAATCTAACTGTTTTTGTCCTAAAAAACAGTCGAATATTGTATAGCAATACTCTGTATATTATCTTAGCATGTAGAGAACACGCATACGTATGTATGTATATTATGGTGTGCGTGGGTTGTGTTCGCCTCTCTTGAACTCTCTCAAAGAAAAAGATCCTGTGTGTGATTATTTGTGTTCATCCACCTTTCTGTGCGTGTGCGTGAAACACGAGAGCAAGGAAATCCTGAGTTAGTTTTCTCCCAGCGTATGTGCGCGTTTGCGACAGAACGAAGATTTAAAGACACAGAGGAGTTGAGCGAATCAGCTCAAACAGTCTTGGGTTTCTGATGATCGTTGGCCCTCGTAAACTGCGACCACTCCGCGCTCGCAATTTTCGACCGCTTTGCACTTATTCAAACTTTGATCAGTTTGCACGTGATCATGGGCAACACTCGTAATCTTTGAGTACTCATATTTTCTCTGTTTGCTTCTCGATAATCGATGACGACAACACAAAACAACTGAGCGATATAATAAACGAATTCTTTTTTGGTGGTGCTCCAATCGCCGCATCTTTTCCTTAATTTTCTTCACTATTTATACACATATTTATAGTTATAGGTTAAACATAAACAATACTTCTAAGTATCCGAACATGACTCAGAAATCGACTCTGAAATCTGAAATTCTATTTCTAAACCGACTCGGACTTTTTTCGACTTTGAAGCTGATTCGACAGTATTAGTTCCAACAAAAACCTCTTAATCCTTTCTAACTTTACACAACTTCCTTGACACTGAGTAGATTAGTCATCCGACCAAAATTGACTTGACCTAATGCCTTTGTAAGTGCATCAGCTCTCTGTTCTTCTGTTGAAATATGTAAAACAGCCACCAGTCCTTCTTCAATACACTCTCGAATAAAATGATGCCGAGTATCAATGTGTTTGATTCTTCCATAAAATACTGGATTTTTCATAAGTGCTATTGCTGACTTATTGTCCACAAATAATGTGAAAGACTTGATATTGCCTCTCCTTTTCCTTGGTTTTCTCCACTATTTATACACACATTTACAGGTTAAACATAGATAATACTTCTACATATCCAAACATGATTCAGATATAGAAATCAACTCTGAAACCTGAAATTGTATTTCTAAACTGACTCGGACTCAACTTGAAACATACTTTGAAATGGATTTACTTTCAGGTTACATTTCCCTCTCCGAAGAGGGGACTCCCGGCCAACATCAAGATTCGTTGAAACGTACCTTTATGCAAACCTATTCGCGACCATTGCCCCTTTCCTTTCTTACTTACCCACCCTCTGCCCTGGTTTTGCTATTCGATCGAGCGGTTCCAGAGATCTTCCCTTTTGTAAAGGGTTTATCAGTCCTCTGAAGTAGTTAACGGTATACAGGAAGGCCTAGTTCCCGTTGGAGTCTCTTTTTCTTTCAGTATTGTATTTAATCTATCCGGCCTGTAACAAGGTCTTTCAATAGTTGTATTTCTCACCATTTTTGAGTAAAAGAAAAA
Organism: Dendrocalamus latiflorus; assembly: GCA_017311315.1. Classification (NCBI taxonomy): domain Eukaryota; kingdom Viridiplantae; phylum Streptophyta; class Magnoliopsida; order Poales; family Poaceae; genus Dendrocalamus; species Dendrocalamus latiflorus. The sequence continues at coordinate 261,531 of CM029669.1, read as the reverse complement.
GCGGATTTAAGGAAACGAGCGCATAAGCACACGAGTACTGATGGATCTAGAACGCCCAAACCTGCAAGCAACAAGATATCTGGATACACGGTAACATCCTAAAATTTTGAGTATTTGAAATTGTGAAGGAATTAAAATTTTTGTGTGCATCTTGATATGATGGACCATGTGGAGTTGACCCTGAGTGTGTGATGAGTAATTGACATCGGGTTTAGGAAAGTCGAGTTTGGTTTGTGAGGTTCGTGCCGTGTCATTGCATGGTGCAATTGGTTCGGTCGGATTTGGTCAAACTTGGTCGTATGGGCTTAGGATGCTTAGTCTTTCGATTCGACAGGTTTGGGCTTCTACTTGCTTAAGATTACTCCTAATGCTTCTGTTGATTACATGTTATTGAGCGGTGCTATGTGATGTGTTTTTTGTTAGTGATGGTTGCAGGACGTCGAAGCAGAGTCGTGGCGAGGCACGGGCTGACCGGACTAGGCACAGGCGGTGTCGAGGTCAGAACGGTCGGATGTGTCGAAGACGGCGGAGACTCGAGGTGGTTGCGAGGCTTGGATGACAAGGAACGCGGAAGCTTCCCGGAAGATGCAGGAGGGGCGTTTCGGTAAAAGCGCAAACTTGCACAAGTGGAAGCGGTTCTGTTTGGGATTTAACGGGCATAACAGGTTGGAGACCCGTTAGCCAAAGGCTATAAATAGGAGAGGGTTCCTGGTTGTATGCATGGATTCTAGGGGTTGTTAGGGTTTTGCTTTAGTCAAAATGGCCTTTGGAGAGGTTGTTTTGCTTTAGGAGCTTTAGTGGTTGAGAGGGGCAGAGTGTTGTTGGGGTGTGTCTCCTCTCTGTGTGTTTTCCCGTGCTCCTCTCCAAGCATGTAGTGCTCTCAAATTCTTGATCTTATGAGAAGGAGAGGATGAGTTGATGCCCATACCAAGCGCGTATGGGGACGTAGAGATTGTAATCCTTTGTAATCGTGTATCTCTCATCCTCAATATCAATCTGAGATGGCTTTGTTTGAGTTTGATTGAGTTCCTGTCTCTCTGTTCGTTTTTGTCTCTCGATGCTCTCTCTGCTTGGTTTCTGTAACATCCCAAAATTTGGCTTTCTGGAAAAATTTAAATTCAAATTAACTATTTTAAAGTAATTGGATTTTACTTGGCTTTTATTTGATTTTCTGGATTTTATTTCAAAATTTAAAGCAAGAAAATGTATTTAAAATATTTTATTAAAGCCAAAAATGGAAAATTATATTTTTCCTAGCCTTTCCTAAATTTTTAAAAATTATTTGAGAATTTTCTGAAATTTAAAATCAATTTTCAAAGCTAAAAAGTATTTTATAAATTATTAAAATGCAAATCTGAAAGTAAATTTTTTTTATTAAGTCTAAAATGCTTCCAGGAATATTTTATGATTTTTCTGGAATTTTTAGACAATAAATATTAATTTTCCAAGCTTTTATAAAGTTTCTAGTATTTGCTGAAATTTATTCCGAAAATAAAAACCAAATTAATCCTATCCCGCCACATGTCGCTCTCAGATTAAATCCACCTCTCTCCACGTTTTAATCCTAGCCATCCACCACAACTTACCCCTTCATAAAATCTAAAGGCCATCATCCCCTCACTTGCCACGTGTCAAGAATCCAACGGCCCGTACCCCTTCACTAACTCTCACTCTCTATGACACATGGGACCCATATGTCATATCCTTCTTCAACCTCACCTTCTTCTTCCTCCCACCCTCTCTCTCCTCCACCATTAAAACCGAAAATGAGCTTTAAAATCCCGCGTTTCTCCCTCATAAAATCCCGATTAAAGAGTGGAAACGGATGCCCTATTACTCCCCTCCATTCCTCCGGCCGTTTCCCCTCTTTCATTTCCTTTATTCGCGGTTTGCATTAACTCCGGCGAAGCTCCAAAAATCCGGCCACCCCTCCTCCCCTTGCCTATAAATACCGCCCTCCCCTCGGCCTCCCTCACCACCGCCTCCCACCGCCCCTCTCCTCCTCTTCCCGGCCGCCCCCGGCGTCTAACCGCCGCCGCCTCCAAGCCCCACCGCCGCCGCCTCCAAGCCTCACCACCGCCGCCTCCTAGCGCCGCCGTCGGCCGCCCACGCCTCCACCGCCACCGCCTCCCCTCACCCGCCGCCGCCGTTCGCCGCCCTCCCGCCGGCCGGCGGCCGGCCACCTCCCGTGCGGCTGCGCGTGCGCCCGCGTGGCCGGTTGTGCCCACGTGGACGGCCACGTGGCCGCCACCTCGCGCCCGCATGGCGCCATGTAGCCGGTGTGCCACGTTGGTGTTTCCCGTGGTCCGTGGATCCGGTTCACGGTAGACCGGACCCACCGGTCATTCAAATAATATTTCCCTCTCAGAAAATTCGAAAATTGATGACGTCATAAATAGCATTTTTCAGTGCAAAAATAATTCCCGAAAGTCAGCCTTTTCCTTTTTCCCTCCTGTTAATCTTTCGGAAGCCATAACTTTCTCATTTTAACTCCGATTTGAGCCGTTCAAATTCCTAAATTTTTCTAAAATCCTAAGCTATCCATTTATTTAAATTTTGTTAATCCTAAGCATCTTTTTGAATTTTTGAATTTTATTTAAATTTTTTTTGATTTTATTTGTTTTGCTTGTCTGTCTTTTCGCGCGTAGATTCCGCCGTCGCCGAGGAATTCGTCGAGTCGCAGCAAGAAGACCCAATTAGCACTCAAGAAGGCAAGTCTCCTTTGATCATCTTGAACCTATGATTTCGAAATGTTTTAATTATTTTAAATTATGTGCATTGCTATTTATATAAAATATTAGTTCAAATCTTAAGGGTTAGTTAAACCAACCTTGTTATACCCTCGATTGAAATTGAATGCCATGTACCTTTGTCACCCTAGAATTTCATTTGTCTCAATAATGAGATTATTACTGAATCTTTGTGAATAGTAGAATGGTAGTGAAATGCTCAGTCATGCTATTTAATATCGTTGAATTCTTGAAAATGGGAAATTATGATAACCTTGTGTTTATAAATTTAGTGGTAATTGGAGTTGCCACCGTTCTTTTAAAATAAAATAAAATGTGAAAATTTGTTTAGATTAGGGTGGATGGTTGGTTTGGATTGGTGCAGCAAGCACGACATCTTGTTAAGTGTATGTTCCACCCTAGTCAATTAAGGACCGACGCTTGTGTTTGTCCAGACTGAGCATTAACCGTACAACCACAAGTCTATATGGGTACGACCTAGCTGACTAACTTACGATAGTCTAGTTTAGGTGCCACCAGTGGAAAGTGGGTGCCAGGGATGGACTGGTTATTCACAGTGAGGGACAGGGATTTACTGTACTCATATGGCGCAAGAGGGGGCTTCGGTTCGGGCGGTTAGCCTACCTGCGGTGAAACCTCAGCGGGTGGTATCTAGCTAGATTAGAGTAAGGTAAAGGCTTTGTGATATTTTATCTGGGTCTCATGCCAAAGGAAGCGTGTTGACTTTTAGGATAATTTATCTCTTGTGGGTAAAGTTGTACAACCTCTGCAGAGTGTAAAACTATTCGAATAGCCGTGCCCATGGTCAAGGGCGGGCAAGGAATGCATTCACATGGTAGATTTCTGGTTTTGTTTTAAAATCAAAAGTTTTGTATTCCGAGAGTGGAGGGAACTCTCGGAAGGGTATCCTGGCAGTTGGAGCCAGAGAGGGTGGATGTAACCCGCAGTATTAACTTGTTCAAGTTGTTTAAGCTAGTGTTGGTAGATGGAACCTTCACTATAGAATTATTGATAGTTTCTGCTAAAACATTTACTTTATTAAATTGATGCCTTCGAAAATAATTATTGTTATTTGAAATAAAATATTGCTTTGTGCAAAAGAACCATATAGCCTTCCTTTGTCAAGCCTTGCATCTATGCATTTTTCCCAAGACTTGCGGAGTACTTTATGTACTCACATGCTACACTCAAAAATAATATTCAGAAGAGTATGAAGCTCAAGAAGGCGACTACGACTTCTTCGCGGGTGGATTCGACGAAGGATTTCAGGAGTTCTAGGTCGCGCTTCCCCAGTCAATTGCCTGTGGCGTATTGATGGGTCTTCACCGAGTTTATCTTTTGCTTCCGCTGTGTTTCGTGTGTGCGAGGTCTTGAAACCTCAAATGTAATAATGAGACCTTTCGGTCTGTACTCTTTAATATTGTAATAAAGCGTTGCTGGTTATGTATTCATTTCTGTTTAACTGTGTGCACTAGCTTTGATCTGGGACTAGTGCAGTAATACATAGAGGGTCCGGGTTCGGAAATCCGGGGTCCCGACAATTTCTCATATTTCTGTTTTTGGGTTGTTTCTTGCTAAGGAGGTGCAAAATGGATTGCTCTGTGATGGAATTGTATTTCTAGACCCTTTGGTCATCTAGTTCCAAGAGCCAAATGATTGAATTAGGATAATCCATTTCTTTTCAGCATGTGCCCTGTTCTCCCTCTGTGTTCTTGTTCTAGGGTTTAGTGCTATTTTTGTTTTCCCTTGGAAGATTATGCCCAAATTTGAATCTCAGAATCCTAAGGCTATTCCCTTGCTAATCCTTGAGTTTCATGATCAAAGAATCAAAGGTTTAGTGGGAATTTGGTTTTTTGGTGCAACTCTCTGTATTTTTCAGTTTTGGGCACAAATCTGAATTTCTTGATTTCCTGTTGTTTCCTCTGGTTGTTTATTGCCTCTCTTCTATTTAGAATAGGTTCTTGCACTTCTTGCCAAAGGGAAATAGCAGTACTTCGTTATTTCGGCCAAAATCTGAAGTTTCAGTTTTCTCTGCGCAGTCAGTTTCAATTGTCTGCTCACTGCCTACTCGGGTATCAAGGGAGCGGTCAGACCGGAAGCCGATTGGCGGTCAGACCGCCTTGTGGCCTGCGGTCAGACCGGCCTGTGGCCACCAGTCAGACTGGCCTTATGACACCGGTCAGACCGGCCGACTTCTATTATTTACAGATTTTTGCCATCTCATTTCGGGGTTAAGTTCTCTGATGATTGGGTTTTCTCTTGGTTCTCCAGTAAGCAATTGAACTACTTCTCTCCCTAGTTTCTCATAGCTATCGGAGAGAATAGTCTTTTAGTAGACACTCTTGGAGGCAAGTTTTAAAAGTCGACATTCACCCCCCCTGTCGCCAACTTCGATGCAACAATTGGTATCAAAGCCGGTTAGCTCTTCCTCATAGATCTTAACCGGTCTCTAGAGCCATGGCGACAGACAAGTACTTGACTAAGCCCCCGGTCTTTGATGGGATCGATTATCCCTTCTGTAAGAGCCGGATGGAGACCTACATTCAAGCTCAGGGCTACGCCATCTGGCGTAAGGTCAAAGTACGATATGTTGTTCCTGTCGATGAGAACATCAATGCTGGAAACATGCTTGATGTTGAGGAGAATGCGAAAGCAAGCAACATCATAATCCAGGGGTTGAGCAGAAGCGAGTTCGATCGCATCTCTCATCTGTCGTCGGCCTTCGACATCTGGGAGACCCTCGATGCATACCATGAGGGCACCACCCAGATTAAGACGGTTCGACAGGACCAATTCAAGCAAGATTACAACAAGTTTGAAATGCTTGCTGGTGAGTCCTTGGATGAGTGCTTTGTGCGTTTTCACAAGATTCTGAGCAATCTCCGAGCGGTCGGTCTCACATACCCCGACTCGGATAATGCTCGACAGATGCTATCTGCTCTTGACTTGCGTGTTTGGGAGATGAAGGTGACTACCATCAAGGACACCACCGATCTTTCGACTTTGACTCTTGATGCGTTGTACTCACGCCTCAAGACTCATGAGATTGACATTGTCTCTCGTAAGTCGAAGTCGCAGTCGATGGCCTTAGTCATCGATCCCACTTCAGCCCCAGGATCTTCTTCCAAGTCGCTTTGTGGATTCTCTCTGGCTGCTCTCTGTGATGTAACTGATGATCAGTTAGAGCAGCTTGCAGATGACCAGTTGGCCCTCCTAGCCAGAAAATTTTCTCATGCTTATAAGAGAAGGAGGGACAGAAACAGAGGAGGATCCGTGATCTGCTTCGAGTGTGGTGGCCCCAACCACATTCGGGCAAACTGCCCTAAGCTGGAGAAGGGCAAGGGCGACTACGGCGGTGTGAGCATGAATGACTACATCGACAAGAACCGCAACAAGAAGCCCTCAGCTCATGCCCGAGGCAAGAAGAAGTTCCGCGACCTTGGAAAAGCCAAAAAGCTCTTCCACCGCGTCCTCACCACCTTCGACGACCTCAACCTCAGCGAGGTGGAGGGGTGTAGCAACGATGATGGGACGGACGAGCAAGACCCCAAGGGCGGTGATGACTTCTCCGAGATGTGCTTCATGGCCCTTGAGGGCGAGGTCAGCGACAGCGAGCTCTATTCTGACTCCGATGAGGTATACCCTTCCTACGACCAGCTTAATGATGTTTTTCTTAAGCTAAGGAAATTCCATGCTAGATCTAGAGCTAGGTGTAGCGAGTTGGAGAAGGAAGTAGAGAACTTGTCACGGAAGCTTACTTCACTTAGATCTGCTCCCTCCCGTGACGATTGTGATGTTTGTACTGCTTTGCTTGATGACATGGAGAAGCTAAGGACCTTGCATGATAGTGTGTCCTCTGAGTTAGACATGGTTAAGGTGGAGAATGTTAGTCTTCTTGCTGAACTAGAGATGAGTAGGGTAGTCACTCTTTCATCCCCTGTTGTAGAGACTACATCTTGCACCTCATATGAGGATAAGGACAATGCTTTTAGAGGTCTTTATACCATGCTTCTTGATCTGCCCGAGACTTGTGAAAATTGCAATATTTTGAAGATGAACATAAAGAGGGCAAATCACAAAATTGCTGAATTACAAGCTTCATTACTTGAGCCTATTACTTCATGTTTGAACTGTCCTAAATTAACTGCTGAACTTGAATCTGTCTCAAAACAGTTTCAAGAAATGATTGACAACAACAAGAAAATGGCTCAGTATGCTTCTAAGGACCCTGTTAGCTCACCATGCAAAAATTGTGATAAACTAAAATCTGACTTGATTGCATTGGAAGAAAAATGTGTGAAGCTAACTAAGGATTTACTAGAGAAGCCACAATCTTGTTGTGGTGTGTGTGCTGGTGTGGGGGAGAAGCCCAAGGATAAGGTAGAGACGCTTAGCGACGTGAACCAAATTACTAGCAGGACTGTCCCTTCCGAGTCGGCTGTGGGTGCACAAGCCATTCACTCTTCTGCTATTGGTTCTTCTTCTGCTCCCTTACCTTCTGCTGTCTCTTCTTCCCCCTGCTCTTCTTGCACCTCTCTCTTTCAGGAGTGTCAGTATCTTATGAACACTCTCGAGAGGTTTGTAGCAGGCAAGAAGAAGCTAAATCTTATTCTAGACCAATCTAAGATTTGCAAATTTAATCAAGGTCTACGATATGATTTTCTGGAGGATGTTAGGAAGCATCCACCTACCGCGCTCAGACCTATAGCCGCAGGTGTGATCAAGGTCAAGCCTAGGACCGAGAAAGTCAAATTCAAATCAGCAAGCTTTGTCCAAGGGATCTCTGACAGCAAGGTGATTCCACCTGTTGCTTCGGCCTCTAAGAAGGCAAAGCCTCCTCATGCTACTTCTACCTCTCAGAAGGTGAAGTATCATTGCACCTTCTGTCAGAAGGATGGACACTTGATCGAGCGATGCTTCAGGCGCGCCAAGATCACGCGTAGAGACCATGTTGCAGCTCTTGGGCGTATTCAGGCTCAGCCCCAGACCTTGAGTGCACCTAAGACCAACACGAGGTCTAGGTTTGCTTCAGGTGTTTCTGATGGGTTCGGGCAGCATCGAGGACTTGGTTTTTTTGAGTTTTCTGGTTTTCGTCCTCATGCTCCCTTTGGTCGTGACTTCTGCCGTTCTGAGGGTAGATCTCGTTTTCCCCGTCGAGATGGCTACCCGTGGCGTGATAAGCATGTTGCTGGTGCTCCGACTTGCTCTCCCATAGGAGTCGGACCCAACAACAGCTCCAGGTCTGCTCGTGGACCTTCTGCTTCTTTGAGCAACAGAGAGCGTAGGGTAGATAGAGGTCAGTCATATGTGGCTACTTCTTTTACTCGACGTGTTACTCAGTATTGGGTGCCGAAATCACTCTTGATTTACCCCAATACTGAGACTTTACTCTCGGTGACTCAGGTTCGCCGGGCAGGGAAGAGAAAGGTTTGGCTCGTTGACTCCGGGTATTCTCGACACATGACCGGAGACTCTCGTTGGTTCTCTTCCCTAGCTCGTGCTTCAGGTGATGAGACGATCACCTTCGGAGACGCTTCGTCTGAGCGCGTCATCGCCAAAGGTACAGTGCGCGTGAATGAGTCTTTTATTTTAAAAGATGTTGCCTTGGTTAGTAAGCTGCAGTATAATTTGCTTTCTGTTTCTCAACTTACCGATGACGGCTTTGAGGAGAGCTTTAAGAAAAATGCTTGCAAAATTCTTGATTTTTCGGGTAGTCTGGTTTGCAGGATTTCTCGTTATGTGAGGATCTTTCGTGCTGATTTTTCTGAGTCTTCTGGTGATCCTCTCTTGTGTTTGGTTGCTTCTGAGTCCTGTGACATTACTTTCTGGCATAGGAGACTTGGTCATATTGGATTTGACCATTTGACCCGAGTTAGCGGCCACGATCTCATTCGTGGTCTGCCGAAACTCAAGATGGTCAAAGATCTAGTTTATGCTCCTTGCCGGCACGGCAAGATGGTTGCCGCTTCTCACCCTCCGGTCACAGTGACTATGATCGATGCACCAGGACAGCTGCTCCACATGGACACAGTTGGACCAGCTCGAGTGTAGTCAGCAGGAGGGAAGTGGTATGTTCTTGTCGTGGTCGATGACTTCTCGAGGTACTCTTGGGTGTTTTTCTTAGCCTCGAAGGATGAGACGTTTACACATTTCTGAGGTCTTTTCAGTAGGCTTTCTGTTGAGCTCCCGGGTGCCTTACGAGCGATCCGCAGTGACAATGGCACGGAGTTCAAGAATTCCTACTTTGAGAGATTCTGTGATGAGACAGGTGTAGAGCATCAGTTCTCTGCTCCACACGTCCCACAGCAGAATGGCGTCGTGGAGAGGAAGAACCGTACCTTGGTCGAGATGGCCAGGACGATGCTTGATGAGTATTCTACACCTAGGAAGTTTTGGGCTGAGGCTATAGCGACCGCGTGCCATGTTTCGAATAGAGTTTTTTGTCACACTTGCATCGCACTTCTTATGAGCTGAGATATGGGCGAAAGCCCAGTGTCTCTCATTTTCGTGTGTTTGGTTGCAAGTTTTTCATTCTGAAGTCTGGGAACCTAGACAAGTTCGAGTCACGTTCTTGTGATGGTATCTTTCTAGGTTACTCAACTTCTTCGCGGCGTATAGGGTTTGGAACTGCGAATCTAGTAAGTTGGTAGAGACCTGTGAGGTGACCTTTGACGAGGCCAGTCTGGGGACTAGGCCCAATATCTCAGGTTCATTAGAGCAGTCCGAGCCCATCTTTGTGGATGATGAGGAGGATAGATATGAGGGTTGTCTACCCAGTCCGATTCCTCATCCTCCCCTTGAGGTGCCCTCTTCCACTGCACGTCCCGGTGATCAGCTCATGCCTACTGCTTCCTCTGGAGCTAGTGGCTCTGTTCCGACCTCTTCAGCTCATAAGGTAGAGGTCACTTCTTCTTCTCATCCAGGACCTCCCCGACATATCCAAAAGGACCATCCTTCTGAGCAGATTATTGGAGACCTCTTTGAGCGAGTCACTCGCTCAAAGTCTAGCATGTCACATTTCTGTCTCCATTCTGCCTCTGTTGCCTCATTTGAGCCCAAGGACGTTTGTCATGCTCTTTCTGATGAGTCTTGGGTCAATGCCATGCATGAGGAGTTAGAAAATTTCGAGAGAAACAAGGTTTGGTCGCTTGTTGAGCCCCCTCGAGGTCACAATGTCATTGGGACTAAGTGGGTGTTCAAGAACAAGCAGAGTGAGGATGGGGTTGTCATTCAGAACAAGGCTAAACTGGTAGCTCAGGGCTTCTCCCAGGTTGAGGGTCTAGATTTTGAGGAGACCTTTGCCCCTGTAGCTAGACTTGAGACCATTAGAATCCTGCATGCTTTCGCAGCTTCTAAGGGCTTCAAGCTTTACCAAATGGATGTCAAGAGTGCCTTCCTCAATGGGTTCATTGAGGAAGAGGTCTATGTGAGACAACCTCTAGGTTTCGAGAACCCCAAATACCCAAACCATGTCTTCAAGCTTTCCAAAGCTTTGTATGGACTTAAACAGGCCCCTAGAGCTTGGTATGAGAGGCTTAAGTCCTATCTGTTGAGTCATGGTTTTGAGATGGGTAAGGTAGATAAAACCTTGTTCATTCATAGGCATGGCACTGACCTACTGCTCGTCCAGATTTATGTGGATGACATTATCTTTGGCAGCTCTTCTCATACTTTTGTTTCACAGTTCTCGGATGTCATGAGCACCGAGTTTGAAATGAGTATGATGGGCGAGTTGACCTTCTTCCTTGGCTTCCAGATCAAGCAGACTCGGGAGGGTACTTTCTTGCATCAGGGTAAGTACACTCGTGACCTCCTGAGACGCTTGAAAATGAGTGATGGTAAGCCTGTGTCAACTCCCATGGCGTCCACAGCCTCTCTTGACCCAAATGAGGACGACGAGCCAGTTGATGAAAAGGAGTATCACAGCATGATTGGCTCCCTCTTGTACCTCACTGCCTCGAGACCGGACATACACTTCTTCGTGTGTCTTTGTGCTCGGTTTCAGGCTTCTCCTCGCGTATGTCACCACCAGGCGGTGAAGCGCATCCTTCGGTACCTTCGAGCTACCATTGACTATGGTATCTGGTACTCTTCCTCGTCCTGTGTTTCCTTGAGAGCCTACTGGGATGCAGACTTTGTTGGCTGTAGGATAGATAGGAAGAGCACTTCTGGCACTTGCCAATTCATTGGCACTTCTCTTGTTTCCTGGTCCTCGAGGAAGTAGTCCGGTGTCACACAGTCCACTGTAGAGGCCGAGTATGTTGCTGCCGCTAGTTGCTGCAGCCAGGTGCTTTGGATGGTTTCAACCTTGCGGGACTTCGGGTTAGTCATAGATAGTGTTCCCCTCTTCTGTGATAACACTTCTGCCATTAACATTGCTAAGAACCCAGTGCAGCATTCTCAGACCAAGCATATTGATATTCGATATCACTTCCTTCGAGACCATGTGGAGAAGGGTGACATAGTGCTCCAGTTTTTGGAGAGTGATCACCAATTGCCTGATATCTTTACCAAGCCTTTGGATAGCTCTAGGTTTTCAGCTCTGTGGGGAGAGCTTGGGGTGGTTTGTCCGTATGGACTGTTGTGAGGGGGAGTTTTGTGCTTCATGCTTTATCATGTTTATTATGCTCTTACTCCTTTCTGCTGCATTGCATTTGGATACATTAGGGTTAGTCGTTCTAGCATAGGTTAGAGTGTTTCTCTAGTCTAGTTGCTTGGACTTCCTCCTCTCATCTTGTGATTCTAGGATGCTGCTTATTAGTTGTTTTGCTTCTCACTAGGTTGAGCTCACTCACTTCTTATAGGTTCTAGCGAGGGTTGGGCCACCCTCGGGTAGACAGGGTACGTGTTTGCTCCTTAGAGTGTTAGATGATCAGTTGATAGTCCTAGAGTCATATGGGGTAGATGAGAGTCAGTCTAAGCCATAGTATCCTCTATATCTTGTCTATGCTTTAAGGACTGCCTTTTCTGTTATTCTTGCCAGCTTCTCGCATTTATTGCTTTGCTTCAGGGGGGGTTTATTTTGGAGCTTCTAGATCTTAATATTGATATAACTCAACTTGAACTAAAAGTGCATCTATTGTTGAGGGGAGCTGAATTTTCTTGCATTTTAGCATTTTGCATTGTAATATAACTACATGGAGCCATGATTATTATCCATTTATGACATGTTTACAATGAATTACATCTTGCCATAATCTGTGCTTACTTGCTAGATTTATCATGACTTTATATGTGTAGTCTAGTTTTTGCCATGATAGGTTGATTAAAATGCACAACTTGAATTAATTCCTGTCATGTTAGCTCTTGAGACTAGTCTGTCTTTAGTTATCCTCTTGTGATTCATACCATGTCAAATAGGCTGAGTTGAGTCTTGAATCTTTATTGAGCTTTACATTGAGCTATACTAGTTTCTTGATGAAGCATGAGTTTGTATAACCTGTTAAAAAGCAAAAAGATCTCTTTTGTGCGAAAAAACTGATCTTACAAATTCTTTCTCATGAGACGGCTTGCCATTGCACTAGGCATGAACTCAGGGGGAGTTTTGGATGACCTAGACTATCTTCTTAAGCTTATTGCTTGGAGTAGTCGCATAAGGCTTGAGATCTAGCACATGAGTAAAAATGTTGGTTGGAAACGACAATGAGCTTTAAAAAGAAAAATCATGTCAAATGTGCTAAATTTGCTTAATTATACACAAAGACCATGTACTTAAACAAATGTCTTATTCTTGAACTTACAGCACTTTAAAATGACTCAATACTAGTTTCTAGTTTCTTGAACCTACCTCATCTTTGGATACCTCTAGCTAGACTATAATTATGGGTACCTTGACATGCTTAGAAATTCAACTAAATTTCAGATTATGACCTATTTGGCTTAACTTGTCTATACATGCATTGTCATGATCTTGAGAGCATTCTTATGAGTTATGGCTTGGTGTAGTACTTCATGGTTATTTTGGATAATCTTCATGGCTCTAAATGCTTAAAATAAACCAATTTCAGCCATTTCATCCATTTTTGTGACCTTATTCTCTCTTTTGCCTCCTTGATGTGTTTATTGCCAAAAGGGGGAGAATGGTGGAGAAAAAGCCATTTGGGAACTTTCTAGAGTGTTGGAGAACAATTTGCTCTTTCTGTTGTTGCTCTAGTGTTGGAGAACAATTTGCACTTTCTGTTGTTGCTCTAGTGTTCTTTTTGTCGACATGGTCATGAGCTTCTTTGTTTTTCTTTAGACCATGCTTGACTTTCCTTCATTTTCAAACTCAACTTTGTGCTTTTTCTGGGTTTGTCAATATACTCATCAAGGGGGAGATTGATGGACCATGTGGAGGCGACCCCGAGTGTGTGATGAGTAATTGACATCAGTTTTAGGAAAATAGAGTTTGGTTTGTGAGGTTCGTGCCGTGTCATTGCATGGTGCAATTGGTTTGGTCAGATTTGGTCAAACTTGGTCGTATGGGCTTAGGATGCTTAGTCTTTCGATTCGACAGGTTTGGGCTTCTACTTGCTTAAGATTACTCCTAATGCTTCTGTTGATTACATGTTATCGAGCGGTGCTATGTGATGTGTTTCTTGTCTGTGATGGCTGCAGGACGTCAAGGCGAAGTCGTGGCGAGGCATGAGCTGACCGGACTAGGCACAGGCGGTGTCGAGGTCAGAACGGTCAGATGTGTCGAAGACAGCGGAGACTCGAGGTGGTTGCGAGGCTTGGATGACAAGGAACGCGGAAGCTTCCCGGAAGGTGCAGCAGGGGCGTTTTGGTAAAAGCGCAAACCTGCACAAGTGGAAGCGGTTCCGTTCGGGATTTAACAGGCATAACGGGTTGGATACTCGTTAGCCAAAGGCTATAAATAGGAGAGGGTTCCTGGTTGTATGCATGGATTCTAGGGGTTGTTAGGGTTTTGCTTTAGTCAAAATGGCCTTCGCAGAGGTTGTTTTGCTTTAGGAGCTTTAGTGGTTGAGAGAGGTAGAGTGTTGTTGGGGGTGTGTCTCCTCTCTGTGTGTTTTCCCATGCTCCTCTCCAAGCATGTAGTGCTCTCAAATTCTTGATCTTGTGAGAAGGAGAGGATGAGTTGATGCCCATACCAAGCGCGTATGGGGACGCAGAGATTGTAATCCTTTGTAATCGTGCATCTCTCATCCTCAATATCAATATGAGATGGCTTTGTTTGAGTTTGATTGAGTTCCTGTCTCTCTGTTGGTTTTTGTCTCTCGATGCTCTCTCTGCTTGATTTCTCAGATTTCTATTTTTGGGTTGTTTCTTGCTAAGGAGGTGCAAAATGGATTGCTCCGTGATGGAATTGTATTTCTAGACCCTTTGGTCAGCTAGTTCCAAGAGCCAAATGATTGAATCAGGAGAATCCATTTCTTTTCAGCATGTGCCCTGTTCTCCCTCTGCATTCTTGTTCTAGGGTTTAGTGCTATTTTTGTTTTCCCTTGGAAGATTATGCCCAAATTTGAATCTCATAATCCCAAGGCTATTCCCTTGCTAATCCTTGAGTTTCATGATCAAAGAATCAAAGGTTTAGTGGGAATTTGGTTTTTTGGTGCAACTCTCTGTACTTTTTCAGTTTTGGGCACAAATATGAAATTCTTGATTTCCCGTTGTTTCCTCTGGTTGTTTATTGCCTCTCTTCTGTTTAGAATAGGTTCTTGCACTTCTTGCCAAAGGGAAACAGCAGTACTTCGTTATTTCGGCCAAAATATGAAGTTTCAGTTTTCTCTGCGCAGTCAGTTTCAGTTGTCTACTCACTGCCTACTCGGGTATCAGGGGAGCGGTCAGACCGGAAGCCGATTGGCGGCCAGACCGCCTGGTGGCCTGCGGTCAGACCGGCCTGTGGCCACTGGTCAGACCGGCCACAAGGCACCGGTCAGACCGGCCTTATGACACCGGTCAGACCGGCCGGCTTCTTTTATTTGCGGATTTTTGCTATCTCATTTTGGGGTTAAGTTCTCTGATGATTGGGTTTTCTCTTGGTTCTCCAGTAAGCAATTGAACTACTTCTCTCCCTAGTTTCTCATAGCTATCGGAGAGAATAGTCTTTTAGTAGACACTCTTGGAGGCAAGTTTTAAAAGTCGACATTCACCCCCCTTTGTCGCCAACTTCGATCCAACATGATAATATTTAAAAATTTTCTTAATAGCTATTTGAAATCTTTTGAGTTTTGGGGCATGCAAACTAACATTTCCAAGTGCAAGAATTGAACATGTAAATAATAACAAAAAATAGGAAATGGCAAAACAGATTATGAATTCAAAAATACCAACATCCCGAATTCAAATTCAAGTCAATAAATGAAACCCAATAGAATATTAGGATATATCCCAAAATGATTAGCCCAAAAGTGGGATACAAAACTTAAATGAAAATATAAAGCTTTGAATGTCATGCAAAGATTGAAATCAGTAAACCCTAGTATAAAATTTAAATTAAAGATTCAAATTTTAGAATCGTGCAAAAATCAAAATCAATAAATACTAATGTAAGACAAAAATCTAAATTAAAAAGATCCAAATTACAAAATTTGGTTTGAGCCTTTCTTTCTCTTTTTCTTCCCTATTCTCTTATCTTTCTCTCCCTCTTACATGTGGGCCCCCTTCTCTGCCTCCTCACTGCCGCTGGGGCCGGCTTCTACCTCCTTCCTCCTCCACTCATTTTCTCTCTTTTTCTTCTCTGTCTCCCGACAACGCCCATTGCTCACACGCCCCAGCTTCGTCATCGCCCGGCCTGCTCCTCCGTCCTCTTCACATCAGCCGCACCTGCCCCCAGCACCGCGCCATGCCCTGCTCCGACCCACCCCTGAGGAGTCACCCTGAAATCCCATTGCCGTGCTGCCCAAGGTAGTTTTTCAGAAGAGAACTCAGGCACGCGTTAGTTTGAATTCGGGATAAGAGAGCCGTGGAACTGAAAATGGCCAGGGCAGCAAGTTGATGAGAGGGAATCATTTAAGAGGGATAAGAGTAGCAATACTACTTATATTTTCCAATTAGGCTTTAAAGAAATAGTCCTAGGAATAGAACTAACAGCCATGCTAACTAAGGTTACGACCTACAGTCTATATGCTCTGATACCAGCTCTGTCGGACACCGGGTTAGCAAACCCAGATCCTCTGTGATTCCACCGCACTATTCCCTGGATCAGTAGATAGTGCTCACAGATACATTACTGTATATCAAAAACATATAATGTGGAAGCGTAAATAATACAGTAATACTTACTCATGGGCCGATTAGGCCGAAATCAATAAAATGCAGCAGCGGAAACTCCACACAGGTGGGACCCTCAGGACTTGCCCACAGGCAGCCAACTGGGGTTCGCGACCTAGTCCATGGCCTCTTCGTCTTCCAACTCTGTCGACCCCTTTTTAGCGTCGCAGGGCTTGACATTCCTGTTCTTTCTGACTGAATGGTAGCAATTAAGCAAGAATGAGTACGATGATACTCAGCAAGCCACCACACAGGATGCAGTAATAATAGATGCAAAGTTGTCAAGGGAGGCTTGAGGCTCTTTTATTTGCTAGAATCAGTGTTTTGAAATTACAATAAATAGGAAAAACTCCTGAGACTTAGCAATTTTAACTGAAACAGATTTTATGAAATTGATTGTGAGAATGTGATAATAATAGAAGTGTAGGTTACATCCACCTTTTACAGTGCATGGTTACCCCCACCTATGCTAGTTTTCACCACTGGAGTACTTCCCTCCAGGAAAAATTCAAAACTCAAAGTACGTCCCTCTGACTGGTTTTATCCCACCCACAAATGTTTTTGGAAATAGAACTAACTCGAGTAAGCTCCCATGTCCGCCCTTGACCGTGGGCACGGCTGCTCGAACAGTTTTACACTCTGCAGAGGTTGTACACTTTCACCACAAGAGATAAGTTATCTTAATGGCCAACATGCTTCCTTAGGCATGAGACCCAGATAATTATCACAAAGCCTTTACCTTGCTCAAATCTAGCTAGACATCACCCGCTGAGGTTTCACCGCTGAAGGGTTAAATCCACCACAATCAGAAGCCCCCTCTTGCGCCGTGTGAGTACAGTATATCCCTGTTGTCGGGGCCCGATTACACAATCCGGCACCCTCTGTGATTCCACCGCACTATTCCCTGGATCAGTAGATAGTGCTCACAGTTACAGTAATGAATATCAAAACTACAAATCATGCGGAAGCGAAAATATAATAGTAGACTTACTCATGGGCCGATTAGGCCGAAATCAATAAATTGCAGCAGCGGAAGAACGGGCACACAGATGGGACCTTCAGGACATGCCCACAGGCAGCCAACTGGAGGTTCGCGCCCTAGCCCTTGACATTTTCATCTTCTCTGCCAGCTTGTCCAATCTTGATGCTGAGGCGAGGTGATTTGATTCTTGATTCTGAATTTTGTCGCAAAAGCGAGCGTGAGCACTCCGACCCCGTGCTCCGCGAGCCAATACACAGAATGCAAATAAATAGTATGCATGGTTTAACAAAGGAGAGGCTCGGGTTATTTTATTTGCCAAAAATCGCTTTAGTAGCATTCCTATTATTTAATCACCGTGTTATTGTTGCTGCCTATACTCCACACGGCAATTGCCATAATTGACTTAATCCACCAAAGGCACACTTTCGATACTGATTGCTGTCTAAGACTCCAAACAGTGACTGACATCATTTAATTAATCCACCGATCATATACTTTCTATATTGATTGCTGTCTAAAACTCCAAACAGCGACTGACATCATTTAATTAATCCACCGAACATTCTCATCAAGATTTTCTAACAATCCAATCCTTTTTATTATTGATTCAAATCCACCAAGAATATCATTGATCAAGCCTACGATTCAATATTATATATCCACCAAGAATATCATTGATCAATTCTACGATTCACCATTATATATCCACCAAGAATATCATTGATTAATTCTACGATCCACTAGTATCCTCTCACCAAGTAAATCACTAATCAGGAACTATAATCCAATACTTGTATTACTCCTCCAAATTCCCGAAAATTCAATTAGATCATCTATTTAGCCTATCTATTCAGCTAGACTCCACCAATTTATTTCTCCCAGAACCCCCACTATCATTTCCTATTTATGATCGACATGAATCCACCAATACCTTTATGTGTACACTACAAACATCTATTTCTTTTACTCACGACCCTGCTTATTCTTTCCATATTTTATTTTGTAGGAATAGAAATGCCACTATTTGAAATACAATACATAAAATTTCCTGAGACCTAGCAGCTTTAGAACAAAACATAATGTTCAAAGAATATTAACATGATTTTCCATACATATGGCATCACACCATATGCCTAATATCACCATAATTTTTCCATACATATGGCATCACACCGCATAACATCTTTCAGCGTTATAGCCGCTTAACTTACCACTGGGACGACACCCAGGACAACTCAAATCAAGGCTTTCCACTGCCCTCCACTTTTCCATTCCCATTTTCCAAACATTTTTAAATAGAACTATATCTAGTTAAGTTCCCATGTCCGCCCTTAACCGTGGGCACAGCTATTCGAATAGTTTTGACTCTGCAGAGTTTGCACACTTTACCCACAAGAGACAGTTCACTCATTGCCCCACACGATTCCTTAGTCGTGCGGTTGAGCGAACCATCACAGTAACCATTCAAAGTACCTCGCCCCTTCCATCATCTCACCCTATGGGTCGTTCCCACTTGCGGTGGGTCCCATACGTTGTGCGGGATGTCCTCCTTCTGGACGCCTAGCAGATGACTACCACACTGCTAGCACGCCACAGCAGAACCTCACCCTCCGTGGTGTCCCATTCAAGCCTGACACACAGACAGCCGCTTGCACCACTTCACTCCTCCACTGATGACGATGACTTTCAGGGTCTGGTAAATTTACTAGGCCAAGTTGTACTTTACAAACTTGTGGTTGTACTTGTTTTACACAGGAGGTCATGACAAGATTCAGTCCTTAGGGTTATCTGGGCGGTTCTACCACAAACCACGCTCTCGTGCACACCTGCACCATACCCCCGAACCATCCGCCCAGATAAATAAGCAATTCGTGGTTTTTGGGAATATAAAATAGCCATATCCAACATACACCAATCATTACCACCATGACTGCCCAACCAATTTTTCTCAGGATTAAAAGTGATGCTTGGCGCTCTCGCGCCCATGAGTATCTAAACAAATACTAAGCATGGCATATATTTAGAGACTTATTTTCAAAAGGTTACTATTATAATTTGCTAGGGCGACAAGGTTCACACATTCAAATATTCCAAAGGAGGTGTAATATTATTCAAGGTAAACAATAGGCATGTAACTAGAATCTTAAATTAACATGTGTTTGCATATAACATAACAGCATGCAATTTGATAATTTAAACCAAAATAATTTGCAGAAAATGTAGGTTCAACATGATCAAAGTATTGACTCGCCTTGCGCGGTTTACCGCGGCCTTGAGCTCACTCAAAGCTTTCTCATTTGTCGATCTTGACGTTCGGGTCTTTATCTCCACTTCGATCTCGGCCTCGCTTGATCCTTGACTCTTTCGGACACCAATTTCTAATTACGTGCTAAGCAACTGAATTCAAATAAAAGCAAATAACTCAAAAGACCCAAATAACTCCAAGTAAACTCAATTTAGTTTTATTATGAGTTAATGGGTGATTTGGGTGGTTCAAGGCAAGGTCGGGGGTACGATACGATGACTCGATCTTTTTATTAATAATCTCTTTTATTATTTTTGTATTTATCAAGGAAGTTCCACTAGTCAGGTTAACCCTATAGGTAGAGGGACGAGATCATCCGGGATACTAAGTATTATTTGTCGAGCGCTACTAGCTTAGTGATTTTAGGATATGAGCTCCACGGGAATGTGTACAAATTTAATTGGTCGAGGTATCTTGATAATTCGAGATGCAATATTATCTGAGATTGTGTTCGCTAGATAATTGAGCTATCAACCCAATAACTTAATTGAAGTATGTGGTTGGTTATTTTAATCCAATTCATTAATATGAATTCGGTTGATTATTCTGCTTGGTTCACAATTTATTGAAAATGACCAACAATCCACATTTTTATTGGATGAGGAGTTAATACTTTATCTGGATTCTCCTTCAAGATTGAACTGAGCCACCGGTGTATTAAATATTCTTAAATATCATAAATTTAAAGCCTAAGGTAAGGACCATTTGGTTAGTATTTCGGCGAGGTTGCATTTTAGCATAACCTGCCAATTAAAGAGGCTTTTTGCATGAAATGGTATTAGTTTATGCACCCTTTTGCAAAGTTTGGACTTGGGGTGCATATTAATGGCAT
The DNA here is from genome assembly GCA_017311315.1 of Dendrocalamus latiflorus. Taxonomy (NCBI): domain Eukaryota; kingdom Viridiplantae; phylum Streptophyta; class Magnoliopsida; order Poales; family Poaceae; genus Dendrocalamus; species Dendrocalamus latiflorus. Next base: position 241,450 of record CM029669.1, on the reverse strand, counting down.
TCAATTATTTTTGGGAGGCAACTGATTTGCTACGGGATTGGAGATATAGACTATTGCTTCCTTTACCATATTCTAGAATTTCTTAGTCATGCCAGGTGTTCTTTATTTAGATCTTAGCATGTTCAGGTAGGTATTAGGGGCGTTTAGCAATTAGAATGATGCACCAGAACTTATTCAAACATTATTCGGTGAAAGGATCTTATGATTCGGAGATAAGCAAACAATGCTTATTATTTTATGCAGTGAAATTTTGTTATACAAATTATATTTACCTTGTAACTAATTGATCTTAGGTCAGGAGGTAAGGGTATTGTTAGGATCCATGATTAACGTAACTATTATTCTTGATCGGTGGTAGATTTTCAATTCATGTTCATATATAAGTTTTTAAATTCTTATTCCCATTTTACCTATAAACCATATTCTATCGCATTGCTCCGGTGAATATTTCTTGAATACGAACTCACAATTTAGTCTTGTGCAACAAGATGTGGAAACATGTATTTAAACAAGTTGAAATCATATTTGTTTCACTTAAAATCTTAGTATAATTTCACGATTAGATTTATCCTTATTTGCAAGAACATGTTTTATCGACTTTCCATAAATCCATTAATTTGATCTTACAATTAAAACTTTATCAATATCGCTGAATTGTCATCAAATCCTTATGTGCAGTATATATATATATATATATATATATACTTTTGTATTTTTGTTTTGGAGTTGGTATTGAACAAACTTTCTAGTATGCATTAACCACAAAGGCATTGGGCCCACTTGTCATGGAGAAGGGAGAGAATAGAGGGCAGCTATTATGTTCGGCCAACGCAGAGGAAAGGAGGAAAAGAAACAGGGGAGACGGCATGGCACCTGGTCGGGTGGCGTCGGCGACGGAAAGGCGACCAGAGAGGGGGGAGAAGAGCCGGCGGTGGCAAAATGGGACATTGTGGAGTCGTGGAGACTAGAGTGGAAAGCCGCCATGGCCGAGATGGCGCCCTGGTCGAGCTACGGTGGCTTGCGGCGGCCGGAGATGGAGCTGAATGGGGCGACGGCGGTCGGAGCTACGCGAGCAGCAAAGGGGTGAGCGTGAGTTGTAGAGGGTTGAGGGAAAGCTTACTGAGGCGTTGAAGGGGCCGCCGGCGGTTCATAGCTGTTCGGCATCGTGTATCGGCGGTGGCGCAGAGGGGTCGCCGTGGAGGGGAAGCATGGCTGGCGGAGGGTGCCGGCCGACGGTGGGAAGAGCTCCAGGACGCCGGGTAGTAGCTCCCACCGCGCGGAATCGGTCGGGGATTCACCAAGGGAGGAGCGGCGGCAGGAATGGTGGTGGCCGGCCGGTTTTGGGGAAGAAGCCGTGGCGGTGTCCACGGTGCGTGAAAATCAAATTGGTTCGAGGGGGCGGATGATGGGGAGTGGGGGCTCACCGCAACGCTTTTGATTTGGGGAGTAAGTGGCCGGAGTAACTGAATTGAGCGCGAGGGCGGTGGCGGCAAGGGCGGCTCACGGTGGAAGAGGATGAAGGGGGCAAAGGGGAAAGGCAGAGGGCGGCTCGGGGTCTTATGGGTGAGCGCGTGAGCGGGAGGGGGCGGCTGCTTGGCTTGGAATGGTGATGCGCGAGGCATGGGCACGAGGTGACGGGGGCCGGCGAGGTTGCGCGGAAGGGTACCGAGGGTGGCAGGGCATGGCAGGGAGCGACGACGCGATGGAGGCAGGTTGACGCAGTGACATGCGGGGTACAGGCGAAGGGGATGCCGAGGCGACGCGCGACGTGATGCGGAGCAGGGCGGTGACGGATGAACAGGAACCGGCGAGGAAGAAGGACAGGAGGGAGACGCGGCTCAATCGTAGCCATGAGGAGAAGCAGTGAGTAGGAGGGACGAGGAGGAGAAAGAAAGAATGCGGGCGCAGGGGCTGGGCCCACATGTAATTGAGAAGGAAGAGAAGAAGGGAAAAGGCAATGAGGAAAGGATTAAGCACAATTTTTAGAATTTGGATTTTAAGTTTAAATTTCTACTTTACATTCGAGATTATTAATTTCAGTTTAATTCAAATCTTGCTTTAGATTTCTATCTACAAAATCCATTATTTCACTATTTTCTATTTTATTCAGTTTGCCCTCGGATTTCAATTTTGACATTATTTTGTTATGATTTATATTTATATAAATTTTGAGTATTCCGCCTCGGATTTTGGTTTACTAATTGAATTAAGAGAAGAGGTTTTTGGGCTGGGTATTTATGGATATATTCTAATACTCTCTTTAGATTTATTTTATTGGCCTGCATTTGAATTCAAGATTTTTGGTGTTTTGAAGTCATGTCCTATAATGACCTTTTCCATTTTTTTATCTTGTTATTATTTGCATTGGGGAAAATTATTCTTGTTTAGTACTTTACATGCCACAAAACTCAAGAGATCTCAATTAACTGCTCAAAAGGAATCCTGAATACCAGCAAGACGCAAGAAAAGTTTTTTAAAAATTCCACATTTTCAAAAACTCAAATTTTGGGATGTTACACCTGTGCCTCACTGTGAGTAAACCAGTATACCCTGGCACCCACTTACCACTGGTGATATCCGAACTAGATTCCTTCAAGTTAATAAGCTAGGTCGTACTCATATAGACTTTGTGGTTGTACTGTTTTACACAAGGAGGTCATCACAAGATTCAGTCCTTAATTTGTCCAGGCGGTTCTACCACGAACCACGGGTTCTCGTGCGACATCGGCACCATCCACTCTCACCAACCGCCCAGAGAGGTATAGCAGATTTTTGAGGGTTTTGAGAAGCATAAAACAGTCGTAACAAAAATACTCAGCCACGTACATCCCATGACTGTCCCAAAATAAATTCTTTTGTTGTAAAGATTGATGATCAGGGCGACTAGCGCCCTGGACTTGACCGGACTAGCATAGCATTATAATATCATCTATAGATAGTATAGATTATCATTAATATCTATAGCGACAAGGATTAAGTGATTCAAGTGTCAAGGAAAGGCATATTAAATTTAATACAACAGCAAATGGGCATGTAGCTACCTTAAGCTTTGACATACATTTGCATATTAAATTGGGCATGCAGGTTGATAATTTAAAGGAACATAAATTTGCATAAAATGTGGGAGCAATATGATCAAGTGATGACTTGCCTTGCTTGTGTTACCATGGCCTTGATTGCTTTAATTTAAAGCCTGCTCAGTAGTGACTTTAAATTACTGGTCCTCGCTTTTACCCAGTCTTACTGTTCGCATCCAACGCCTCATTGAGTCTTCAAATTCTAATACGCAGCAAAGAAATGGAAGACCAATAAAACCAAACACTATAAACGCCCGATTAAATTTAAATTGCAATTTTATTACGATTTGGGGATAGAAAGAGAATTCGGATTAGCGTGCCGGGAATACAGTGGTAGCTGGATTTAAACAGGAGAATGAGTTGTCTGAATAGCTTTACCGTGAGGGAAAATTTTAGGAGATCGAGGGATCAAGAGTGAAGATGCATCTTCAGGAATCATCTGTGTAGCCAATTGGGAAAAGGAGAGGCTCGACCTTTTATTTGATGACTTGCTCTTAATTGATTTACATTTATCAAGGAAGTTCCATGAGTCGGGCAGGACTTAGGGACAGATAAAAGAGAGTAACGAGGGTAGTATAGAGAAACATGATTTTACGATTTTAGAATACGGATACGTAAGATGAGTATAATTGTATATGTGGTGTAACCTTGATATTTCATGTGGCAGAACTTAACTGGGATAGCAGCGGCCAGCTCAATGAATCATTGTTTTTTACAACTTAATTAGGATATGAAATCTAATTGCTTAACCAATTAACACTATGCACAAGATTGATTATTTTGCTAGCTAACCAATCTTATTGTTAGCGGTCTGCATTTTATTGAATGAGTGTTTTGTGGTTGTTATTTTGTGTGGCCAAATCTTGCCAAATTGATTTAGTTTGCTTAAACATATTTAGATGGACGTAGGAAAGATAGCGTTCATGATTTTAGAGATAAGCAAATTACACTTGATATTTTATGTGGCGTGCAAATGACTTTTGAGCGATAAACTTATTAAGCAGGGTAGGTGTAAATTCTCACTATATGAAATGTTGTACATGAAAATTAATGCATAAATTTTACTTGACCCATATGAACCGTTGTTAAGATTTCAATTCAATTGCATAAATCTTTTCATTATGAATTCATAAATAATTCATTATTCCTATTCTTATGCACAATGTGTCTTTACATGCACTTAATCAAACTTAGATTTTTAATTTCATTTCATACCCTTTTTAGTTAACTCCCACAATTAAATTTTATTTTCATTTTTATTTGCAATTTATATTTTGAGATGCTTGCTACCACTGAATTTGGGAGCATGCAAGTGATGCATATTCACCAGGTTCCAATCTTTAGTGGGTCCACATGTCATACAAAAAGGGGTCAGAGAAGGAGTCAGATTCGGCTGGAACAGAGCGGGGCAGAGGGGCCTCAGGCCGAACAGAGGAGGGAGGCGCTGGAGTTGGGCGACGCCGACGCTGGCGAGGATCGGCCGGAGGGGGGGGGGGGCGGCGACCGGTAAAACGAAATGCTCCGTCAACGAGGAGGCTCCCGGCGGCAGGGCCTCGGCCGGGGTGGCGCCAAGGCGTGCCGACAGCAGGGTGATGCGGACGGCGGAGGACAGCCGGTTGGGCGCCGGTGGCCAGAGAGGAAGGGGAAAGAGAGGGAGGCGCGCCGGAGCACGAGTGGAGTACAGTGGACTCACCGGGGCGCTTGAAGCGGTCGGAGGGAGGTCGAGGCGGCCTGGCATCGTGCGCGGGCGGCAGTGTGGCCGGGTCGCTGTGGCGGGGACTCTCGGGTGACGGAGGGTAGCGGCCAACCACTTGGGCGGCTTCGGGACACCAAGGGGCTGCTCCTGCCTTGGGGAATCGGTCTGGGACCGCTTGAGGAGGGGGCTACGGCGGAAGTGGCGGTGGCCGGCCGGAGGCGAGGAAGAGCCAGGTGCGGCGTTCTCGGGCGGCGATTTTTTTCGATTGCTCAAGTGGGGAGGTAGAGGGCGACCTGGGGCATGCCGTGACTCATTCACTTTGGGGAAAGGCAGCCGGAGCCGGTCGAGACGGGGAGAGGCGGCGGCGGTGCGTCATCAAACAGCTCGGCTGGACGCGAGGAGAAGGGCGACGGAGGAGAGGAGCATTGGGGGTTCGGCCAGCTCCTTATAGACGGGCGAAGGTGGCGGACAGCTAGGCATCATTGAAGCCAGGTGCAGGCGGAGTAACGCTGAGCGGAGACATGCTAAGGAATAACGCCGGGGTAGGCCGGTGGTAGGAGCGGCAGGTAGGTGTATGGAGGTGGAGTCGAGCGAAACCGGGGGTGGCGCGCGGTTTCGGGGCGGGTTGGGCTGGTGCGTGGAGTAGAGGCGCAGGCCGGCTTGGCGCGACGAGAGAAGAGGGAGGAGGAGGAAGAAGGAAGAAGAGAGGCGAGCGTGTCGGGTGGGCTGGGGTCGAAGAAAAGAGAAGGAGCGGCCAACGGGCCAGAAAAGAAAAAGAAGAAAATGGAGGTCGGGCCGGGAAAAAGGAAATGGGCCAGCCTAGGAGAGTTTTTAGTGATTTTAAGAGTTTCCAGAAATTTAAATTTGTAATGCAGTTCTGAATTTGTATCTTGGTTCATATTTTTTAATTCAACAATTAGATTTTAAGAGTAGCAAACTTCGGAGAAATAATGCTTTTAATTTTCAGAATTTGAATTTCCAGATATGCTAATTGGATGGAAAGATTTTATATTAGTTTCAATTTTCGTTCTTGGTTTTGGAGGTCCAGATTTCAAATTTTAAATATGAAATCAATACTTCCAAGGGGAATTGTATCTCTCTCATTTTGATTTTCAAACTTGGTTCTTGATCCCAAGATTTCGAATTTTATTAATTGGGCTTTTGGCAAGAAAAACCAATTTGAGACATTCGAGCAACACCAAAGATTTTGAAATTACCAAGAAAATGATTAAAAGATTTTACACTTTTCGCAAATACAGTAATTCCCTATTTGGGATGTTATAGATCCTACCCCCCTTAAACTGAATCTCGTCCTCGAGATTTGAGTGGAGTAGAAAGAAGTAGGCGGGAACAGGCTGGCTAGCAAAAGGGTTCTAGGGCACTGCTTGATACTACGCACACTGCTCTTGATGTTGTCGGAAAGGAGGGAAGCTGCACAAAAGTGGGTTAGCACCTGGAAAATTGTCACACAGAGAGAACCTTACTCTTCTGGATAATTTGCAGTTGGCTTCCCTTCATTGCTCGACATCTTTTGGGACTTGCGGTTCTTTCAACGCTTGCTGTTGACTTGTTCTTTACCTTGGACTAATGGCAATGGCCCTTTATCGTTGTGTCCCAACACTCCTTGTTTATTCTGGCTACCCCCCTTAATCTGGCAGGTGACCGATACTAATTTCGCTTGTCAGCTTTGGTCATTGTGAGTCTGATGGCAGTCTGGAGACTTAGCTTTTGTATCTTGGCAACTTGGGTCAGCAACAGATTCAGACGACAATCCTTGGGGCAATGATCATGTCCTTCACAAAGATAACATGTGACTTTGCACATTGGGCATCCTCTAGGCTGATGGTCTTCCTCACAGTTAGAGCAGTTGGCAGTGTATTGATCGTTTTGTTGTCCTTTTTCTCTACAGCATGTACATACCACTAGGTTCTTGAGACAACATTCTGGTAGGCGATGTTTCTTGCAATAAGGACAGTACGGAGCTGGGCAACTGTAACTGTAGTGTCCTGGTTGTCCACAGGCAGAGCATGTAACCTGCCGTAGTGGAGGGCAGAATTGGGCGTCATGTCCTGTCTTGCCACATTCAGCATATGTAGTAGCTGGCAATTCTTCTGGACCTGGTAGTAGGCTTCATTAGGTCCTGTTGGTTCCTGCATGACGAACTTGGAGCTAACACCCTTCCCTTTGTCAAAACCGAGGCTGATGGCAACGATATCCTTTTCTCGCTTGTTCAACCTCCGTTGAGGGCAGTCTCTCGTATAATGTCCTGGGTCACCACATTTGAAGCACTTGGCTTCTTTGTCTTGCTTCTTTTGGGGCACCGGTTAGTATAATGTCCAATATTTTGGCCACAGAAGCAAACAATATTCTTTCGACATTTGCTTGGTGTCATACCACTGTTATTCCCATCTTGATGATTGCTCCCTAGAAATCTCTGCGGAGTAGGCTTGAGTGAATACTTGGATGAGTGGTAGGGGTCAAAGCGAGCAGGGGTTACTGGTTCTTTCTCCTTGCTTCTGAACTTGTTCTTGGGCATTGACTACTTGATGAGGACTGTATCAGAGAGTTTGCTATGGAATAGAGACTTGAGCCTTGATCCTTTCACAGGCTAAGGCTTCTTAGGTGTTGTCCTTTTCAGAGATGTTGCCTCTTTAACTTCAGAGCTTCAAGTGTCTTGACTTAGCTATCTGCTACCTCTGGCCTGCAGACCTAACGAGGTTTACAGCACTAAGGTGAGGGGGAATTAGCATGAGGTACAGAAAAGATTTCAGGGATGAGATACTCTACCCCATTCTAAGGAGTGCACACCCAGAAACTGGGGCAGTACACAAACCACACAGAAAAACCAAGCTTTTACAAACAAACCTTTCCTGTGACTACGAAATACAACGCCCGAGGGCAAGAAGGCAGTGCACAGGGCCAATGAAATCTTTTTGACCAAGCAACGTCTATGCGCAGAGACACACGCAAGAAGACACAGGGTTCTTAAAACTAAGTTTGCTGAAGCGATGCCACCAAATCTCCATGAGTATCCTTGACGCCTTTGAGCTCATATTTTTCAAAGGAAAGGAAAGAAGAAAACCAAATTTCCTTTTGTAGACAGAAGCAGAGAAAGAGAGGGTTGAGAAGTGTGTTGGTGGCGAAGCTCATGCTTCTTATTATTATTTTGGAAACAGAGCTTTTTAGAAATCAATTTTTCAAAATGCTGAGGTTGAAAATATTTTCTTTTTCAAGATAAACCCCATCAAAAGTTTTTGGAGCTAGTAGGCTCCCAAGTTTTGGTTTTAAAAGCAACTTCTTGGGAATTAAGCTTTTGGGTTTTCAATTATGGGGCCAAGTTTTCAATGTATCTTGAAGTCAAATCTCTTTGCAATGAAGATACACTATATATTTTTGATATAGAGCTCTATAACAAGATTTTCTTGAAATGGCTTTGGAATACCTAAACTTTTAAATGCTCCCTTTCTTTACGCAAGGTATTCTAGCATTCTCCAATATCACAATATCAATAGACTAATTTACTCCCACAATATTTTCATCCACCAGCTATTAATTCAAGGCCTTGTTAATCAGGCGTATACTTGGTTGAATTTAAAACTGACTTCCTTTATTACTTAGTCTCAGCATGATTGTTTGTCTAATACTCCAACCAGTGAGTGTTGTCATTTATTCGATTCACAAGCCATATCATCTCCAGGGCTTTTCCAATTCTGCTCATTTCTGATTAATTCGGGTATCCTCCTTCATTGCTTAGTCACTGCACAGCTGGTGTCCAGTAATCCAATCAGTGAGTGTTATCAGTTATCTGATGAACAAATTATATAACCTTCAAGGTATCATCTATAATTTCATTCGCCAAATCAGGATTACCTATTCCCCAATTGGATCTCCCTTTTCTTATATAAGATTATAAGTCTAGTCTTGGGTTCATTAGTCATCAATCACATTCAACTATTTATCCGAGCATTGCTCCAATTGCTTTACCTTTAGATCCACCCGTACCTGTTTGTATCAGGATTCCAATATTAGCACTTTTTTTAATACACCAGCACCATTCAACATCTTTTTCATACGAAAGCCACCAGTATCACTCGTATTAGGGTTTCAATATTTCCATATTTTAAAATCCGCCAGTACCCCTCACACATTTTTTTTGTTTTTTATAAATCCACCGGTGTTACTTGTATTATGGTTCTGATATCTCAATCCACCAATAACTTTGTATTATAATCCAACTCTTTTTTTCACCATTGATATATACTCATAATCTACTTATCAAGTGATCAGTCTTACTATCCACAATTTCCTTTCAAGCGACTTCTTTGTCATAATCATCCACCGGAAATAAGATTATTACTCAAATCTATAAATCAAGGGTTATCATTACTTCTTAAATTTTCTCAGGATTTCCAACAATCCGACCAATAGTCAGCTATATCCCATTATCCCACCAATACAAACATCCACCTTGGGTCATATTGTTTATTAAAGCTGCAATCCAACAATTGTAATTATACTCCCCACTGTTTTAAAATTCCATCGATCCAATTATTTTAGCCAAGCCAATCTTTTTGAGTTGGTCCACTAATCTAGCCAATTCAACCATTGATATCGCTCCATTTATTTAACCAATCTGATTATTTTAGCCAATCCAGTCCCTCTACATTGGGTCGACTTATTTAGCCAATCTAATCATTTAAATTGGTCAACCCATTTTAACTAATCCAATCATGTAAACTGGTATGCCCATTCAGTCAATCCGATCATTAAGTTGGTTCACCCATTTTAGCCAATCCAAACATGTTAATTGACCTATCCATTTAGTCAGTTCAATAATCCAGATTGGCTCACCTGTGTAGCCAAGTCAATCACCCAAATTGATTCACTAGTTTTTTATCTTGAAACTCACACCATTGAGTCATTCCTATGATTGACATGAATCCCCAGGATTTACACATATGTCTGAGAAATCCAAGCGGATTCTTGGAATAAATTAGCAGGGAGTTGAATTTTTGGAAAATTTTCCTTGGAAGCTTAGGTTTGTTGAAGTGAGCTGGGAAATAAGTTTTACAAATACATTTTTGGTAGTCTAGTCTTCCAAGGATGAACAACTTTTGCAAATAAACTCCACATAGATTTTATGATTTTGGCCCAAGGTAGTTTTCAGAAGAGAACTCAGGCACGCGTTAGTTTGAATTCGGGATAAGAGAGCCGTGGAACTGAAAATGGCCAGGGCAGCAAGTAGATGAGAGGGAATCATTTAAGAGGGATAAGAGTAGCAATACTACTTATATTTTCCAATTAGGCTTTAAAGAAAAAGTCCTAGGAATAGAACTAACAGCCATGCTAACTAAGGTTACGACCTACAGTCTATATGCTCTGATACCAGCTCTGTCGGACACCGGGTTAGCAAACCCAGATCCTCTGTGATTCCACCGCACTATTCCCTGGATCAGTAGATAGTGCTCACAGATACATTACTGTATATCAAAAACATATAATGTGGAAGCGTAAATAATACAGTAATACTTACTCATGGGCGGATTAGGCCGAAATCAATAAAATGCAGCAGTGGAAACTCCACACAGGTGGGACCCTCAGGACTTGCCCACAGGCAGCCAACTGGGGTTCACGACCTAGTCCATGGCCTCTTCGTCTTCCAGCTCTGTCGACCCCTTTTTAGCGTCGCAGGGCTTGACATTCCTGTTCTTTCTGACTGAATGGTAGCAATTAAGCAAGAATGAGTACGATGATACTCAGCAAGCCGCCACACAGGATGCAGTAATAATAGATGCAAAGTTGTCAAGGGAGGCTTGAGGCACTTTTATTTGCTAGAATCAGTGTTTTGAAATTACAATAAATAGGAAAAACTCCTGAGACTTAGCAATTTTAACTGAAACAGATTTTATGAAATTGATTGTGAGAATGTGATAATAATAGAAGTGTAGGTTACATCCACCTTTTACAGTGCATGGTTACCCCCACCTATGCTAGTTTTCACCACTGGAGTACTTCCCTCCAGGAAAAATTCAAAACTCAAAGTACGTCCCTCTGACTGGTTTTATCCCACCCACAAATGTTTTTGGAAATAGAACTAACTCAAGTAAGCTCCCATGTCCGCCCTTGACCGTGGGCACGGCTGCTCGAACAGTTTTACACTCTGCAGAGGTTGTACACTTTCACCACAAGAGATAAGTTATCTTAATGGCCAACATGATTCCTTAGGCATGAGACCTAGATAATTATCACAAAGCCTTTACCTTGCTCAAATCTAGCTAGACATCACCCGCTGAGGTTTCACCGCTGAAGGGTTAAATCCACCACAATCAGAAGCCCCCTCTTGCGCCGTGTGAGTACAGTATATCCCTATGCCTCACTGTGAGTAAACCAGTATACCCAGGCACCCACTTACCACTGGTGATATCCGAACTAGATTCCTTGCAAGTTAATCAGCTAGGTCGTACCCATATAGACTTTGTGGTTGTACTGTTTTACACAAGGAGGTCATCACAAGATTCAGCCCTTAATTTGTCCAGGCGGTTCTACCATGAACCACGGGTTCTCGTGCGACATCGGCACCATCCACTCTCACCAACCGCCCAGACAGGTATAGCAGATTTTTGAGGGTTTTGAGAAGCATAAAACAGTCGTAACAAAAATACTCAGCCACGTACATCCCATGACTGTCCCAAAATAAATTCTTTTGTTGTAAAGATTGATGATCAGGGCGACTAGCGCCCTGGACTTGACCGGACTAGCATAGCACTGTAATGTCATCTATAGCTAGTACAGATTATCATTAATATCTATAGCGACAAGGATTAAGTGATTCAAGTTTCAAGGAAAGGAATATTAAATTTAATACAACAGCAAATGGGCATGTAGCTACCTTAAGCTTTGACATACATTTGCATATTAAATTAGGCATGCAGGTTGATAATTTAAAGGAACACAAATTTGCATAAAATGTGGGAGCAATATGATCAAAGTGATGACTTGCCTTGCTTGTGTTACCATGACCTTGATTGCTTTAATTTAAAGCGTACTCAGTCAGTGACTTTAAATTACTGGTCCTCGCGTTTACCCAGTCATACTGTTCGCATCCGTCGCCTCGTTGAGTCTTCAAATTCTAATACGCAGCAAAGAAAAGGAAGACCAATAAAACCAAACACTATAAACACCCGATTAAATTTAAATTGCAATTTTATTACGATTTGGGGATAGAAAGAGAATTCGGATTAGTGTGCCGGGAATACAGTGGTAGCTGGATTTAAACAGGAGAATGAGTTGTCTGAATAGCTTTACCGTGAGGGAAAATTTTAGGAGATCGAGGGATCAAGAGTGAAGATGCATCTTCAGGAATCATCTGTGTAGCCGATTGGGAAAAGGAGAGGCTCGACCTTTTATTTGATGACTTGCTCTTAATTGATTTACAATTATCAAGGAAGTTCCATGAGTCGGGCAGGACTTAGGGACAGATAAAAGAGAGTAACGAGGGTAGTATAGAGAAACATGATTTTACGATTTTAGAATACGGATACGTAAGATGAGTATAATTGTATATGTGGTGTAACCTTGATATTTCATGTGGCAGAACTTAACTGGGATAGCAGCGGCCAGCTCAATGAATCATTGTTTTTAACAACTTAATTAGGATATGAAATCTAATTGCTTAACCAATTAACACTATGCACAAGATTGATTATTTTGCTAGCTAACCAATCTTATTGTTAGCAGTCTGCATTTTATTGAATGAGTGTTTTGTGGTTGTTATTTTGTGTGGCCAAATCTTGCCAAATTGATTTAGTCTGGTTAAACATATTTAGATGGACGTAGGAAAGATAGCGTTCATGATTTTAGACATAAGCAAATTACACTTGATATTTTATGTGGCGTGCAAATGACTTTTGAGCGATAAACTTATTAAGCAGGGTAGGTGTAAATTCTCACTATATGAAATGTTGTACATGAAAATTAATGCATAAATTTTACTTGACCCATATGAACCGTTGTTAAGATTTCAATTCAATTGCATAAATCTTTTCATTATGAATTCATAAATAATTCATTATTCCTATTCTTATGCACAATGTGTCTTTACATGCACTTAATCAAACTTAGATTTTTAATTTCATTTCATACCCTTTTTAGTTAACTCCCACAATTAAATTTTATTTTCATTTTTATTAGCAATTTATATTTTGAGATGCTTGCTACTACTGAATTTGGGAGCATGCAAGTGATGCATATTCACCAGGTTCCAATCTTTAGTGGGTCCACATGCCATGCAAAAAGGGGTCAGAGAAGGAGTCGGATTCGGCTGGAACAGAGCGGGGCAGAGGGGCCTCAGGCCGAACAGAGGAGGGAGGCACTGGAGTTGGGCGACGCTGACGCCGGCGAGGAGCGGCCGGAGGGGGGGCGGCGACCGGTAAAACGAAACGCTCCGTCGACGAGGAGGCTCCCGGCGGCAGGGCCTCGGCCGGGGTGGCGCCAAGGCGTGCCGACAGCAGGGGGATGCGGACGGCGGAGGACAGCCGGTTGGGCGCCGGTGGCCGGAGAGGAAGGGGAAAGAGAGGGAGGCGCGCCGGAGCACGAGTGGAGTACAGTGGACTCACTGGGGCGCTTGAAGCGGTCGGAGGGAGGTCGAGGCGGCCTGGCATTGTGCGCGGGCGGCAGTGCGGCCGGGTCGCCGTGGCGGGGACTCTCGGGCGGCGGCCAACCACTGGGGCGGCTTCGGGACACCAAGGGGCAGCTCCTGCCTTGAACCGGTCTAGGACCGCTTGAGGAGGGGGCGGCGGCGGAAGTGGCGGTGGCCGGCCGGAGGCGAGGAAGAGCCAGGTGCGGCGTTCTCGGGCGGCGATTTTTTTCGATTGGTCAAGTGGGGAGGTAGAGGGCGACCTGGGGCATGCCGTGACTCATTCACTTTGGGAAAAGGCAGCCGGAGGCGGTCGAGACGGGGAGAGGCGGCGGCGGCGCGTCATCAAACAGCTCGGCTGGACGCGACGAGAAGGCCGACGGAGGAGAGGAGCATTGGGGGTTCGGCCAACTCCTTATAGACGGGCGAAGGTGGCGGACAGCTGGGCGTCATTGAAGCCAGGTGCAGGCGGAGTAACGCTGAGCGGAGACACGCTAAGGAATAACGCCGGGGTAGGCCGGTGCTAGGAGCGGCAGGTAGGCGTACGGAGGTGGAGTCGAGCGAAACCGGGGGTGGCGCGCGGTTTCGGGGCGGGCTGGGCCGATGCGTGGAGTAGAGGCGCAGGCCGGCTTGGCGCGACAAGAGAAGAGGGAGGAGAAGGAAGAAGGAAGGGTCGGCCAACGGGCCAGAAAAGAAAAAGAAGAAAATGGAGGTCGGGCTGGGAAAAAGGAAATGGGCTAGCCCAGGAGTGTTTTTAGTGATTTTAAGTGTTTCCAAAAATTTAAATTTGTAATGCAGTTCTGAATTTGTATCTTGGTTCATATTTTTGAATTCAACAATTAGATTTTAAGAGTAGCAGACTTCAGAGAAATAATGCTTTTAATTTTCAGAATTTGAATTTCCAGATAATGCTAATTGGATGGAAAGATTTTATATTAGTTTCAATTTTCGTTCTTGGTTTTGGAGGACCAGATTCCAAATTTTAAATATGAAATCAATACTTCCAAGGGGAATTTTATCTCTCTCATTTTGATTTTCAAACTTGGTTCTTGATCCCAAGATTTCGAATTTTATTAATTGGGCTTTTGGCAAGAAAAACCAATTTGAGAGATTCGAGCAACACCAAAGATTTTGAAATTACCAAGAAAATGATTAAAAGATTTTACACTTTTCGCAAATACAGTAATTCCCTATTTGGGATGTTACACTAATTATCCAAAATTTCATAAAGATGTTGGATATCATGTGTAGCTATAAAAGTGAAGCTTTAAGTAAAAAAAATACTCTTAATTGTAATTAAAAATACATGACCTAACATTAAAATGCCACCAACAAAACAAAGAAATATTTGCATATAATTGGTTAATCGACTAGTTAATAAAATTTGTAGGAGGGTGAAATAGGAGTTTAGGTTTTGGCTAACATCTCGCACGAAATTAATAAACGGCATATTTTCTCAAGGCTCGAGTTCCCAAAATTAATTATGGAGCTAAAGTGCAAATAGAAGTTTAAAGTAAAAGTATGTTACTAATTAAATTAGGGATAAGCCAAAGTATAACATAGTTATGTTCCTTCTGCTAATACTCAAACCTTTGAAGTAATTCCAAGTAATGTTGAACCGTAGCTGTATATATAAAAGAAAATAATTGAAGGAATATGGAGGATGCGTATGCAGCCCATTAGTAAACATATTAGTAGATATTTTTACATTCACCCAAGACCCTATTAGACATGTAGACACCATCATTACCATACCACCGATCACGAAATTTTAAACGATAGCCTTAAATTGATAACGATGATGAAATGTAATTCTATGTAGCACGCTCAGTCAATCATAACTAAGTTAATATTAAATTATGGCAAATGCTAAGGGATAAAATATCAATATTAGTAATTTGCAGAGCACCTCTAATTTAACAAGGGTCATATTGATATACCGATACTAAAATATAATAGCCCTAGGTCTCACCAATGTCTAAATACACTGAAGTAAACACTTAACCAATTACATGAGTAACTAATTAGGACCGCATAAAATATTACATATCAAACTGCTAGTAATATGAGTTAATGCGATAAGCTAAAAGTTGTATACATCTCATAAATGTCAACACTTGATCGATGCAATACTTAGTACCTGACGAAATTCATATCCCTGCCTATATGTCCAGTTTGACTCATGGAACTTTCTTAATAAAAATGAAAATATAATAAAATAAGTTATTAATAAAAGGATCAGATCATCATATCCTGCCATCAGCTGTACCTAGCCGCCTCCGAGTACTAAACAAAAACAACCCATGAATATACCTTTAGCATGATCTATCCTTTGGCCCCCATTTTGGCAGGTTCCCTTTTCCAATTCCCACTTCACTCTAACCACTATGACACCGACAATACTCTGCCTCCAAACAACCTCGTCTCAAATCACCTATTTAACCATAAAAATTAATCAAGCTCAGTTGGATTTATTTGGGCCTTTTGAGTTACTTGCATTTATTTGGAATTCAGTTGCTTAGCACGTAATTAGAAGTTAGAAGTCATGAAGATTCAATGGATCAAGCGAGATCAAGATCGAGGTGAAGATAAAGAATAGAAGCTCAAGAGAAAGCTTCGCATGAGCTCAAGACCGTGGTAAACCGCGCCAGGCGATTCAATACTTTGATCATGTTGAACCTACATTTTTTGCAAATTATTTTTGTTTAAATTATCAAACTGCATGTTGTTATTTTATATGGAAATACATGTTTAATTTAGGATTCTAGTCATATGCCCATTGTTTACCTTGATTAATATTACACCTCCTTTGGAATATTTGAATATGTGAACCTTGTCACCCTAGCGAAATTATAATAGTATCTTTTCGAAAATAAGTCTGTAATTTTATGCCATGCTTAGTATTGCTTAGATACTCATGGGCGCGAGAGCGCCCAAGCATCACTTTTAATCTTGAGAAAAATTGGTTGGGCAGTCATGGTGATAATGACTGGTATATGCTAGATATGATTATTTTTATGCTCCCCAAAAAACCTCAAATTGCTTGTTTATCTGGGCGGATGGATCGGGGGTATGGTGTAGGGGTGCACGAGAGTGTGGTTAGTGGTAGAACCGCCCAGATAACCCTAAGGACTGAATCTTGTCATGCAACTCCCGTGTAAAACAAGTACAACCACAAGTCTGTAAAGTACAACTTAGTCTAGTAAATTTATCGGACACTAAAAATCATCATCATCGGTGGAGGAGGTGAGGTAGTGCAAGTGACTGTCTGTGTGGCGGGCTTGAATGGGACATTCGCAGAGGGTGAGGTTCTGCTATGGCGTGCTAGCAGTGTGGGTAGCCAGCTGCTAGGCGTTCAGAAGGAGAACATCCCGCACAACGTATGAGACACACCACAAGTGGGAACGACCCATAGGGTGAGATGATGGAAGGGGCGAGGTACTTTGAACGGTTACTATGATGGTTGGCTCAACTGCACGACTAAGGAATCGTGTGGGGCAACAAGTAAACTATCTCTTGTAGGTAAAGTGTGCAAACTCTGTGGAGTCAAAACTATTTGAATAGACATGCCCACAGTCATGGGCGGACATGGGAACTTAACCAGATATAGTTCTATTTGAAAAACTTTGTGGGTGGGAATGGAAAAAGGTGGAGGTCAGTGGAAAGCCCTGGTTTATGTTGCCCTGGATGTCGTCCCAGTGATAATGTAAGTGGCTATAACGCTGAAGGTATAGCATATGGTGCAGAGACCATGTAATGGTGGATGGAATCTGGATCGCTATTATTATTGCATTCTCTACACATTATGTTTTTGTTCAAAACTGCTAGGTCTCAGGAAATTTCTATGTATTATATTTGTAAGTAATGATAATACTTCTCACTAAATAAAATTTTAGGAAGAATAAATAGAGTCATAAGAAAAGAAGACGGCTGTTTGTGGTAAACACATAAAGTTGTTGGTGGATTCATGTCGATCATAAAAAGGAAAAGATAGTGTGGATTATGAGAGAAATAAATTGGTGGAGCCTAAATGAATAGATAGGCTAGATAGATGATCTAAACGATTTTTGGAGAATTAGGGGGTGCAAAGGTAATTGCTGGATTACAACACGGATAACTAATATAAATTCTTGGGAGATGTTGGAGATAATGGTATTAATAGGATTTGATCAAATACTAGATGGATGAATTGAATTTTGGGAATTTGGAGATATGATAACAATTCTTGGAGTATAAATGTAACATCCTAGATTTCGAGAATTCAAAAATGTGGAGTTTTTAAAATTTTTCTTGCATTTTGCTAGCACACCAATTTCTTTTGAATGTTTATTTGAAATCTTTTTGAGTTTTATACCGTACAAGTTAATGACCAGGATTACTCCTAACTGCAAATAATAAAATTGTAAATTATAAAACGGAAAGTGTCATTACAGATCATGGAATTAAAATGCCTGCACCTTGAATTCAAATTCTAGTCAATAAGATAATATCCAAACCAAAAACTTAGGTATTACATAATGGACATTAAAATTCGAAATCCAATTAAAGAAGTAATGGCTAAAGAAATATTAACAATTCATATTTTAATTGGTTGGAAAATTCAAACCTAAAATTTATGCAAGAACCGAAACTAATAATCTTGAATGTGAAATAAAAATTCAACTTCCCAGTTTATCATCCATATTTCACCTATTCTCCAAAATCATGGCCGCAGCCTTTTTCTACTCTTTCCCTTACCCTCTCTTCCTCTTACGTGCGGGCCCCACCCCTTCCCTCTCTCCTCTCTTTTTCCCTACGCATGGCCCGAACCCCCTCCTCATTCTTTTGCTTCCTTCTCCATCCTCCTTTCATTTTCTTGTGGTCGAGCTTCCATCCGCGTCACCTCCTTTCTCCTCTCCTGCGCTCTCTGCTCTGCTGTCGCCCCCTCTTTTTCTCCGCTTTGCTCCGCCCGGTCTCATCGCGTGTGCTAGGCCATCATGCTCCGAAATCTCCCTCGCGATCCTCTTGTCTCCTCCGCGTGCTGCTTCCTCCTTGCTCTGCAGCACCGCCGCCTGCCACTGCCCTGCCCGTCAGGTCCCCTCTGCGCACTGAGCCCGCGCCCGGTCCTCGCGCCCACGCCCAGCTCCATTCCTCCGCGCGCGCACGCCCTTAAGAGCCCCGAGCTGCCTTCTTTCGTTGCTCCCCCGCGCTGCCCCTCTTCTTCCTCCTCCCCTACCCTTTTCCCCCTTTGGCCCGAGTCAGCCGCGCCTCCACGCCGCCCCGGCCGCTCTGGCCATCTTCCTATAAACCGACCGCGTCACGGCGAGCTCCTGGAATCCTTCTCCCTCCTCCCGCGAGTAATTGGACTCCGGTGGCTCGAGCTCGTCGCAGCAGCGCTCTTCCCCGCCTCCGACCGAAACCACCGCTTCCGCCGCCGTCACCTCCTCGGTCCGCGCCAACCCGATTCCTGACGTGTGGAGCACCACCCCGGCACCCCGAAGTCTTCCCCGCCACCGGCCGGAGCTGCGGCCTGCCCCAGATCGCCGGCGACGTGCGCCACCACCGCGCAACCGCGCCTCCCGCCGCCGGCGCGCCTCGGTACCTCCTCGGCCTAACCAACCGCACGGTAAGCCTCCCCTACCCTCCCTCCTACTTACGTGTGCGCCGTCCTCTCCCCAATCCTTCCCGGCCGCCGGCGCCTCCATCCCACCTCACCGGCGCCGCCCGAGCAGCCGCCCCCGCCGACCTGTGCCATCCCGGGCTGTGCCGCCTCCTCCACCTGCTTGCTCGACTCCCCGGGAACCCGTTTTGCCGGTCTGCCCAGCCCCTCCGACCTCCTCTCGCCGGAGCCCTAGCCGAAAGCCGTGCGCCCCGCCTCCTATGTTTCTGACCGGTCGCCTCCTCTGTTTTAATCCCCAAACATCCACTCGCTTCTTCCACAAAAATCCCCACCAGTTGGTCACAAAACACCGAACGCTCACTCGGCTAGCAGCGCTCGGTTAACATTTACACAGTGAAGAGGTGTTGGGTTCGAATCTAGCTGACTGCAACTTTCTCCCCATATTTTTACTCTACTGTGGTGGCTCTTTTTAATTAATAAAAACCATGAAAAATTAGGTAATAGTTTAGAGAAGCTAATAAAAATTTAATTAGTATGTAAACTAAGGTTACTTAACATTTTAATATGTGATTATTTGCTATATGAACAACTAATATAGTTTAGATATTTAGATGAGGTCTAGTTATCAATTAAAGGCATTAATAAAATGTGGTTTAGTGTGTAGTCCAAAATTAATAAAAATTCTAATTAAAGATACATCCCTAGAAGGTACAAAACTTATTAGGATATACATGAACTTAATACATGTGTAACCAGGGATTAGTTATTATCATGACTAGTATGCCTTTAGCATCCATTTTAAATCTAATCTTAAATTAAAGTAAAGACTTAGGAAAAGTTAGGGATAATCTATGGAAGCTAGTAAAATTGAGATAAGGCTTTAGGGAGTTTAAGTAGGATTTAAATTCAGATTAGTTGTCATGATAAATAATTAGTGTGATTTTAACATTTAAAGTGTAAATCTAATTATTTGTTAAAGGCATTAGTGAGGAGAAGAGGCTTGGATAAATGTCTATATTTAATAAAGATGGCCCTTAATTAGCATGTAAGCATATATGCCCAATATTTACCATGCCACCATTAAACCAACTCCAGTGACATATTTTAAAATAAAAGCCCTAGGTCGTCAAGATTCGAAATAATCTCACAGACATATACATACTCTAAATTGAACCTGTTACCATTAACACGAGTGAATAGGATCACATAAAAAGATACATACCAATCTTTGCTCAGATAGCTAAGTTTAAGCTAAGATTAGAAATAAAACTAAGCCTAGTGGTAGATAGAGCATAAGCAAGATAATAATAGTGCTGTTAATTAAATCTTACACTAGCGTTAGTATATAATAGTGTTGAGCATAACGGTATATGTAGCAAGATAGACCCGTATGATTAGACCCCAATTTAAATCAAACTTAGTCGGACGATAAATGATGGTACATAAAATGATGTACCGCAAAATGCCATACCCTAGACTATAAGGCTAACTTGGTAAGCTAAAATTTGGAAACATTACTTATATATATATCATATGCCCTGAACATTAGCACTCGACAAAATACACCAATTCATAGGTTTAACCTAGCTCATGGAACTTCCTTAATAAATACCAAAATAATAAAAGAAATTGTTAATAAAAAGATCCAGTCATCGTATTCTACCGCCAGCCCTGCCTCAGATAATCCGAATCACCCATTAACTTATAATAAAGCTGAATTGAGTTTATTCGGATTTATTTGGATCCTTTAAGTTATTTGCTTTTACTTGTATTCAGTCGTTTAGCGCGTAGTTAGAAACTGGAGTCTTGAAGAATCAAGAGATCAAGCGAGATCAAGTTCAAGGTGAAGATAAAGACAAGGAAACTCAAGACCATCAAATAAGAAAGCTATGAGTGAGCTCAAGACCGCGGTAAACCGCGCAAGGCGAGTCAATACTTTGATCATGTTGAACCTACACTTTCTGCAAATTATTTTTGTTTAAATTATCAAATTGCATGCTGTTATTTTATATGCAAATACATGTTTAATTGATTCTAGTTATATGCCCAATTGCTTGTCTTGAATAATATTACACATCCTTTGGATTACTTGATTATGTGAACTTTGTCGCCCTAGCAAAATTACAATAGTAACATTTCAAAAATAAGTCTGTAATTATATGCAATGCTTAGTGTTACTTAGATACTCATGGGTGTGAGAACTCCCAAGCATCACTTTTTAATCATGAGAAAATTTGGTTGAACAGTCATGGTGGTAATGACTGGTTGGGCAGTCATGGTGGTAATGACTGGTATATGTTGGATATGATTATTTTATACTCCCTAAAACCTCACACTGCTTATTATCTGGGCAGATGGTTTGGGGGTATGGTGCAGGTGTGCACGAGAGTGTGGTTTGTGGTAGAACTGCCCAGATAACCCTAAGGACTGAATCTTGTCATGACCTCCTGTGTTAAACAAGTGCAACCACAAGTCTGTAAAGTACAACTTGGCCTAGTAAATTTACCGGACCCTGAAATTCATCATCATAGGTGGAGGAGGTGAGGTAGTGCAAGTGGCGGTCTGGGTGACGGCTTGAACGGTACACCCGCAGAGGGTGAAGTTCATCTGCGGCGTGCTAGCAAGGTGAAGTATCCAGCTGCTAGGCGCATAGGAGGGGAACTCCCGCACAACCTATGAGACATGCCGCAAGCGTGACAAGCTCATAGGGGTGAGATGATAGATGGGGCGAGGTACTTTGAACGGTTACTGTGATGGTTTGCTCAACCGCATGACTAAGGAATCGTGTGGGGCAACGAGTAAACTGTCTCTTGTGGGTAAAGTGTGCAAACTCTGCAGAGTCAAAACTATTCGAATAGCCATGCCCACGGTCAAGGGCGGACATGGGAACTTAATCAGATATAGTTCTATTTCAAAATGTTTTGTGGGTGGGATGAAAAAGTAGAGGGCAGTGAAAGGCCCTGACTTGAGTTGTCCTGGGTGTCGTCCCAGTGGTAAGTTAAGCGGCTATAACGCTGAAGAAATTGCTATATGGTGCAGATGCCATGTAACGGTGGATGGAATCTGAATCGATATTAATAATGCATTTCCTTGTACATTATGATTTGTTCCAAAATTGCTAAGTCATAGGGCTTTTTAATTAATTGTATTCAAAAGCACCCTACGCAAAATAAAATAGCCCGAGCCTCTCCTTTGTTAAGCTATGCATACTATTTATTTGCATTCTGTGTATTGGCTCGCGGAGCACGGGGTCGGAGTGCTCACGCTCGCTTTTGCGACAAAATTCAGAATCAGGAATCAAATCACTGCGCCGCAGCAACAAGATTGGACAAGCTGGCAGAGAAGATGAAGATGTCAAGGGCTAGGTCGCGAACCTCCAGTTGGCTGCCTGTGGGCATGTCCTGAAGGTCCCACCTGTGTGCTTCGTTCTTCCGCTGCTGCAATTTAATGATTTCGGCCTAATCGGCCCATGAGTAAGTCTACTATTAAATTTTACGCTTCCGCATGATATGTATTTTGATATTCATTACTGTAACTGTGAGCACTATCTACTGATCCAGGGAATAGTGCAGTAATCACAGAGGAATCCGGATGTTAATATCTGGGTCCCTACAATAAACTTGATCAATGATATTCTTGGTGGATGTATACTAATGAATCGTAGATTTGATCACTGATATTCCTGGTTGAGGTATACTAGTGAACTAGTTAGAGTTAAATAAGAGAGATTATTGGAAGATCAAATTATGGTTTTGGACCAATAACAAAAGGATTGAATTATTAGAAAGTCCTGATACAAACGATGTGGGTGGATTTAAAAGTAATTACCTTAGAGGATCAATAAAATTCAGAAGTGAAGAGTTGATGAATAGTTATTACAAGATTGGATTATTAGGAATTCATAACACAAAAGATATTGGTGGATTAGATAAATGATGTCGCTAGCTATTCGGAGTTTTAGACAGCACTTGATCGGTTGATTATATAAATTATGATACTCACTATTTGGAGATTGAGGCAACAATTGATCGGTGGATTGCATAAGTGATGATATTCGCTGTTTGAAGTTTTAGACAGCAATCAATTTAGAAAGTATGTGCTCGATGGATTAAATAAATAATGTCGCTCGTTGTTTGGAGTCTTAGACAGCGATCAATAAAGAGAATGTATTTTGGTGGATTATGTCAATTATGGTAATCACTAGGTGGAGTTTAGACAGCAACAATAACACTATGATTAAAAACTAATAATGCTACTAAATGCGATTTATGGTAAATAAAATAACTGTCGGGACCCCGGATTTCCAAACCCGGACCCTCTGTGTATTTCTGCACTAGTCCCAGATCAAAGCTAGTGCACACAGTTAAACAGAAATGATTCATGACCAACAACGTATTTATTACAATTATAAAGAGTACTGACCACCAGGTCTCATTATTACATGGGAGGTTTCAAGACCTCGCACAATCAAAACACAGCAGAAGCAAAGTAAACTCAAAGTAGACCCATCAAAATGCCACAGGTAGTTGACTGGGGAAGCGCGACCTAGTCCTCCGGGAAGAATCCATCACAGCCACAAGCGAAGCAGTAGTCGTAATCACCTTCTTGAGCTTCATGTTCTTCTGAGGTTTATTTTAAGTGTAGCATGTGAGTACATAAAGTACTCCGCAAGTCTTGGGAAAAATGCATAGATGCAAGGCTTAACAAAGGAAGGCTATATGGTTCTTTTGCACAAAGCAACATTTTAAAATTCAATTACTACTAATTATTTTCGAAGGCTTCAAGTTAATAAAGTAAATGTTTTAGCAGAAACTATCATTAACTTTCTAGTGAAGGTTCCATCTACCAACACTAGCCAACAACTTGAACAAGTTTAATACTGCGGGTTAATTCCACCCTCTCTGGCTCCAACCGCCAGGATACCCTTCCGAGAGTTCCCTCCACTCTCGGAATACAAAACTTTTGATTTTAAAACAAAACCAGAAATCTACCATGTGCATGCATTCCTTGCCCGCCCTTGACCGTGGGCACGGCTATTCGAATAGTTTTACACTCTGCAGAGGTTGTACAACTTTACCCACAAGAGATAAATTATCCTAAAAGTCAACACGCTTCCTTTGGCATGAGACCCAGATAAAATATCACAAAGCTTTTACCTTACTCTAATCTAGCTAGATACCACCCGCTGAGGTTTCACCGCAGGTAGGCTAACTGCCCGAACCGAAGCCCCCTCTTGCGCCATATGAGTACAGTAAATCCCTGTCCCTCACTGTGGATAACCAGTCCATCCCTGGCACCCACTTTCCACTGGTGGCACCTAAACTAGACTATCGTAAGTTAGTCAGCTAGGTCGTACCCATATAGACTTGTGGTTGTACGGTTAATGCTCAGTCTGGACAAACACAAGCGTCGGTCCTTAATTGATTAGGGTGGAACATACACTTAACAAGATCTCGTGCTTGCTGCACCAATCCAAACCGACCATCCACCCTAATCTAAACAAATTTTCACATTTTATTTTATTTTAAAAGAACAGTGGCAACTCCAATTACCACTAAATTTGTAAACACAAGGGTATTACAATAATTCATAATTTCCCATTTGCAAGATTTGTGAGGTATTCAATAGCATGGCTAAGCATTGTTCTACCATTCTAATACCAACAATTTAATATATTACTCTCATTAGTGAGTCAAAGGAATTTCTAGGGTTGCAAAGGTACATGGCATTCGAATTCAAATGAGGGCATAACAAGGTTGGATATAACTAATGCCTTAAGATTTGAACTAATATTTTATATAAATAGCAATGCACATAATTTGAAATAATTAAAATATTTCAAAATCATAGGTTCGAAATGATCAAAGGAGACTTGCCTTCTTGAGCGCTGTTTGGGTCTTCTTGCTGCGACTCGACGAATTCCTCGGCGACGGCGGAATCTACGCGCGAAAAGACAGACAAACAAAATAAATAAAATCAAACAAAATTTAAATAAAATTCAAAAAAAATAAAAAGAGTCCATATTTGGATATTTTATGATTTAAGAAAAATTTAGAAATTTGAACGGCTCAAATCGGAGTTAAAATGAGAAAGTTATGGCTTTCGGAAGATTAACAGGAGGGAAAAAGGAAAAGGCTGACTTTCGGGAATTATTTTTGCACTGAAAAATGCTATTTATGACGTCATCAATTTTCGAATTTTCTGAGCGGGAAAGCATATTTGAATGACCGGTGGGTCCGGTCTACCGTGGACCGGATCCATGGACCACGGGCCTTGCCGACGTGGCGCGTCGGCCACATGGCGCCACGCGGGCGCGAGGTGGCGGCCACGCGGACAAGGCCGGCCGACGTGGAGGCCACGCGGGCGCACGCGCATGGCCGGCTCGGGGATGGCCAGCCGGTGGCCTTGCCGTGGCCGGCGGCCGGCGGGAGGGCGGCGAACGGCGGCGGCGGGTGAGGGGAGGCGGCGGCGGGGAGGTCCGGGGCGGCCGGCGGCGGCGCTAGGAGGCGGCGGCGGTGGAGGTGGTGGCGGCGGGGTTTGGGTGGCCGGCGGTGGGGCACCGGGAGGCGGCCGAGAAGAGGAGGAGAGGGGCGGTGGGAGGCGGGGTGAGGGAGGCCGAGGGGAGGGCGGTATTTATAGGCAAGGGAAGGAGGGGTGGCCGGATTTTTGGAGCCTCGCCGGAGTTAATGCAAACCGTGATTAAAGGAAATAAAAGAGGGGAAACGGCCGGATGAATGGAGGGGATTGATTGAGCATCCGTTTCCACTTTTTAATCGGGATTTAAAGCGACGAAAACGGCCGCAATCAAAGCTTTATTTTCGGTTTAATGGAGGTGGAGAGAGAGGGTAGAAGGAGGAAGAAGGTGAGGTTGAAGAAGGATATGACATATGGGTCCCATGTGTCATAGAGAGTGAGAGATAGTGAAGGGGTACGGGCCGTTGGATTCTTGACACGTGGCAAGTGAGTGGATGAGAGGCTTTGGATTTTATGAAGGGGTAAGTGGTGGTGGATGGCTAGGATTAAAACGTGGAGAGAGGTGGATTTAATCTGAGAGCGACACGTGGCGGCTAGGATTTAATTTGATTTTTATTTTCGGAATAAATTTCAGCAATTACTAGAAACTTTATAAAAGCTTGGAAAATTAATATTTAATGTCTAAAAAATTCCAGAAAAATCATAAAATGTTCCTGGAAGCATTTTAGACTTAATTAAAAATATTTTTAATTTCAGATTTGCATTTTAATAATTTATAAAATACTTTTTAACTTTGAAAATTGATTTTAAGTTCAGAAAATTCTCAAATAATATTTAAAAATTTAGGAGAGGCTAGGAAAAATATAATTTTCCCTTTTTGGCTTTAATAAAATATTTAAAATACATTTTCTTGCTTTAAATTTTGAAATAAAATCCAGAAAATCAAATAAAAGCCAAGTAAAATCCAATTACTTTAAAATAATTAATTTGAATTTAAATTTTTCCAGAAAGCCAAATTTTGTGATGTTACAAACCTACCCCCCTTAGAAAGAATCTCGACCCCGAGATTCGGACGGACTAGAAAAGAGGTCAGGGAACTCTGCTCTTAAATCTTCTTCACGCTCCCAAGTTGCTTCTGATTCAGAATGATTGCTCCACTGTATTTTACAGAACTTGATGACCTTGCTTCGCGTATTACGCTCGGCTTCCTCCAATATCTTGACTGGATACTCTGGGTATGTCAAGTCCTCCTTTAAGTTCACTTCCTCTAAAGAGATCTGCTCTTCTGGCACTCTGAGACACTTTCTTAGCTGAGATACATGAAAGACGTCATGCACCTTCGACAACTGAGGGGGAAGCTCTAGCTGGTAAGCAACTTCTCCCTTTTTCGCTACAACAGGAAAGGGTCCAATGAATCTAGGAGCAAGTTTTCCACTGACTCCAAAATGTCTCATTCCCTTGAGTGGTGACACTTTCAAATAAACATGATCTCCTGGTATAAACTCTAATGTTCTTCAACGATTGTCCGCATAGCTTTTCTGTCTGGTTTGAGCTGTTTTTAACCTGTCCTGGATCAGACGAACTTGTTCCTCTGCCTGCTTCAACACATCTGGTCCAAACACTTGTCCTTCTCCGATTTCTTTCCAATACAACGGTGTCCTGCATTTTCTGCCATACAACGCTTCAAACGGAGACATCTGTAAGCTGGATTGATAACTGTTGTTATAGGAAAACTCCGCATAGGGCAGACTTTGATCCCAACTAGCCTTGTTTGCTAGAACACAAGCTCTCAACATATCTTCCAAAATTTGGTTTACTCTTTCTGTTTGACCATCTGTCTGTGGATGATATGCTGTGCTAAAGTTCAAATTTGTGCCTAAAAGTCCATGTAATTTATGCCAAAATCTTGAGGTAAACTGAGTACCTTGATCTGAAACAATCTTCTTTGGAACTCCATGCAAACACACAATTCTTGACATATACAACTCTGCGAGTCTATCTCCAGAGTAGGTGGTCTTTACTGGGATGAAATGAGCGACTTTTGTCAGACGATCCACAATAACCCAAATCGAATCATGCCCTGATTTTGTTCTTGGCAATCCAGTTATGAAATCCATACCAATTTCTTCCCATTTCCACTCAGGTATCTGCAAGGGTTGCAAAAGTCCAGCAGGTCTCTGATGTTCAGCTTTAATTCACTGGCACACATCACACAAAGCTACATGCTCTGCGATTTCTCTTTTCATACTTGACCACCAGTACCTTTCTTTGAGATCTTGGTACATCTTTGTACTTCCGGGGTGAATTGAGTATTCAGATTCATGGGCTTCCTTCAGGATTAACTCCTTTATTTCCTTCTTTTCAGGTACGATAATTCTTTTCCCAAACCAAATGATACCTTCTTCATCTTCTGAAAATCCTAGTGCCTTTCATTTCTTCATATTTTCTTTAATTTCCTTGACATACTTATCCTCTCCTTGAGCTGCCTTGATCTGGTCCTCTAGAGTGGGTTGAACCTCTAAAGTTGCCAGGAATCCTTCCTCTACTACTTCCAAGTTGAGCCGCTGGAATTCTTCTTGAAGTGCAGGCATACTGTCCTTTATCCACAACTTATTACAATAACTCTTTCTGCTCAAGGCATCAGCTACTACATTGGCTTTTCCCGGATGGTAATGTATTCCCACATCATAATCCTTTATTAGCTCAAGCCATCGCCTTTGTCTCATATTGAGATCAGGTTGAGTAAAAATATACTTCAAACTTTTGTGATCCGTGTAAATCTCACAACGGTTACCGATCAAATAATGCCTCCATATTTTTAAAGCATGCACCACAGCAGCAAGCTCTAAATCATGGGTTGGGTAGTTTCCTTCATGAGGTCGCAATTGCCTTGAAGCATATGCTACTACCTTTCTCTCTTGCATCAGAACACAGCCTAATCCTTGTTTCGATGCATCACAGAAGACTTCAAAATCCTTTCTAATATCTGGAAGTGTTAACACTGGTGCAGAAGTTAGCCTTCTCTTTAGTTCTTGAAAACTGTCCTCACACGATTCACTCCATTCAAACTTCTTTTCCTTCTTTAGCAACTGGGTGAGAGGTCTTGCCAGTTTGGAGAACCCTTCAATAAAGCGTCTATAGTAACCAGCCAATCCCAAAAAGCTTCTGATCTCAGATACTGACTTAGGTTGTGTCCAATTGAGCACATCATTTACTTTATCGGGGTCTACTGACACTCCTCCTGCAGAAATCACGTGTCCCAAGAAAGCCACTTTCTTCAACCAAAACTCACACTTACTAAACTTGGCATACAACTGATTTTCTCTGAGCTTTTCCAAAACTATCCTCAAATGTTCTGCGTGTTCTTCCTCATTCTTGGAATATATCAAAATATCGTCGATGAATACAACCACAAACTTATCCAAATATTCCATGAACACCTTATTCATCAGATTCATAAAATAGGCTGGTGCATTGGTTAGTCCAAAAGACATCACTGTATACTCGTACAATCCATAACGGGTAGCAAATGCGGTCTTGGGTATGTCCTCTGGTCTTAACTTCAATTGGTGATAACCTGATCGAAGATCAATTTTAGAGAATACACATGATCCTTTCAACTGATCAAACAGATCATCTATTCTGGGTAAAGGGTACTTGTTCTTGATCGTCACATCATTCAAGGATCGATAGTCCACACACATGCGAAGACTACCATCTTTCTTCTTTACTAGCAGTACTGGTGCTCCCCAGGGTGACGAGCTTGGTCTTACAAAACCTTTATCTTGCAACTCTTCAATTTGCTTCTTAACTTCTGCCAAGTCATTTGCAGACATACGGTAGGGTCTCTTGGACATTGGAGCTGTACCAGGTACTAGGTTGATGACAAACTCTACTTCCCTGTCTGGCGGCATTCCGGGTAGATCTTCAGGAAACACATCTGGGTATTCACTTACTATAGGCACCTTTTCCAAAGTTACTTCCTTCAAACTGTTCAGCCCACTCTTATTTCGAGAAGACGTGTTTGACGTATACCTTACTTGGATTCCATCCGAGTTGGTAATAGTGACAGCACGATCGGCACAATCAATCTGTCCTTTATACTGAGTTAACCAATCCATACCCAGTATGACATCTAGGCTCTTGGAATCTATTATAATAAGATTCGCTAGGAATTTTACTCCATTTATATCCACAGTTGCGCTAGGGCAGACTGTGTTAGTCCTCATTTCCTTCCCAGGGGACTGAACTAGCATAGGGTTCTTAAGCAAACGCACATCCCAATTATATCTTTCAACAAAATCTTTTGACACAAAAGAATGCGAAGCTCCAGAATCAAATAATGCTGTTGCGGGTACTGAGTTGACAAGGAACTTACCCAGAACTACGTCTGGTGCATCTTGGGCTGCCTCCGCAGTGACATGGTTAAGATGTCCTCTGCTTATCGTCTGCGGAGTCCTTGGAGTTTGCGGTGCCCCACGGCCTTGACCTGCAGTTGGAGCTCTTGCTGGCGTGGTTCCCAGGTTGAAACGAACGGGAGT
Organism: Dendrocalamus latiflorus; assembly: GCA_017311315.1. Lineage (NCBI taxonomy): Eukaryota > Viridiplantae > Streptophyta > Magnoliopsida > Poales > Poaceae > Dendrocalamus > Dendrocalamus latiflorus. Next base: position 211,428 of record CM029669.1, on the reverse strand, counting down.
TACAGCTGGGCGCTTCTGGGGACAGTTGCTGGCATAATGCCCCATGTTCTTGCAGTTGAAGCACTGCACTCCTGCCGCTGAAGTCTTATTCTGCTGTGGTTGGCCACCATGGCCTGTTCTGGGAGCTTGCGGATTTGGATGAGGTCCTGCCGATGGTGTCCTTGGCACACTTGGCATTGAGGGCCTGTTGAATTGAGGAAGATTGGAGCGAAACCGAGAGCTGCTTGCTCCCTGCTGAGCTTGGAACTTTCTCTTCCGAGTCTCGTACAGTTGACGTTGGGCATCTTCTTGCACGAGAGCCTTGTTCACCATGTGCTGGAAAGTTGGGTAGTCATTGGACACCAGTTGCACCTTGATATTGGGATCAAGTCCCTGCATGAATCTCCAGATCTTTGTTGCATCTGAGGTGACATCCTCTGGCGCATACCTGGACAGTTGGGTGAACTTGTTCAGGTATTCTGAAACACTGAGGTTTCCCTGCTGCAATTGGTAGAATTCCCTCTTCTTCATTTCCATTATTCCCGTAGGAATATGTGCAGTGCGGAAAGCCTCCACAAACTCATCCCAAGTGATGGGCGGCGCAGTAATTTTCCCACCAGTTAGCAGCAATTCCTTTGAGTTGGTGAGCAGCATACAACACCTTCTCGTGGTCATTGCACTGAGCCAAATTCAACTTTCTTTCCACATCCTTGACCCAATCATCTGCCTCTAAGGGGTCCACTGATCCAGCAAAAGTGGGAGGTCTGGTCCTCATGAACTCTCCCAACTTAGACTGTGGAGCTTGGTTGGGTGCCTGCAGAGCTTGCTGTACTTGGTTCTGGGCTAGAGCTTGAAGAAGCTGCAGTTGCATGGCCATCATTTGCTCCAAGTTGGGTGCTTGAGCAGGAGGGGGTGGAATGTTGTCTTCTGGTTGAGCATTGGGGTTACGGCTACTGCCCGGGTTGCTCCTTGTGTTCACCATCTGAAGCGGTTTCCAGGGTTAGCAAAAGGTAAGAGGGAATTAGCATAGGTAAGAGATTAGGGGAACGACTAAACACCATCCCAAACAAACACACAAGAGAGAAGCAAGCAACAACTTAGAAGAAACTTAACTTGAAATCAAAATAGTCTTTAAGGATGGCTGTACTACAAGTATACAAGACTTGGTACAGTCCACCTAACACACAAGCAAGTAATATATAAGCGTTCTAAAATCGTAAGACTTTACTTGGGTATTACAACTAAAGAGCTAGTCCTTGCTCCTTCATGATGACGAGCTTCTCCAAATGCTTCTTAGACGCAACCTTACTGAGCCGTCTATAGAAATTACAAAGGGAAGGGGTACAATTACCATTCCAAAAATAAGTAGATGGATAAGGGAGAATGCCATGACGAAGGTAAGGATAGAAAGACAAGAAAAGACAAGGATAGCACAATATTAAATTTTTATTTTATAAAATAAATTCTGAAGCTCGACCATTCTAACTAGGTCACGTCCTACAGTCAAATTCGCTCTGATACCACCTCTGTCGGGACCCCGGATTTCCAAACCCGGACCCTCTGTGTATTTCTGCACTAGTCCCAGATCAAAGCTAGTGCACACAGTTAAACAGAAATGATTCATGACCAACAACGTATTTATTACAATTATAAAGAGTACTGACCACCAGGTCTCATTATTACATGGGAGGTTTCAAGACCTCGCACAATCAAAACACAGCAGAAGCAAAGTAAACTCAAAGTAGACCCATCAAAATGCCACAGGCAGTTGACTGGGGAAGCGCGACCTAGTCCTCCGGGAAGAATCCATCACAGCCACAAGCGAAGCAGTAGTCGTAATCACCTTCTTGAGCTTCATGTTCTTCTGAGGTTTATTTTAAGTGTAGCATGTGAGTACATAAAGTACTCCGCAAGTCTTGGGAAAAATGCATAGATGCAAGGCTTAACAAAGGAAGGCTATATGGTTCTTTTGCACAAAGCAACATTTTAAAATTCAATTACTACTAATTATTTTCGAAGGCATCAAGTTAATAAAGTAAATGTTTTAGCAGAAACTATCATTAACTTTCTAGTGAAGGTTCCATCTACCAACACTAGCCAACAACTTGAACAAGTTTAATACTGCGGGTTAATTCCACCCTCTCTGGCTCCAACCGCCAGGATACCCTTCCGAGAGTTCCCTCCACTCTCGGAATACAAAACTTTTGATTTTAAAACAAAACCAGAAATCTACCATGTGCATGCATTCCTTGCCCGCCCTTAACCGTGGGCACGGCTATTCGAATAGTTTTACACTCTGCAGAGGTTGTACAACTTTACCCACAAGAGATAAATTATCCTAAAAGTCAACACGCTTCCTTTGGCATGAGACCCAGATAAAATATCACAAAGCTTTTACCTTACTCTAATCTAGCTAGATACCACCCGCTGAGGTTTCACCGCAGGTAGGCTAACTGCCCGAACCGAAGCCCCCTCTTGCGCCATATGAGTACAGTAAATCCCTGTCCCTCACTGTGGATAACCAGTCCATCCCTGGCACCCACTTTCCACTGGTGGCACCTAAACTAGACTATCGTAAGTTAGTCAGCTAGGTCGTACCCATATAGACTTGTGGTTGTACGGTTAATGCTCAGTCTGGACAAACACAAGCGTCGGTCCTTAATTGATTAGGGTGGAACATACAATTAACAAGATCTCGTGCTTGCTGCACCAATCCAAACCGACCATCCACCCTAATCTAAACAAATTTTCACATTTTATTTTATTTTAAAAGAACAGTGGCAACTCCAATTACCACTAAATTTGTGTAGGACCGAAATGGCAACAGAGGGGGGGTGAATGGTGCCTTCAAAAACTCTCTAAGACCCCACAAAACAAATCGATCGAGAAGACTGGCTTCTCTGGTCGAACACACGTGGTCGTAAGCCAACTGATGGACGAACACCACGTGGTCGAACACTTGCCCGAGCCGACAAAAGAAATCAAACAGAGAATACTGCGCGGTTGAAACAAGAACGGTGCTCTCGGGAAGAACTGGCCAAGATGGCCTTAAGGATGATTCCCAGTTCAAAGCAAGCCAACATAGCCCAAAGCAAAAGAAGCTCAAAACCAAATCAAGATTGAAACAGAAAGATCAGGAGACTGCACAGAAAAAGGAACTGAAATAAGATACACATAGCTCAAAGAACTTCGGAGAATTTATTTCTCGAGAGTACTACAGAGGAGTCCCGATACGCATGGACGTTAGGACATGAGGAATGATTACAAGTAGACTCAGCTCATCCCCTCCTTCTCATCCTCAAGAACACCAAGAACTACATGATTCTTGGGAGGAACACAACACAGAGCTACGAAGGAGACAACAGCACACCTCTGTCTCTCCTGCTCTCACCTACTCTCAACTGCAAAAGAGAAAAGCAAAAGACCCGCAATCCCCTGGAGCTACATGCAGGAGACACCCCTCCTTTTATAGCCTCCACTACCGGGTTTGCTTTCCTCTTTACCCATTAGCGAGAGTCACTCCAGTGCTTTCACAGAGATACAGCTTCCTTTACAGCTTTCCGCATTTCTCCAAAATGCCATCCGGCTGCCTTCCTGGAAGCTTCCTCTGCCTTGCCTCTCAAGTCTTGCAACCACCTCGCAAACCTCGTCGTCTTCAGCACCTCCTGGCCGCTCTTGACCTCAGCACCGCCCGTGCCTAGTCTCGGCCCTCCATGCCTCGCCACGACTAGTCTCAAAGTCCTGCAAAACATCATCAGACAAGCAAACCATTACATAGCACCGCTCACAATAGTATCCAACCACGTGAGCCAGAAATCAAAACTCAAATCATACTCTTACCAAGTCGTATACCACCTACGACCAGTCGAGAATAGAGAACAGTGAATGCACACGACATACGACCACAATATCAAGCCATACGACCAGAAGCAATGAGTCTACGACTAAGCTCAAACATCTCGGGCACAACCGACCGCCTCTCGAGACCAAACGACCTGTTATCAAAGGCTACGGCTGCTTATCATGTGATCGAACCACCTTCCGACCACGTTCATCGCTTCCCCCCATGGTCGAACCTTGTTCAGACCATGTATACTGAGTTTCACCGTGGTCGAAGCCTTTTCCCGATCACGTACGACTTGTTTCATTGTGGTCGAAGCCCTTTCGACCACATTTGAGGACTTCCGACCGCAGCCGCCCACTTCTGACCGCATACGACTCCCTCACAACATGGTCGAACTCTGCCGACTTCTTACGTGGTCGTAGATTTTTGAGCGCCGATTTCGACTGCAGCCTACTACAACGTGATCGTAGCTTCGACTTCCGACTTCCAACCGCTTTCAGCTCATGACAACGTGGTCGTAGCTGCATTCGACTACGACCAACGTGATCGAAAACAACCTGAATGACCTCCGACCATGCCCAAAATGGTCGTATACGCCACAACGTGGTCGTAAATGGCTCGGCTGGCTTCCGATAGCGCACACCGTGGTCGTAACGACTTCTGACCACGGCCAAATCAGTTGTACTCTCTTCTGGTGCCCTTTGACCACGGCCAGAGTGGTCGTAGACCCCTCGGGTGACCTTCGACCACGCCCAAAGTGGTCGAAAACAGTGCGCACGACTTTCGACCACGACCAACGTGGTCGTATTAGCTGCAGAGCACTTCGCCAGGGCTATGACAATGCAGAACTAGCAGAGACCTTAAAAACTAAACTCAATCTTCCTAGAACAAAAGTCAATTACTCACCACAACCATGGGAAGCCTCCACATGGTCTCTCAATCTCCCCCTTGATGAGTATATTGACAAACCCAGAGAAAATAAGAAGTTGAGTTTGTTTTGAAAAGTCCAACATGGTCCAAAGAAGAGAATGAAGCTAATGACCATGTCGACAGAAGGAACATTAGAGCAACGACTGAAAGAGCAAATTGATCTCCAAAGCTCTAAACTGTTCCCAACAGACTTTTTCTTCTCTATTCTCCCCCTTTTGGCAATAAACACATCAAGATGCAATAGAGAGAATATGACATGTCAATGAATGAATATGGCTGAAGTTTGTTTATTTAAGCATTTAGAGCCATGAGAATTATCCATATTGACCATAATGTAATATACCAAGCCATAACAAAAAAAACGCTATCTAGATCATGACAACATATATATAAACCAGCTAGAGCACAAAGATGACAATCTGAAATGTAATGCATTTTGAGAGCAAGTCAAGTCATCAACGAGTAAAGTCTAGCTAGAGACATCCAAGGATGATGCAGGCCATGTCAATAAGCTAAGCGGAACAAAGAAGCTAACATTGAGTCCAAAATAGAGTGCTATAAGCTCAAGATGGAAACATTGGTTAAGGTACTTGGTTCTGATTGTAGATTAAGCAAATTGAGCACATTGAACATTGTCTTTTGAAGCATATGGTTGTTTTCAACCTAATTTTTTTGTTTATGTGCTAGATCTCAAGCCTTATGCGACTACTCCAAGCAATAAGCTTAAGAAGATAGTCTAGGTCATCCAAAACTCCCCCTGAGTTCATGCCTAGTGCAATGGCAAGCTGTCTCATAGGAAAGAATTGGTGAGATCAGTTTTTTCGCACAAAAGAGATCTTTTTGCTTTTTAACACATTGTACTAACTCATGTATCATCAGGAGACTAAAACAGCTCAAACTAAGGCTCAAAATAGATTCAACGCTCTACTCAGCCTATTTGACATGGCATGAATCATAAAAGAATAGCTCAAGAAAGACTAAACTCAAGTGCTAGCATGACAAGTTTAATTTAAGTTGATCAATTTTACTTAACTTATCATGGCAAACGCTAGTCTACACATATGAAGTCATGATAAATTTAGCAAGCTAAGCACAAGTCATGGCAAGGTGTAAAGCATTGAAGCATGTCATAACAGGATAATAATCAAGGCTCAATGCAGTTTGATTATAATGCGAAATGCTGAAAATGCATGAAAGACCAGCTCCCCCTCAACATTAGATGCAACGTTTAGTTCAAGTTGAGTTAAGTCAGAATTAAGCTCCAGAAGCTCCCAATTGAACTCCCCCTGAACCAAAGCAAAAGAATCGAGAAGCTGGGAAAGAAAACAGCAAACAGGCAGTCCTTAAAGCATAGAAAAGATATAGAGGTAACTATGGCTCAGACTGACTCTCATCTACCCCATATGACTCCAGGACAATCAGCTGACAGTAAATCACACACTAGAGAGCAAACACGTACCCTGTCTACCCGAGGGTGGCCCAACCCTAGCTAGAACCTACAAGAAGTGAGTGAGCTCGACCTAGTAAGATAAGAAGCAGCTAATCCTGGAAGCACAAGATAAGAGTTAGAAGTCTAAGCATCTCAGCAAGAGAAGCACTCTAACTTATGCTGGAAGGACTAAACCCAAATGCACCCCGAGTGCAAAGCAACAGAAATGAGACAGAAGCATAATCAATATAGTAAAGCAGTAAAGTCCAAGCTCCCCCTCACTACAATCCGTAAGGACACACCACCCCAAGCTCTCCCCGCAGAGCTGAAAACCTCGAACTATCCAAAGGCTTGGTGAAGATGTCAGCCAACTGGTGGTCACTCTCCACAAACTGGAGTACTATGTCACCTTTCTCTACATGGTCTCTAAGGAAGTGAAAGCGAATATCAATATGCTTGGTCCGAGAGTGTTGCACTGGGTTCTTAGCAATGTTGATAGCAGACGTGTTATCACAAAAGAGTGGAACACTGTCTAAAGCTAACCCAAAATCCCGCAGGGTCGAAACCATCCAAAGTACCTGGCTACAGCAACTGGCTGCAGCAACGTACTCGGCCTCTGCAGTGGACTGTGCAACACTGGACTGCTTCCTCGAAGACCAGGAAACGAGAGAAGTGCCAATGAATTGGCAGGTGCCGGAAGTGCTCTTCTTATCTATCCTACAGCCAGCGAAGTCTGCATCTGAAAAGGCTCTCAAGGAAAGACAGGATGAGGAAGAGTACCAGATACCATAGTCAATGGTAGCTCGAAGGTACCGAAAGATGCGCTTCACCGCCTGACGGTGAGATACGCGAGGAGAAGCCTGAAAACGAGCACACAGACACACGGAGAAGTGTATGTCTGGTCTCGAGGCAGTGAGGTAAAGAAGGGAGCCGATCATACTTCTGAACTCTTTCTGATCAACTGGCTTGCCATCCTTATCTGGGTCAAGATAGGCTGTCGAAGCCATGGGAGTTGACACCGGCTTACCATCACTCATATCGAAGCGCTTCAGGAGGTCACGAGTGTACTTTCCTTGATGAAGAAATGTACCCTCCCGAGTCTGCTTAATTTGGAAGCCAAGGAAGAAGGTCAACTCACCCATCATACTCATTTCAAACTCGGTGCTCATGACATCCGAGAACTGTGAAACCAGAGTATGGGAAGAGCCGCCAAAGATGATGTCATCGACATAGATCTGGACTAGCAGAAGGTCACTGCCATGACGGCGGACGAACAAGGTCTTGTCTACTTTACCCATTTCAAACCCATGACTCAACAAGTAGGACTTAAGCCTCTCATACCAAGCTCTGGGGGCCTGCTTAAGTCCATACAACGCTTTGGAAAGCTTGAAGACATGGTGTGGGTATTTGGGGTTCTCGAAACCTGGAGGCTGTCTGACGTAAACTTCTTCCTCAATAAAGCCATTGAGAAAGGCACTCTTGACGTCCATCTGGTAAAGCTTGAAACCTTTAGAAGCTGCAAAGGCAAGCAGGATTCTAATGGCTTCAAGTCTAGCTACAGGGGCAAAGGTCTCCTCGAAATCTAGACCCTCAATCTGGGAGAACCCCTGAGCTACCAGTCTAGCCTTGTTTCGAATAACCACTCCATCCTCGCTCTGCTTGTTCTTGAACACCCACTTAGTCCCAATAATATTGTGACCTTGCGGGGGCTCGACAAGCGACCAGACCTTGTTCCTCTCGAAATTTTCTAGCTCCTCATGCATGGCATTGACCCAAGACTCATCAGATAAAGCATGAGAGACATCTTTGGGCTCAAAGGAGGCAATGAAAGCAGAATGAAGACAGAATTGAGATAAGCCAGATTTTGAGCGGGTAACACGCTCGAAAAGGTCTCCAATGATCTGCTCTGAAGGATGAGCTTTCTGGATATGTCTAGGAGGTCCAGGATGAGATGAAGGAGTGGCCTCTACCTCGTGAGCTGACGAGGTAGGAACAGAGCCACCAGCTCCAGAAGAAGCAGAAGGCATGGGCTGATCACCTCGAGGTGCGGTGGAAGACGGCACCTCAAGGGGTGGATGAGGGACAGGATCAGGTAGACAACCGTCGTCTCCATCATCCTCATCATCCACAAAGATGGTCTCGGACTGCTCTAAAGAACTTGAAATATCGGGCCTAGTCCCCGGACTGGCCTCGTCAAAGGTCACCTCACAAGTCTCTACCATTTTACTAGACTCGCAGTTCCAGACCCTATAAGCCCGCGAAGAAGGCGAGTAACCTAGAAAGATCCCATCACAAGAACGTGACTCGAACTTATCTAGGTTCCTGGACTTCAGAATAAAGCACTTGCAACCAAACACACGAAAATGAGAGACGCTGGGCTTTCGCCCGTATCTCAACTCATAAGAAGTGCGGTGCAAGTGTGCTCGAAGAAAAACTCGATTTGAGACATGGCACGCGGTGGCTATAGCCTCAGCCCAAAACTTCCGCGGTGTAGAGTACTCATCAAGCATCGTCCTGGCCATCTCGACCAAGGTACGGTTCTTCCTCTCCACAACGCCATTCTGCTGAGCGACGTATGGAGAAGAGAACTGGTGCTCTACACCTGTCTCACCACAGAAACTCTCAAAGTAGGAATTCTTGAACTCCGTGTCATTGTCACTGCGGATCGCTCGTAAGGCACCTGGGAGCTCTACAGAAAGCCTACTGAAAAGACCTCGGAAATGCGAAAACGTCTCATCCTTCGAGGCTAAGAAAAACACCCAAGAATACCTCGAGAAGTCATCGACCACAACAAGAACATACCACTTCCCTCCTGCTGACTGCACTCGAGCTGGTCCAACTGTGTCCATGTGGAGCAGCTGTCCCGGTGCATCGGTCATAGTAACTGTGACCGGAGGGTGAGGAGCGGCAACCATCTTGCCGTGCCGGCATGGAGAGCAAACAAGGTCTTTGACCATCTTGAGTTTCGGCAGACCACGAATGAGATCGTGGCCGCTAACTCGGGTCAAATGGTCAAATCCAATATGACCAAGTCTCCTATGCCAGAAAGAGAGGTCGCGGGACTCAGAAGCAACTAAACACCTGAGAGGATCACCAGAAGACTCAGAAAAATCAGCATGAAAGATCCTCCCATAACGAGAAATCCCGCAAACCAGACTACCCGAAGAATCAAGAATTTTACAAGCATTTTTCTTAAAGCTCACCTCGAAACCGTCATCAGTAAGCTGAGAAACTGAAAGCAAATTGTACTGCAGCTTACTAACCAAGGCTACATCTTTCAGAAAAAAAGAATCATTAATGCGCACAGTACCTTTGGCGATGACGCGCCCAGATGAAGCATCTCCGAAGGTGATCGTCTCATCACCTGGAGCACGGGCAAGGGAAGAAAACCAACGGGAGTCTCCGGTCATATGACGAGAACAACCGGAGTCTACAAGCCAAACCTTTCCCTTCCCTGCCCGGCGAACCTGAGTCAAACAGAGAGTAAAGTCTCAGTACTGGGATAAATCAAGAGTGATTTTGGCACCCAATACTGAACAACACGTCGAGCAGATGAAGTAGTCAAGCACGACTGACCTCTATCTACCCTACGCTCTCCATGACTCAAAGAAGCAGAAGGTCTGTGAGCAGACCTGAAGCTGTTGCGGGGTCCGACTGCTACGGGAGAGCGAGTCGGAACACCGGCAACACACTGATCACGCCGCGGGTAGCTATCTCGACGGGGAAACCGAGATCTACCCTCAGGACGGCGGAAGACACGACCCGGAGCAGCACAAGGACGAAAACCAGAAGACTCAGAAAAACCAAGTCCTCGATGTTGCCCAAACCTGTCAGAAGCAAACCTGGACCTCGTGCTAGTCTTAGGTGCACTCAGGATCTGGGGCTGACCCTGAATACGCCTAAATGCCTCTGCACGATCTCTACGCGCAATCCTAGCGCGCCTGAAGCATCGATCGACTGTGTGTCCATCCTTCTGACAGAAGGTGCAGTGGTACTTCACCTTCTGAGAGGTAGAAGTAGCACGGGGAGGCTTCGCCTTCTGAGAGGCCGAAGCTGCAGGCGGACTCACCTTGCTGTCAGAGATCCCTTGGACAAAGCCCGCTGATTTGAATTTAACCTCATCAGATCTGGGCTCGACCTCGATCACACCTCCTACTATGGGTCGGAGAATAGCAGGTGGATGCTTCCTCATATCCTCATAAAAATCATATCCTAGACCTTGATTGAACTTGCAAATCTTGGATTGGTCTAGAATAAGATTAAGCTTCTTCTTGCCTCCTACAAATCTCTCGAGAGTGTTCATAAGGTACTGACACTCCCGAAAGAGAGAGGTGCAAGAAGAGCAAGGGGAAGAGGGAACAGCAGGAGGTAAGGGAGCAGATGAAGAACCAACAGCAGAGGGAAGAATGGCTTGTGCACGCACAGCCGACTCTGAATGGACAGTCCTACTGCTAGTCAGTTGGTTCACGTTCCTAGGCGTCTCCACCTTACCCTGGGGCTTCTCCCCCTTCTCAGCACAAACAGTACAAGCAGTTGGTGCCTTCACTAGTTGATCCTTAGTTAGCTTCACACATTTGTCATTCAAGGCAACGAGTTCAAGTTTTAGTTTATCACATCTAATGCAAGGTGAGCTAACAGGATCCTTAGTCGCGAATTGAGCCATTTTCTTATTAGTGTCAATCATTTCTTGAAACTGTTTTGAGACAGATTCAAGTTCAGCAGTTAATCTAGGACAATTCAAACATGAATCAATAGGCTCAAGTAAAGAAGCACGCAACTCAGCAATCTTGTGATCTGCCCGTTTTAGGTTCATCTTTAAATTATTGCAATTTTCACAAGACTCGGGCAGATCAAGGAGCATGGCATAAGGTCCTCTAGCAGCAATGTCCTTAACCTCACATGAGGTGGGAGAAGTAATCTCATCAGTAGTAAGTAGGGTAATAGCCATCCTACTCAACTCTAACTCAGCAAGCAGACTAACATTCTCCACCTTAATAGAATCAAGCTCTGAGGACACACTATCATGCGAGGTCCTTAACTTCTCCAAATCACCCAGCAAAGCACAGCATGTATCACAGTCGTCACGGGAGGGAGCAGATGTAAGAGAAGTAAGCTCCCGTGACAGTCTATCTACTTCCTTTTCTAACTCGGTACACCTAGTCCTAGCTCTAGCATGAAAACCTCCTAGCTTAAGGAAAGCTTCATTAAGTTGGTCATAGGAGGGACATACCTCGTCCGAGTCGGAGTACAGCTCGCTGTCGCTGAGTTCGCCCTCGAGGGCCATGAAGCACATGCCGGAGAAGTCGTCACCGCCATCCTTGGGCTCTTGGTCACCCGTCCCGTCGTCGTCGCTCCATCCCTCCACCTCGCTGAGGTCGAGGTCGTCGAAGGCGGTGAGGACGCGGTGGAAGAGCTTCTTGGCCTTCCCGAAGTTGCGGAACTTCTTTTTTCCCAGAGCAGGTGCTGAAGGCTTCGTGTTGCGGTTCTTGTCGGTGTAGTCGTTCTTTCCCGAACCGCCGTAGTCACCTTTACCCTTTCCAACTTGGGGCAGTTTGCTCGGATGTGGTTGGGGCCACCACACTCGAAGCAGATGACTGGTCCTCCTCTCTTTCTGTCTCTCCTACCCTTGTAGGCATGGGAAAACCTTCGGGCTAGGAGGGCCAGCTGATCATCCGCAAGCTGCTCTAACTGATCATCAGTTATGTCACAGAGAGCAGCAAGGGAGAAACCGCAAGAAGACTCAGAAGAGAGACCAGAAGCTGAACTGGGATCGGTGACCAAAGCCATCGACTGTGACTTCGACCTACGAGAGACAACGTCAATCTCGTGAGTCTTGAGGCGCGAGTACAGCGCGTCAAGAGTCAAGGTCGAGAGGTCTGTCGTGTCTTTGATGGTGGTCACTTTCATCTCCCACACACGCAGATCGAGTGCCGCAAGCATCTGACGAGCGTTGTCCGAGTCGGGGTATGTGAGACCGACCGCTCGGAGGTTGCTCAAGATCTTGTGGAAACGAGCGAAACACTCATCTAGGGACTCACCAGTAAGCATCTCGAATTTGTTGTATTCGCGCTTGAACTGGTCCTGTCGAACCGTCTTGATCTGGGTGGTGCCCTCATGGTATGCGTCGAGGGTCACCCAGATATCGTAGGCAGACGACAGGTGGGAGATGCGATCGAACTCGCTACGACTCAGGCCCTGGATAATGATGTTCCTTGCCTTAGCGTTTGCCTCAACATCATGCATATTCCCAGCATTGATGTTCTCATCGGCAGGAACAACAAACCGGACCTTGACCTTGCGCCAGATAGCGTACCCCTGAGCCTGGATGTATGTCTCCATTCGGCTCTTCCAGAAGGGGTAATCGATGCCATCGAAAACGGGCGGCTTGGTCGAGTACTTGTCCGTCGCCATGGCTCTTGAGACCGGTTAAGATCTATTGAAAAGAGCTAATCGGCTCTGATACCAATTGTAGGACCGAAATGGCAACAGAGGGGGGGTGAATGGTGCCTTCAAAAACTCTCTAAGACCCCACAAAACAAATCGATCGAGAAGACTGGCTTCTCTGGTCGAACACACGTGGTCGTAAGCCAACTGATGGATGAACACCACGTGGTCGAACACTTGCCCGAGCCGACAAAAGAAATCAAACAGAGAATACTGCGCGGTTGAAACAAGAACGGTGCTCTCGGGAAGAACTGGCCAAGATGGCCTTAAGGATGATTCCCAGTTCAAAGCAAGCCAACATAGCCCAAAGCAAAAGAAGCTCAAAACCAAATCAAGATTGAAACAGAAAGATCAGGAGACTGCACAGAAAAAGGAACTGAAATAAGATACACATAGCTCAAAGAACTTCGGAGAATTTATTTCTCGAGAGTACTACAGAGGAGTCCCGATACGCATGGACGTTAGGACATGAGGAATGATTACAAGTAGACTCAGCTCATCCCCTCCTTCTCATCCTCAAGAACACCAAGAACTACATGATTCTTGGGAGGAACACAACACAGAGCTACGAAGGAGACAACAGCACACCTCTGTCTCTCCTGCTCTCACCTACTCTCAACTGCAAAAGAGAAAAGCAAAAGACCCCCAATCCCCTGGAGCTACATGCAGGAGACACCCCTCCTTTTATAGCCTCCACTACCGGGTTTGCTTTCCTCTTTACCCATTAGCGAGAGTCACTCCAGTGCTTTCACAGAGATACAGCTTCCTTTACAGCTTTCCGCATTTCTCCAAAATGCCATCCGGCTGCCTTCCTGGAAGCTTCCTCTGCCTTGCCTCTCAAGTCTTGCAACCACCTCGCAAACCTCGTCGTCTTCAGCACCTCCTGGCCGCTCTTGACCTCAGCACCGCCCGTGCCTAGTCTCGGCCCTCCATGCCTCACCACGACTAGTCTCAAAGTCCTGCAAAACATCATCAGACAAGCAAACCATTACATAGCACCGCTCACAATAGTATCCAACCACGTGAGCCAGAAATCAAAACTCAAATCATACTCTTACCAAGTCGTATACCACCTACGACCAGTCGAGAATAGAGAACAGTGAATGCACACGACATACGACCACAATATCAAGCCATACGACCAGAAGCAATGAGTCTACGACTAAGCTCAAACATCTCGGGCACAACCGACCGCCTCTCGAGACCAAACGACCTGTTATCAAAGGCTACGGCTGCTTATCATGTGATCGAACCACCTTCCGACCACGTTCATCGCTTCCCCCCATGGTCGAACCTTGTTCAGACCATGTATACTGAGTTTCACCGTGGTCGAAGCCTTTTCCCGATCACGTACGACTTGTTTCATTGTGGTCGAAGCCCTTTCGACCACATTTGAGGACTTCCGACCGCAGCCGCCCACTTCTGACCGCATACGACTCCCTCACAACATGGTCGAACTCTGCCGACTTCTTACGTGGTCGTAGATTTTTGAGCGCCGATTTCGACTGCAGCCTACTACAACGTGATCGTAGCTTCGACTTCCGACTTCCAACCGCTTTCAGCTCATGACAACGTGGTCGTAGCTGCATTCGACTACGACCAACGTGATCGAAAACAACCTGAATGACCTCCGACCATGCCCAAAATGGTCGTATACGCCACAACGTGGTCGTAAATGGCTCGGCTGGCTTCCGATAGCGCACACCGTGGTCGTAACGACTTCCGACCACGGCCAAATCAGTTGTACTCTCTTCTGGTGCCCTTTGACCACGGCCAGAGTGGTCGTAGACCCCTCGGGTGACCTTCGACCACGCCCAAAGTGGTCGAAAACAGTGCGCACGACTTTCGACCACGACCAACGTGGTCGTATTAGCTACAGAGCACTTCGCCAGGGCTACGACAATGCAGAACTAGCAGAGACCTTAAAAACTAAACTCAATCTTCCTAGAACAAAAGTCAATTACTCACCACAACCATGGGAAAGCATATTTGAATGACCGGTGGGTCCGGTCTACCGTGGACCGGATCCACGGACCACGGGCCTTGCCGACGTGGCGCGCCGGCCACATGGCGCCACGCGGGCGCGAGGTGGCGGCCACGCGGGTGGCCACGCGAACAAGGCTGGCCGACGTGGAGGCCACGCGGGCGCACGCGCATGGCCGGCTCGGGGATGGCCAGCCGGTGGCCTTGCCGTGGCCGGCGGCCGGCGGGAGGGCGGCGAACGGCGGCGGCGGGTGAGGGGAGGCGGCGGCGGGGAGGTCCGGGGCGGCCGGCGGCGGCGCTAGGAGGCGGCGGCGGTGGAGGTGGTGGCGGCGGGGTTTGGGTGGCCGGCGGTGGGGCACCGGGAGGCGGCCGAGAAGAGGAGGAGAGGGGCGGTGGGAGGCGGGGTGAGGGAGGCCGAGGGGAGGGCGGTATTTATAGGCAAGGGAAGGAGGGGTGGCCGGATTTTTGGAGCCTCGCCGGAGTTAATGCAAACCGTGATTAAAGGAAATAAAAGAGGGGAAACGACCGGATGAATGGAGGGGATTGATTGAGCATCCGTTTCCACTTTTTAATCGGGATTTAAAGCGACGAAAACGGCCGCAATCAAAGCTTTATTTTCGGTTTAATGGAGGTGGAGAGAGAGGGTAGAAGGAGGAAGAAGGTGAGGTTGAAGAAGGATATGACATATGGGTCCCATGTGTCATAGAGAGTGAGAGATAGTGAAGGGGTACGGGCCGTTGGATTCTTGACACGTGGCAAGTGAGTGGATGAGAGGCTTTGGATTTTATGAAGGGGTAAGTGGTGGTGGATGGCTAGGATTAAAACGTGGAGAGAGGTGGATTAAATCTGAGAGCGACACGTGGCGGCTAGGATTTAATTTGATTTTTATTTTCGGAATAAATTTCAGCAATTACTAGAAACTTTATAAAAGCTTGGAAAATTAATATTTAATGTCTAAAAAATTCCAGAAAAATCATAAAATATTCCTGGAAGCATTTTAGACTTAATTAAAAATATTTTTAATTTCAGATTTGCATTTTAATAATTTATAAAATACTTTTTAACTTTGAAAATTGATTTGAAGTTCAGAAAATTCTCAAATAATATTTAAAAATTTAGGAGAGGCTAGGAAAAATATAATTTTCCCTTTTTGGCTTTAATAAAATATTTAAAATACATTTTCTTGCTTTAAATTTTGAAAAAAACTCCAGAAAATCAAATAAAAGCCAAGTAAAATCCAATTACTTTAAAATAATTAATTTGAATTTAAATTTTTCCAGAAAGCCAAATTTTGGGATGTTACAAACCTACCCCCCTTAGAAAGAATCTCGACCCCGAGATTCGGACGGACTAGAAAAGAGGTCAGGGAACTCTGCTCTTAAATCTTCTTCACGCTCCCAAGTTGCTTCTGATTCAGAATGATTGCTCCACTGTATTTTACAGAACTTGATGACCTTGCTTCGCGTACTACGCTCGGCTTCCTCCAATATCTTGACTGGATACTCTGGGTATGTCAAGTCCTCCTTTAAGTTCACTTCCTCTAAAGAGATCTGCTCTTCTGGCACTCTGAGACACTTTCTTAGCTGAGATACATGAAAGACATCATGCACCTTCGACAACTGAGGGGGAAGCTCTAGCTGGTAAGCAACTTCTCCCTTTTTCGCTACAACAGGAAAGGGTCCAATGAATCTAGGAGCAAGTTTTCCACTGACTCCAAAACGTCTCATTCCCTTGAGTGGTGACACTTTCAAATAAACATGATCTCCTGGTATAAACTCTAATGTTCTTCAACGATTGTCCGCATAGCTTTTCTGTCTGGTTTGAGCTGTTTTTAACCTGTCCTGGATCAGACGAACTTGTTCCTCTGCCTGCTTCAACACATCTGGTCCAAACACTTGTCCTTCTCCGATTTCTTTCCAATACAACGGTGTCCTGCATTTTCTGCCATACAACGCTTCAAACGGAGACATCTGTAAGCTGGATTGATAACTGTTGTTATAGGAAAACTCCGCATAGGGCAGACTTTGATCCCAACTAGCCTTGTTTGCTAGAACACAAGCTCTCAACATATCTTCCAAAATTTGGTTTACTCTTTCTGTTTGACCATCTGTCTGTGGATGATATGCTGTGCTAAAGTTCAAATTTGTGCCTAAAAGTCCATGTAATTTATGCCAAAATCTTGAGGTAAACTGAGTACCTCGATCTGAAACAATCTTCTTTGGAACTCCATGCAAACACACAATTCTTGACATATACAACTCTGCGAGTCTATCTCCAGAGTAGGTGGTCTTTACTGGAATGAAATGAGCGACTTTTGTCAGACGATCCACAATAACCCAAATCGAATCATGCCCTGATTTTGTTCTTGGCAATCCAGTTATGAAATCCATACCAATTTCTTCCCATTTCCACTCAGGCATCTGCAAGGGTTGCAAAAGTCCAGCAGGTCTCTGATGTTCAGCTTTAATTCACTGGCACACATCACACAAAGCTACATGCTCTGGGATTTCTCTTTTCATACTTGACCACCAGTACCTTTCTTTGAGATCTTGGTGGATTTAATCTGAGAGCGACACGTGGCGGCTAGGATTTAATTTGATTTTTATTTTCGGAATAAATTTCAGCAATTACTAGAAACTTTATAAAAGCTTGGAAAATTAATATTTATTGTCTAAAAAATTCCAGAAAAATCATAAAATATTCCTGAAAGCATTTTAGACTTAATTAAAAATATTTTTAATTTCAGATTTGCATTTTAATAATTTATAAAATACTTTTTAACTTTGAAAATTGATTTGAAGTTCAGAAAATTCTCAAATAATATTTAAAAATTTAGGAGAGGCTAGGAAAAATATAATTTTCCCTTTTTGGCTTTAATAAAATATTTAAAATACATTTTCTTGCTGTAAATTTTGAAATAAAATCCAGAAAATCAAATAAAAGCCAAGTAAAATCCAATTACTTTAAAATAATTAATTTGAATTTAAATTTTTCCAGAAAGCCAAATTTTGGGATGTTACAATAACCCAAGCCACTCCTTTGATAAGTCATGCATACTATTTATTTGCATTCTGTGTATTGGCTCGCGGAGCACGGTGGTTTGTGCTCACACTCGCTCTCACAACAAATCCAGAAGCAGGAATCAGATCACTACGCTTCAGCAACACTCTTGCTCATGATGGCAGAGAAGATGAAGATGTCAAGGGCTAGGTCGCGAACGTCCAGTTGGCTGCCTGTGGGCATGTTCTGAAGGTCCCACCTACGTGCTTCGTTTCCGCTGCTGCATTTTATGGATTTCGGCCTAATCGGCCCATGTGTAAGTCTACAATTAAATTTACGCTTCCGCATGATATGTACTTTGATGTTCAGAACTGTAACCTGTGAGCACTATCTACTGATCCAGGAAATAGTGCGGTGGAATCACAGGGGATGCCGGATGTTAAAATCTGGGGTCTTACATACACACAAGAAAAATGCAATGTATCGGCAATGAACACAACACATATTTCTGAATTCTGATTTTTTCATATGGGCTACAGTACACCCAAAAGCAGGAAGTGAATACACAAAACTGAACGCTGCAACCTCTTAACTAACACCCGATAAAAATGCAACATGCAGACTCCACTATGGTTCATGATCCTAATAGTCCGGATCACAACCTTAGACGTTATGCATAACAAAAACAGACTTATCTGCACTCTGCCGTTTCAGCCGCTATAACTTTGAAGACTTCTCCCCTTCAAACTTTAGACTGCATCTCTTCTGAAAATGGCTCAGACTGAAACCTGCGTAGACTTCTTATTCAGAATAGAACTGGCACTCTGACTCAATGCCAACAAAAAACAAGATTAGTGCTAACATTCACCCCCTAATCTTGTTTCCCTTTTGCTGTATCCACCATGCCAAGTTTCTCCCTCATTTAAGAAATTTGACACGGCCTAATGACTTCGTTAAAATATCGGCCAACTGATTTTCTGTCCTCACATGCCCCACTTCTATTGTTTCATTCTCAACACATTCACGAATGAAATGGTACCTTGTATCAATATGCTTGCTCCTATCGTGGTGCAGGGGATTCTTGCACAATGAAATAGCTGACTTGTTGTCAACTAACAACTTGAATTTCTTTTGCTTCTGATTCAACAATTCACTTAACAGACGTGCCATCCAAATCCCTTGACAAGCTAACGTTGTTGCTGCAATATACTCGGCTTCGCATGAAGACAAAGCTACCACCTTTTGCTTCTGTGAGATCCAAGCAATCAGGTTTGAGCCCAAATAGAACACAGCACCGGTGGTACTCTTGCGATCATCTACATCTCTGGTGTCACATCCCAAAAATTCGCCTTCAGAAAAATTTAATTTCCAATTAATTATTTCAAAGTATTTGAACTTTATTTGGATTTATCTGGTTTTATTTCAAAATTTAAAGCAAGAAAATAAATTATAAATATTTTATTAAAGACAAAAAGAGTTTATTTTATTTTTCCTAACCTTCTCTAAATTTTTAAATAATTTTTGAGAATTTTTTGGAATTAAAAATCAATTTTTAAAGTTAAAAAGTATTTTATAAAATTATTAAATACAAATATGCAATTAAAAATATTATTCCTAAGTCTAAAATACTTCCAGGAATATTCTATGATTTTTCTGGAATTTTTAGACATTAATTATTGTTTTTCTAAGTATTTATAAAGTTTCTAGTATTTTCTGAAATTTAATCCGAAAATAAAAATCAAATTAATCCTAGCTTGCCACGTGTCGCTCTCAGATTGAATCCATCTCTTTCCACGATTTAATCCTAGCCATACAAAGTCACTTACCCTTTCATCTCCGACGGCCCGTGTCCCTCCACATTCTCTCTCTCACCGACGCATGGACCCCACATGTCATATCCTTCTTCTTCCTCCCCTTTCTTCTTCTTCTAGCCTTCTCTCTCTTCCACCATGGATGCCAAATAAAAGCTCTTAATCCCGGCCGTTACTTCCACTTTAATCCCCGTTTAAGCGTGCGTTTAAGCCCCTCATCACACCCCACTCACGGCCGGCCGCCTCCTCCCTTTATTTCCTCTCTAAAGCCGCCGGCCATTTCTCTCTCTCTTCATCTATAAAATCCCCGAGCTCCGGTTTTTCTTCCTCCTTTCGGCCTCCCTCTCACCGCCGCCCACCTCCTCCCCTTCGACCGCTGCCCCGCCGCCATTCGCCGCTGTCCCGGCCGCCTCCCGCCGCCGCCCCAACTTCTTCCGCTGCCACCTCCACTCGCCGCCGCAAGCCGCCCCGGGCCCTGCCGCCGCCGCTGATAGGTGCGCCGCCGTCCCTACTCTCCCCGCCGCCACTCGCCGCCCCGACTCCGGTGTCCATAATAATTCAGAATAATTATGGGTAAAGTGATACAAGTCTGCACAGTACTAAAAATCATGAATTCATGCCAGTCTCTTGGATAAGAGTCTACGGGGAAAAACACTTGTTTTTCTCTTGTTCCAAAATGAATGATAGATATTTCATAAGTTAAAACACTGTCAACCTTTCAAAACTTGTATTATGCCCTTTTTAAAATTTGAATCAAGTAAGATGCAGGTAGAAACCTGAAAAAGATTGCATCATTATTTACAAACTTGCTAAGTACTCTGTACTCACTCTTGCTATTAAATCTCCCCCTTTTAGAACAATTCTAAGCAGGGGAATTTTTGGGTTTTGAAGAGGGCGAGCTTGAAAATGAGGACACCTCAGGATATGAGGTTGCAGAGGATGATGAGATGGAGGCCGTATCTGACGGCTGGGAGGAATAGACAGTCCTTAGATTGTCATAACAGGACCGACGGGTATTACAGAATAAGTAACCATGTATCTCCCACTAATGTAGTACTTAGTTATGTAATGGACCAAAATTATGGTAACCGTAAGAAACAGTTAGGTGACTCGACCTTAAGTCACCTACGGGTTGTAATAAATATTGTGCTTTCAGTCTCTAATTATTGTTCTGCTGCAACTACTCTGATTGGTTTGTTACTTGTTAAACGCGG
The DNA here is from genome assembly GCA_017311315.1 of Dendrocalamus latiflorus. NCBI lineage: Eukaryota > Viridiplantae > Streptophyta > Magnoliopsida > Poales > Poaceae > Dendrocalamus > Dendrocalamus latiflorus. Next base: position 190,794 of record CM029669.1, on the reverse strand, counting down.
TGTTCTACCGAAATGACAAGTAATAATCCGTTGACTAGTGTTATTACCCCATGGTAATGACACGGGTCGCCACAGGTGGTATCAGAGCAATGGTTTGAGGATCACCCATATAATTAGAAGTATGTACAAACTTAAGAGGGTTTTACTTCCTTGCTATATGGCATTTAAGTACTATCTTTAACTCATTACCTGTAATCATTTATTTGGTTTAAAGTTTAAAAATTTACTTCTCTCAAAATTTATTTTTACTGTAAGTCAGACCTCCACAACTAACCAAACTTCAAATTTTGCAGGATGGTCCGATATCAGGTCCCTATGAGTGAGGTTCACGAAGATCGTGTTACACTTCTGGGACGTATGGTTCAAGCTTTAGGAGGACCCTTCCTAGAGTATTTCGAGGAACCGGCAGTAGGAAGACGACCCCGTCGTGTAGGGGTTGTTGTCACAGGCATACCCATGGCTCCAGATTATAAACTAGAATACTTTGAAGACCACCACTCATACTCATACTATAACATCCTACAAACACTATCTAGACAGGCCCTGACCACCCTAAGGGCACACTTCAGAGACTTCTTTAGAACTACCCAATTCGGGGAAGTTCCACCTGTCGCTCCGGGTAGTTTGGGCGAAACCTACGACCCTCAAGTAGGATTCAGTTCGACAGCTGAGGTTACACCCTCCGTGTCTAGAGCCCAGCGAGAGACACTTAGCACTCTCACTATGGTGGATACCTTGTTACAGTACTCCCTTGTCGGAGCACTTAACGAAGCCGAGGCCTCTACTTCCCATTGGAGGGAGCAGTATTTAGAGGCCGACTTGGACCGTACCGTTCTTATCTCTACTTATCAGCAGAATATATCTGTTGGCTCAGTATCTCAAGATTTCTCCACAGGGGATCCTGTACCCGATGCTCCGGAGGTTCAACCCCCAGCTAGCTCCTTAGAGATTCCTTCTACTTTTCCACCACCACCTTCTCCATATGTACCCCAGTATGTCTCATCCGCACTGCACGACTTCTTTCCTATTTACCCTGAATATACTAGCCAGCCAGACTACTCCACCACCCAATATATCTAGCCTACATCCCCACCTGGTTATAGTACACGTGGGGCACACATATCTGTGCACCCAGGAGCCGTACAAGAGGCCAACGATGCTAGCCTTCTGTTCGACACACATTTCGGTTACCCCTTCGGCAATCAAACCACTATTCCAGGAGTTGGAGGTAGTACCAGAGTAGGGGGAGAGGATATCTGCGAGAGAGAGATGGTACCGGAGAGGGGAGTGAGGATTCCTGAGAGAGTTTGTATTTTACCTTGATGTTGTATCATGAACTTGTTATCATGCAGTTGTACGTCTGTCCTACTTATGGCATTATCATTGTTCTAGTTATTGCAACTTCATTTAGTAAGATGTTTTAAAAAGTACTTCCCATCATGTCCACTCTGTTAAATTTGTTTTGCATTTGGGTTATCCGTGCTAAGTTTCTTGATCTAAGTAATAAGAAATAAAATAGAAAGTAAGGTATATGTGTATGCATGTAATTATCAAGCCTTCTGTACTTATCTTTTCTATAGCAATAAAAATAATAACTAATATGAAGCAAAACCCACACAACTCAAGAGAAAATAAATAATATATATATACACACACACACACACACTTGTGTACAGTTAAAAGTAAATATTCCCATGCAACTAATGTAAGAAATTATTCCAAATCACTGCAGGATGGGCGATCATAATCAAACTGAAGCCAATAGACCAGCTGCTTCGGGGTTAACTGAACAAAACAGACCTGCAGAAGGCCAGAATGTAACACCAATCCTACCACCACCCCCACCACTTCCTCATTCCACAAACACAAATGAAGGAAGCTGATGTGACCACGCCACCAACACGTACGACCATAGCGGCCAATATCAAGAATGAACTAAAGGTGAATTCGTTTCTTCAACTTCAACATATTTTAAATGAGAATATGATGCTACCTAATGATGAAAATATATATATTTGTAGCACCACATCACTTTGGAACCAATTGAAGCAAGGGTTCAACTTGGACAGGTTTTGGAATCCAATTCGGCCTCCAGATCAATTCGGATTCAGCTTGACAAGCCAACTTCAAACGGTCATAACTTTTGATCCAGAAGGCTTCTCGGGGCCCGTGAGTACTCGTTGGAAAGATCTTGGAGTCTACTTTCAGATGGATCTGGTCTCACCTCCAAACTCCACTCGAGCAGATCAGAAACTGCGAAACAAGTCACGTCACTTTTCCAGTCCGACTCAAAGTGGGTCGAGGGCCTTGTAACTTGGGCTATTTGGGCCGGTACTGTTCACATGAACAGTACACGCGCGTGAACAGTAACTAGGAATAGTACCACATCCCTTTTCATTAGATAAGTGTGGCTTCCCCCTCCCCTATTTAAGGAGGCCACACCCCTTTAGTTTTCCTCGGGTTTTTCTTAAGAGTTTATTCTGCTTAGCAGTTTCGCCGCATGTTCGGTTTGAGGAACCCCAACTTGTGAACTTAAACATTATTCGCAATTTCAGATTGCATCTTTTACTCTCTTGCTTGTGTTCTCGATTCGCTTGCAGGAGATAGCCTTCTTGGCGAGGTCAATCGTGTTCGGCACGGTTGATAACCAACGGAGCAGTGGTGTAGTGATTGCGAGGGGTTCGATCTGTTTTGGTCGGAGCCTTTGGATCATCAACGTCGAGATCTCCACAATCGACTTATCAGTACCTCTCGGAAGATCGGGCCATCGTCACATCAGTTGGTATCAGAGCAACGGTTGCCCGTGAGGTAATTCTTGTATCCCTAGTTAGTAGATTGGTTTTTTATTTCCTATAGTCCAGAAAAAAAAATTGCCCCACAAAAAGAGTTAATTTCCGCTGTCCAAACCCCGTTGTGCCTTTCAATCTGTTAGTTTTGGTTTGCTAAATTGAATTTGTGTCCGTCATAGTATTGTCTAGTTGCTGGTCATATCTTTGTTCCATTGAAAATCCAAACAAAAAAAAAATCCCCACCCCAAACCCTAATTTCCAATTTCGGCTGATTTTTCCTTCCTCTGCAGCCGCCACCAAAAACATCATATCTTTTGATTCCGAGATTATTTTTGAGTGGGACCACCGCCATTAGATTCAAAAATTCCTTATCCATCTATCTGTAAAATTTCACGTCATTCCAGCCAGGCAGTTAAGAGATATGTGCGGTGAAAGTTGACCCAATTATCTGTTCTGAATCTGCAACAGTCAGCAGTTGTGATTTTTGTGCGAATTTCTGTGTTGGGATTCAGAAGTTGGCCCTAAAACAAAATCTTTAGAAAAAGCCGTCAGAAAACAGCAAAAAAAAGAATCAGTGAAAAAGAGGCATCTGACAAAATGTTACGGCCGAATTACCAACGTGCTGTCCAGTGGACAGAAATCTGAAGTTTTCAGTTTTGGGTCAATCCTTGTGTTCTTCAATTCCAAATTGAATTGGATTGAATTATCTTGTATTTACCACTCCTACACTTTGTCATACACTTATTCTTAGCCTTCTTCCATCCTTGGTTGATCAGCAACATAGGCTAAGTGCTAGATACGAACTATAATTCAATTCTATGCAATTCTGAAATGAACTGATTGTTCTCCATTGCTACCATATTGTGCCTTCCAAGCTACACCTACTCTTGATCAGAACAGGTTCCCTCTTGCAATCGTACCCACGCTCGACACGGTGTCACGAACCAGCCACCGGTTGTACCACCTGCTACATTGGTAAGAACACTTGTAAGAGTGTGATAAGACGCTTGAGAGTGTGTGATTCTACTTCTCGCCACCTAGTAGTTGATAGGGATAATACCTTTGTGTTGTCTTTTGTTTGCTACTAACCATGGCAGGTGAGACGTCTGATGCGCAAGAGTGTGTTTTAAAGGGAGAGCTCATGACGCTTTTGGATGAACAACGCGCTGCCATTACTGATGACATCGATAGGAAGATGGATACAATGCAACTTTCCATCAATGAGAGCATTGCAACACTCACTACACGCCTTAAAAGAATGGTGAATCGGCCACCAAACAATGGAGGCCAAGATCATGAGGAGGGAGATGATAATGAGAGACAAAACCGTGACGCCGGTGCTGCACGGCCACGACACCATCCTCATCAGAACCGTCATGGTATGGGAGGTAACAATAATTTTCAGTATCACAATGCTCATGTTCATGATGACCCGTTTGCTAAAGTTAAATTTTCCATACCATCTTTTGCGGGTACCTATGATGCTGAAACTTATCTAGATTGGGAGATGACAGTTGAACAAAAATTTAATGCCCATCTAGTTCCTGAAGTGCATAGAGTCAGACAAGCTACTAGTGAATTTAAAGATTTTGCTATCATTTGGTGGACTCAAGTAGTTAATTCTGGCTTAGCCCCTGATACATGGGATAGATTGAAGGTAGCTATGCGTGCTAGATTTGTTCCTCCTGCTTTTAAACGTGAAATGCGTAAGAAATTGCAGCGCTTAGACCAAGGTAATAGATCTGTTGAGGAATATTATCAAGAACTGCAAATAGGCATGCTGCGTTGTAATGTTGAAGAGGATGAGGAAGATAAGATGGCTCGTTTTTATGGGGGATTAAGGCGTGAAATTCAGGACATAATTGATTACAAAGAGTATAATGATATCAATAGATTGTTCCAGCTTGCTTGTTTGGTAGAGAAAGAATTGCAGGGTAGACAACAAAGGACAAGGAGCAATTTTGGAGGTACGTCTACATTGAGACCAACACAGGAGCAACCCAAGACAGCCCCACCTCCTGTTTTTCGAGCTGCTGCCCCCTCTGTGAGTAGGGCGCGTTCAGCAGCACTGCCACCACCATCACGAGCACCCGAGGCGAGCAAATCTACTAGTGTGCAAGCACCAGCAAAGAGCTCTTCATCGGTTGCTTCCACGGGCCGTACGACGGGCATTGTGTGCCACCGTTGTAAAGGGATGGGCCACGTCATGAGAGATTGCCCAAGTCAGCGGGCGTACATTGCGACAGAAGATGGTGGTTATGTAAGTGCTAGTGATGTTGAGGATGAATATGCTCTTGCAGCTAACCTTGCAGGTAGTGGTGATGAACATGAGAACAAACATGTGTTTGTGCCATTTTCTGTGACTAACAACTTGCAGGTAGTTGAGAACCATGCCAAAGAAGAGCATGAGCTGATTGAATCACTGACCCCATTGGTTGAGAATGAAGATAAGGAGATGGATGCACTTACATCATCTGAGGAGACCCAAAAAGGTAAAGAACATGGTACTATCATCGCTCACGGTATTGATTTGGTGCTACAACAAGACATAGAGCAACCTTGTGAGTATATACCTGTTGTAGTGCAATCTTTTGATATTCCTTGTGTTGACTTAAATAAACCATGTGCTGATCTAAATTCTCATAATTTTGCACATGTTAAATTAATAACACATAAAGAAGTTTTGACTAGAATTTCTCCTGCTAATTCATTGTGATACATCATGTTGGATCTACCTATGAAATTGTCACATGCTATGTTCGAAATTCTTATTTAGTACCTACACCCCAGGATATAAGTTTAATTTGATTGGAGATTATGATGTGGGAACTCAATTTCTTGTATATCGAATATGCATAACTTGCGATCACATGGATGAATTGAAACTTGCTATTTGGAACAACAATTCTTGTATGCTGAATCATGTTCAAAGTGAGAGGGAAGTAAAATTTAGTACTCATCCAATGCCTATGTATTCAACTCTTTTTACACCATCTAGTATAGACAATCTGAATAGAGATGATGAATTATGGCAGAACATACAAATCTTTTCACCCTAGCTAGATGAATTTGCTATTGTTCGATTGAGATATGATTATATAGCTGGATTGTTCCTCACTTACATTTGCAAAACAAGTTGCAACAATTACTGTGTGACAAATTTTGAATTGCTCATTAACTTATATGATTACTCTTGGGTTAATAATACAATTAGCTTTTATGATTGCTGCTGTTTTATAACCTTAATTGTGCAACAACGAAAAACTGTTAAAATGGATGACATATACATATACCATGCATACACCTTGGCTTCTTTGTTATCATATTTTCAGCTTATCAAGAGCCGAGGACGGCTTTGTTTGCAAGAAGGGGAGGATGATAAGAACATGAACCCTATGGATACAACCATATTTGCTCTACTTGTTGTTACAATTACAAGAGCTCCTACGCATCCCTTAAATTATGAGGTGAGCTCGTTTCAAAGAGATTTTACTTTATTTGATAAAGAACTTATGATATTACATAATGAGAGTTTGTTGCGTTTGTTATCATACACCAAGATTTATGATCAAGATCATGCAATACGTGACACTACACATATGTTAAAACCGAGGACGGTTTTCCATCAAGAAGGGGAGGATGATGTGACCACGCCACCAACACGTACGACCATAGCGGCCAATATCAAGAATGAACTAAAGGTGAATTCGTTTCTTCAACTTCAACATATTTTAAATGAGAATATGATGCTACCTAATGATGAAAATATATATATTTGTAGCACCACATCACTTTGGAACCAATTGAAGCAAGGGTTCAACTTGGACAGGTTTTGGAATCCAATTCGGCCTCCAGATCAATTCGGATTCAGCTTGACAAGCCAACTTCAAACGGTCATAACTTTTGATCCAGAAGGCTTCTCGGGGCCCGTGAGTACTCGTTGGAAAGATCTTGGAGTCTACTTTCAGATGGATCTGGTCTCACCTCCAAACTCCACTCGAGCAGATCAGAAACTGCGAAACAAGTCACGTCACTTTTCCAGTCCGACTCAAAGTGGGCCGAGGGCCTTGTAACTTGGGCTATTTGGGCCGGTACTGTTCACATGAACAGTACACGCGCGTGAACAGTAACTAGGAATAGTACCACATCCCTTTTCATTAGATAAGTGTGGCTTCCCCCTCCCCTATTTAAGGAGGCCACACCCCTTCAGTTTTCCTCGGGTTTTTCTTAAGAGTTTATTCTGCTTAGCAGTTTCGCCGCATGTTCGGTTTGAGGAACCCCAACTTGTGAACTTAAACATTATTCGCAATTTCAGATTGCATCTTTTACTCTCTTGCTTGTGTTCTCGATTCGCTTGCAGGAGATAGCCTTCTTGGCGAGGTCAATCGTGTTCGGCACGGTTGATAACCAACGGAGCAGTGGTGTAGTGATTGCGAGGGGTTCGATCTGTTTTGGTCGGAGCCTTTGGATCATCAACGTCGAGATCTCCACAATCGACTTATCAGTACCTCTCGGAAGATCGGGCCATCGTCACATCAGAAGCCCCTTTAATCAGAGTAGCTTCAACCAATTATTCCAATTCTTAGAAAATTCTCGAAGGGAGTCCCAGGAAGCACAAAATAAATTTATGGAAGCCTTACTCTCCCGCCTTGCCCCAACAACTACACCTACTCATCACCAAGGAGTAAGTTTAGGGGAATTCCTCCACACGCGCCCACCCACCTTCTCAAAAGCCATTGACCCTTTGGAGGCGAAGGATTGGTTATGGGAGGTAGAGAAGAAGTTGGACACCGTAGGGTGTTCAGATGAGGAGAAAGTGCGATATGCTTCGCACCAACTCACGGGTCCAGCCGCGACCTGGTGGCTGAATTTTCAGTAAAATAGGAGTCAAAACCGTCCAATCTCCTGGGACGAGTTTAAACAAAACTTTGTTAATACCCATGTACCCCAGAAGAAAATGGAGTTGAAAAAGAAGGAATTCCGAGAATTGACCCAGAATGATAGCAAGCTAAATGACTATCTGAGTCAATTCAATGAATTATCCCGTTATGCTCCTGAGGACATAAACACTGAAGAAAAGAAGATAGAGAAGTTCCTAGAAGGGATGAACCCCATACATGAAACTCCACCTCAAACTTCACCGTATCACTGAGTTTCAAGACTTGGTGAATCGGGCTTTCATATTTGAAAATGAGCATGCTCACTTACAGGAAGAAAGAAGGAAGAGAGCCAAAATAGCCTCTAGACCTGTCAAATTCAGATAGTCTAGACCTCAAATACCATATTACAAGTCCCAACAGCCTCAGTTCCAGCATTCTTTCATCGCCCCACCAAGGCCAACATTTCCACCACCACCTACCATCACACTTATTGTGTGCGCCAGATGTAATGGCCGCCATCTTACCAAGGATTGCCTCAAGTGGTCTGGTGCATGTTTCAATTGTGGAAAACCAGGTCATCGCAAGAGTGATTGTCTGTATCCTTCCAGAACCCAGGGGATAGTTGCCCCACAAAACTCAGTGCCAAGGCTTCCAGCACCACCACCTCGTACACCTGCGGGTCGTGGCAAGGATTCTGCCCGACAAATGCACCAAGATGGAATGGCAAAGGAGGATCGGCCAAGCTCAACCATGTGACTACTGATCAGATAGGAGAGGCAACAGATGTGATAACGGGTACCCTACTTCTCCCACCTTCATTTGGCACTGTCTTATTTGATCCTGGTGCCACTCATTCTTTCATCTCCCATCATTTTATTCATGAAAATGGGTTAGAGTGTATTCCATTAGAAAAACCCATGGGAGTAAGTACCCCAGCAGGAGTTATCACTATCACCTCACTCCAAAAGAATCAGGAGATAATCATCTGCCATACAAAATTTACTGCTGACCTCCATGTCATAGCCTTGACAAATCTTGAAGTGATTTTAGGCATGGATTGGTTAGCCAAAAATGGAGTAAAAATAGACTGTGAGCAGAAAAGTGCTTCCATACAAAAATCAGACGGCTCCAGATTGTTATATTTCGGAGCCCGAAAACATCCAAAATCAACACACCCAAAACTAACACACCTACAAGAAGAACAATGCAAGACATACCGGTAGTTCAAGAATTTGAGGATGTATTCCCAGATGAACTACCTGGCATGCCCCTAGATCGAGAGGTTGAGTTAACCATCGACCTGATTCCGGGGACAGCTCCAATATCCAAGAGGCCGTGCCGGATGAATCCACAAGAGTTGGTGGAACTAAAGAAACAACTAGATAAAATTGAAGAAAAAGGATTTATCCGAGAGAGTACTTCACCATGGGGAGCCCCAGTGCTCTTTGCGGGAAAGAAAGACGATGGAGTGCGATTATGCACGGACTACCGAGAATTAAATAATGTCACCATCAAAAACAAGTATCCATTGCCTCGCATTGATGATCTATTTGATCAACTCAAGGGAGCATGTGTATTTTCAAAGATAGACCTAAGGTCAGGGTATCACCAAATCCGGATGAAAGCTACTGACATTGAGAAGACTGCATTCGTACCCAGATATGGTCATCATGAATACACAGTGGTACCATTCGGGTTAACCAATGCACCAGCAGTATTCATGAATCTGATGAATAAGATATTCATGAAATACCTGGATAAATTCGTAGTTGTCTTCATAGATGACATTCTCATCTATTCCAAAAGTAAGGAAGAACATATCCAGCATCTTAGAATCGTGCTGGAGACTCTCAGAGCACATCAACTCTATGCCAAGTTCAACAAGTGTGAATTTTGGCTAGATCAAGTAGCATTCCTAGGCCATATTGTATCTGGACGAGGAATAGAAGTGGACCCAAGAAAAATTGAAGCTGTGACCTCCTGGAAGCAACCAACCAATGTTACGGAAATCAGAAGCTTTCTAGGATTTGCGAGATATTACCGCAGGTTCATCAAGGGATTCTCTCAAATAACATCACCCCTCACAAAACTGTTAAGAAAAGATACTCCATACAAATGGACAGAAACCTGTGAGAAAAGCTTCCAAGAATTAAAGAAAAGGTTAACCATCGCACCAGTACTAGCCCTTCCGGAAGAAGGCATCGAATATGTTGTGTATTGCGATGCCTCAAGAAACGGATTGGGTTGTGTACTCATGCAGAAAGATAGAGTAATATCGTACGCATCCAGACAACTAAGACCACGTGAAATGAATTACCCAACCCATGATCTAGAATTGGCAGCTGTGACTTTTGCTCTGAAAATATGGAGACACTATCTCTATGGAGCAAAATGTACCCTGCACAGTGACCACAAAAGTCTGAAATACATCTTCACTCAGAAAGAGTTAAACCTAAGACAAAGGAGATGGTTGGAACTCATAAAAGATTATGACCTGACCATAAATTATCACCTTGGGAAAGCGAACGTAGTGGCTGATGCATTGAGTAGAAAAGCTCATTGCAACAACATATTAATGCCAGTACATATTCTAGAATTGACACAAGAGTTGGCCAAAATGGAAATCGATTTCAAAATAATCCCCTCTGAAGCAACAATAGCAGCCATGACCTTCCACCCAACTCTATTAGATCAAATTAAAGAAGGACAGAAAACAGACTCTTTTATAATAGAAGAAGTAAAAAGGATTGAAACCGGACAACCATCTGAATTTAATCTCAGTGGCAAAGGCATCCTTTACTATCAGAACAGAATCTGTGTACCGAATGATCCCAAAATCAAGGATCATATTAAGAGAAGCTCATGACTCTCTCTACACTATCCATCCCGGTAGTACTAAAATGTATCAGGACCTCAAGGGTATATTTTGGTGGAGGGGTATGAAAAGGGAAATTGCTGATTATGTTAGCAGGTGTGACACCTGCCAGAAAGTAAAAGCTGAACATCAATGTCCAGCTGGCTTACTTGAACCACTCAAAATTCCAGAATGGAAAAGGGAGGATATCACAATGGATTTCATTACCGGACTTCCCATGACCCCCACAAAGAAAGATGCCATCTAGGTAATAGTGGATCGACTCACTAAGTCGGCTCACTTCATCGCCACAAACCAAAAATACTCCTTTAACAAATTGGCAGATTTATACATCGAGAGAATAGTCACTCTCCATGGAGTCCCAAAAACTATCACTTCAGATAGAGGATCTGTCTTCACATCGGAGTTCTGGAAAAGTCTACAAAATTCACTGGGGACACAATTAAATTTCAGCACGGCTTATCATCCACAAACTAACGGTCAAACAGAAAGAGTAAATCAGATACTAGAAGATATACTTAGGGCAAGTGTGCTAAACTTTGGAGAATCTTGGAGTAAGCACTTACCCTTAGCAGAGTTTGCCTATAATAACAGTTACCAGTCTAGCATTCAGATGGCTCCATACGAAGCACTGTATGGGAGAAAATGCAGGTCTCCCATTTGCTGGTACGAAATAGGAGAAAAGTCGTTGTTGGGACTAGAAATGGTAAGGGAAATGATAAAGCAATACAAATTATAAGGGAACGACTTAAGATTGCCCAAAACAGACAAAAGAGTTATGCAGATAATCGTAGAAGAGATCTCAAATTTAGTCCTAATGATCTAGTATATCTAAAGGTCTCACCGATGAAGGGGATTCGTCGGTTTGGACTAAAAGGCAAATTGAGTCCTAGATATGTTGGTCCTTTTAAGATTCTTGAACAAAAGGGCACATCAGCATATAAGCTAGAACTACCAAATCATCTCTCAAGAATCCACAATGTATTTCATGTATCTCAACTTAGAAAGTGCCTTAAAGAACCAGCCAAACAACTGTCAGATACTAACATTCAATTACAAGATGATCTCACCTATGAAGAGCAACCCCTCAAGATACTGGAGACTGAAGAGCGGAGATTAAGAAATCGTACCATTCGCTTCTGCAAAGTACAATGGAAAAACCATTCCATTCATGAGGCAAGTTGGGAAACAGAAGAAGAACTTCGCGAGTGCTATCCTCACCTCTTCAAGTAAATGATTTCGGGGGCGAAATCTATTCTAGGGGGGAGGATGTGAGAACCCTCAAAATTAAGTAACCAACAAAACACTATTAATAATAAAATCAATACTAATAACAATATTCACAGAAATAATAATAAATCCCATTCACATGCACAAAACAAATGAATATAAATATATATAAATCTGAATTACAGAAGAGAGTCAATTACACAACAAACTTCATAAATAAACTCTTGTACAAAATTCTATTCTCAAATTACAAGAATATATATTACAACTCGATATTACAAAACATGGGATCCATCTCATACAACAGAAACATACATACACCAAACTACACATTAGCGCAGCCTCAAACACCTGCAGAAAACTGTTAGTCCTGTTGGACCGAAATGGCAACAGAGGGGGGGGGTGAATGTCGACTTTTAAAAAAATTTCCCCCTAAAGGTACTCACTAAAGAGCTATCTCTCCAGTAGCTATAGAGCTAAGAAGAGGGCATGAGATTCGAGAAAATCTGAACCAAGCAAGAGGAGCACTCACAAATAAATTCTATCCAATAGCTATTGTGAGCTATGAAAAGAAGAACACATGTGAGGTCAAGTACTTACTAGAAGAACAAGAGGAACAGAAGACCAAGGCACACCACAAAGGGAAACTCAAAAACCCCCAACTTTACCAAAAACAGCATGTAACTCAGGCTACTGGGGAAAGGCCGGTCAGACCGCCAAGCATGGGCCGGTCTGACCGCCCGGTGAACTCCGGTCAGACCGCCAGTGAAATACCGGTCTGACCGCCCCTCGATTTTCACACAGAACAGCAGAGTGTATTTTCAGCGGGCCGACACAAGTCTCTTCACAGCAAGAAAATTGGGAATTTCCCTCTGGTTTCTTCAGTCAAGAATTGCATGACTATAACCTAAAAAGCCAAAGGAACAAAGGGAGCCAAGAAACTCAACACAAAACAGAGAAATTTAGGAATTGACTGAAAACCTGAAAACCTACAGAGTGCAGCAGTAAATCTCAAATTCCCATCTCATCCTTGATCCTTTGGCAATGAAACTTTGAGGATAGCAAGATAATAGCCTCTGGACTTCACATGCCAAGAATCAGGCCATCTCGTGAAGGGAATCAAGAAAAGCCACAAAACCCTAGAAATGAACACAAGAACAGAGAAGCCCAAAAAGCCAAATCTGAAATCAAACACTTGTCTCTGGGATTTTAGCTGACCAAACGGTCTAGAATCATAGCCCCATCACAGAACAACCCATTTTGGCACTTCTCAGCAAGGATCAACAAGAAACTCAAAAAGTCAAAAATCTCACAGAAAGTAACAAACAACACAGAAGGCAGAGAAATAAACTTCAGTGATTTCATTCATGGAAAACAAGGAATCCAGAGGAGTCCCCATACGCATGGACATTAGAACAAGAGGAATGATTACAAGACTCTCAATCCATCCTCTCCCTCTCCCAACTCAAGAAAACCAAGAACTCTACATGCTGTTTGGAGAGGAAAACACACGTACACACAGGGAGACACACTCTGTGCTTAACACCCACTCTCACCAACTAAAGCCTAAAGCCAAAACAAACTCACAAAGCTACTTTTGACTCTAGCAAACCCTAACTCACTCCCAAAGCCATGAGGGGGCATGCAGCCACTCCCTCCTATTTATAGCCCTTGGCTATCGGGTCTCCACCCCGTTACGCCCGCTAAATCCAACGGAACCCGCTCCCACTTGTGCAGACTCGCGAAATTACCATTTCACCCCTCCTGCACCTTCCGGGAAGCTTCCGCGTTCCTTGTCGTCCACGACTCGCAACCACATCGAATCTCCACCGTCTTGGACACATCCAACCGTTCTGACCTCAATGCCACGTGCGCCTAGTCCGGTCACCTCGTGTCTCGCCACGACTCCGCCTCGACGTCTTGCAGCCATCACAGACAAAAAACACATCAAATAGCACCGCTCGATATATGTAAGCACCAGAAGCATTAAGAGTAATCTTAAGCAAGTAAAAAGCCCAAACCTGTCGTAACACGAGACTAAGCATCCTAAACCCATACGACCAAGTTTGACCAAGTCTGACCGAAACCGATTGCACCGTGCAATGACATGGTCCGACCACACAAACCAAACTCGACTCTCCTAAACACGCGCCCGCCTTGGCGGGGCGGCCTGGTGGCCCGGGCCACGTTCGGCTGCGAGTTCCTTGGCGGCGGAGCCGAAGTTGGAGCGGAGACGGACCTCGTGCCCATGGCTTTTCCTAGGTGCGAGGTGGGTGCGGTTTCACGGTCCGGTGGTGCACCTTAATGGCTCCTAGAATCGCGCCGACCCCTGGACTGCCAGGAGCAGGCTGCTGCAACCGTACGTGCTGTCCCACTCGGGGTGTACACGCGGCGGGCCATGATTGGCGCGTCGTGGGCTGTCAGCGGTCGCACGACCGCGGCCGTTCGCCCCTTCCCCAGAGGAGTGGGGCACGTGGCGGGGTGCTGTGGGTGCGTCGTGCGCCGTCTGCCCACCTACCAGCGCGCGCCCCCAGTTGCCAGCGGTTGCGCTTCCCGATCGTGGGTAGCCGAACCACTAGGCTCCCGCTGGTTGCGCTGCGCTAGGGTAGGGGAGTTTGAGCCGGCTTTATAAGGCATCGCCATCGGCATGACGACGCTCGTCCGCATTGGTCGTTCCAGCCTGTCTTCTTTCTTCTGCTGCCCGCGCAACCCACCCCTGCTCCTGCTATTTTAGCGTCCTATCTCGGAGAGGAATGGCTTGTTGCGACGATCCTGCTCGCCGGCTTAGTGGCAGCGCCTCGTCCGATCGGCATGATCTGTCGCCTCCCCCAGGGGAGCACCCGCTGGTGGTGAGAGGGAGAGCGCACGTCAACAAGCGGTGGGACGCCATGGGGGCACTCAGGAGGCCGCTGCTCCCGCGTGTTCGGGTGAAGCCGCGCTACTGAAGAGATGCTCCAGAGACTCGTCCGGGAGGGGAAGATCGCGGAACGCGACGGGGCTCGCCTACCAGGCCCCACTGAGACGGAACCGCAACCGACGGAGACAGAGGCTATTGTCTTTGTCGCATTCTTTGATGCCGGTGAGAGACCATGTGGTTGTTACCCCATGTGTGTGATGAGTAATTGACAAGGGTTATGAAAAGATTGAGTTTGGTTTGTGTTTCTCGTGCCATGTTGGCATTTGGCTCAGTCGGGTTGGTTAGACGGACTTATTGCGTATTCTTCTTCCTGATTGGTCATTTGGACAATTTCATGCTTGAGTGTGATTAATTGATGCTAATTGTGATTATATGTGTCGAGCGGTGCTTTGTGATGTGTTTCTTGTCAGTGATGGCTGCAGGACATCGAGGCAGAGTCGTGGCGAGGCACGGAGGACCGGACTAGGCGCAGGTGGTGCCGAGGTCAGAACGGTCGAGGCATGCCAAAGATGACGTGGACTCGAGGGGTTGCGAGGCTTGAGCGACAAGAAAGGAGGAAGCTTCCCGGAAGGTGCAGGAGGGGCGTTTTGGTGAATACGCAAAGCTGCACTAAAGGAAGCGGATTATGGATAAAGCACTAGAGTTGGTGAGGCTTAGTGGGTAAAGAGAGGATCAAACCCATTAGTGGGAAGCTATAAAAGGAGGGTGTCTCCTGCATGGTCTTCAAGTCTTGGATGAGGGTTTTGCTTTGGGCTTTAGTCTTTATGCTTTAGTTGTTGAGGTTTGGTGTGAAGAGCAGGAGGGTGTCTCCTCTCTGTACGTTGTGTCTCCTCTCCAAGCATGTAGTGCTCTTGTGTTCTTTAGTCTTGGGAGAGGGAGAGGTTGAGTTGATGAGCATGTAATCATTCCTCTTGTATCTATCGCGTATGGGGACTCCTCTGTGATCCTTGTGCTTATGGGAATGAATGCTTTTAAGAAATCATTTGAGTTCTTGCTTCTCTGTTTGGTTTTTCTCTTCGATGCTCTCTAGGCTTGATTTCTCAAATTTCTGTTTTTGTGTTGATTCTTGCTGAGGAGTAGCAAAATGGGTTGCTCTGTGATGGAATTGCATTTCTAGACCCTTTGGTCATCAAGTTCCAAGAGCAACTTGATTGAATTGCAAGAATCATCTTTTCTTCCTTCCTGTGTTCATGTTGATAGTTCTAGGGTTTGATGTGGATTTTGATTTCCTTCGTGAGATGCCCTAAGATTTGAACCCTTAAGTGCTAAGTCAATTGCTAATCTTTCTGCAAAGTTTCATGGTCTAAAGTTCTAATATTAGAGGGCAATTTGAGTTTTTGTGCTGCTCTCTGTGTATTTTCAGATTTTAGTGGGAACCTTGATTTCTTGCTCTAAAGATTGATACTCTTGGTTCCTCTTGCTATTTAGGTTGTCTCCCTTCTGTTCTGGGCCAAAACGATCAGGGGGAAAACCTCGAATTGCTTTGTTGGTTGAAGTCTGCATTTTTGTCTGAATTTCAGTCTCTGTTGTCTGAAACCCGACGGGCGGTCTGACCGGCATTAGACCAGCGGTCAGACCGGTTGGACACTGGCGGTCAGACTGGCCCTGATGAGAACATGTACTCTATGGATACAACCATATTTACTATGCTTGTTGTTCAAATTACAAGAACTCCTACACATCCCTTAAATTATCAGGTGAGTTCGTTTCAAACAGGTTTCATTGTTTTTGATAAAGAACTGATGATATTACATAATGAGAGTTTGTTGCGTCTATTGTTATATACTAAGATTTATGATGAAGATCATGCAATAGGTGAGGCTACACATATGTTAAAACCGAGGATGGTTTTCTATCAGGAAGGGGAGGATGATGTGACCACGCCACCAACACATACAACCATAGCGCCCAATATCAAGATTGAACTAAAGGTGAATTCGTTTCCTCAACTTCAACATACTTTAAATAAGAATATGATGCTACCTAATGATGAAAAAAAATATTTTTGTAGCACCACATCACTTTGGAACCAATTGAAGCAAGGGTTCAAGTTGGACAGGTTTTGGAAGCCAATTCGGCCTCCAGATCAATTCGGATTCAGCCTGACAGGCCCAACTTCAAACGTGCATAACTTTCACAAACGGAATCCGTTTGAGGCCCATGAGTACTCGATGGAAATTTTTTCTCGTTCTCTTTCCAATGGATCTAGCCTCACCTCCACATTTCTCTTTTGTACGTCGCAATCACTCAAAGAAGGTGTTGCGTCACCTGTTTGGGCCAACTCGGGCCTTGTAATGCTTGGGCCCAAAAGAGAGGCGCCCTAGGCCCATACTGTTCATGGTTACTGTTCACATGAACAGTATCATGAATAGTGCCACCTCATTTGTTTTAGTTTTGCGCGGCTTTTCCTCCCCTATTTAAGGAGGCTGCACCCTTCTAGTTTGCTTGGATTTCGTTTGCTTAGTTTTTCCATTGTGAAAACTTTTGTTCTTCGCTTGTGTCGACTAGACCAACCGTAAAGAACCTCAGCGGAATCCCACCTTTGTGGACTCAATTTAAATATTTGCAATTTCAGATTGCTTGTTATCTTGTTCTTGCGTGTTCTTCGATTGCATGCAGGAATAGACCTTCGTGGTCAGGTCAACCGCGTTTTTGGCACAGTTGATAACGACTCGGAGTGTGGTTTAGCGATTGCTTGGTGTTCTGGTCGTGGCCGGTTAGAAGCCTGCATCATCAAAGTCGTTCTCCTCCAAATCGAAGTTATCATCCTATCGGAAGATCGGGACCCCATCGCCTCATCAGGCCCTATTGGGCGGTCTGACCAGCGGCCAGGGAGCGGTCTGACCGG
The DNA here is from genome assembly GCA_017311315.1 of Dendrocalamus latiflorus. NCBI lineage: Eukaryota > Viridiplantae > Streptophyta > Magnoliopsida > Poales > Poaceae > Dendrocalamus > Dendrocalamus latiflorus. The sequence goes on along the minus strand of CM029669.1, from coordinate 173,255 downwards.
CCCATATAAGGCAGTCTGACCGGCCCCCTTCTTGCAGGCTCTGTTGCTTTTAGGTTTTTAGGGTATGCCTTCCAGGTTTTCATATTATTGCCTTGGTTCACTGTTCTTCATATCTTTTCAGTAAGCACATGACTTCACATATGATCTTCTGTTCATAGCTCCTGATAGCTATTGAAAGAATTTGGTTGTGAGCACACATCTTTGCATGGGTCAGGTTACCTTGAGTGTTTGATGCCCTCTTCGTAGCTCTGTAGCTACTGGAGAGAAATCTCATTCGTGATATCTTTTTGGGGGCAAGTTTTTTAAAATCGACATTCACCCCTCTCTGTCGCCAATTTCGATCCAACAATTGGTATCAGAGCCGGTTAGCTCTTCCTCATAGATCTTAACCGATCTCTAGAGCCATGGCGACAGATAAGTACTCTACCAAGCCCCCGGTCTTCGATGAGATCGACTATCCCTTCTGGAAGAGCCGGATGGAGACCTACATCCAGGCTCAGGGCTACGCCATCTGGTGTAAGGTCAAAGTACGATATTTTGTTCCTGCCGATAAGAACATCAACGCTGGAAACATGCTTGATGTTGAGGCAAATGCGAAGGCAAGGAACATCATAATCCTGGGGTTGAACAGAAGCGAGTTCGATCGCATCTCTCATCTGACGTCGGCCTTCGACATCTGGGAGACCCTCGATGCATACCATGAGGGCACCACTCAGATTAAGATTGTTCGACAGGACCAGTTCAAGCGAGATTACAACAAGTTTGAAATGCTTGCTGGCGAGTTCTTAGATGAGTGTTTTTTGAGATTTCACAAGATTCTGAGCAACCTCTGAGCGGTCGGTCTCACATACCCCGACTCGGATAATGCTCGACAGATGCTATCTGCTCTTGACTTGCGTGTTTGGGAGATGAAGGTGACTACCATCAAGGACACCACCGATCTTTCGACTTTGACTGTTGACGCGTTGTACTCACGCCTCAAGACTCACGAGATTGACATTGTCTCTCGTAAGTCGAAGTCGCAGTCGATGGCCTTAGTCACCAATCCCACTTCAGTTTTTGGATCTTCTTCTGAGTCGCTTTGTGGATTCTCTCTTGCTGCTCTCTGTGACATAACTGATGATCAGTTAGAGCAGCTTGCAGATGACCAGTTAGCCTTCTTAGCCAGAAAATTTTCTCATGCTTACAAGAGAAGGAGAGACAGAAAGAGAAGAGGACCCATGATCTGCTTCGAGTGTGGTGGCCCCAACCACATTCGGGCAAACTGCCCTAAGCTGGAAAAGGGCAAGGGCGACTACGGCGGTGTGAGCAAGAATGACTACATCGACAAGAACCGCAACAAGAAGCCCTCAGCTCATGCTCAAGGCAAGAAGAAGTTCCGCAACCTTGTCAAAGCCAAGAAGCTCTTCCACCGCGTCCTCACCGCTTTCGACGACCTCGACCTCAATGAGGTGGAGGGGTGGAGCGACGACGATGGGACGGACGAGCAAGATCCAAGGGCGGCGACGACTTCTCCGGCATGTGCTTCATGGCCCTTGAGGGCGAAGTGAGCAACAGCGAGCTGTACTCCGACTCCGACGAGGTATACCCCTCCTATGATCAGCTTAATGATGCTTTTCTTAAGCTAGGGAAATTCCATGCTAGATCTAGGGCTAGGTGTAGCGAGTTGAAAAAGGAAGTAGATAGATTGTCACGGGAGCTTACTTCACTTATATCTGCTCCCTCCCGTGATGAATGTGATACATGCTCTGTCTTGCTAGATGATATGGAGAAATTAAGGACATCTCATTATAGTCTGTCTTCTGAGCTTGACATGCTTAAGGTGGAGAATGTTAGTCTTTTCACTACTGGATTCCGACCCTTTAGCCACGAAACTCATCGCAACGACACTAAATTAGTTGCAATAGGTATGTACTCTTGCAACGTTTTGCCAAAATTGTGGCGATATGTGCACAGTATTGCCTCTAAAATATTGCGTTGTGATAGTCATTGAATTCGTTGTAAAAAGGTGGCTTTATCGCCACCATTTAGAAAATGGTTGCGAGTAGTATGACTTTATTGCCGAAAAAATTGGATTTTTGCCATCTGAAACATTGGGCTTCGCAAGTTTGCCATCCCAAACATTGGTTTCGCAAATATGCCAGCCAAAACATGTGCTATTTGATTTCTTTGCCATTTCTGACTTTTCTGTCCCTAGAGCAAACTCCTCATTGATGGCAAATCATTGGTTTTGCCACACTGCTCTAGGGGCAGAAAAGTCAGAAATGGCAAAGGAATCAAGAAGCACATGTTTTGGCTAGCATATTTGCGAAACCAATGTTTGGGATGGCAAAACTGCGAAGCCCAATGTTTCGGATGGCAAAAATCCAATTTTCTCCTATATTGCCACGGTTGTCTTGCGTTGTGATAATATTGATTTTCGTTGCAATAGTTAGGAGGTATTGCCACCTTATAGAATTTCGTTGCGAGTGGGTGACAATATTGCCACAATTTTATTGCGTTGTCATAGTCATCAATTGCATTGCAAAAGGTTCCTATACAAGGCGTATGAAATGAGTTTGTATTGCCACGAAATATATTTGTTGCTATATATGATGATTGTTCGTGGCAATAATCTGTTATTGCAACGCTTTGTTTTCGTGGGCCTAACTGCTCAACACAAGGGTCGAATTGGTGTGGAGGAATTATATTATCTATAGTTATTAATTGCTAGAGGAGATAAAAAAATTGAAAAGTGACAACTAAAACGCAATTGAGGAGGTCTCACTTGACAAAACAGGAGAGGATAAAAATTAGAATAGAAAAAATAAAAACAAAAACCATGGGGTGTGGAGGAATCGAACCAACAACCTCCTAGCTCGGAGGCCAAGGCGTTTACCACCAGACTATTGTACCCCACTGTCAATTGTAATTGTAAATTTCTATTTATCTAAGCATGGTAAGCACCTGTCATATAAAACCTTGGGCACCTCCCACCGCACGCCCAGCAGTCACCCCGCCTCCACCATCCGCGGCCACCGCGCAAACGCCGCTACCTAGCAGTCGCCCCGCCTCCACAGATGACGTGGATACGCTCATGTCTTGCACTTCTCAGTTAAATATATTATTTAACTGGAAGAAATTATTGAGCCACATTAAATATTATCATGTGAACTCTAATTTAATTGGGTCTTTAATTATTATATTTAGAGATATAGAGTTACTACTATTTTATTTAATTTTACACAGGCCTATACTCAATCTGTACAAGTCTAAAGTGAAGATGCGTTTAGAAGGTCTCGTCGACATTAGTCCACTGTCCATCATTTCGAGTGTACATGATAATGAGGACATTCTAATCGGACTGATTATGCGAGCACGAGCTAAAAAGATTAATCAACAGGTGAACTCGCTCCTAATTAAATTTAGCTTAAATTTACATGAGAATTGGCTACTACCTAATGTTAGTATTTTAATTGGTCACAGGTTTGTGCATGAGGAGATGTTGAGATGCCAAAGCCAGAAGAAATCAGCCAAGCAAGAAAATCATGCATGTGCATGTGAGCCATAAAAAAAAGAAGAAGAAATGCACATATGTCACAAAGAAGATGGAAGAAGCTTCATACAGGACTAGCAAAGAGAAAAGAAATGCATTTATGCATGTTTCATACGTGACTCGCTAGAAAAAATGCTTCATGCATTACACGAGTATTACACATTTTGTTTTCGAGACGGACATTACTATTACACGTTTTGGCCGAGTTAGTCACGTATAATGGAAAGAGAACTTTTCTAGCCAAGTACTACTTGAACTTCTTTTCTAAGATGAAGTCGGCCGAGTTAGTCACGTATTGTGTTTTTTTTGAGTCCGACACGTGGAAGACTGAAAAAATCGGAAGCGTAAAAAGAATTTAAAAACCCATGTTATGAAGGATTAGGATTTTAAATAGAGATTGAATAGGAGAGCGAGTTGGTTGTATAAAAAAGATAGAGACGTGTGTGCTGTGTTAGCCGTTTTTTGAGCGAAGAAAAAAACAGAAAGCGGCGGCTTGTACGTGAAAAATACGGGTGTGCGGCGGCTGACTCGTACGAAAGAAAAATTAGAGCGGCGGCCGTGTTTTTGGTTGAAGATTCGATGATGCATGGTTGATGGATACTTCATAGTCTTGCACGCATGTTTATGTGGATGATTGGCCTGATGGATAGTCAGGTCTGCATTGATACATACATCCATTGAAGGGTGTTCCTCTATGCAAAAGTCTTTGGGAAGTGAGGAATCTTGTAGTTTCCCATAAATTTTTTGGAGAGTATTGCAAAATAGGAGTTAGGGGCTATGTTTAATTCAATTTTGTACCATCAATCTTACTATCAAGTTCTAGTGTTAGTGATCCTGACAACAAATTTAATGTCGCATAGCAACAAACAAATTCAGTGGGACTCATGGTGCAGCTAATGTACATGAACATAACAAGACATACACAAGTTGTGAACATAAGATTAAATAAATTCAGAAAATGAGGCCGATCTATACTGAAACATAATCAAGACACCTGAACCTCCTTTCCAATTGCTATCACTTTGCTGTTTTCATCAGAGAGCATAGCACCCTTTTGGGCCTCCTAACAATAAAACAAAGCCATGAAAAATTGGTACTGTTAACATTGTCAAGACACCTGAACCTCCTTTCCATGTTGCTTGTCTTCGTACTCCTCCTATACCACCTTGCACATGTTGACATTGTCAACACTTATGATCCTTCCAAGAATTTTAACTCCATTCAAATTATCTGCAACACAAAGAGCAACATAATTATTTACCATTCCAAAAGAATTACATTAACCCATGTTCATTTAAATATAATTGGACATATAGACTACTTGAATTTAAAAAACATGCATATACATATACTCATAAGCTTCCATTTTATCAATTGAAGTAGTCACAGACATATAGACATTCCATTGTATCGCCTGGTTTTCAACCATCCGCTGCAAGCATCTCCTTGCAAATTTCTACACATTTATCACACTCTGTGATGAATGTTCCCGAAACCTTTATACCCAAACACCAAAGCAAAAAATTACACTTCCAGTTGAGCTAATTCAATTAACAAGTCACACATGAAGAAGCAATGATTAAAACATGGGGGGTAGGCGAGAAACTCAACACGGTCGGTACCCATGACTAAGGCTTGTCTATGTGGAATCATGGCACTGATGCGGATTAATTTCACAAAGCTGTTAAATTGGAAGTCTAACAGACCATAACTATCTCCTTAATGTACAACTATATGCTTACTGATCGAACAAAGTAAGGATCTCTATTGGTACATTTCCACCCAGTACAACCACAATATTCAGAGTTGGCATTTTGTACATCTTTGCTCCCTATTTCACTCACCAAATCCTCCAAAATTACATCTAAGGCTTCGTACCACAAATAATTATGATCAAATAGCTTCTTAGTTTTAGCTTCACATAGAAGACAAATGTAGGTAGTATTTCAAATGCCATGACAGAAAATTAAAGATGATTCTATTAGTTAAGCATTTACATATTTCATTTTTGCCCAAAGTAATTAAATCAGAAACTGTGCTTCAGTAATTTCATGCACAAGACTCCAGTGCACTAATTTCTGTAACCCAACCATATCGTACAGTCAATAATTTCAGTAATTTACAACCAAAACAGTGGAAGGTAAAATTTATATGTGCTTATGTCGTTGAGATATTATTGTCAAGGATTTTCCCTCAGCACATGGTAGAAATAAATCAAAATGCTATCACCTATTGATTTGATTGACTGGTTTTCACTTGTTTCAAATGAAGAGTTCTAATCACTAATCTTTAGTGTATGTAGATAGAAAACAATGTGGCATCCACTGTTCATTAAAAGATTATGAATACTCACCGGGAGCAGGGGCGACTGCGAGCTTCCCACCAGTACGCCCTGCGATCCCGGGGACCTGACAAGTAAACCCCAAGGAGAGAGGTAAGGAGTAATATCCAACTCACCGGTGGATAAATTGGAGCGGTGGCAGCACTTGATCAGCAGTGGCCACGGCATCTAGGCCAAGAAGGCCGTGAACACCTCGGTGAAGCCTAAGTTTCTAGCTACACAAGTGCACAGGGGTGGGAGAGCGCCTCCGGTCACCACCATCGTGAGGATGCTGCATCCTCTCCCCTAGGGCTCTTGCGGCTGCTACCACGGGGGAGGGAGGGGAGGCACGGGGGAGGATGGGGGAGGCGGGCTGGAGGCACGGGAGATAGTAGCAGTACTGCAGCCATGACGTGCAAGAATAAAATGAATAAACTTGTTAATGTTTGCCATTCTAAATCACTCTCACTTAAACAACCTTGACGCCCTCACCGTGTCCTCCGCCGCCGACGCCGCGGCAGCGCCGGCCTCCTCATCCGATCTCATTGTCAGCTGGCTCCACCAACCCAATCAGCCCCTTTATCTACGGGCCCCACGAGTCATGCTTTGGATCAGGCTTTGGCGACGGAGCCTTGTCAGACTCGAACTCCGATGACTCGCCCCCCTCCTCCCCTTCCTCCTCTTCAGAGGTATCCAATTCCTCGGAGGTGGCGGCAAGCGACGCGGGGGCGACCTCCTCATCCAGTGAAAGCGGCGGCAGGATAGGGATGGGCGCGAGGAGGCGATGCGGGGTGGGGAGGGAAGGAGGAGGCTGCGGTGCGGGATGGCAGGGCAGGGGAGGAGGAGGCGATGCGGGGTGGGGTGGGAAGGAGGAGGAGACGGCGCGTGGGGAGGGAAGGAAAAGGAGGAGGCGCCGGCACGTGGGGGGCGGAAGAGGAGGCGGTGTGGGATGGGGAGAAGGCGATGCGGGGTGGGGAGGGAAGGAGGCGGCGACGGCGGGTGGGGAGGGAAGGAGGAGGCGCCGGCGCGTGGGGGGCGGAAGAGGAGACGGTGCGGGATGGGGATCGCGACGTTGGGAGAGAGTGGGGGAGGGGGTGGGGAGCGGAAGTATTCCTAATCGGTTTTGTATTCGCATAATATCCGAAAAACCGAATCCAAAACAGCGTCTGATTTTTGAAGCAACCAACTCAATATATAGTCTGGACAAGGAAACCAAAGGTAGATTAATATTCGCGATAGTACAAAGAAAAGGTAAAACTAATATTTTTCTGTCTTCTTTTGCTATTTTTCTCTTTGTTTTATTTGCAGGTTCAAAAAAATCGTCCGTGCGTATTGTAATCATTCACCCCCTCTGATTGCCATCGACGATCCTACACTAATTAGTAGTAAATAATTGTTCATGTTCTATCAGGATGAAACAATTTGATCAGACCAAACAGAGTCATGGCGTCGTCAAGTCAGGAAATTCAACATGGCAAAGAAGCACGGACAAATGGAATGGAAGTGATAGTACTTTTGTTATTAGTTACAAACTTTGTAGTTTAAGTATGGAGATTGATATGTAATTCCTGCATGAGTGGTGGCACTTTTAAATTATTATGTGTTGAATTAATATATGTGTTTTTGATCCAGCCGTTTTCCTAATTTGATTATTAATTTGCAACAATAAATTATAATAAACTATCATATGCTCAATATGCTACCGCAAATTTTACCGTTGCGATAAACCTGTATGCAAAATTGGTATTTCGTTGTGATAGGCTGTTGCAACGCCGCTACTATGTTGCGATTCCACTATATGCCATGAACAATGTTCGTTGCTATAGGATCTATTTTCCACAAAATATATTTCGTCACAATAACTTTATGGCAATGAAATGCCTTCCGTGGCAATAAAACATATTGCAACGAAACACCTCCCGTGGCAATTAAACCTGCTACAACGAAACGCCTCCCGTAGCAATATATCCTGTTGCAACGAAATGCTCTCTGTGGCAATAGGGTCTATTGCCACGAACCATTGGCGCGGCAATAGAACCTATTACCACGCAATATTTTCGTGGCAAATGATACTATTGCCACGACCAAACTTCGTGGCAAAAGAAGATATTGCCACGGAGTCAGCCGTGGCAATAGCCTATATCGCCACGACATCATTCGTTGCAACAACAAACAATTGCCACAACACATTGCATGGCAATAACCATAGGTATTGCAACGAAACCACAATCCGTTGCACAATCTTTTAAGCACGCAAGTACTTGCCACGCTTGCCAACGGAAGTGATGTGTTGCAATAGGTACATATTGCATCTATTTTGGCCCTATTGCAACGATTTCGCTCCGTTGTCCTAGACCTAAAAACTAGTTTGGCTGAACTAGAAATGAGTAGGATTGTCATTCCTTCCTCTACTATTGTTGAGACTACTTCTTGCACCTCATGGGAGGATAAGGACAATGCGTTTAGAGGTCTTTATACCATGCTCCTTGATCTGCCTGAGTCTTGTGAAAATTGCAATAATTTGAAATTGAACTTAAAGAGGGCAGATCATAAGATTGCTGAGTTGCATGCTTCACTACTTGAGCCTATTGTTTCTTGCACCAACTGTCCAAAATTAACCCTTGAGCTTGAGTCTGTTTCTAAGCAATTCCAAGAAATGGTTGATCGTAACAACAAATTGGCTCAATTTGCGACTAAGGATCCTGTTAGCTCACCATGCATGGGTTGTGAAAAACTAAAACTTGAACTCGTTGATTTGAATGAAAAATATGTGAAGCTAACTAAGGACCTTCTAGTGAAGCCACCAACTAATTGTGATGTGATTGCTGAGAAGGGAAGAAGCCCAAGGATAAGGTAGAGACGCTTAGCGACGTGAACCAAATTGCTAGCAGTAGGACTGTCCCTTCCGAGTCGGCTATGCGTGCACAAGCCATTCACTCTACTGCTATTGGTTCTTCTTCTGCTCCCTTACCTTCTGATGTCTCTTCTTCCCCTGCTCTTCTTGCACCTCTCTCTTTCGGGAGTGTCAGTATCTTATGAACACTCTTGAGAGATTTGTAGGAGGCAAGAAGAAGCTGAATCTTATTCTAGACCAGTCCAAGATTTGCAAGTTCAATCAAGGTCTAGGATATGATTTTCTGGAGGATGTTAGGAAGCATCCACCTGCCGTGCTTAGACCCATAGCCGCAGGTGTGATTGAGGTCAAGCCTAGGACCGAGAAAGTCCAATTCAAATCAGCAGGCTTTATCAAGGGATTTCTGACAGCAAGGTGAGTCCACCTGTTGCTTCAGCCTCTCAGAAGGCGAAGCCTCTTCATGCTACTTCTACCTCTCAAAAGGTTAAGTATCATTGCACCTTCTGTCAGAAGGATGGACACTTGATCGAGCAATGCTTCAGGCGCGCCAAGATCGCGCGTGGAGACCGTGTTGCAGCTCTTAGGCTTATTCAGGGTCAGCCCCAGACTTTGAGTGCACCTGAGAGACCATGTGGTCGTGATCCCATGTTTGTGATGAGTAATTGACAAGTGGTTTGGATAGCTTGAGTTTGATAGTTTGTCCTCCGAGCTTGACATTGTTAAGGTGGAGAATCTTAGTCTCTTAGCTGAGCTTGAGATGAGTAGGGTAGCTTCTTCGTCATCTACTACTATTGAGACTATTGCTTGCACCTCATGTGAGGATAAGGACAATGCTTTTAGAGGTCTTTATACCATGCTTCTAGATCTGCCTGAGTCATGTGAAAATTGCAATAACTTGAAGATGAACCTAAAATGGACAGATCACAAAATTGCTGAGTTACGTGCTTCTTTACTCGAGCCTATTGTGTCTTGCACCAATTGTCCAAAATTAACCCTTGAACTTGAATCTGTTTCCAAGCAATTCCAAGAAGTGGTTAATCATAACAACAAGTTGGCTCAGTTTGCGACTAAGGACCCTGTTAGCTCACCATGCATGAGTTGTGAAAAACTAAAACTTGAACTCGTTTCTTTGAATGAAAAGTGCGTGAAGCTAACTAAGGATCAATTAGTGAAGCCACCAACTGATTGGGATGTGATTGCTGGTGAGGGGAAGAAGCCTCAGGGTAAGGTAGAGATGCCTAGTGACGTGAACCAATTGGCTAGCAGTAGGACTGTCCATTCTGAGTCGGTTGTGCATGCACAAGCCATCGTTCCTTTGCTGTTGGTTCTTCTTCTTCTTCTACTCCCTTACCTTCTGCTGCTCCCTCTTCTCCCTGCTCTTCTTGCACCTCTCTCTTTCGGGAGTGTCAGTACCTTATGAACACTCTTGAGAGGTTTGTAGGCGGCAAGAAGAAGCTGAATCTTATTCTAGACCAGTCCAAGATTTGCAAGTTCAATCAAGGTCTAGGATATGATTTCTATGAGGATATTAGGAAGCATCCACCTGCTATTCTCAAACCCATAGTAGGTGGTGTGATCGAGGTTGAGCCCAGGTCTGATGAAGTTAAATCCAAGTCTATGGGCTTTGTCCAAGGGATTTCTGACAGTAAGGTGAGTCCACCTGCAGCTTCGGCCTCTCAGAAGGCGAAGCCATCTCATGCTACTTCTGCCTCTCAGAAGGCGAAGTATCATTGCACCTTCTGTCAGAAGGATGGACACTTGATCGATCGATGCTTCAGGCGCACTAGGATCGCGCAGAGAGACCGTGTTGCAGCTCTTAGGCATATTCAGGGTCAGCCCCAGACCTTGAGTGCACCTAAGACCAACACGAGGTCTAGGTTTGCTTCAGATGCTTCAGATGGTTTTGGGTAGCATCGAGGACTTGGTTTTTCTGAGTTTTCTGGTTTTCGTCCTCATGCTCCCTTTGGTCATAACTACCGCCGTCCTGAGGGTAGATCTCGTTTCCCCCATCGAGATAGCTACCCGCGGCGTGATCAGCATGTTGTTGGTGTCTTGACTCGCTCCTCTATAGCAGTCAATCCCAACAACAGCTTCGGGTCTGCCCACAGACCTTCTGGCTTGTTGAGTGACAGAGAGCGTAGGGTAGATAGAGGTCAGTCATGCTTGACTACTTCATCTGCTCGACGTGTTACTCAGTATTGGGTGCCAAAATCATTCTTGATTTACCCCAGTACTGAGACTTTACTCTCTGTTTGACTCAGGTTCGCCGGGCAGGGAAGGGAAAGGTTTGGCTTGTAGACCCCGGGTGTTCACGACACATGACCGGAGACTCTCGTTGGTTTTCTTCCCTTGCCCGTGCTCCAGGTGATGAGACGATCACCTTCGGAGACGCTTCATCTGGGCGTGTCATCGCCAAAGGTACAGTGCGTGTTAATGATTCTTTCATTTTGAAAGATGTTGCTTTGGTTAGTAAGCTGCAGTATAATTTGCTTTCAGTCTCTCAGCTTACCGATGACGGTTTCGAGGTGAGCTTTAAGAAAAACGCTTGCAAAATTCTTGATTCTTCGGGTAGTCTGGTTTGCGGGATTTCTCGTTTTGGGAGGATCTTTCATGCTGATTTTTCTGAGTCTTCTGGTGATCCTCTTAGGTGTTTAGTTGCTTCTGAGTCCCGCGGCCTCTCTTTCTGGCATAGGAGACTTGGTCATATTGGGTTTGACCATTTGACCCGAGTTAGCGGTCACGATCTCATTCGTGGTCTGCCGAAACTCAAGATGGTCAAAGATCTAGTTTGTGCTCCTTGCCGGCACGGCAAGATGGTTGCTGCTTCTCACCCTCCGGTCACAGTTACTATGACCGATGCACCGGGACAGCTGCTCCATATGGACACAATTGGACCAGCTCGAGTGTAGTCAGCAGGAGGGAAGTGGTATGTTCTTGTCGTGGTCGATGACTTCTCGAGGTATTCTTGGGTGTTTTTCTTAGCCTCGAAGGATGAGACAGTTACACATTTTTGAGGTCTTTTCAGTAGGCTTTCTGTTGAGCTCCCGGGTGCCTTACGAGCGATCCGCAGTGACAATGGCACGGAGTTCAAGAATTCCTACTTTGAGAGGTTCTGTGATGAGACGGGTGTAGAGCACTAGTTCTCTTCTCCGCACGTCCCACAGCAAAATGGCGTCGTGGAGAGGAAGAACTGTACCTTGGTCGAGATGGCCAGGACAATGCTCGACGAGTACTCTACACCACAGAAGTTTTGGGCTGAGGCTATAGCTACCGCGTGCCATGTTTCAAATCGAGTTTTTCTTCGGGCGCACTTGCATCGCACTTCTTACGAGTTGAGATATGGGCGAAAGCCCAGCGTCTCTCATTTTCGTGTGTTTGGTTGTAAGTGTTTTATTCTGAAGTCCGGGAACCTAGACAAGTTCGAGTCACGTTCTTGTGATGGGATCTTTCTAGGTTACTCGACTTCCTCGTGGGCTTATCGGGTTTGGAACTGCGAGTCTAGCAAAATGGTAGAAACCTGTGAGGTGACCTACGACGAGGCCAGTCCGAGGACTAGGCCCGATATCTCAGGTTCTTTAGAGCAGTCTGAGCCCATCTTTGTGGATGATGAGGACAATGGAGATGAGGGTTGTCGGGCCCCCGGATTACCAATCCCGGACCCTCTGTGTATTACTGCACTAGTCCCAGATCAAAGCTAGTGCACACAGTTAAACAGAATGGAAAACATCACCAACAATGATTTATTTCAATAATTAAGAGTACTGACCGAAATGTCTCAATATTACAACTGAGGTTTCATTGACCTCGCACACATAAAATAAAGCGGAAGCAAAAGATAAAATCGATGACGACCCATCAATACGCCACAGGCAATTAACTGGGGAAGCGCGACCTAGTCCTCCGGGAAAAATCCATCACAGCCACAAGCGAAGCAGTAGTCGTAGTCACCTTCTTGAGCTTCGACTTCCTCTGAGTATTGTTTTTGAGTGCAGCATGTGAGTACATAAAGTACTCCGCAAGTCTTGGGAAAAATGCAATAGATGCAAGGCTTGACAAAGGAAGGCTATATGGTTCTTTTGCACAAAGCAATATTTTAAATTCAATTACTACTAATTATTTTCGAAGGCATCATGTTAATAAAGTAAATGTTTTAACAGAAACTATCATTAATTCTCTAGTGAAGGTTCCATCCACCAACACTAGTTTAATCAATCCTAACTGATCAAGTTTAAAACTGCGGGTTCCATCCACCCTCTCTGGCTCCATCTGCCAGGATACCCTTCCAAGAGTTCCCTCCACTCTCGGAATACAAAACTTTTGATTTTTAAAACCAAAACCAGAAATCTACCATGTGAATGCATTCCTTGCCCGCCCTTGACCGTGGGCACGGCTATTCGAATAGTTTGACACTCTGCAGAGGTTGTACAACTTTACCCACAAGAGATAAATTACCCTAAAAGTCAACACGCTTCCTTTGGCATGAGACCCAGATAAAATATCACAAAACCTTTACCTTACTCTAATCTAGCTAGATACCACCCGCTGAGGTTTCACCGCAGGTAGGCTAACTGCCCGAACCGAAGCCCCCTCTTGCGCCATATGAGTACAGTAAATGCCCGTCCCTCACTGTGGATAACCAGTCCATCCCTGGCACCCACTTTCCACTGGTGGCACCTAAACTAGACTATCATAAGTTAATCAGCTAGGTCGTACCCATATAGACTTGTGGTTGTACGGTTAATGCTCAGTCTGGACAAACACAAGCGTCGGTCCTTATTTGACTAGGGTGGAACATACACTTAACAAGTTCTCGTGCTAACTACACCAAGCCAAACCAACCATCCACCCTAATCTAAGCCAACTTTCACATTTTATTTTATTTTAAAAGAACAGTGGCAACTCCAATTACCACTAATTTTCATAAACACCGGGGTTCTATAAATCATAAATTCCCATTTTCAAGATTTCTAAAGTATTGAATAGCAGGACTAAGCATTATACTACCATACTAACATCAACAAGTAATCAAATACTCTCATTAATGAGACAAAGGGAGTTCTATGGTGACAAGAGTACATGTCATTCAATTTCAATGCAGGGCATAGCAAGTTGGAATAACTAGTTCCTAAAGATTTGAACTAATACTTTATGTAAATAGCAATGCACATAATTTCAAATAATTTGAAAACATTTCAAATCATGGGTTCAAGATGATCAAAGGAGACTTGCCTTCTTGCAGATTCTCTGGGTCTTCTTGCTGTTGGGTGGAGTGATCGTGACAACGTTGGAATCTACGCGATAAAAGACGAAGCAAACAAAGCAAATAAATACAAACAAAATTCAAATAAACTAAAAAATTCAAATGGAGGCCATGGTAGGATATATCATGATTTTAGATGAATTTAGAAATTTGAATGGCTGAATTTGGAGTTAAAATGAGAAAGTTATGCTTGTTTGAAGTTTTCAGTTTGAATAAATCCAGAAATTAAGAAATTTCTGACAGGTGGAACCCACTGACAGTAAACCCTCTGGTGGTCACTGACATGTGGGACCCCTCTGACAGTGACCACATCTGCTTTGGGTCACTGACAGGTGGGACCCACTGGGATCTGGGCCCACTTGTCAGAGGCTGACGCAGACAGATGGGACCCAGGCGGCAGTGGCCCGCACAGACGGCTGCCGCTGACGGGTGGGACCCACTTGTCAGCGCGAGAAATAAACGAAAAACTCAACCCAGCGCGCGGAGCCGAGGGCTCGAACGCGCACCGGGGAGTTGAGGGAGTGCGCTGCTAACCAGATGGGCGGGGAAGGCTTTGCCTACCTATATAGGGCAGCAAATCCTTATGAGTGATACCTTCGGGACGGACCGGGCAGAGGCGGTCGGAGGCGACGGCGCCGGCGGCGAGGGGAAGCCGGACGTGTTCGGGTGATGCGTAGATTGTAATCCTGGAGTGAAGAGGGTTCTGTTGGAGGAGTCGGCGAGGTCCGGGGATGAACGGAGACGGCCGGCGGCGAGGAAGGGGCGGAGCTGCCTCGGGTGCTCCGGTGCGACGGTGCTCCGGCGGCGAGGAAGGACGACCGAGGTGCTGGGGAGGTTCGCCGACGCACAAGGAGGCTGTAGGTGGCGGCTATGGGCTCCGGGGAGGTCCGAGGCGGCGGGGAAGGCTCGCCGGAGTTGGGCGGGGCTCGGAGAGAGAGAAGCTCGGCTGCGGGCGTCTCAGGGCTCCGGAGGAAAGGTGGAGGGTGCTGGGAGGTGGTGCGGGGAGAGGCGGAGGCCGAGGGCCTATTTATAGAGCTCGGGGAGGTCCGAGGCGGCGGAAATTCCTCGCTGAAGTCGCGGCTGGGGTTCGGTTTGAATTGCGGATAAGCCGACGGAGGCGACGCGGAGTCCGGATTCTCAGGGGATAAGGGGCTTATCTCCCCGGGAATTCAAATCCGCGTTCAATTCGAAGAAAGAGACCGAGTGCAGGTAGGATTTGATCGCCGGTTTCTTCGGAAGAGAGAGAAAGGAGGGAGAGTCCGGCGTCCGCGCGGGGACGAACGACCTGACGAGCGGGGCCCGCGGACCAGCGAGGGAGAGGGGAGGTGCGGCCGGGATGGGCCGAGGCGGAGGAGAGTTGAATCCGGTCTGCACACGTGGTGCGCGGGGAGATGGCGAAGGCGGGATGGCGGGGCGACGTGGACGACATCCGTCCATCCAAGTGTCAGCCGAAGGGAGGGGTTGAATTTTTATTTTTGATTTTACAATTTCAGAAAAGGCTAGGAAATTATTTTGGCCTCAGAAAAATATGAAAATACCTCCAAAAATTTCAGAAAAATTCACAGAAGCTTCTGGACATATTTTGGACTAAGCAAAATTATTTCCAATTACTGTTGGTATTTTATTTTCATAGTTTGAATTGCCTTTTAATTTTTAAAATAGGTTTTAAATTCCAGAAAATTCAAGAAAACCAAATAAAATCCAATTACTTTAAAATACTTTATTTGAATTTAAATTTTTCCAAAAAGCAAATTTTGGGATGTGACAAACCTACCCCCCTTAGGAAGAATCTCGACCCCGAGATTCGGATGGACTGGGAAAGAGGTCGGGGAACTCTTCTTTTAGATCCTCTTCACGTTCCCAAGTCACTTCCGATTCCGAATGGTTGCTCCACTGCACTTTACAGAACTTGATGACCTTGTTTCGCGTACGACGTTCTGATTCCTCCAATATCTTGACCGGATATTCTGGATATGTGAGGTCCTCCTTCACGTTTATTTCATCTAGAGGCATCTGCTCTTCTGGAACTCTGAGACACTTTCTTAGCTGAGACACATGGAAGACGTCATGCACCTTTGACAGTTGAGGTGGAAGCTCCAACTGGTAAGCAACTTCTCCCCTTTTCGTCACAACAGGGAAGGGTCCAATGAATCTGGGAGCTAGCTTTCCACTGACTCCAAAACGTCTCATTCCTTTGAGAGGTGACACCTTCAAATAAACATGATCCCCAGGTACAAATTCTAAGCTTCTACGTTGATTGTCCGCATAGCTCTTCTGTCTGGTTTGTGCTGTTTTTAATCTGTCCTGGATTAGACGAACTTGTTCTTCTGCTTGCTTCAACACATCTGGTCCAAAGACTTGTCCTTCTCCTGTCTCCTTCCAATACAATGGAGTCCTACATTTTCTGCCATATAGGGCTTCGAACGGAGACATTTGCAAACTGGATTGATAACTGTTGTTATAGGAAAACTCCGCATAGGGTAGACTTTGATCCCAATTATTCTTGTTTGCCAGTACACAAGCTCTCAACATGTCTTCCAGAATTTGATTTACTCTTTCTGTTTGTCCATCTGTCTGTGGATGATAAGCTGTACTGAAGTTTAAGTTTGTGCCCAAAAGTTCATGTAGTTTTTGCCAAAATCTCGAAGTGAATTGAGTTCCTCGATCCGACACAATCATCTTTGGGATTCCATGCAAGCACACAATCCTTGACATGTACAACTCTGCAAGTCTATCCCCGGAGTATGTGGTCTTTACTGGAATGAAATGGGCGACTTTTGTCAGACGATCCACAATAACCCAAATTGAATCGTGTCCTGATTTGGTTCTTGGTAATCCAGTTATAAAATCCATACCAATTTCTTCCCATTTCCACTCAGGGATCTGCAATGGCTGCAAAAGTCCAGCAGGTCTCTGGTGTTCAGCTTTAATCCGTTGGCATACATCACACAAAGCTACGTATTCTGCAATTTCTCGTTTCATACTTGACCACCAATACCTTTCCTTGAGATCTTGGTACATTTTTGTACTCCCAGGGTGAATTGAATATCCAGATTCATGGGCTTCCTTCAGGATTAACTCCTTTACCTCTTTCTTTTCAGGTACAATAATTCTTTTCCCAAACCAAAGGGTACCTTCTTCATCCTCTGAAAATTCCAAGGCTTTCCCTTTCTTCATATTATCCTTGATCTCCTGGACATACTTGTCCTCCTTTTGAGCTGCCCTGATTTGATCTTCTAAGGTTGGTTGAACTTCCAAAGTGGCTAGGAATCCTTCCTCCACTACTTCTAAGTTGAGCCGTTGGAATTCTTCTTGAAGTGCGGGCACACTATCCTTAATCCACAGTTTGGTACAGTAACTCTTTCGACTCAAGGCATCAGCTACCACATTAGCCTTTCCTGGGTGATAATGTATTCCAATATCATAATCCTTTATTAACTCAAGCCATCTCCTTTGTCTCATATTGAGATCGGGTTGAGTAAATATGTACTTCAGGCTTTTGTGATCCGTGTAAATTTCACAACGGTTACCAATCAAATAATGCCTCCATATTTTTAGAGCATGCACAACGGCAGCAAGCTCTAAATCATGTGTTGGGTAATTTCCTTCATGGGGCCGCAACTGCCTCGAAGCATATGCTACTACCTTTCTGTCTTGCATCAGTACATAGCCTAGTCCTTGCCTTGACGCATCACAGAAGATTTCAAAATCCTTTCTAATATCTGGAAGTGTTAACACTGGTGCAGAAGTTAACCTCTTCTTCAGCTCTTGGAAACTATCTTCACACGGTTTACTCCATTCAAACTTCTTTTCCTTCTTCAGCAATTGGGTGAGAGGTCTTGCGAGCTTGGAGAAGCCTTCAATAAAGTGGCGATAGTAACCAGCCAAACCCAAAAAGCTTCGGATCTCAGATACTGACTTTGGTTGCATCCAATTGAGCACATCATTTGCCTTATCGGGATCCACGGACACTCCTCCTGCAGAAATCACGTGGCCCAAGAAAGCTACTTTCTTCAACCAAAACTCACACTTACTAAACTTGGCATACAACTGATTTTCTCTGAGCTTTTCCAAAACTATCCTCACATGTTCTGCGTGCTCTTCCTCATTCTTGGAGTATATCAGAATATCGTCAATAAACACAACCACAAATTTATCCAAATATTCCAAGAACACCTTATTCATCAGATTCATGAAGTATGCGGGGGCATTGGTTAGACCGAAAGACATTACTGTATACTCGTATAATCCATAACGAGTAGCAAATGCCGTCTTGGGTATGTCTTCTGGTCTTATCTTCAATTGGTGATAACCTGATCGAAGATCAATCTTGGAGAAGACACATGATCCTTTCAACTGATCAAAAAGATCATCTATTCTGGGCAAAGGGTACTTGTTCTTGATCGTCACATCATTCAAGGATCGATAGTCCACACACATGCGAAGACTTTCGTCCTTCTTCTTTACTAGCAGTACTGGTGCTCCCCAGGGTGACGAGCTTGGTCTCACGAAACCTTTATCTTGTAACTCTTCAATTTGCTTCTTAACTTCAGCCAAATCATTCGCAGACATTCGATAAGGTCTCTTTGATATCGGAGCTGTACCAGGTACCAAGTTGATGACAAATTCAATTTCTCTGTCTGGCGGCATTCCCGGCAAATCTTCAGGGAATACATCCGGGTATTCACTTACAATAGGTACCTTTTCCAAGGCTACTCCCTTCACACTGTTCAATCCACACCTATTCTGGGAAGACGTGTTTGACTTATATCTCACTTGAACTCCATCCGAGTTAGTAACAGTGACGGCACGATCAGCACAATCTATCTATCCTTTATACTTGGTTAACCAATCCATTCCAAGTATCACATCTAAACTCTTAGAGTCTATTATAATAAGGTTCGCGAGGAACTTGACTCCATGTATATCCACAGTTGCACTAGGGCACACTGTGTTAGTCCTCATTTCCTTTCCAGGGGATTGGACTAGCATAGGGGTCTTTAGTTTACGCACATCCCAATTATATTTTTCAACAAAATCTTTTGACACAAAAGAATGCGAAGCTCCAGAATCAAATAATGCTGATGCAGGTACTGAGTTGACAAGGAACTTACCCAGAACTACGTCGGGTGCATCCTGAGCTGCTTCCGCGGTCACATGATTGAGGTGTCCTCTGCTCACTGCTTGTGGAGCCCTTGGAGTCTGAGGTGTCCCACGGCCTTGTCCTGCATTCGGGGTTCGTACTGGTGTCGTTCCCAAATTGAAGCGAATTGGGGTCACAGCTGGGCGCTTCTGGGGACAGTTACTAGCATAATGCCCCATATTCTTGCAGTTGAAACACTGCACTCCTGCCGCTGAAGTCCGGTTTTGCTGGGGTTGAACACCATTGCCTGTCCGGGGAACTTGTGGGTTTGGGCGAGGTCCAGTAAATGGAGTCCTTGGCACATTTGGTTTTGAGGTTCTATGGAACTGAGGTAGATTAGGGCGAAATCGAGAACTACTCGTGCCCTGCTGAGCTTGAAACTTTCTCTTCCTGCTTTCATACAGCTGACGTTGAGCATCTTCTTGTACAAAGGCCTTGTTCACCATGTGTTGGAAGGTTGGAAAATCATTTGACACTAGCTGCACCTTGAGGTTGGGGTCGAGTCCCTGCATGAATCTCCAGATCTTGGTTGCCTCCGATGTGATCTCTTCAGACGCATACCTGTACAGCTGGGTGAACTTGTTCAGGTATTCGGAAACGCTGAGGTTTCCTTGCTGCAGTTGATAGAATTCTCTTTTCTTCATGTCCATTATTCCCGCAGGAATATGCGCAGCGCGGAAAGCCTCCACAAATTCACCCCACGTGATAGCTTGTGCATTCTGATGAGCGCGCGCAGAAATTTTCCCACCAGTTAGCTGCAATTCCTTTGAGTTGGTGAGCAGCATACAACACCTTTTCATTGTCATTGCACTGGGCTAGGACCAACTTCCTTTCCACATCCTTAATCCAATCATCTGCCTCCATGCGATCTACGGATCCAGCAAAAGTAGGAGGCCTTGTCCTCATAAATTCTCCCATCTTAGATTGGGGAGCTTGGTTGAGTGCCTGCGGAGCTTGCTGCACTTGGTTTTGAGCTAAAGCTTGGAGAAGCTGCAGTTGCATGGCCATCATTTGCTCCAAGCTGGGGGCTTGAGGAGGGGGTGGCGGAATGTTGTTCTCTGGCTGAGGGTTGGCATCACGGCTGTTGTCAGGGTTGCTCCTTGTGTTCACCATCTGAAGCGGTTTTAGGTTAGCACAAAGTAAGAGGGAAATAGCAAAGGTAAGAGATTGAGGGAGACTAAGTCACATCCCAAGCCAACACACAAGGAAGAAGCAAGCAAATTAACTTTAGCAAAAGAACTTTTATTGAAATCAACCTAGTTTTAAGAATGGTTGTACCACAGTGCACTTAGGCTTGGTACAGTCCATCTAGCACACCGAGCATAAAAAAACGTTCTAACAACGTGGACATTATTTGGGTACTACTGGCTCTAAAGACTACCAATCCTCCAAGACGACGCAGATAAAATATCACAAAACCTTTACCTTACTCTAATCTAGCTAGATACCACCCGCTGAGGTTTCACCGCAGGTAGGCTAACTGCCCGAACCGAAGCCCCCTCTTGCGCCATATGAGTACAGTAAATCCCTGTCCCTCACTGTGGATAACCAGTACATCCCTGGCACCCACTTTCCACTGGTGGCACCTAAACTAGACTATCATAAGTTAATCAGCTAGGTCGTACCCATATAGACTTGTGGTTGTACGGATAATGCTCAGTCTGGACAAACACAAGCGTCGGTCCTTATTTGACTAGGGTGTAACATACACTTAACAAGTTCTCATGCTAACTGCACCAAGCCAAACCAACCATCCACCCTAATCTAAGCCAACTTTCACATTTTATTTTATTTTAAAAGAACAGTGGCAACTCCAATTACCACTAATTTTCATAAACACCGGGGTTCTATAAATCATAAATTCCCATTTTCAAGATTTCTAAAGTATTGAATAGCAGGACTAAGCATTATACTACCATACTAACATCAACAAGTAATTAAATACTCTCATTAATGAGACAAAGGGAGTTCTATGGTGACAAGAGTACATGGCATTCAATTTCAATGGAGGGCATAGCAAGTTGGAATAACTAGTTCCTAAAGATTTGAACTAATACTTTATGTAAATAGCAGTGCACATACACTACTAATTTTTGGGCCTATTGCAACGGCGCCAAAACATTGCAATAGGCCCAAAATGGTTGCAATAGCACCTATTGCAACGCTAATTTTTCGTTGGGAGGCGTGGCAAGAAGTTGCGTGGTCTAAAGTTTGGGCCACGGTATTTCGGTTCGTTGCAATAACGTTTACCTATTGCAACGCAATAAAGCATTGCAATACATAGTTTATGCAACAATGTATTGCGTGGCAAAAACAACTATTGCCACGCAATGAGGCGTTGCTGTAGATAGCATTTGCAACATACCGATTTCGTGGTTATAAGTTAAAATGCAACGAAAACTAGTGGTAGCAATAGACTATATTGCCACGCAAAGAATTCGTGGTAATAGATTCAATTGCCACGTAAAGATTTCGTGGTAATAGATTCAATTGCCACGCAAAGAATGCATGGTAATAGGACAGAGTGCTATTGCCACGCAAAGAATTTGTGGTAATAGGACATAATGATATTGCCACGCAAAGAATTTGTGGTAATAGATTCAATTGCCACGCACATACTATGGTTGCAACAGCCTCTATTGCCACGCTTGATATTTTCGTTGCCATAGCTTCTAATGCCACGCTTGATCTTTTGTTGCTATAGACTCTTTTGGTCCGCTGTTTTTTCGTTGCTATAGCATATATTGCCACGCCAAAAGTTGAAGGGAATAGTGTATATTGCAACGTATTGCTTTAGTAGCAACAAGAATTATTGCAACACCATTAATGTTTGTCACAACAAGAATCAACTGATGTAGTAAAATCATTATATCAAAAATAGAATTTGCTGCTACACATATCTGAAATAAAACCAACTTTGTTTGTGACAATAATTTGAAGTTGTATTACAAGCATCACTAAAATGTTCCTAGCTATCACTGCATTGAAGCTTGGCTTGACCTCGCTGAATAGCTTGAATTGACCTTAGCTTCCTATGGCTCGAGCACTGCACTCAATTTATTCCTTCCTCCTGAATAAAATCATTCAAAATGGCATATGCATCAGTTGTTCAGCTCATCACGACAGTAACACATTGTAAATGGAATAAATTTTCATAACATGAATACATATGTTCATTACTGCATCAATGCAACTGTCTAGAGATATAGACATGTTAGAAACACAGTGCTTGACAAGATCATTGCAGGATGACCTTTAAAGATCCAAACAAAGCTACGTACTTAAGAAACAGAGCATAACTACAAGTGCAAAGTTCCTTACAAAAGGTGCCACAGACAAGTTAAGACACCTCACTCATAAAAAAACCAAAATGATTTTATTTGACTGCATGCCACAAGTATACCAACATTCCATAGTGTACAAACCAGAATTGCCGAACACAGTAACACATTGTAAATGGAATAAATTTTCATAACATGAATACATATGTTCATTACTACATCAATGCAACTGTCTAGAGATATAGACATGTTAGAAACACAGTGCTTGACAAGATCATTGCAGGATGACCTTTAAAGATCCAAACAAAGCTACGTACTTAAGAAACAGAGCATAACTACAAGTGCAAAGTTCCTTACAAAAGGTGCCACAGACAAGTGTAGTAATATAATTGTATGTCAAATCCGAAATATAGATACCAATGTATAACATTGGAACTTTCCAATCCATGTTCAAGATACAAGAATTATATTTGTAGTATGTCAAACAACTGAAATTACGCGGAAACAAAAAGCATTGTATGTCAAATCTGAAATATAGATACCAATGTTGTCGGGGGATAATCAAGATACAAGGGGAAATAACTGAAATTACTTTTGCATGACTTCGAAAAGAAGAAAAGGGCATTGACAACTTGACACAGAAACAAATTAGTGAACTGACATGTTTACATCAAATGATCTAAGCATGAAAAGAGGCTAGAGCCAAATAATACATGACATTCTTCAACATTTGTTAAATACCCACGAAACACTGCATTGTGTTATATTAAATTTTATCATCAAAGCTTGGGGATATGATCAATGAGACCTGACACCCTAATCCAGGAAAGATATGCTTCAGCAATCTAATATTACAAATGAACAAACCCAGCAATAAAATAATCAAAAAGCATGCATCCTGGGTACTTAAGAAGAAAACGATGCCTAAGCACATTCTGAATCCTAACAAGAACAGCACATTCCAGGAGATGCATTACATGAAGATCCCATTCGGAAGTCAGAACAATCAAAGCCAGCAAAAGGTGGCCCTTTTCGCATACAAATTTCTGAAATAAACTTGCTGCTGTTAGTACTGCTAGTTGAGGGTAACAGATTAGACACACCCAAATACAATGCGTACTTGAACATGGACTGGATACACCCGAAACTTGGGAATTCCTGCGGGATCGACGGAAGGAACCATGGATGGATGGATTAGACTAGTAATGCTTCCATGGCATACTAGGCTGATTAAATGAGGGTGGATTGGTAATCTTGTGTGATTTCTTAATATGTGTGCAACTTGCAACTTGCTAAAAGATCATATATATATGTCCATACTGCTAATAAGAAAGCCTATATATGCAATAGTTACTGTCCAGTTTAATGAGCTACAAGGACAAGCGTCTACAGTACCAGTACATCTGTCCTGTCTAATGTCCATTACTGTCCCCTCTGTTCCTTTCTTTCTTAATCTCCAGTTTCACCGCTTATTGTGATGGGTACACATAGTTACTGTGTTTTTATGCCCATCTCTCTCAAGATAAGATCTAAAGCTTTCTCCAGGCCTAGCTCCAACATGGATCGCTGGTGATATATTGCATACATGCATGTGACCACTTTTGCATCCTCTGGGAACTGCAGATCCAGAGGAGAACTGGATCATTTTGCAAATCATACCACTTTTGCATCCTCTGGGAACTGCAGATCCAGTGGCGATCCAGAGGAGATCCAAAAGTGGTCAAAAGTATGGTTGTATGCAAAAGTATGGCGCTTGGATCTGCAGTTCTCCACTGCAAAATGATGTGAAGTGCACTAACAAGAGACATTCTCCACAGAATTTTGTCATTCAAAGCATACCATACAATAGTGAAAAACTCGCACTGATTAACAATTTGCAATGTTGTAGTAGATAGGCATTACAACTATAAAAAAAATCCCTCTGCAATGCATACATGTTGACTCCTTGTGCGTGCAGTTTAGTAGCAACAGCAGCCTTTAGTGTTTTTGTAGTAATATAATTCACTGACGCATTCCCGTCTTTGTTTTGGGGAAGAGTTCGGTTAAGAACACTACTTCTAGGGGTCCGAGTATTGGTTTCTGCAGTTCGCCTAGCTTCATGTTGTGTTTCCAGGTTGCTATCTGGGTTAGTCTGCTTATCAAAAAATTCGAGAAAACATTTCAGGGCTCATACAGTGTAGTGATCCATGTTGCCTGTAAACATGTTGCAATTGCTATTACCTGCGGCGTTGTTTCTTCACTCCGTGGAGTCGTGTCATTTCGTTCGGTTGGGGCAGCAGGAACATGTATTGTTTCGTTGGCAGCTTGGTTAGCCTGCATTTAAATTTTAGTTTTCAAATAGTTAGTTCTCATATAATGACCGAAACCATGAAGGAAAAAATTGTGCACTACAATTTTGTTTAAAGACTCCACAGTGCTCAGGGGGAAGGCATGTACATTCTAGTGGGTGCAGATGCACGCACGACCAAATAAAAATTTAAAGGCAATCACTTATATTGGACAACTGATGCTAATTGGTCATATTTTTATCTTAGACGATATATTGCTCAATCACGTTCTAAATTGAAGTTCACTATCACTGAGTGAGTAATATATTAAAGCTTACAAAACAGAAATATTGCAACTAATTGTTCTGGAAAAAATGAACTGAAACTCAGATACTATCACTGAAAACTCGAGCAATTTCAATGCAGGGCATAGCAAGTTGGAATAACTAGTTCCTAAAGATTTGAACTAATAGCAATGCACATAATTTCAAATAATTTGAAAACATTTCAAATCATGGGTTCAAGATGATCAAAGGAGACTTGCCTTCTTGCAGATTCTCTGGGTCTTCTTGCTGTTGGGTGGAGTGATCGTCGACAACGTTGGAATCTACGCGATAAAAGACGAAGCAAACAAAGCAAATAAATACAAACAAAATTCAAATGGAGGCCATGGTTGGATAGATCATGATTTTAGATGAATTTAGAAATTTGAATGGCTGAATTTGGAGTTAAAATGAGAAAGTTATGCTTGTTTGAAGTTTTCAGTTTGAATAAATCCAGAAATTAAGAAATTTCTGACAGGTGGAACCCACTGACAGTAAACCCTCTGGTGGTCGCTGACATGTGGGACCCCTCTGACAGTGACCACATCTGCTTTGGGTCACTGACAGGTGGGACCCACTGGGATCTGGACCCACTTGTCAGAGGCTGACGCAGACAGATGGGACCCAGGGGCAGTGGCCCGCACAGATGGCTGCCGCTGATGGGTGGGACCCACTTGTCAGCGCGATAAATAAACGAAAAACTCAACCCAGCGCCCGGAGCCGAGGGCTCGAACGCGCACCGGGGAGTTGAGGGAGTGCGCTGCTAACCAGATGGGCGGGGAAGGCTTTGCCTACCTATATAGGGCAGCAAATCCTTATGAGGGATACCTTCGGGAGGGGCCGGGCAGAGGCGGTCGGAGGCGACGGCGCCGGCGGCGAGGGGAAGCCGGACGTGTTCGGGTGATGCGTAGATTGTAATCCTGGAGTGAAGAGGGTTCTGTTGGAGGAGTCGGCGAGGTCCAGGGATGAACGGAGACGGCCGGCGGCGAGGAAGGGGCGGAGCTGCCTCGGGTGCTCCGGTGCGACGGTGCTCCGACGGCGAGGAAAGACGACCGAGGTGTTGGGGAGGTTTGCCGACGCACAAGGAGGCTGTAGGTGGCGGCTATGGGCTCCGGGGAGGTCTGAGGCGGCGGGGAAGGCTCGCCGGAGTTGGGCGGGGCTCGGAGAGAGAGAAGCTCGGCTGCGGGCGTCTCAGGGCTCCGGAGGAAAGGTGGAGGGTGCTGGGAGGTGGTGCGGGGAGAGGCAGAGGCCGAGGCCTATTTATAGAGCTCGGGGAGGTCCGAGGCGGCGGAAATTCCTCGCCGAAGTCGCGGCCGGGGTTCGGTTTGAATTGGGGATTAGCCGACGGAGGCGACGCAAAGTCCGGATTCTCAGGGGATAAGGGGCTTATCTCCCCGGGAATTGAAATCCACGTTCAATTCGAAGAAAGAGACCGAGTGCAGGTAGGATTTGATCGCCGGTTTCTTCGAAAGAGAGAGAAAGGAGGGAGAGTCCGGCGTCCGCGCGGGGACGAAGGACCTGACGAGCGGGGCCCGCGGAGCAGCGAGGGAGAGGGGAGGTGCGGCCGGGATGGGCCGAGGCGGAGGAGAGTTGAATCCGGTCCGCACACGTGGCGCGCGGGGAGATGGCGAAGGCGGGATGACGGGGCGACGTGGACGACATCCGTCCATCCAAGTGTCAGCCGAAGGGAGGGGTTGGATTTTTATTTTTGATTTTACAATTTCAGAAAAGGCTAGGAAATTATTTTGGCCTCAGAAAAATATGAAAATACCTCCAAAAATTTCAGAAAAATTCACAGAAGCTTCTGGACATATTTTGGACTAAGCAAAATTATTTCCAACTACTGTTGGTATTTTATTTTCATAGTTTGAATTACCTTTTAATTTTTAAAATAGGTTTTAAATTCCAGAAAATTCAGGAAAACCAAATAAAATCCAATTACTTTAAAATACTTTATTTGAATTTAAATTTTTCCAAAAAGCAAATTTTGGGATGTGACAAGGGTTGTCTACCCGATCTAGTCCCTCATCCACCCCTTGAGGTGCCTTCTTCCACCGCACCTCGAGGTGATCAGCCTACGCCTTCTGCTTCTTCTGGAGCTAGTGGCTCTGTTCCAACCTCGTCAACTCATGAGGTAGAGGCCACTTCTTCATCTTATCCTGGACCTCCTAGACATATCCAAAAAGACCATCCTTCTGAGCAGATTATTGGAGACCTTTTTGAGCGAGTCACTCGTTCAAAATCTGGCATGTCCCATTGCTGTCTCCATTTTGCCTTTGTTGCCTCCTTTGAGCCCAAGGATGTTAGTCATGCTCTGTCTGATGAGTCTTGGGTCAATGCCATGCATGAGGAGCTAGAGAATTTCGAGAGAAACAAGGTTTGGTCGCTTGTTGAGCCCCTCGAGGTCACAATGTCATTGGGACCAAGTGGGTGTTCAAGAACAAGTAGAGTGAGGATGGAGTTGTCATTTGGAACAAGGCTAGACTGGTAGCTCAGGGGTTCTCCCAGGTTGAGGGTCTAGATTTCGAGGAGACCTTTGCCCTTGTAGCTAGACTTGAGGCCATTAAAATCCTGCTTGCCTTTGCAGCTTCTAAGGGTTTCAAGCTTACCAGATGGACGTCAAGAGTGCCTTCCTCAATGGCTTTATTGAGGAGGAAGTCTATGTCTGACAGCCTCCAGGTTTCGAGAACACCAAATTCCCAAACCCTATCTTCAAGCTTTCCAAAGCTTTGTATGGACTTAAGCAGGCCCCTAGAGCTTGGTATGAGAGGCGTAAGTCCTATCTGTTGAGTCATGGTTTCGAGATGGGTAAAGTAGACAAGACCTTGTTCATCTGCCGGCATGGCACTGATCTTCTGCTCGTCCAGATTTGTGTGGATGATATCATCTTTGGCGGCTCCTCGCATGCTCTCGTTTCCCAGTTTTCCGATGTCATGAGTTCGGAGTTTGAGATGAGCATGATGGGCGAGTTAAGCTTCTTCCTTGGCTTCCAAATCAAACAGACTGGGAGGGTACTTTCTTGCATCAAGGCAAGTACACTCGAGACCTCCTGAAGCGCTTCGATATGAGTGATGGTAAGCCGGTGTCCACTCCGATGGCTACATCAGCTTCACTCGACCCAGATGAGGACGGCGAGCCTGTTGATCAGAAGGAGTATCGTAGTATGATCGGCTCTCTCTTGTAACTCACTGCCTCGAGATCGGACATACACTTTGCTGTGTGTCTTTGTGCTCGGTTTCAGGCTTCTCCTCGCATATCTCACCGCCAGGCGGTGAAGCGCATACTTCGATACCTTCGAGCTACCATTGACTATGGTATCTGGTACTCCTCGTCCTGTCTTTCCTTAAGAGCCTACTCGGATGCAGACTTTGCCGGTTGTAGGATAGATAGGAAGAGCACTTCGGGCACCTGCCAATTCATTGGCACTTCTCTCATTTCCTGGTCTTCGAGGAAGCAGTCCGGTGTTGCACAGTCCACCGCAGAGGCCGAGTACGTTGCTGCTGCCAGTTGTTGCAGCCAAGTGCTCTCGATGGTCTCGACCCTGCGGGACTTTGGGTTAGTTATCGACAGTGTTCCACTCTTTTGTGATAACACTTCTGCGATTAACATTGCTAAGAACCCAGTGCAGCATTCTCGGACCAAGCACATTGACATTCGCTATCACTTCCTTAGAGACCATGTAGAGAAGGGTGACATCGTGCTCCAGTTTGTGGAGAGTGACCACCAGTTGGCTGATATCTTTACCAAGCCATTGGATAGCTCTAGGTTTTCAGCTCTGCAGGGAGAGCTTGGGGTGGTTTGTCCTTATGGACTGTTGTGAGGGGGAGCTTTGAGCTTTACTGCTTTGTTTTATTGTTTATGCTCTTACTCCTATCTGTCGTATTGCATTTTGGGTGCATTGGGTTAGTCCTTCTAGCATAAGTTAGAGTGGTTCTCTTGCCTAGCTGCTTAGACTTCTTGCTCTTATCTTGTGATTCCAGGATACTGCTTGTTAGCTGTCTCTATTCCCTCTAGGTTGAGCTTACTCACTTCTTGTGGGTTCTAGCGAGGGTTGGGCCACCCTCGAGTAGACAGGGTATGTGTTTGCTCCCTAGGTTGTTAGAAGACCAGCTGATAGTCCCAGAGTCATATGGGGTAGATGACAGTTAGTCTGAGCAGTAGTATCCTCTATATCTTATCTATGCTTTAAGGACTGCCTTTTCAGATTTTCTTTGCCAGCTTCTCTTGTTTATTGCTTTGGTTCAGGGGGAGTTCATTTGGGAGCTTCTAGAGCTTAATCTTGACTTAACTCAACTTGAACTAAATGTTGCATCACATGTTGAGGGGGAGCTGGATTTCTTGCATGTCATTCTGCATTGTACATATCTACATGGATCCATGCTTATTATCCATTTATGCCATGTTTACATTTCATTACATCGTGCCATGACTTGTGCTTCATTGCTAGATTGATCATGACTTCATATGTGTAGACTAGCTTTTGCCATGATAAGTTAATTAAAATTGCTCAACTTGAATTAAAACTTGCCATGCTATCTCTCGAGATTAGTCTTTCTTGCGTTATCCTTTTATGATTCATGCCATGTCAAATAGGCTGAGCTGAGCGTTTAATCTTTATTGAGCTTTAGATTGAGCCATGCTAGTTCTTGATGATGCATGAGTTAGTACAATCTTTTATGAATGCAAAAAGATCTCTTTTGTGCGAAAAAACTGATCTCACCAATTCTTTCTCATGAGATGACTTGCCATTGCACAAGGCATGAACACAGGGGGAGTTTTGGATGACCAAGATCATCTCCTTAAGCTTCTTGCTTGGAATGGTCGCATAAGGCTTGAGATCTAGCACATGTCTGCAAATTTTAGTTGAAATCTATCATGAGCTTCAAAAGAAAATTCATGACAAATGTGCTCAATTTGCTTAATTACAACAGAACCAAGTAGTTTAACAAATGTTTCACTCTTGAGTTTGTAGCACTCTAATTAGGCTCAATACTAGCTTCTTGGTTCTGCTTAGCTTATTGACATGGTTTGCATCATCCTTGGATACCTCTTGTTAGACTTTGATCATGGATGACTTGACATGTCCACAAATTGCACTACATTTCAGATTGTCATCTATTTGCTTTAGCTTGTTTATATATATCTTGTCATGATCTAGATAGCATTCTATTGAGTTATTGCTTGATGTAAAACTTTATGGTCATTTAGGATAATCTTCATGGCTCTAAATTCTTAGAATAAGTAACTTCAGCCATTTCATCCATTTCCCTGACTTGTTCTCTTCCTTGCATCCTTGATGTGTTTATTGCCAAAAGGGGGAGAATAGTGGTAGAAAAAGCCATTTTGGGAGTTTTAGGAGCTTTGAGGAAAACTTGCTCTTTCTTGTGCTCATTGTGTCGACATGGTCATTTGCTTCATTTTCCTTCCTTGGACCATGTTTGACTTCTTTCTTGCTTTTCAAACTCAACTTTGTGCTTTTTCGGGGTTTGTCAATATACTCATCAAGGGGGAGATTGAGAGACCATGTGGTCGTGATCCCATGTTTGTGATGAGTAATTGACAAGTGGTTTGGATAGCTTGAGTTTGATGTGAGTGGTTCGAGCTGAGTTGTCACATGATGCGGTTTGGTTTCGGTCGGACCTGGTCAAACCTTGTCAATCATGTTTAGGATGGGTATTCCTTTGATTCGACAGGTTTGGGCTTTATCATGCTAATTTTGATTACATGTATTGAGCGGTGCTATTTGATGTGTTTCTTGTCTGTGTTGGCTGCAAAACATCGAGGTGGAGTCGTGGCGAGGCACGGGTGACCGGACTAGGCGCAGGTGGCGCTGAGGTCAGAACGGTCGAAGTGTGCCGAAGACGGCAAGGACTCGAGGACGTCGAGGCGGAGTCGTGGTGAGACACGGTGGACCGAACCAGGCGCAGGTGGCGCTGAGGTCAGAATGGTCGGGAGGTGTCGAAGACGGTGAGGGCTTGAAGTGGCTGCAAGGCTTGCAAGGCAAGAAAGGTGCGCGAGGAGCGTTTCGGTAAAAATGCAAAGCTGCACTAAAGGAGGCGGGTTTGGATAAAGCATCGAGTAGGTGGTGACCTAATGGGTAAAGCATGTGCAAACCCATTAATGGGAGGCTATAAAAGGAGAGGGAGAGGTTGTGCTGAAATTGAGAGAGTGGGTGTAAGAGTTAGGGTTTTATTTGGCTCTCTCCTTTCTTGAGTTCTTGCTTTTTCAATCATGTATGGGGACTTAGTGAGATTGTGAGA
Source organism: Dendrocalamus latiflorus (assembly GCA_017311315.1). NCBI lineage: Eukaryota > Viridiplantae > Streptophyta > Magnoliopsida > Poales > Poaceae > Dendrocalamus > Dendrocalamus latiflorus. The sequence goes on along the minus strand of CM029669.1, from coordinate 142,012 downwards.
GAGAGCTTGAGTGATGTAAACTCCATATTTCAATCATTCATGTCTCCGTATCATTGTCAAGAAATCTTGTGTTGAATCACTCAAGTTCCTGTTTCTTGCTCCCATTTTATTTAAGTCTTAGTTCTGCTTCTTTTCCTTTTGTGAGATTCAAGCTTTTGGGCTGTGTTCTCTATCTCAGCATTGCTTTATTTTTTGTGATCCCCTTGCAGCCAAACAGCTCATTTCTTGAGATTTCTTGTTCCTTTTTGGCTTGCGGCAATGCAGTCCAAATGCTAATGTTTTCGGCCAAAAGATCAAGTGCAAACCGTTGATACCCATGGCTGGTTGCATGCAGTTCGAATGCTAGAGATTTCGGCCAAAAATCAAGTGCAAACCCATGTGTTTTTTCAGCTCTCTCCCGTGCAAATTTGGTTGGGTTCCTGTTTGATTTTTGCTTCCATTTTGTTACTACTTTGTGTTCTTGCAGCCTGGACGCAGCGTGAATAATTGCTTTCGGTTTGCATGCTTTGTAATCTTTATTGCTGCAGTTTAGACTTCTCCCTGAACGCAGTCTGCAATTTGGGCTTACTGCTGTTTTCTTGCTGATTTCTGCAGCATGTCCTACTCTGCCGAATGCTCCTCTGTCCCTCAACAACCGAGTTCTTTTGCTACTTTTAGTTCAGCAGTAAAGCAGTAGAATGGGCAGTAGTTTTCAGCAAGCTTTCTGTGAGTTTGAAGTGTTGGTTTGTTTCCTGTTTTGGACAGCTAGCTGCGTGCAATTTTTTGGTATTTTGTGAGCTGCAGGTCGCTGAAGAGGAGCTGCAGGGAGCTACGGGGGCGCGCTCTGCCCAGGACGCTCGCATACTCCACTTGGAAGCGGAGTGCGCGGAGATGAAGACGCGCACCGAGGAGCTCGTCGCCGTAGCGCGAGAGTCGGCCGCCGAAGCAGTGCGGCAAGAAGTTGCTGCAGAGCGAGACGGCTTGCTGCAACAAATCGCTGCGTTGGAGAGGAGAACAACGAGCTTGCCGCCTCTCTAGCGGAGCGGGATCCAGCCTTGGGCGATACTTCGGTAGCTGCTTGGGACGCTACGTTGGCCCTGGAAGACACCCTTAAGGGGCTTATCGCCGAAGTGCCGGCACGCTCCTTCGGGCTCGAGGACCTGTCGCGGTCGCTTCGGTGGATCAGAGACGCGGCTGTCATTGCCCGCGGTGCCGCGACGACCTTTGGCAACCACTGCGCCTACATGGCGTCGTGCCTGCTATGCGCGCTCCTGCGACTCCGTGACTGTGGACATGTTGCCGGGCTAGCTGATCCTCGACTGGAGATGCTCGCTGGGGGCGGGGTAATGTCCGGTGTCGTGCGCGCCGCTCGCCATGCCGTGAAGTTCTTCCATGAGCGGATATGGGAGTACTGCGGGGAGGCCGCAGCCATGGTCGAGGTGCAGAACAACCTACACGGCGAGGGAAACCTTGGCTAGTTTCTGGACGAGGTCCCGCGGCGTGACGAGGATGGCGCTGCGGCCCCGGAAGACGCCACGAACCCACAGGTGTGACGGCAGGTTATCACGTGTTGGCGTGCGTTGTAACCGATGCTGTTTCTTTTTTGTTTTTATGAAGTACGAAGTTGCTTCGCCGCCGCTCTGATCTTTGCCCCTTGTTCCGAGCAGCTACAGAGCCGGGGCCAGCTGCTAATTTCCGACCTCGCGACCCGACGGCGTCTTCGGCGCTGGCAAAGGGCCGAGGAAGCACTGAATTTTTGGGCGGGTCGGGCATCTTCGAGCAGAGCCTCGGCACGGACGCGTGTTAAGGATGAGCCCGTTGAGTAGCGGCCCCGTGCGCCGGAGGTGTTCGTACGCCTTTGTAATTCGCCTTTGTAAGTGTCCTTGACGAATGCAACGAGTAATCTTGGTTGGAACTTACGAAGTGCGTCTCTGCCCCTTTGGCTACGCTATCCCATGGTGAACTCGGAGGGTTACTGCACTCGCCCGTACACGACGATTTGCGCCTCGGGAGGGTAGGGTGGTCGAAACGGACGCGTAGTTGAAGCAAAACATACAAGCGTTTGCACAGGCGCTCCGTCCCCTACCCCTGGCGCCTTAGTCAAGGTAGACGCACGAGCGCTCCGTCCTCTACCCTCCGAAGTGGTGGTAGTGGAGCTGGCGCCTTAGTTCAAAGCAGATGCGCAGCACTCCGTCCCCTACCCTTCGAAGTGGTGGCAGCAGAGCTGGCGCCTTAGTCGAGGTAGGCGCGCGAGCGCTCCGTCCCCTACCCTTCGAAGTGGTGGCAGCGGAGCTGGCGCCTTAGTCGAGGTAGACGCGCGAGCGCTCCGTCCCCCACCCTTCGAAGTGGTGGCAGCGGAGCTGGCGCCTTAGTCGAGGTAGACGCGCGAGCGCTCCGTCCCCCACCCTTCGAAGTGGTGGCAGTGGAGCTGGCACCTTAGTTCGACGTAGATGCGCGAGCACTCTGCCCCCTACCCTTCGAAGTGGTGGCAGCGGAGCTGGCGCCTTAGTCGAGGTAGGCGCGCGAGCGCTCCGTCCCCTACCCTTCGAAGTGGTGGCAGCGGAGCTGGTGCCTTAGTCGAGGTAGACGCGCGAGCGCTCCATCCCCTACCCTTCGAAGTGGTGGCAGCGGAGCTGGCGCGTTAGTCGAGGTAGGCGCACGAGCGCTCCGTCCCCTACCCTTCGAAGTGATGGCAGCGGTGCTGGCGCCTTAGTTCGAAGCAGATGCGTGAGCGCTCTGTCCCCTACCCTTCGAAGTGGTGGCAGCGGAGTTGGCACCTTAGTTTGAAGCAGATGCGCGAGCGCTCCGTCCCCTACCCTTCGAAGTGGTGGCAGTGGAGCTGGCGCCTTAGTTGCGGGTGCTCCAGCCAGCCTCTAGTGCATCTCATTGGGACGCACGGCGTGGAAATTATAGACCCCGCGCCATTCATGGTCCATGAGGCACGCGCGAAGAGCACTTACGCACGTGCGGGAGCCTTCGCGCCTTGGTTGTATGTCGTAGAGTGTGTAGAGATAGCCTGTGCGTGCGCGGGAACACCCGCGTTTTGTTTATACTCCGTGGAGTGCGTGGGACAATCCACCACGTCTTGTTTATACTCAACAGAGTACACATGGGGATAACCCCATGCGTGCGCAGGAGTATCCGCGTCTTGTTTATACTCCGTAGAGTGCGTGGGACAATCCACCACGCCTTGTTTATACTCAGCAGAGTACACATGGGGATAACCCCGTGCGTGCACGGGAGTATCCGCGTCTTATTTATACTCAGCAGAGTGTGCAGGGGCAACATCCGCGTCTTGTTGCGTGCGGAGGCGGACCTCGATGCTACGTCTTATTTATACTCCGTGGAGTGCGTGCGGAGGCGGACCTCGACGCCACGTCTTATTTAGAGTCTGTGGACTGCGCACAGACTCTAAATAAGACGTAGCGTCGAGGTCCGCGTCCGCACGCAGTCCACGGAGTATAAATAAGACATAGCGTCGAGGTCCGCCTCCACACGCAACTTCACCGCCCGCAACGCGCGGAGGCGAGCCTCTACGCGTTGCGGGCGGTGAAGTTGCATGTGGAGGCGGACCTCGACGCTGTCTTATTTATACTCCGTGGAGTGCATGCGGAGGCGGACCTCGACGCTACGTCTTATTTAGAGTCTGTGGACTACGCGCGGAGGCGAGCCTCCGCGCGTTGCGGGCGGTGAAGTTGCGTGTGGAGGTGAACCTCGGCGCTACGTCTTATTTATACTCCGTGGAGTGCGTGCAGAGGCGGACCTCGACGCTACGTCTTATTTAGAGTCCGTGGACTGCGCGCGGAGGTGAGCCTCCGCGCGTTGCGGGCGGTGAGGTTGCGTGCGGAGGCGGACCTCGACGCTACGTCTTATTTAGAGTCCGTGGACTGCACGCGGAGGTGAGCCTCCGCGCGTTGCGGGCGGTGAAGTTGCGTGCGGAGGCGGATCTGACGCTACGTCTTATTTATACTCCGTGGAGTGCGCGCGGAGGCGTCCCCCCACGCATCTTTGTTTATACTCATGCCTGTGTTTTTCACAAAGAGTGCGTGCGCGAACGCGTGTCTTTGTTTATACTCATGCCTCTTCACAGAGAGTGCGCGCGCGAACGCGTGTCTTTGTTTATACTCATGCCCGTGTGTTTCCACAGAGAGTGCACGCGTTCGCTTGTTTATACTCATGCCCGTGTTTTTCACGGAGTGTGCACGCGCGAACGCGTGTCTTTGTTTCGGGAAACAAGAAAACTTTGTGCAAACGGTGAACTTTATTAAGTTCCCGTTTGCGCGGGTGAGCGGTTACAAAGAAAGGGGGGATATCGAGTACTAACCACTTAAGGACGGGGGCGGGCGCTAGCGAGCTTCTGCCGCTGGGATAACTTGCGCGCGGGGATTGCGGGACGCTCTCCTGGGTCGCCCGGGGTCTCCGCATCCGCACGCCCGGCCTAGGTGCCTTGGCGAGCCTCGCGGCCTGGACCCCTGGCGCCAAGCTCTAAGCGCCGAGCCATGTCCTGGTCGCCATGGATGACGATGATGGCTCGCGGTCCGGGAAGCTTCATGCATAGGAAGCCGTGATGCGGAACCGCCTCGAGAGAGTTTAGGAGCGGCCGCCCCAAAATGGCGTTGTAGGGGTATGCAATGTCGACAACGTCGAAGATGGCGTCCTCGCCCCTCACGTTGTCGTTTTGGCCAAAGGAGACTTGGAGGCATATCTGGCCCAAAGCCTGCAAAGATTTCCCTCCAAAGCCTTGCAATGGGATACCTGAAGGGCCCAATCGACTGCGAGGGATCCCCATCTGGTCGAACGCCGCGGCAAACAGGATGTTCGCGGGGCTTCCTCCATCGACCAGAACGCGCCTGACCTCGCATCCTGCTACGAGGACACAGACGACCAGGTGATCTTGGTGGGGGAACTCCACGCCTTCCGCATCAGCGGGCGTGAACATGATTTTGTGTTGTGCCCATGCCGGCGGCGCCTGCGCTGGGTATGCCACGACGTGATGTAGCCTCCTCGCGTAGGCCTTTCGCTGTCGCGCTGAGGCGAACTCCAATGAGGAGCCTCCGAAAATGACGTTTATGACCCTGCGCTGGGCTCCTTCTGGGGCTTGCAACTGCAGGAGGCCCTCCTGGGGCTGCATTTCTTGGTCTTGGGGGTGTTGGACGTGGGCCACGATAGGCGCGCGCGCCTCCGGGTTTTTGTCCCTAGCGACATTCTGCCGGAGCGCTGCTATAGTGGCGCAAGCATGCGTGTCATGGTTGCCCCGGCCGTGGACTTCGCACCACTGCCCGAGGTGCTGGTCGTTGTACTCTTCGCGGGTCCTATCGTCGTGACCCCGCCCACGCCCACGTCCTCGGCCACGACGCCCTCTGCCTCCGTGACCTGCCGAGGCATTATCTTCGGCGCCGCCCTCGATGTCAAAGACGTAACGAGGCTTCCTAGACTTGCGCTGGTCGCGCTTGGGCCTGTCACCTGATGAGTCTTTGTGCTGGGCATCTCTGCGTTCGGAGGCGCCCTTCGACTGCTCCTGTTTGTGTTTGCCTTTCGAGGAGTCCTGCTTCAGCGAGCCCTCGTTCTTTGGCAAGCCTTCTGCCTGGTTGGTGTCGGAGTCATCACCGTGTCGCCGCCGCGCGTCCTCTTCCGCTCTGGCGTACTCTTCCATCTTGTCGAAGAGCTTCACGACCGTCGTAATGGGCTTGCGCGCGTTGTACTCGGCCATCGGTCCCGGGCGGAGGCCTTGTATCGCTGCGTTGATGACGGTTGTTTCGTTGACGTCCTTGACCTGGCAATGTACCTTCGTGAAATGTTTAAAGTAATCCCGAAGCCTCTCCTCAAGTTTTTGCTTGACTACGAAGAGCTGGTCCGCATCGACACGCTCGACGTAGTTTCCCTGGAAATTGTTGTAGAGTCGATCACAAATCTGTTCCCATGCGTAGATGTACTGTGGCTCGATGGTGAAGAACCAAGACAGCGCCACCCCTTGTAACACGAGGGGGAGCCCTTTTGCCTTCGTGGTATCGTCTCCGCCAGCAGCTTCGATAGCGGTCTCGTACACGCTCACAAATTCTCGCGGGTCGGTGTCACCCTTGTACGCCTTGATGACGCTCGGGAACTTGAAGTCCTCAGGCCAGGCCACCTGCTGCAGGCCTGCGAAGAGTGGAGATTCCGGGTCTACGCACCGTAGTGGGACGCGACCGGACGTAAGGGCGTCGCGGCTATCCGCCATCTCCGGAGTGGGCTCGAGCGCAACCACCGGCGGGGTGTGCTGGCTCCGAGCCTCTTGTATGTCTCGCACGGCTCCGCGGAGGTCTGACAGCTCCCGCTGGAATGCATTGAGGGCCGCCAACAGGGCGGTCTCCACCGTGGACGTGGTTGGGGCCGTTGGTACGCTCGGCGGCGCGATCGGGGCAACGGCGACCACGGCCTGCGCGCCCAGGCTGCCCGCAATGCTGTCGTGGAGGGCCCTGGAGCCGGTGACGAAGTCCGCGTCGTCGCCGGGATCGCTCACCCCTCCTACGCCGGGTGGGAAAGTGGACGCGGCTGCATTGCCACCGCCGGGGTTGGTCATCGGGGCGACGGTGGCGGGGTCTGGCGTCGCGTCGGTGGCGGGGTTGGATGTCGCGTCGTAAACACTAGTGCTCACAGTCTTCATACCTACACCGCCACCCGTACTTGCAGCTGCTAAAGCCGAAGCCCTGGTATTGACGTGAGATTTCGCCGCTTCCGCCTTCTTCTTCTTCGCCGCCGATGGTGAAGCTTTCTTTAGTGCCATCCTCCTTCGGATCTGGAGGCTTGCTCTTTTCCTCCCCACGGACGGCGCCAACTGTTGTGGCTATAGACCAAATAGAGAGAGAGTATGGTAGTGGAGAGTTTGGTGAGTAATGGCTTAGGGTCCTTTCCCCCAAGGCTTGTGCTGCATATATATATCCACATGGGGAGTGCTTTTACAATCATACCCTTACATCCAAGTATTCCCTACAAGGGTGCTTATGTCATTACACATGTCCCATTTTGGGCCTTACATTCCTTTAACAGGCCTGCTGGGCTTAGGTGGGGGCCACCCCTACGACAGAGACGTTTACACATTTTCGAGGTCGTTTTAGTAGGCTTTCTGTTGAGCTCCCGGGTGCTTTACGAGCGATCCGCAGTGACAACGGCACGGAGTTGAGGAATTCCTACTTTGAGAGGTTCTGCGATGAGACAGGTGTAGAGCACCAGTTCTCTTCTCCACACGTCCCACAGCAGAATGGCGTCGTGGAGAGGAAGAACTGTACCTTGGTCGAGATGGCCAGGACGATGCTTGATGAGTATTCTACACCTAGGAAATTTTGGGTTGAGGCTATAGTGACCGTGTGCCATGTTTCGAACAGAGTTTTTCTTCGGGCACACTTGCATTGCACTTCTTATGAGCCAAGATACGGGCGAAAGCCCAGTGTCTCTCATTTTCGTGCATTTGGTTGCAAGTGTTTCATTCTGAAGTCTGAGAACCTAGATAAGTTCGAGTCACGTTCTAATGATGGTATCTTTCTAGGTTACTCGACTTCTTCGCGGGCATATAGGGTTTGGAACTGCGAGTCTAGTAAGTTGGTAGAGACTTGTGGGGTGACCTTCGACGAGGCCAGTCCGGGGACTAGGCCAGATATCTCAGGTTCTTTAGAGCAGTCCGAGCCCATCTTTGTGGATGATGAGGAGGATGGAGATGAGGGTTGTCTACCTGATCGAGTTCCTCATCCTCCCCTTGAGGTGCCTTCTTCCACTGCACCTCAAGGTGATCAGCCAATGCCTTCTACTTCTTCTGGAGCTAGTAGCTCTGTTCCTACCTCTTCAGCTCATGAGGTAGAGGCTACTTCTTCTCATCCTGGACCTCCCCGGCATATCCAGAAAGACCATCCTTCCGAGCAGATGATTGGAGACATCTTTGAGCGAGTTACCCGCTCAAAGTCTGGCATGTCACATGTCTGTCTCCATTCTGCCTTTGTTGTCACCTTTGAGCCCAAAGATGTTAATCATGCTCTCTCTGATGAGTCTTGGGTCAATGCCATGCATGAGGAGCTAGGGAATTTCAAGAGAAACAAGGTCTGGTCGCTTGTTGAGCCCCCTCGAGGTCACAATGTCATTGGGACTAAGTGGGTGTTCAAGAACAAGCAGAGTGAGGATGGGCTAGTCATTCGAAACAAGGCTAGACTGGTAGCTCAAGGCTTCTCCCAGGTTGAAGGTCTAGATTTTGGGGAGACCTTTGCCCCTGTAGCTAGACTTGAGGCCATTAGAATCCTGCTTGCTTTTACGGCTTCTAAGGGTTTCAAGCTTTACCAGATGGATGTCAAAAGTACCTTCCTCAATGGGTTTATTGAGGAAGAGGTCTATGTGAGATAGCCTCCAGGTTTCGAGAACCCCAAATACCCAAACCATGTCTTCAAGCTTTCTAAAGCCTTGTATGGACTTAAGCAGGCCCCTAGAGCTTGGTATGAGAGGCTTAAGTCCTATTTGTTGAGTCATGGTTTTGAGATGGGTAAGGTGGATAAGACCTTGTTCATTCGCCGGCATGGCACTGACCTTCTGCTCGTCCAGATTTATGTTGATGACATTATCTTTGGCGGCTCTTCTCATACTCTTGTTTCACAGTTCTTGGATGTCATGAGCACCGAGTTTGAGATGAGTATGATGGGTGAGTTGACCTTCTTCCTTGGGTTCCAGATCAAGCAGACTCGGGAGGGTACTTTCTTGCATCAGGGCAAGTACACTCGTGACCTCCTGAGACACTTTGACATGAGTGATGGTAAGCCTGTGTCAACTCCTATGGCGTCCACAGCTTCTCTTGACCCAGATGAGGACGGCGAGCCAGTTGATCAGAAGAAGTATCGCAGCATGATTGGCTCCCTCTTGTACCTCAGTGCCTCGAGACTGGACATACACTTCGCTGTGTGTCTTTATGCTCAGTTTCAGGCTTCTCCTCGCGTATCTCACCGCCAAGTGGTGAAACGCATCCTTCGGTACCTTCGAGCTACCATTGACTATGGTATCTGGTACTCTTCCTCGTCCTATCTTTCCTTGAGAGCCTATTCGGACGCAGACTTTGCTGGCTATAGGATAGATAGGAAGAGCACTTCTGGCACTTGCCAATTCATTGGAACTTCTGTTGTTTCTTGGTCTTCTAGTAAGCAGTCCGGTGTTGCACAGTCCACCGCAGAGGCCGAGTACGTTGCTGTTGCCAGTTGTTGCAGCCAGGTACTTTGGATGGTCTCGACCCTGCGGGACTTTGGGTTAGTTATCGATAGTGTTCCACTCTTTTGTGATAACACTTCTGCGATTAACATTGCCAAGAACCCAGTGCAACATTCTCGGACCAAGCATATTGATATCAGATATCACTTCCTTAGAGACCATGTGGAGAAGGGTGACATAGTGCTCCAGTTTGTGGACAGTGACCACCAGTTGGTTGATATCTTTACAAAGCCTTTGGATAGCTCTAGGTTTTCAGCCTTGCGGGGAGAGCTTGGGGTGGTTTGTCCTTATGGACTGTTGTGAGGGGGAGTTTTGTGCTTCATTGCTTTATCATGTTTATTATGCTCTTACTCCTTTTTGTCGCATTGCATTCGGGTGCATTTGGGTTAGTCCTTCTAGCATAGATTAGAGTGTTTTTCTTGTCTAGATGTTTAGACTTCTTACTCTTATCTTGTGATTCTAGGATGGTGCTTATTAGCTGGTTCTCTTCTCACTAGGTTGAGCTCACTCACTTCTTATAGGTTCTAGCGAGGGTTGGGCCACCCTCGGGTAGACGGGGTACGTGTTTGCTCCTTAGTGTGTTAGATGGGCAGTTAATAGTCCTAGTGTCATATGGGGTAGACGAGAGTCAGTCTGAGCCATAGTTTTCTCTATATCTTCTCTATGCTTTAAGGACTGCCTATTCTGATTTTCTTGCCAGCTTCTCGAGTTTATTGCTTTGGTTCTGGGGAGTTCATTTAGGAGCTTCTAGATCTTAGTATTGTCATAACTCAACTTGAACTAAAGTTGCATCACATGTTGAGGGGGAGCTGGATTTTCTGCATTTCATTCTGCATTATAATATAACTACATGGAGCCTTGATTATTATCCTTCTAACTCACGCGATCTTTCTCAGACTCTTGCCCTCAGCCGAGCCTTGGAGGAGACTCGCGTTCGCGAGCGGAGAGCGCTGCAGAATGAACTTCGTGCTGTGGATGATGCTCACGCTGCCAAGGACGAGCAAATCCGCAGGCTGGACGCAGAAAAGATGATGATTGCTTCCGACGCGGAGGACGCTGTGGCGGCGGCGTGACGCGCCACGGAGGAGGTCCAGCACGTCGCGACGGAGGAGCGCACCGCCTTTCTTCAGTAAATCTCCGCGCTGGAGGAGGAGAAGACCCAACTCACCGCATCCCTTGAAGAGAGGACCGAGGCCCTGGACAATGCATCCATGGCGGCATGGAGGGCAATGGAGTCGCTTGAAGGGGCCCTCTGGGACCTTGTCATCGACGTACCAGAAGTTACGCATGGTCCCAAAAATCTGACGGAGATGCTTGGGCGGATCGAAGAGGGCTCGGACCTCGCTCTCCGCGGTGCCAAGTCCTTCGGCGATCACTGCAGCTTCATGGGTGCCTCCTTCGCCCTCGCCTTGCTTCGCGCTCGGGGATGTGGACACGTCAGCGAGCTGGCGGACTCTCAGCTGGATCTGCCGGCCAAGCCCGGGGTGATGTCTGACACCATCCGCTTCACTCAGCCAGCCGTGCAAAATTTCTATAACCGAATCTGGGGCTATGTCGGGGAGGACGCAGCGAAGATCGCGTTGCGGCGAACTCTGCGTGGAGAGGGGGATCTCCTCCGGTGGCTCGAGGAGGTTCCTCGGTGCAACAGAAATGGTGCAGATCAAGTGTAATGCCGGGGTTGGGTGTGTTGCGTCATGTGTCACTTTGTATGGTTGCTTTGCAACCTGCTCTTTTAGATGAATGAAACAATGCCTGTGTAATGTCTTCTCATCGTTGCATGCCCCTATTTTAGGCGATTGGCGTGTAGGGTTCGGATTTTCGCGCTCGGCTCTGCCAGGTTTATAGATAATAGCGGCCGAAGTAGATTCGTGAACGCTCGGTCCTTTCTTCCGGAAGGGCGGCTGTGGAGCTGGCGCTTGGTCGAGGTAGGCGCGCGAGCGCTCCGTCCCCTATCTTTCGAAGGGGTGGCAGCGGAGCTGGCGCCTAGTCGAGGTAGACGCGTGAGCTCTCTGTCCCCTACCTTTCGAAGGGGTGGCAGCGGAGCTGGTGCCTAGTCGAGGTAGACGCGCGAGCGCTCCATCCCCTACCTTTCGAAGGGGTGGCAGCGGAGCTGGCGCCTAGTCAAAGTAGATGCGCGAGCGCTCCGTCCCCTGCCGTTTGAAGGTGTGGCAGTGGAGCTGGCGCCTAGTCGAAGTAGACGTGCGAGCGCTCCGTCCCCTACCTCTCGAAGGGGTGGCAGCGGAGCTGGCGCCGAGTCGAAGTAGATGCTTATTAGAGCATAGGCGCGTGGGAACTTCAACCACGTCTTATTTATACTCCGGGGAGTACGCGCAAGGACAGTGCCTGCACATGCGCGGGCATATCCGCATCTTGTTTGTACTCAGTAGAGTGCGCAGGGATAACATTCGCGTCTTATTTATACTCCGTAGAGTGCGCACGGAGGCAGGCCTCACGTTGTGTCTTCTTTATACTCTGTAGAGTGCGCGCGGAGGCGTCCCCCCACTGCGTCTTCTTTATACTCCGTGGAGTGCGTGCGGAGGTGGACCTCAGCGCTACATCTTGTTTAGAGTCCGTAGACAGCGCGCGGAGGCGAGCCTCCGCACGTTGTGGGCGGTGAAGGTGCGTGCGGAGGCGGACCTCAACGCTACGTCTTGTTTAGAGTCCGTAGACTGCGCGCGGAAGCAAGCCTCCGTGCGTTGCGGGCGGTGAAGTTGCGTGCGGAGGCGAACCTCAACGCTACGTCTTGTTTAGAGTCCGTAGACTGCGTGCGGAAGCAAGCCTCCGCGCGTTGCAGGCGGTGAAGGTGCGTGCGGAGGCGGACCTCGACGCTACGTCTTATTTATACTCTGTAGAGTGCGTGCGGAGGCGGACCGCGACGCTACGTCTTGTTTAGAGTCCGTAGACTGCGCGCGGAGGCGATCCTCTGTGCGTTGCGGGCGGTGAAGGTGCATGCGGAGGCAGACCTCGACGCTACGTCTTATTTATACTCCGTAGAGTACGTGCAAAGGTAGACCTCAACGCTACATCTTGTTTAGAGTCCGTAGACTGCGCGCGGAGGAGATCCTCCGTGCTTTGCGGGAGGTGAAGCTGCGTGCGGAGGCGGACCTCGACGCTACGTTTTATTTATACTCCGTAGAGTGCATGCAGAGGCGGACCTTGACGCTACGTCTTGTTTAGAGTCCGTGGAATACGCGCGGAGGCAAGCCTCCGCGCGTTGCGGGCGGTGAAGGTGTGTGCGGAGGCGGACCGCAACGCTATGTCTTATTTATACCCCGTAGAGTGCGCGCAGAGGCGTCCCCCCACGCCTCTTTGTTTATACTCATGCCCGCATTTTTCATGGAGAGTGCACGTGCGAACGCGTGTCTTTGTTTATACTCATGCCCGTGTTTTTCACGGAGAGTGCGCGCGCGAACGCGTGTCTTTGTTTATACTCATGCCCATGTTTTTCATGGAGAGTGCGAGCACGGACGCGTGTCTTCGTTTATACTCATGCCCGCGTTTTTTACAGAGAGTGCGCGCACGAACGCGTGTCTTTGCTTATATTCATGAAGAGTGCACGCGAAGGTTGTCTGTCGCGCACTTTTGCGGGAAACCAGACAATTTGTTGCAAACGGTGAACTTTATTAAATTCCCGTTTGCGCGGGTGAGCGATTCAAAGGACAAGGTACTGACCACTGAGCTCTCGGGGGGCGAAAACGGCCGCAACTGTCATTGCCCGGCGCCGAGGCGGCACCCGGTGGGAGCCTCTAGTGCTGGAGCAGTCCGCGCAGGAGCCGAGCGAGGTGCTTCCCGGATCCACCAAGGATCCTCGCGCTTGCACACTCAGCCTAGGCGTAGTACCGCAGCAGTCTGTGTGTGTACCATGTGTGGCGAAGCACCTGCCCCTCCAATGTGGCGAGGCGGTATGCTCCCTTCTGGAGGGCTTGTGTGACAATGTACGGGCCTTCCCATTTGGACTCCAGCTTGCCTACCGTTTCCTCATGGAGTGCCATCTTGAGGACGAGGTCCCCCGGCAGGAACTCTCGCGGGTATATGGAACGACCACGAGCGCGCACCATCTGTCGCGCATACTTTATGATGTGCTGGGTTGCGCTTGCCCGATCTCCATCAAGGAGGTCTAGGGACAATTGGCGTTCTTCTTCCGGTGCCTGGACGAGGACCCTTCTCGAGGCGGCCTTTATTTCCTCGGGCGTTACCGCCTCGTCGTCGAAGAGGAGCTTGAATGGCGTGAACCCCGTCGGGCGCATCACCGTTGTGCGGAGGGACCAGAGGACGCTGTGGACCTCGCCCGGCAACTTGCCCTTTGGCAACCCGACAAAGCGCTTCTTGATCACAGCGGAGATGGTGCCGTTCGTTCGCTCCACCACTCCATTGGACTGCGGGTGTCCAACCGAGGCGAACCGGAGCGTGATGCCCATGGTGTTGCAGAATTCTTTGAACGGGGCAGCGTCAAACTGCAAGTCGTTATCGACGGTGACCTCCCTGGGCACGCGAAAGCGGCATATAATGTTCTGCCAGAGGAAGCGCTGCATGGCTACCGAGGTAATCTTGGCCAGAGCTACCGCCTCCGGCCACCTTGAGAAGTATTCCAAAGCGACCACTACAAACCGCAGGTCGCCTCGAGCCCGGGGAAGCAGTCCCACAATGTCGAGGTCGAGGCCCCATCGTGCTAGGGGCCATACCGGAGGTACGAGGTTGAGGCTTGTCGGCAGACCTGCAGAAAGCGGAGACTCCGGGTCCACGTGTCGCAGCGGAACGTGGCTGGACGCGGGGGCGTCGCGGCTATCCGCCCTTTCCAGCGTGGGCCCCGATACTACCGGTGGTGGGGCCTACTGTCGGGACCCTGGATTTCCGAACCCGGACCCTCTGTGTATTACTGCACTAGTCCCAGATCAAAGCTAGTGCACACAGTTAAACAGAAATGAATACATAACCAGCAACACTTTATTACAATATTAAAGAGTACTGACCACCAGGTCTCATTATTACATTAGAGGTTTCAAGACCTCGCACAACCAAAACACAGCGAAAGCAAGGAAAATTCAAAGTAGACCCATCAATATGCCACAGGCAGTTGACTTGGGAAGCGCGACCTAGTCCTCCAGGAAAAATCCATCACAGCCGCAAGCGAAGCAGTAGTCGTAGCCACCTTCTTGAGCTTCGCAATCTTCTGAGGTTTATTTTTAAGTGTAGCATGTGAGCACATAAAGTACTCCACAAGTCTTGGGAAAAATACATAGATGCAAGGCTTGACAAAGGAAGGCTATATGGCTCTTTTGCACAAAGCAATGTTTTAATTTCAATTACTACTAATTATTTTCGAAGGTATCAATTTAATAAAGTAAATGTTTTAACAGAACTAAGTGAAGGTTCCATCTACCAACACTAGCTTAAACAACTTGAACAAGTTTAATACTGCGGGTTACATCCACCCTCTCTGGCTCCAACTGCCAGGATACCCTTCTGAGAGTTCCCTCCACTCTCGAAATACAAAAATTTTGATTTTAAAACAAAACCAGAAATCTACCATGTGAATGCATTCCTTGCCCGCCCTTGACCGTGGGCACGGCTATTCGAATAGTTTTACACTCTGCACAGGTTGTACAACTTTACCCACAAGAGATAAATTATCCTAAAAGTCAACACGCTTCCTTTGGCATGAGACCCAGATAAAATATCACAAAGCCTTTACCTTACTCTAATCTAGCTAGGGTGGAACATACACTTTACAAGATCTCGTGCTTCCTGCACCAATCCAAACCAACCATCCACCCTAATCTAAACCATCTTTCACATTTTAGTTTATTTTAAAAGAACAGTGGTAACTCCAATTACCACTAAATTTGTAAACACAAGGGTATTACAATAATTCATGTATTCCCATTTGCAAGATTTGTGAGGTATTGAATAGCATGGCTAAGCATTGTTCTACCATTCTAATACCAACAATTTAATATATTACTCTCATTAATGAGTCAAAGGAATTTCTAGGGTTGCAAAGGTACATGGCATTAAATTTCAACTGAGGGCATAACAAAATTGGGTATAACTAATGCCTTAAGATTTGAACTAAAATTTTATATAAATAGCAATGCACATAATTTAAAATAATTAAAACATTTCAAAATCATAGGTTCAAGATGATCAAAGGAGACTTGCCTTCTTGAGCGCTATTTGGGTCTTCTTTTTGCGACTCGACGAATACCTCGGCGACGGCGGAATCTACGCGCGAAAAGAGAGACAAGCAAAACAAATAAATTCAAAAAAAATTAAATAAAATTCAAAAAATTCAAAAAGACTCCATAAATGGATAGCTTAGGATTTTAGAAAAATTTAGAAATTTGAACGGCTCAAATCGGAGTTAAAATGAGAAAGTTATGGCTTCCGAAAGATTAAAAGGAGTGAAAAAGGAAAAAGCCGACTTTCGGGAATTATTTTTGCACTGAAAAATGCTATGTATGATGTCAGCCATTTTGAATATTCCGAGCGGGAAAAATAATTTGAATGACCAGTGGGCCCGGTCTACCGTGGACCGGAACCACGGACCACGGGGTTCGCCGACGTGGCACACCGGCCACATGGCGCCATGCGGGCGCGAGGTGGCAGCCACGTGGCCATCCACGCGGGCACAACCGGCCACGCGGGCGGCGCGCACGGGCGGCTCGGGAGGAGCACGGCCGGCGGCCGGCGGCGGGGGCTGCGAGCGGCGGCGAGGATGAGGGGAGGCGGCGGCACTCACCGGCGGCGGCGGCGGAGGTTTGGGTGGCCGGCGGCGGCGGTGAGGCGACGGGATGCGGTTTTTGGAGGTGGCGGCGGCGCCGAGAAAGGGAGGAGAAGGGGCGGTGGGAGGCGGTGGTGAAGGAGGGAGTGGAGGGGGGTTTTTATAGGCGAGGAGGGGAGGGGGAGGCCGGCCATTTTGGAGCTCGCCGGAGTTATTGCTCCCGCAATTAGGGGACTTAAATTGAGGGGAAACGGCCGGCGGAATGGCGGGGAGTAATAGAGCATCCGTTTCCACTCTTTAATCGGGATTTTATGGGGAAGAAACGCGGGATTTTAAAGCTCATTTTCGGTTTTAATGGTGGAGGAGAGAGAGAGAGTGGGAGGAGGAAGAAGGTGAGGTTGAAGAAGGATATGACATATGGGTCCCATGTGTCATAGAGAGTGAGAGTTAGTGAAGGGGTACGGGCCGTCGGATTCGCGACACGTGGCAAGTGGATGGATGAGGGCCTTTGGATTTTGTGAAGGGGTAAGTGATCATGTGTGGCTAGGATTAAAACGTGGAGAGAGATTGATTTAATCTGAGAGTGACACGTGGCGGAATAGGATTAATTTGATTTTTATTTTCGGAATAAATTTCAGCAATTACTAGAAACTTTATAAACACTTCGAAAATTAATATTTAATGTCTACAAATTCCAGAAAAATCATAAAATATTCCTGGAATTATTTTAGACTTAGTAAAGATATTTTTAATTTCAGATTTGAATTTAATAATTTTTGAAAATACTTTTTAGCTTTGAAAATTGATTTTAAATTTCAGAAAATTCTCGAATTTTATTTAAAAATTTAGGAAAGGCTAGGAAAAATATAATTTTCCCTTTTTGGCTTTAATAAAATATTTAAATACATTTTCTTGCTTTAAATTTTGTAATAAAATCCAGAAAATCAAATAAAAGCCGAGTAAAATCCAATTACTTTAAAATAGTTAATTTGAATTTAAATTTTTCCAGAAAGCCAAATTTTGGGATGTTACAAACCTACCCCCCTTAGAGAGAATCTCGACCCCGAGATTCGGACGGACTGCGAAAGAGGTCAGGGAACTCTGCTCTTAAATCTTCTTCACGCTCCCAAGTTGCTTCTGATTCAGAATGATTGCTCCACTGTACTTTACAGAACTTGATGATCTTGCTTCGCGTACTACGCTCTGCTTCCTCCAATATCTTGACTGGATACTCTGGGTATGTCAAGTCCTCCTTTAAGTTCACTTCCTCTAGAGGCATCTGCTCTTCTGGCACTCTGAGACACTTTCTTAGCTGGGATACATGAAAGACGTCATGCACCTTCGACAACTGAGGTGGAAGCTCTAGCTGGTAAGCAACTTCTCCCTTTTTCGCTATAACAGGAAAGGGTCCAATGAATCTAGGAGCAAGTTTTCCACTGACTCCAAAACGTCTCATTCCCTTGAGAGGTGACACTTTCAAATAAACATGATCTCCAGGTACAAACTCTAATGTTCTTCGACGATTGTCCGCATAGCATTTCTGCCTGGTTTGAGCTGTTTTTAACCTGTCCTGGATCAGACGAGCTTGTTCCTCTGCCTGCTTCAACACATCTGGTCCAAACACTTGTCCTTCTCCGGTTTGTTTCCAATACAACGGTGTCCTGCATTTTCTGCCATACAAAGCTTCAAACGGAGACATCTGTAAGCTGGATTGATAATTGTTGTTATAAGAAAACTCCGCATAGGGCAGACTTTGATCCCAATTAGCCTTGTTTGCTAGAACACAAGCTCTCAACATATCTTCCAAAATTTGGTTTACTATTTCTGTTTGACCATCTGTCTGTGGATGATATGCTGTGCTAAAATTCGGATTTGTGCCCAAAAGTCCATGTAATTTATGCCAAAATCTTGAGGTGAATTGAGTACCTCGATCTGACACAATCTTCTTTGGAACTCCATGCAAACACACGATTCTGGACATATACAACTCTGCGAGTCTATCTCCAGAGTATGTGGTCTTTACTGGAATGAAATGAGCGACTTTTGTCAGATGATCCACAATAACCCAGATCGAATCATGCCCTAGTTTTGTTCTCGGTAATCCAGTTATGAAATCCATAATAATCTCTTCCCATTTCCACTCAGGTATCTGCAAGGGTTGCAAAAGTCCGGCAGGTCTCTGATGTTCAGCTTTAATCCGCTGGCACACATCACACAAAGCTACATGCTCTGCAATCTCTCTTTTCATACTTGACCACCAATATCTTTCTTTGAGATCTTGGTACATCTTTGTACTTCCAGGGTGAATTGAGTATGCAGATTCATGGGCTTCCTTCAGGATTAACTCCTTTATTTCCTTCTTTTCAGGTACGATAATTCTTTTCCCAAACCATAGGATACCCTCTTCATCTTCTGAAAATCCTGATGCTTTTCCTTTCTTCATGTTTTCCTTAATTTCCTTGACGTACTTGTCCTCCTTTTGAGCTGTCTTTATCTGGTCCTCAAGAGTTTGCTGGACCTCCAAAGTTGCCAGGAATCCTTCCTCTACTACTTCCAAGTTGAGCCGCTGGAATTCTTCTTGAAGTGCAGGCATACTGTCCTTTATCCACAACTTATTACAGTAACTCTTTCTGCTCAAGGCATCAGCTACTACATTGGCCTTTCCCGGATGGTAATGTATTCCCACATCATAATCCTTTATTAGCTCAAGCCATCTCCTTTGTCTCATATTGAGATCAGGTTGGGTAAAAATATACTTCAAACTTTTGTGATCCGTGTAGATCTCACAACGGTTACCGATCAAATAATGCCTTCATATTTTTAAGGCATGCACCACGGCAGCAAGCTCTAGATCATGAGTTGGGTAATTCTCCTCGTGGGGTCGCAATTGCCTTGAAGCATAAGCTACTTCCTTTCTTTCTTGCATCAAAACACAGCCTAATCCTTGCCTTGAGACATCACAAAAGACTTCAAAATCCTTTCTAATATCCAGAAGGATTAACACTGGTGCAGAAGTTAGCCTTCTCTTTAGTTCTTGAAAATTGTCCTCACACGATTTACTCCATTCAAACTTCTTTTCCTTCTTTAGCAACTGGGTGAGAGGTCTTGCCAGCTTGGAGAATCCTTCAATAAAGCAACGATAGTAACCAGCCAATCCCAAAAAGCTTCTGATCTCAGACACTGACTTAGGTTGTGTCCAATTGAGCACATCATTTACTTTATCGGGGTCTACGGATACTCCTCCTGCAGAAATCACGTGACCCAAGAAAGCCACTTTCTTCAACCAAAACTCACACTTGCTAAATTTGGCATACAACTGGTTTTCTCTGAGCTTTTCCAAAACTATCCTCAAATGTTCTGCATGTTCTTCCTCATTCTTGGAGTATATCAAAATATCATCGATGAATACAACCACAAACTTATCCAAATATTCCATGAACACCTTATTCATCAGATTCATAAAATATGCTGGGGCATTGGTTAGACCAAAAGACATCACGGTATACTCATACAATCCATAACGGGTAGCAAATGCTGTCTTGGGTATGTCCTCTGGTCTTAACTTCAATTGGTGATAACCTGATCGAAGATCAATCTTAGAGAATACACATGTTCCTTTCAACTGATCAAACAGATCATCTATTCTGGGCAAAGGGTACTTGTTCTTAATCGTCACATCATTCAAGGATCGATAATCCACACACATGCGAAGACTACCATCTTTCTTCTTTACTAGCAGTACTGGTGCTCCCCAGGGTGACGAGCTTGGTCTTACAAAACCTTTATCTTGCAACTCTTCAATTTGCTTCTTAACTTCTGCCAAGTCATTTGCAGACATACGATAAGGTCTCTTGGATATTGGAGTTGTACGAGGTACTAGGTTGATGACAAACTCTACTTCCCTGTCTGGCGGCATTCCGGGTAAATCTTCAGGAAACACATCTGGGTATTCACTTACTATAGGCACCTTTTCCAAAGTTACTTCCTTCAAACTGTTCAGCCCACACTTATTCCGAGAAGACGTGTTTGACTTATACCTTACTTGGATTCCATCCGAGTTGGTAATAGTGACAGCACGATCGGCACAATCAATCTGACCTTTATACTGGGTTAACCAATCCATACCATGTATGACATCTAGGCTCTTGGAATCTATTATAATAAGATTCGCTAAGAATTTTACTCCATTTATATCCACAGTTGCGCTAGGGCAAACTGTGTTAGTCCTCATTTCCTTCCCAGGGGACTGGACTAGCATAGGGTTCTTAAGAAACCGCACATCCCAATTATATCTTTCAACAAAATCTTTTGACACAAAAGAATGCGAAGCTCCAGAATCAAATAATGCTGTTGCAGGTACTGAGTTGACAAGGAACTTACCCAGAACTACGTCGGGTGCATCTTGGGCTGCCTCCGCAGTGACATGGTTAAGATGTCCTCTGCTCATCGTCTGCGGAGTCCTTGGAGTTTGCGGTGCCCCACGGCCTTGACCTGTAGTTGGAGCTCGCACTGGTGTAGTCCCCAAGTTGAAACGAACGGGAGTTACAGCTGGGCGCTTCTGGGGACAGTTGCTGGCATAATGCCCCATGTTCTTGCAGTTGAAGCACTGCACTCCTGCCGCTGAAGTCTTGTTCTACTGTGGTTGGCCACCATTGCCTGCTCTGGGAGCTTGCGGATTTGGATGAGGTCCTGCCGATGGTGTTCTTGGCACACTTGGCATTGAGGGCTTGTTGAATTGAGGAGGATTGGGGCGAAACCGATAACTACTTGCTCCCTGCTGAGCTTGGAACTTTCTCTTCCGAGTCTCGTACAGTTGACGTTGGGCATCTTCTTGCACGAGAGCCTTGTTCACCATGTGCTGGAAAGTTGGGTAGTCATTGGACACTAGCTGCACCTTGATATTGGTATCAAGTCTCTGCATGAACCTACAGATCTTGGTTGCATCTGAGGTGACATCCTCTGGCGCATACCTGGACAATTGGGTGAACTTGTTCAGGTATTCTGAAACACTGAGGTTTCCCTGCTGCAGTTGGTAGAATTCCCTTTTCTTCATTTCCATTATTCCCGTAGGAATATGTGCAGTGCGGAAAGCCTCCACAAACTCATCCCAAGTGATGGTTTGTACATTTTGATGGGCGGCGCAGTAGTTTTCCCACCAATTAGCAGCAATTCCTTTGAGTTGGTGAGCAGCATACAACACCTTCTCGTGGTCATTGCACTGAGCCAAGTTCAACTTCCTTTCCACATCCTTGACCCAATCGTCTGCCTCCAAGGGGTCCACTGATCCAGCAAACGTAGGAGGTCTGGTCCTCATAAATTCTCCCAACTTAGACTGTGGAGCTTGGTTGGGTGCCTGCGGAGCTTGCTGTACTTGGTTTTGAGCTAAGGTTTGCAGAAGCTGCAGTTGCATGGTCATCATTTGCTCCAAGTTGGGTGCTTGAGCAGGAGGGGGTGGAATGTTGTCCTCTGGTTGAGCGCTGGGGTTACGGCTACTGCCCGGGTTGCTCCTTGTGTTCACCATCTGAAGCGGTTTCCAGGGTTAGCAAAAGGTAAGAGAGAATTTAGCATAGATAAGAGGTTAGGGGAAACTAATAACATCCCAAACCAACACACAAGAAGAAACCAGCAACCACTTAGGGAAAACTTTTATTAAAATCAAGATAAATTCAGGGATGGCTGCACCACAAGTGCACATAGGCTTGGTACAGTCCATCTAGCACACCAAAATATAATAAAGCGTTCTAAGAACGTGGACATTTATTTGAGTACTACTGACTCAACTAACTACTCATCCTCCACGATGATGCGCTCCTCCGGATCCTCCTCGGGGTCCTCCTCTGTGTCCTCTTCCGGATCCTCCTTCGGCTCCTCCTGGCGCTCGTTCACATGGTGTCGCGAACAATCACACTCGGCCGAGGCACGGTTACGACTGGAGGCAGTCGACCGAGAACGAGAGCGAGAGCGAAAAAGCTTGCGTCTCTTGCTGGGTTCGTCGATGTTGATGTCGGGTGGAGGACTCAGGCGTCGCACCTTCTTGCGTGCTGTGAGCCTAATGCGGAGTCCCAAAAGTCGAGCCGGTGCCGGGTTGTTGGGGATGACAGCTGGTACTGGAGAAGACGGCGTGTAATCAACTGTAGCTTGGGGACGTCTTAGCTCGAACTCTGCAGCCTGACTCTGGCGAAGCTGTGCACGAAGAGTGTCGGAGTGCTGATAGCTAGAAGTGAGAAGCATCCGAAGCTGTCCAATCTCCTCCAAAGCTCTAGTATAAGTGACTGCCATCGCCTGCGAGAGCTGTATCTGGTGCGACAGTCGAGGGTCATCAACTGGAATATCAAAGGGATCAGGATACCTCTGTCCTGCCCTGGGGTTGATGAAGAAGCAGAAGGGAGACTGATGCACAGCATCCTTGTGCAGATGGCACAACTCATCAATGGCCAGGCGTGCTGCATCCTGGACGGCATCGAAACAGCGGGACCGAGGATGCCTGATGGGGTATTTGTGGGAGTTGAATTCCCCTTCCCGTGCATACAGGAATACCTCCATGGTCCAAGAGTCTCGATCCAGGATCCTCGTCTTCCGCCCCCTGAAAATGGGCGGCTGACGATACTCCAAGCACTACATCAGCTGCCGGAGAAGGCTAGCGAAAGCTCCAGCATCCTCTCCATGTGAGTAGTAGTCCCACGGGGCAGCGGAGGTCGAATCAGCCATCTACAAAGTTGAAATAAAAGGGAAGATTAGTAAAAAGGTTTTAATAATGGAATTTGGAGACAAGAACGAGATTCTAAGTAAGAAAAGAGTAGAAGCAAAGAGGCTTATATATTTTTAATATACTCTTTTAAGAAAATATGAGTCCTTAAGGTTTTACCATTTTCTAAGCTAGGTCACGTCCTACAGTCAAATTGGCTCTGATACCACCTCTGTCGGGACCCCGAATTTCCGAACCCGGACCCTCTGTGTATTACTGCACTAGTCCCAGATCAAAGCTAGTGCACACAGTTAAACAGAAATGAATACATAACCAGCAACGCTTTATTACAATATTAAAGAGTACTGACCACCAGGTCTCATTATTACATTAGAGGTTTCAAGACCTCGCACAACCAAAACACAGCGGAAGCAAGGAAAATTCAAAGTAGACCCATCAATATGCCACAGGCAGTTGACTGGGGAAGCGCGACCTAGTCCTCCGGGAAAAATCCATCACAGCCGCAAGCGAAGCAGTAGTCGTAGCCACCTTCTTGAGCTTCGCAATCTTCTGAGGTTTATTTTTAAGTGTAGCATGTGAGTACATAAAGTACTCCGCAAGTCTTGGGAAAAATGCATAGATGCAAGGCTTGACAAAGCAGGCTATATGGCTCTTTTGCACAAAGCAATGTTTTAATTTCAATTACTACTAATTATTTTCGAAAGCATCAATTTAATAAAGTAAATGTTTTAACAGAACTAACATTAACTTACTAGTGAAGGTTCCATCTACCAACACTAGCTTAAACAACTTGAACAAGTTTAATACTGCGGGTTACACCCACCCTCTCTGGCTCCAACTGCCAGGATACCCTTCCGAGAGTTCCCTCCACTCTCGGAATACAAAACTTTTGATTTTAAAACAAAACCAGAAATCTACCATGTGAATGCATTCCTTGCCCGCCCTTGACTGTGGGCACGGCTATTCGAATAGTTTTACACTCTGCAGAGGTTGTACAACTTTACCCACAAGAGATAAATTATCCTAAAAGTTAACACGCTTCCTTTGGCATGAGACCCAGATAAAATATCACAAAGCCTTTACCTTACTCTAATCTAGCTAGATACCACCCGCTGAGGTTTCACCGCAGGTAGGCTAACTGCTCGAACCGAAGCCCCCTCTTGCGCCATATGAGTACAGTAAATCCCTGTCCCTCACTGTGAATAACCAGTCCATTCCTGGCACCCACTTTCCACTGGTGGCAGCTAAACTAGACTATCGTAAGTTAGTCAGCTAGGTCGTACCCATATAGACTTGTGGTTGTACGGTTAATGCTCAGTCTGGACAAACACAAGCGTCGGTCCTTAATTGACTAGGGTGGAACATACACTTTACAAGATCTCGTGCTTCCTGCACCAATCCAAACCAACCATCCACCCTAATCTAAACCATCTTTCACATTTTAGTTTATTTTAAAAGAACAGTGGTAACTCCAATTACCACTAAATTTGTAAACACAAGGGTATTACAATAATTCATAATTTCCCATTTGCAAGATTTGTGAGGTATTCAATAACATGGCTAAGCATTGTTCTACCATTCTAATACCAACAATTTAATATATTACTCTCATTAATGAGTCAAAGGAATTTCTAGGGTTGCAAAGGTACATGGCATTAAATTTCAACTGAGGGCATAACAAAATTGGGTATAACTAATGCCTTAAGATTTGAACTAATATTTTATATAAATAGCAATGCACATAATTTAAAATAATTAAAACATTTCGAAATCATAGGTTCGAGATGATCAAAGGAGACTTGCCTTCTTGAGCGCTATTTGGGTCTTCTTGCTGCGACTCGACGAATTCCTCGGCGACGGCGGAATCTACGCGCGAAAAGACAGACAAGCAAAACAAATAAATTCAAAAAAAAATTAAATACAATTCAAAAAATTCAAAAAGAGTCCATAAATGGATAGCTTAGGATTTTAGAAAAACTTAGAAATTTGAACGGCTCAAATCGGAGTTAAAATGAGAAAGTTATGGCTTCCGAAAGATTAAAAGGAGTGAAAAAGGAAAAAGCTGACTTTCGGGAATTATTTTTGCACTGAAAAATGCTATTTATGATGTCAGCCATTTTGAATATTCCGAGCGGGAAAAATAATTTGAATGACCGGTGGGCCCGATCTACCGTGGACCGGATCCACGGACCACGGGGTTCGCCGACGTGGCACATCGACCACATGGCGCCATGCGGGCGCGAGGTGGCGGCCACGTGGCCGTCCACGCGGGCACAACCGGCCATGCGGGCGGTGCGCACGGGCGGCTCGGGAGGAGCACGGCCGGCGGCCGGAGGCGAGGGCTGCGAGCGGCGGCGGGGATGAGGGGAGGCGGCGGCAGTCACCGGCGGCGGCGGCGGAGGTTTGGGCGGCCGGCGGCGGCGCTAGGAGGCGGCGGCGGTGAGGCGACGGGAGGCGGTTTTTGGAGGTGGCGGCGGCGCCGAGAAAGGGAGGAGAAGGGGCGGTGGGAGGCGGTGGTGAAGGAGGGAGTGGAGGGGGGTTTTTATAGGCGAGGAGGGGAGGGGGAGGCCGGCCATTTTGGAGCTCGCCGGAGTTATTGCTCCCGCAATTAGGGGACTTAAATTGAGGGGAAACGGCCGGCGGAATGGCGGGGAGTAATAGAGCATCCGTTTCCACTCTTTAATCGGGATTTTATGGGGAAGAAACGCGGGATTTTAAAGCTCATTTTCGGTTTTAATGGTGGAGGAGAGAGAGAGTGGGAGGAGGAAGAAGGTGAGGTTGAAGAAGGATAAGACATATGGGTCCCATGTGTCATAGAGAGTGAGAGTTAGTGAAGGGGTACGGGCCGTCGGATTCGCGACACGTGGCAAGTGGATGGATGAGGGCCTTTGGATTTTATGAAGGGGTAAGTGATCATGTGTGGCTAGAATTAAAATGTGGAGAGAGATTGATTTAATCTGAGAGCAACACGTGCTGGAATAGGATTAATTTGATTTTTATTTTCGGAATAAATTTCAGCAATTACTAGAAAGTTTATAAACACTTCAAAAATTAATATTTAATGTCTAAAAATTCCAGAAAAATCATAAAATATTCCTGAAATTATTTTAGACTTAGTAAAGCTATTTTTAATTTCAGATTTGAATTTAATAATTTTATAAAATACTTTTTAGCTTTGAAAATTGATTTTAAATTTCAGAAAATTCTCGAATTTTATTTAAAAATTTAGGAAAGGCTAGGAAAAATATAATTTTCCCTTTTTGGCTTTAATAAAATATTTTAAATACATTTTCTTGCTTTAAATTTTGAAATAAAATCCAGAAAATCAAATAAAAGCCGAGTAAAATCCAATTACTTTAAAATAGTTAATTTGAATTTAAATTTTTCCAGAAAGCCAAATTTTGGGATGTTACACCTACTGGCTTCGAGCCTCTTGCATATCCTGCACGGCCCCGCGGAGATCCGCCAACTCTCGTTGTAGCGTGCTGAGGGCCGTCAGGAGGGCGTTGTGGCCCGTGGGCGTGACCGGGGCCACCGGCACACCTGGACACCCCGCCGTGACAGCGGCGGCCACAGCCTGCACTCCTGGGTTGCCTACCGTGGTGGCATGGTGGACGCCGAGGTAGATGACGGGGTCGGGCGCAACGGTGGTGGTGGCGGGGTCGAGTGTCGCGGCGGTGGTGGCGGGGTCGAGCGTCGCGGCGGTGGCGACGGGGTCGAGCGTCGCGGCGGTGGTGGTAGGGT
Source organism: Dendrocalamus latiflorus (assembly GCA_017311315.1). Lineage (NCBI taxonomy): Eukaryota > Viridiplantae > Streptophyta > Magnoliopsida > Poales > Poaceae > Dendrocalamus > Dendrocalamus latiflorus. Next base: position 115,649 of record CM029669.1, on the reverse strand, counting down.
CAGGCGCCGCGTCGTGAACGCTGGTGCTCACGATCATCACACTCGCATCGCCACCCATGCCTGCTGCTGCCGACACCAAAGCCCCGGTATTGACGCGAGATTCCGCCGCCCCCACCATCTTCTTCGTCTTTGCCGCCAATGATGAAGCTTTCTTTGGTGCCATCCTTCCTCGGATCTGGAGGCTTGCTCTTGTCCTCCCCATGGACGGCGCCAACTGTTGTGGTTACAGACCAAACAGAGAGAGAGAGAGAGTATGGTAGTGGAGAGTTAGGTGAGCAATGGCTTAGGGTTTCCCCCATGGCCTGTGTTATATATATATCCACATGGGGAGTACTTTTACAATTATACCCTTACATCCACGCATTCCCTCAGGGGCACTTATGTCATTACACATGTCCCATTGTGGGCCTTACATTCCTCTAACAGGCCTGCTGGGCTTAGGTGGGGGCCACCCCTACGGCATCTGTCTTTTCGCGCGTAGATTCCGCCGTCGCCGAAGAATTCGTCGAGCCGCAGCAAGAAGAACCAATCAGCGCACAAGAAGGCAATTCTCCTTTGAACATTTTGAACCTATGTTTGTGAAATGTTTTAATTATTTTAAATTTAAATGCATCGCTAATTACATAGAACTATAATTTTGTTTTAGCAAATTAGTTAATCCAACCTTGTTATGCCCTCAATTGAAGTTGAATGCCATGTACCTTTGTAACCTTAGGATTTCCTTTGTCTCAATAATGAGATTATTAATTAAATCTTTGACAAATATTAGAACAGTAGTAAAATGCTTAGTCATGCTATTTAACCTTTGTAATCTTGGAATGGGAAATTATGTTTCATTGCAATAATTTTTGTATTCGGAATTTAGTGGCGATTGGTGTTGCCACTGTTCTTTTAAAAATAAAATAAACATTGGAAATGGTTTTAGACTAGGGCTGATGGTTGATTCAGATTGGTGCGGTAAGCACAAGATCTTGTAAAGTGTATGTTCCTGCCTAGTCAATTAAGGACCGACGCTTGTGATTGTCCGGACTGAGCACTACCGTACAACCCCATGTTTATATGGGTACGAGCTAGCTGATTAACTTATGATAGTTTAGTTTAGGTACCACCAGTGGAAAGCGGGTGCCAGGGATTTACTGGTTATTCGCAGTGAGGGACAGGGATTTACTGTACTCATATGACGCAAGAAGGGGCTTCGGACTGGAAGGATTTAACCCTTCTGCAGTGAAACCTCAGCGGGTGGTGTCTAGCTAGACTAGAGTGAGGTAAAGGGTTTGTGATATTTTATCTGGGTCTCATGCCAAAGGAAGCATGGTGACTATTAGGATAATTTATCTCTTGGGGGTAAAGTTGTACATCCTCTACAGAGCGTCAAACTATTCGAATAGCCGTGCCCACGGTCACGGGTGGGCAAGGAATGCATTCACATGGTAGATCTTTGGTTTTCATTTTTAAAAACAAAACTTTGGTATTCCAAGGGTGGAGGGAACTCTCGGAAGGGTATCCTAGCGGTTGGAGCCAGTGCGGGTGGATGGAACCCGATGTTTTGAAACTTAATGGTTAGAGTTGGTTAATTAGTGTTGGTAGATAGAACCTTCACTATAATATGCTTATTAGTTTCAGTTAAAACAATTACTTTACAAAGTAAATGCCTTCAAAAATATTTAATGTTATTTGAAATAAAATATTGCTTTGTGCAAAAGAACCATATAGCCTTCCTTTGTTAAGCCTTGCATCTACTGCATTATTTCCCAAGACTTGTGGAGTACTTTATGTACGCACATGTTGCACTAAAAATCATCTCAGAAGAATATGAAGCTCAAGAGGGAGACTATGACTACTTCGCGTGCGGATTTGACGAAGGTTTCCCAGAGTACTAGGTTGCACTTCCCCAGTCAATTGCCTGTGGTGTATTGATGGGTTTTCACTGGATTCCGCTGTGTTTTGTGTGTGAGTGAGGCCTCGAACCTCATTTGTAATAATGAGACCTTTTGGTTAGTACTCTCTAATATTGTAATAAAGCATTGTTGGTTATGTAATCATTTCTGTTTGACTGTGTGCACTAGCTTTGATCTGGGACTAGTGCTGTAATACACAGAGGGTCTGGGTTCAAAAATCTGGGGTCCCGACACAGATGGTATCAGAGCCAATTTGACTGTAGGACGTGACCTAGATTAGAAATGGTAAAACCTTAAGAACTTATATTTTATTAAAAATAGTATATTAAAAATATATAAGCTTCTTTGCTTCTATTCTTTTCTTACTGAGTATCTCATTCTTGTCATCATATTCGTTCACTAATTCTTTTTACTAATCTTTGCTATTATTTCAACTTTGTAGATGGCCGGTTCATCCTCTGCTGAGTCGTGGGACTATTTCTCTCATGGCGAGAGTGTTGGAGAATTTGCTAGCCTTCTTCGGCAGCTTATGCAGTACCTGCAGTATTGCCAGCCGCCTATCTTCAGAGGGCGGAAGGTCCGAGACTCCTAGACGATGGAGGTATACCAGTATGCACGGGATAAGGAATTCAATTCCAACACATACCCTATCGAGCATCCCCGGACTCGATGCTTTGATACTATCCAAAAAACTATTTTGATTTCAAGAATAAGTTTCTCCTCAGTTGTTGCTTGCTTCTCTCCTGTGTGTTGGTTTGGGATGTTGTTTAGTTTCCCCTAATCTCTTATCTATGCTAGTTCGCTCTTATCTTTTGCTAACCCAGAAACCGCTTCAGATGATGAACACAAGGAGCAACCCAGGCAGCAGTCATGGTGTCAGTGCTCAACCAGAGAACAGCATTCCGCCGCCTCCTGCTCAAGCCCCTAATTTGGAACAGATGATGGCCATGCAACTGCAACTACTTCAAGCTCTCGCACAGAATCAAGTGCAACAAGTTCCGCAGGCGCCAAACCAAGCACCGCAGTCTAAGTTAGGAGAGTTTATGAGGACGAGACCTCCTACTTTCGCCGGTTCAGTGGATCCATTGGGGGCTGACGATTGGATCAAGGATGTGGAGAAGAAGTTGATTCTGGCTCAGTGCAATGGTGCCAGGCACCCAGATTTTTCAATCTGGATTCCTCTGTGATTCCACCGCACTATTCCCTGGATCAGTAGATAGTGCTCATAGTTACAGTAATGGATATCAAATTTCATATCATGCGGAAGCTAAAGTAATTAATAGACTTACTCATGGGCCGATTAGGCCGAAATCAATAAATTGCAGCAGCGGAATGAAGCACACAGGTGGGACCTTCGGGACATGCCCATAGGCAGCCAACTGGAGGTTCGCGACCTAGCCCTTGACATCTTCATCTTCTCGGCCAACTTGTCCAATCTTGTTGCTGAGACGAGGTGATTTGATTCCTGATTCTGAATTTTTTCGCAAAAGCGAGTGTGAGCACTCCAACTCCGTGCTCCGCGAGCCAATACACAGAATGCAAATAAATAGTATGCATGGCTTAACAAAGGAGAGGCTCGGGTTGTTTTATTTGCCATAAAACGCGTCTAGCAGCATTTCTATTATTATATCATATTGCTATTTTTGTGACCTAAAGACTCCTCACCGCAAATGACATCATCGACTTAATCCACCAAGGACTCACGCTCTTTATTAACTGCTGTCTAAGACTCCCAACAGCGATTGCCATAATTGACTTAATCCACCGAGATTACACTTCCTTTATTAACTCAAATCAGGGCTTTCTGCTGCCCTCCACTTTTCCATCCCACCCACAAAACATTTTGAAATAGAACTATATCTGGTTAAGTTCCATTGTCCGCCCTTGACCGTGGGCACGGTTATTCGAATAGTTTTGACTCTGCAGAGTTTGCACACTTTACCCACAAGAGACAGTTTACTCGTTGCCCCACACGATTCCATGGACATGTGGTTAAGCAAGCCATCACAGTAACCGTTCAAAATACCTCGCCCCGTCCATCAGCTCACCCTATGGGCCGCTCCCACTTGCGGTGGGTCCCATACATTGTGCGGGATGTTCCCCTCCTATGCGCCTAGCAGCTGACTCCCCGTACTGCCAGCACACCGCAGAAGAACTTCACTCACAAAGAGTGTCCCATTCAAGCAGTCACCCAGAATCGCTACTTGCACCACCACTTCTCCTCCACTGATGAGGATGACTTTCGGGGTCCGGTAAATCTGCTAAGCCAAGTTGTACTTTACAGACTTGTGGTTGTACTTGTTTTACATAGGAGGTCATGACAAGATTCGGTCCTTAGGGTTATCTGCGCGGTTCTACCACAAACCACACTCTCGTGCACACCTGCACCATACCCCCGAACCATCCGCCTAGATAAATAAGCAATTCGAGGTTTTTGGGAATATAAAATAACCATATCCAACATACACCAGTCATTACCACCATGACTGCCCAACCAATTTTGTCAGGATTAAAAGTGATGCTTGGGCACTCTCGCGCCCATCAGTACCTAAACAATACTAAGCATGACATATAATTACGAACTTACTTTCGAAAGGTTACTATTATAATTTTTGCTAGGGCGACAAGGTTCACACATTCAAATATTCCAAAGGAGGGATAATATTATTCAAGGTAAACAATTGGCACATAACTAGAATATTAAATTAAACAAGTATTTACAAATAAAGTAACAGCATGCAATTTGATAATTTAAACCAAAGTAATTTGCAGAAAATGTAGGTTCAACATGATCAAAGTGTTGACTCGCCAGGCGCGGTTTATCGCGGTCTTGAGCTCACGTAAAGCTGTCTCATTCGAAGGGTTGAGCTTCTGGTTTTTATCTTCACTTTGCTCGTGATCTCGCTTGATCCCATGATTCTTCGGGACTCCAATTTCTAATTACGCGCCAAACGACTGAATACAAATAAAGGCAATTGACTCAAAAGTTCCAAATAAATCCGAATAAACTCAATTTAGTTTTATTATGAGTTAATGGGTGATTTGAGGCAAGATCGATGGGGGCGCGGAGTTTTGACGGAGTCAAAGGGGGTTGGTGCGAAGTTGGAGAAAAAAACAAGGAAATCCGCTGAGACGGATGTCAAGGAGGGGGTTCCATAGTCGATGTATACGACTTTTAGCTTACCGATACAATTCATATTACTAGCAATTTGATATGTAGCCTTTTATGTGGTCCTAATTAACTAATCGTTTAATTGGTTAAATGTTTACCTCGGAATATATACATATATCGGTAAGATTATTTCAATGCCTGATAATCTAGGACTATTATATTATAGTACCTATATATTAATATGCCCTTTTAATTTGGAGGTGCCACGGGAGCTACTGGTATTGGTATTGTATCCTTTTACTTAGCATTTGACAAAGTCCAATCTTTAATTAAATTCCTATTCACCTAGGGTCGACTTTGTTATACAGGGCTATAATTCAACATTGTTATTTAACTAAATCTACCACTAAGATTTATGTAACGGTGGTATGTTAAATGCTAGGCCACACACTTTAGCTGTACTCGTGGGTAATTTTTAATTTAAAGCCTCGTGATTTAATAATGGAGATACCATGATTTGAACCATTTAGTGGTTCTATGATTTTTACTGATATGCACGCACCGGTGATTTATTCTTTAGGTAACATTCTTTTATTAAATCATTATTTCATGAGAGCATGGACTTAAATAAGATTTTTACGCAATTTCTCCCCATTCCTTTAATAGTCAGGTCCTAATTAAATGTTTCAACTACATGAGTCAATCATATATGACTTTTAATCAAAATTTAAATCTTAAATAATCTCGGTTATATCCTAATTAAATTTTTATTAGCTTTCATGAATGAATTTCTAACTCTCCTAAGTTTTCCATAACTGAAATGGATTAAAGGAATTAAAAAGAAAAAGAAGAAGAAAACGGTGCGGCCGACTGCACTCGGACCCGAGACCTGTGGGTTTGCCGATTCTTAGCGCGCGCTCTGTTAGCCAAATGGGCCGAAGCCCTGGGCTGACAGAGAAGGCGCAGCATTGTTCTTATACTGGGTGATGGCTGGACTCAAAACAGAGCAACTCGGCGCCGGCGGAGGGCAGTATTGCCGGCGGCGAGTGGCAGCCGGAGGGAGGGTGGAGGCTGGCAAAATGGATTGTTGGGGACGTATGTATGCCAAGCGGGCGGTGGTGCAAATTGAGGAGAAGCAACGTGGCTCGGGCGGTTACTTGAGCGGCCGATGGTGAGGGTGAAAAGGAGCGCCGGCGGCCGGAGGGGAGAGGCAAGGATTTGGGGCGTGCGTGAGCATGAGTGAGGTAGAAGAAGCTCACCTGGGTGGTTGGTAGGCCCGAGGAGTTGACGAGGTGCACTGGCGACGTGCGCAAGTGGCGGCGCAGTGGAGGTCACCGTGGCCGGCTTGCTACAGGGAAGGATAGTGCAGGTCGATGCTCGGGGAAGCCTCGGAGCGACTTGGTGATGCTCTCTGCGAAAGGAATTGAGTCGGAGTGCGATGAGCGAGAAATGAGAGTGGTGGCGGTGGTTTCGGGCGGCAGTGGGGAAGAAAGCAATTTCGGTGAGCTCAGCATGAGATTCTCCAATTAAAATTGAGGAGAGATGGAGGGGAAGCGGGCACACACCGTGACTCGATCGTCTTGGTCGAAGCTTCAACGGGCGGCCGGAATGGCGAGGGGGCGACACGGCGGCTCACAGATGTGGGTGCTCAGCTTGGGGAGGAGAGAAGGAAATCGGGAGGGGAACAGAGTGAGGAAAGAAAGGGAAGTGGTGTGAGGCTATGGGAGGGGAAAGCCGACGGCTTTTGTAGCGGCAGAGGGAGGTGGGGGAAACGGTGGCGGAGGACCGGACAAAGGCGACGGACCGGGTGACGGGGTGGTGATCCGCCGGGCAATACCTAGCGCGGGGCTCGGTGCTGACACGACCGAGCGAGCGGCGCGTGCAGAGTAGGAAGATTCGGCAAGATTTGGTGCAGAGCTAAGAGAGGGGAGGATGACGCGGATGCCGCTCGGCCACAGAAATAAGGAGGAGGGAAGGTAGCGCGCGTACGGGAGAAAGAGGGGGAAGGAAGGAGCTGCGCGGGGAGAGAGAAGAGGCGGGCATGGGAAGGGCCCACGGCGCAGTGGAATGAGGGGGAGCGGGCTAGCTAGGCCGTGCGGGGGAAAGGCGCGCGGTGGAGCGGGCAGGGCTGTGCCATTTGGCCGGCCTGGCTTCCTCCGATTCTTTTTTTATTTTATTTTTATTGTTGATGTATTGTAGGTGTATATACTGGTATATATACACATATATATTTGTTTATTTCTGTTTTTGTATAGGTATATATATATATTTATTTCATTTATATATGTTTACACATACACCTATATATACATCTTTATTTATTTGCCCATTCATTTTATATACATGTATATATATACATATTTCCATCATTGCATATAATGTATTTTTGTATTTTTGGTTGCCCCATTGTAATACTTTTTTCAATATCAAAAATTTTATATTTTAATTCAAGTCTCTCCCTCCTTTATGGATCATCTTTTCATATTCAAATTTTTTGATTTTATTTCTCTATTATTTGATCATGTTGGTTTCTCTCTTGAACTTTTTAACTATTTGGAGCCTCAACCAAATTCAGGAGAACACCATAAAATCCAAATTCCAATTGCATACATTGCAAAAATAATTCAAGAAATTCATATTTTCAAATTCGGATTTTTCAGGATGTTACAAACCTACCCCCCTTAAATGAATCTCGACCCCGAGATTCCGGTAGAGTAGAAAGAAGCAGGTGGGGTTATATTGGCTAGCAATGGGTTTCGGATGTTGTTCGACATATAGTTCTTTAGCTCCACACAAAGATGAAAATCTGCACAATAGGGGTTAGCACTTGGAGAAGTCAAAAGGAAAGAGAGAAACCTTGCTTTTTTTCCTGGATAGATCGTAGACTTCCAAATACTTGCTCTGCGACATTGTTGTCTTCACGTCATCATAGAATGGAGTAGTTGCATTGTCTATTGGACATACGGTTGTATAATTTCATATTGATAGGTGTGTAGCAATGGTCTGTGCCCCAGGGTAGAGGGCCTTAGGATTGAGAGGTGACTATGGAGTATATGGTGATCTTTCATCCTTATTATGGTAAGGCTCCCGGTCTTGCAAGTCTTCTTGTACTGGTTCGATTTGTCCTGAGTCCAGGTTGTCGCATCTCCAAATATACGTCGCATAGTTCTTTGACATTTCTATCTCATAGTGCTACCCCCCTTAAATAAATGACGATTGTCATTAGCGGTGATTCGATATATGGCCTTCCCAGGTAGGTAATGAGAGAATGTTAGCGGGACAGAGTCTCAAATCTTGGTTCTTGTGCTGATGAGGCCTTTAGTTTGGAAGGTTGTGAAGGCTTCACTTATCTTTGATTGCCTTGACTTCAGCTATCCATCACCTTGCTTCGATAGATCTGACTGGGTTTGTAGCAAATGGGGCGAGAGGGAATAGTAGGAGCTAAGGATAGAATCACGGAGATATGGTAATCTAAACCCATTATAACTGTAAAAGAGTACACCCTGGAAAACTGGGGTGGCACATAAATCACATAAGTTTATGAAAGCACTCTTTTCCTGTGACCGCGAAATGTAACGCACGAGGGCAAGAAGGTAGTGCACAGGGCCAAATAAAATCTTGCAACAATGCAACGTCTATGCGGGGGAGCACACATAGGAGGGTGCAGGGTTCATATGCACAGTCTGTCTAAAACGAGACCATCTTATCGTCATGAACATCTTCAACATTCTTAACCTTAGAATTTGGAGTAGGGGTATGAAAAGGGAAACAAAATTTTCTTTTTGAAATAATAGACAGAAGAGGGAAGTTTTTGAGGGCAATTTGGTTGATATTAGCACTCACTCTTGTGCTATTGTTTTGATTTCGGGGTAAGAGAGCTTTAGAAGTAAAATGGATAAGGCAGCATATAGATGAGAAAGAATCATCTAAGAGAGATAAGGATGAGTAGTATAACTTATATTTTTGGAAATAGTATTTTAAAGAAATATTTCTAATCATGAAACTAACGGCCAAGCTAACTAGGTCACGACCTGCAGTCGATATGCTCTGATACCATCCCTGTCAGGCACCCAGATTTTTCAATCTGGATTCCTCTGTGATTCCACCGTACTATTCCCTGGATCAGTAGATAGTGCTCACAGTTACAGTAATGGATATCAAATTTCATATCATGCGGAAGCTAAAGTAAATTAATAGACTTACTCATGGGCCGATTAGGCCGAAATCAATAAATTGCAGCAGCGGAATGAAGCACACAGGTGGGACCTTCCGGACATGCCCACAGGCAGCCAACTGGAGGTTCGCGACCTAGCCCTTGACATCTTCATCTTCTCGGCCAACTTGTCCAATCTTGTTGCTGAGACGAGGTGATTTGATTCCTGATTCTAAATTTTGTCGCAAAAGCGAGTGTGAGCACTCCAACCCTGTGCTCCACGAGCCAATACACAGAATGCAAATAAATAGTATGCATGGCTTAACAAAGGAGAGGCTCGAGTTGTTTTATTTGCCATAAAACGCGTCTAGTAGCATTTCTATTATTATATCATATTGCTGTTTTTGTGACATAAAGACTCCTCACCGCAAATGACATCATCGACTTAATCCACCAAGGACTCACGCTCTTTATTAACTGCTGTCTAAGACTCCCAACAGCGATTGCCATAATTGACTTAATCCACCGAGATTACACTTCCTTTATTAACTCAAATTAGGGCTTTCCGCTGCCCTCCACTTTTCCATCCCACCCACAAAACATTTTGAAATAGAACTATATCTGGTTAAGTTCCCATGTCCGCCCTTGACCGTGGGCACGGCTATTCGAATAGTTTTGACTCTGCAGAGTTTGCACACTTTACCCACAAGAGACAGTTTACTCGTTGCCCCACACGATTCCATGGACATGTGGTTGAGCAAGCCATCACAGTAACCGTTCAAAATACCTCACCCCGTCCATTAGCTCACCCTATGGGCCGCTCCCACTTGCGATGGGTCCCATACGTTGTGCAGGATGTTCCCCTCATATGCGCCTAGCAGCTGACTCCCCGTACTGCTAGCACGCCGTAGAAGAACTTCACTCACAAAGAGTGTCCCATTCAAGCCGTCACCCAGAATCGCTACTTGCACCACCACTTCTCCTCCACCGATGAGGATGACTTTCGGGGTCCGGTAAATCTACTAAGCCAAGTTGTACTTTACAGACTTGTGGTTGTACTTGTTTTACATAGGAGGTCATGACAAGATTCGGTCCTTAGGGTTATTTGGGCGGTTCTACCACAAACCACACTCTCGTGCACACCTGCACCATACCCCCGAACCATCCGCCCAGATAAATAAGCAATTCGAGGTTTTTGGGAATATAAAATAACCATATCCAACATACACCAGTCATTACCACCATGACTGCCCAACCAATTTTTCTCAGGATTAAAAGTGATGCTTGGGCGCTCTCGCGCCCATGAGTACCTAAACAATACTAAGCATGGCATATAATTACGAACTTACTTTCGAAAGGATACTATTATAATTTTTGCTAGGGCGACAAGGTTCACACATTCAAATATTCCAAAGGAGGGATAATATTATTCAAGGTAAACAATTGGCACATAACTAGAATATTAAATTAAACATGTATTTACATATAAAGTAACAGCATGCAATTTGATAATTTAAACCAAAGTAATTTGCAGAAAATATAGGTTCAACATGATCAAAGTATTGACTCGCCTGGCGCGGTTTACCGCGGTCTTGAGCTCACATAAAGCTGTCTCGTTCAAAGGGTTGAGCTTCTGGTTTTTATCTTCACTTTGTTCATGATCTCGCTTGATCCCTAGATTCTTCGGGACTCCAATTTTATTACGCGCCAAACGACTGAATACAAATAAAGGCAATTGACTCAAAAGATCCAAATAAATCCGAATAAACTCAATTTAGTTTTATTACGAGTTAATGGGTGATTTGAGGCAAGATCGATGGGGGCGCAGAGTTTTGACGGAGTCAAAGGGGGTTGGTGCGAAGTGGGAGATTATAACAAGGAAATCCGCTGAGACGGATGTCAAGGAGGGGGTTCCATAGTCGATGTATACGACTTTTAGCTTACCGATTTAATTCATATTACTAGCAATTTGATATGTAGCCTTTTATGTGCTCCTAATTAACTAATCGTTTAATTAGTTAAATGTTTACCTCAGAATATATACATATATCGGTAAGATTATTTCAATGCCTGATAATCTAGGACTATTATATTATAGTACCTATATATTAATATGCCCTTTTAATTTGGAGGTGCCACGGGAGCTACTAGTATTGGTATTGTATCCTTTTACTTAGCATTTGACAAAGTCCAATCTTTAATTAAATTCCTATTCACCTAGGGTCGACTTTGTTATACAGGGCTATAATTCAATATTGTTATTTAACTAAATCTACCACTAAGATTTATGTAACGGTGGTATGTTAAATGCTAGGCCACACACTTTAGATGTACTCATGGGTAATTTTTAATTTAAAGCCTCGTGATTTAATAATGGAGATACCATGATTTGAACCATTTAGTGGTTCTATGATTTTTACTGATATGCACGCACTGGTGATTTATTCTTTAGGTAACATTCTTTTATTAAATCATTATTTCATGAGAGCATGGACTTAAATAAGATTTTTACGCAATTTCTCCCCATTCCTTTAATAGTCAGGTCCTAATTAAATGTTTCAACTACATGAGTCACTCATTTATGACTTTTAGTCAAAATTTAAATCTTAAATAATCTCGGGTATATCCTAATTAAATTTCTATTAGCTTTCATGAATGAATTTCTAACTCTCCTAAATTTTCCATAACTGAAATGGATTAAAGGAATTAAAAAGAAAAAGAAGAAGAAAACGGTGCGGCCGACTGCACTCGAACCCGAGACCTGTGGGTTTGTCGATTCTTAGCGCACGCTCTGTTAGCCAAATGGGCCGAAGGCCTGGGCTGACAGAGAAGGCGCAACATTGTTCTTATACTGGGTGATGGCTGGACTCAAAACAGAGCAACTCGGCGCCGGCGGAGGGCAGTCTTGCCGGCGGCGAGTGGCAGACGGAGGGAGGGAGGAGGCCGGCAAAATGGATTGTTGGGGAGGTATGCATGCCAAGGGGCGGTGGTGCAAACTGAGGAGAAGCAACGTGGCTCGGGCGACTACTTGAGCGGCCGGCGGTGAGGGTGAAAAGGAGCGCCGGCGGCCGGAGGGGAGAGGCAAGGATTTGGGGCGTGCGTGAGCATGAGTGAGGTAGAAGGAGCTCACCTGGGTGGTTGGTAGGCCCGGGGAGTTGACGAGGTGCACTGGCGACGTGCGCAAGTGGCGGCGCAGTGGAGGTCACCGTGGCCGGCATGCTATAGGGAAGGAGAGTGCAGGGCGATGCTCGGGGAAGCCTCGGAGCGACTTGGTGATGCACTCTTCGAAAGGAATTGAGTCGGAGTGCGATGAGCGAGAAATGAGAGTGGTGGCGGTGGTTTTGGCCGACAGTGGGGAAGAAAGCAATTTCGGTGAGCTCAGCATGAGATTCTCCAATTAAAATTGAGGAGAGATGGAGGGGAAGCGGGCGCACACCGTGACTCGATCGTCTTGGCCGAAGCTTCAACGGGCGGCCGGAATGGCGAGGGGGCGACACGGCGGCTCACAGATGTGGGTGCTCAGCTTGGGGAGGAGAGAAGGAAATCGGGAGGGGAACAGAGTGAGGAAAGAAAGGGAAGTGGTGTGAGGCTATGGGAGGGGAAAGCCGACGGCTTTTGTAGCGGCAGAGGGAGGTGGGGGAAACGGTGGCGGAGGACCGGACGAAGGCGACGGACCGGGCGACGGGGTGGTGATTCGCCGGGCAATACCCAGCGCGGGGCTCGGTGGAGGCGCGGGGCTCGGTGGTGACACGACCGAGCGAGCGGCGCCTGCAGAGTAGGAAGATTCGGCAAGGTTTGGCGCAGAGCTGAGAGAGGGGAGGAAGACGCGGATGCCGCTCGGCCACAGAAATAAGGAGGAGGGAAGGTAGCGCGCGTACGGGAGAAAGAGGGGGAAGGAAGGAGCTGCGCGGGGAGAGAGAAGAGGTGGGCATGGGAAGGGCCCCCGGCGCAGTGGAATGAGGGGGAGCGGGCTAGCTAGGCCGTGCGGGGGAAAGGCGCGGGGTGGAGCGGGCTGGGCCGTGCCATTTGGCCGGCCTGGCTTCCTCCGATTCTTTATTTTATTTTATTTTTATTGTTGATGTATTGTAGGTGTATATACTGGTATATATACACATATATTTGTTTATTTCTATTTTTTTTATAGGTATATATATATATATTTATTTCATTTATATATGTTTACACATACACCTATATATACATCTTTATTTATTTGCCCATTCATTTTATATACATATATATATATATAAACATATTTCCTTCATTGCATATAATTTATTTATGTATTTTTGGTTGCCCCATTGTAATACTTTTGTCAATATCAAAAATTTTATATTTTAATTCAAGTCTCTCCCTCCTTTATGGATCATCTTTTCATATTCAAATTTTTAGATTTTATTTCTCTAGTATTTGATCATGTTGGTTTCTCTCTTGAACTTTTTAACTATTTGGAGCCTCAACCAAATTCAGGAGAACACCATAAAATCCAAATTCCAATTGCATACATTGCAAAAATAATTCAAGAAATTCATATTTTCAAATTCAGATTTTTCAGGATGTTACAAATGGCCATGAGAAGGTGTTGTATGCTGCCCATTAGCTAAAAGGAATTGCTGCTAATTCATGGGAAAATTACTGTGCTGCCCATCAGGATGTGCAAAGTATCACATGGGCTGAATTTGTGGAAGCTTTTCACACTGCACATATTCCTATGGGCATAATGGAAATGAAGAAAAGGGAGTTTCACAAGTTGCAGCCAGGAAACCTTAGTGTTTCTGAGTACCAAAATAGGTTCACTCAACTATCCAGGTATGCACCGGAAGATGTTGCATCGGAGTCAACAAATATTTGGAGGTTTATGCAGGGACTTGATCCTAACCTCAAGGTGCAGTTGGTGTCCAATGATTACCCAACATTTCAGCACATGGTGAATAAGGCTATTATTCAAGAAGATGCTCAACGTCAGTTGTATGAGACCCGGAAGAGGAAGTTTCAAGCTCAGCATGGTGCAAGCAGTTCTCATTTTCGTCCTGGTCCACCCCAGTTCAACAGGCCCTCAGAGCCAAGTGTGCTAAGGACGCCATTCGCAGGACCCCGCCCAATCCCGCAAGCTCCTCGAGCAAACAATGGTGGCCAACTTCAGCAGAACAAGACTTCAGTGGCAGGAGTGCAGTGTTTCAACAGCAAGAATATGGGATATTACGCCAACAACTGTCCTCAGAAGCGCCCAGCAGTGACCCCTGTTCGTTTCAACTTGGGGACTACACCAGCACGAGCTCCAACTGCAGGTCAAGGCCGTGGGACACCTCAAACTCCAAGGACTCCGCAGGCAATGAGCAGAGGACATCTTAATCATGTTACCGCAGAAGCAGCTCAGGATGCAGCCGACGTAGTTCTGGGTAAGTTTCTTGTCAACTCAGTACCTGCATCAGCATTATTTGATTCTGGAGCTTCGCATTCTTTTGTGTCAAAAGATTTTGTTGTAAGATATAATTGGGATGTGCGTTTGCTAAAGAACCCTATGCTAGTCCAATCACTTGGAAAGGAAATGAGGACTAACATAGTTTGCCCTAGAGCAACTGTAGATATAAATGGAGTAAAATTCCTAGCGAATCTTATTATAATAGACTCCAAGAGCCTAGATGTAATACTTGGTATGGATTGGTAAACCAAGTATAAAGGGCAGATAGATTGTGCTGATCGTGCCATTACCCTTACCAATTCGGAAGGAATTCAAGTAAGGTATAAGTCAAACACCTCTCCCCAGGGTAGGTGTGGATTGAACAGTTTGAAGGGAATAACTTTGAAAAAGGTGCCTATAGTAAGTGAATACCCAGATGTATTTCCTGAAGATTTGCCAGGAATGCCGCCGGATAGAGAAATTGAATTTTTTATAAATCTGGTACCTGGTACAGCTCCGATTTCCGAGAGACCCTATCATATCTCTGCAAATGATTTGGCTAAAGTTAAGAAACAAATTCAGGAATTGCAAGAGAAAGGTTTCGTAAGACCAAGTTTTTCGCCTTGGGTAGCACCAGTACTTCTAGTGAAGAAGAAAGATGGCAGTCTTCGCATGTGTGTGGACTATAGATCCTTGAATGATGTGACAATTAAGAACAAGTACCCTCTGCCTCGGATAGATGATTTATTTGATCAGTTGAAAAGTTCATGTGTTTTCTCTAGGATTGATCTTCGATCAGGTTATCATCAATTGAATATAAGACCAGAAGATATACCAAAGACAGCGTTTGCTACTCGTTATGGACTGTATGAGTTCACAATAATGTCTTTTGGCCTGACAAATGCGCCCGCATATTTTATTAATCTGATGAATAAGGTGTTCATGGAATATTTGTATAAGTTTGTTGTTATATTCATTGATGATATTTTAATATATTCCAAGAATGAGGAAGAGCATGCAGAACATTTGAGGATAGTTTTGGAAAAGCTTAGAGAACACCGGTTGTATGCTAAGTTTAGCAAGTGTGAGTTCTGGTTGAAGAAAGTTGCTTTCTTGGGTCATGTGATTTTAGCAGGAGGAGTGTCCGTAGATCCCGAAAAAGTAAATGATGTGCTTAATTGGACGCAACCAAAGTCAGTACCAGAGATCAGAAGTTTTCTGGGTTTGGCAGGTTACTATCGTCGCTTTATTGAAGGATTCTCCAAGCTGGCAAGACCTCTCACTCAGTTGCTAAAGAAGGAAAAGAAGTTTGAATGGAGTAAATCTTGTGAGGACAGTTTTCAAGAACTGAAAAAGAGGCTAACCTCTACACCAGTGTTAACGCTTCCAGATATTAGAAAGAATTTTGAAGTCTTCTGTGATGCATCAAGACAAGGACTCGGCTGTGTTTTAATGCAAGAAGGAAAGGTAGTAGCCTATGCTTCAAGGCAATTACGACCCCATGAGGAGAATTATCCAACTCATGATTTAGAGCTAGCTGCCGTCGTGCAAGCTCTAAAAATATGGAGGCATTATCTGATTGGTAATCGTTGTGAGATTTGCACGGATCACAAAAGTCTAAAGTATATATTTACTCAACCCGATCTCAATCTGAGACAAAGAAGGTGGCTCGAGTTAATAAAAGATTATGATGTTGGAATCCATTATCATCCAGGAAGGCTAATGTAGTAGCTGATGCCTTGAGCCAAAAGAGTTACTACATTAATCTGTTGGTTAAAGACAGTATGCTTGCACCACAAGAAGAATTTCAGCGGCTCAATTTGGAAGTAGTAGAAGAAGGATTTCTGGCTACTTTGGAGGTTCACCCAACTTTAGAGGTTCAGATCAAGGCATCTCAAAAAGAGGACAAGTATGTCAAGGAAATCAAAGATAATATGAAGAAAGGTAAAGCACCAGGATTTTCAGAAGATGAAGAAGGTATCATTTGGTTTGGAAAAAGGATTCTTGTACTCGAAAAGAAAGAAATAAATGAGCTAATTCTGAAAGAAGCTCATGAATCTGGATATTCAATTCACCCTGGAAGTAGAAAGATTTATCAAGATCTCAAAGAAAGGTATTGGTGGTCAAGTATGAAAAAAGAAATTGCAGAGTATGTAGCTTTGTGTGATGTGTGCCAGCAGATTAAAGCTGAACATCAGAGACCTGCCAGACTTTTGCAACCTTTGCAGATACCTGAGTGGAAATGGGAAGAAATTGGTATGGATTTTATAACTGGATTACCGAGAACCAAATTAGGGTATGATTCAATTTGGGTTATTGTGGATCGTCTGACAAAAGTCGCTCATTTCATTCCAGTAAAGACCACATATTCTGGAGACAGACTCGCAGAACTGTATATGTCAAGAATCGTGTGTTTGCATGGAGTTCCAAAGAAGATTGTGTCAGATCGAGGATCTCAATTCACTTCGAGGTTTTGGCAGAAGCTGCATGGACTTTTGGGCACAAATCTAAATTTCAGTACAGCATATCATCCGCAGACAGATGGTCAAACAAAAAGAGTAAATCAAATATTGGAAGACATGTTGAGAGCTTGTGTCCTAGCTAATAAGACTAGTTGGGATTACAGTTTGCCCTATGCAGAATTTTTCTATAATAACAGTTATCAATCCAACTTGCAAATGTCTCCTTTTGAAGCATTGTGTGGCAGAAAATGCAGGACACCATTGTATTGGAAAGAAACAGGAGAAGGGCAAGTGTTTGGACCAGATGTGGTGAAGCAAGCATAAGAGCAAGTTCATCTGATTCAGGATAGGTTAAAAACAGCACAAACAAGACAGAAAAGCTATGCGGACAATCGACGAAGAGCGTTGGAATTTGTACCTGGAGATCATGTGTATCTGAAAGTTTCACCTCTCAAAGGAATGCGACGTTTTGGAGTCAGTGGAAAGCTTGCTCCTAGATTCATTGGACCATTCCCTGTTCTAGTAAAAAGGGGAGAAGTTGCTTACCAGTTGAAGCTTCTGCCTTAGTTGTCAAAAGTGCATGACGTCTTGTGTCTCAGTTAAGAAAGTGTCTCAGAGTGCCAGAAGAACAGATGTCCCTAGATGAAGTGAATTTGAAGGAGGACCTAACTTATCCAGAGTATCCAGTCAAAATTTTGGATGAAGCAGAGCGTCGTACCAGAAACAAGGTCATCAAATTATGTAAAGTGCAATGGAGCAATCATTCTGAGTCAAAAGCAACTTGGGAGCGTGAAGAAGATCTAAGAACAGAGTTCCCTAGTCTTTTTCCCAGTCCGTCCGAATCTCGGGGTCGAGATTCTTTCTAAGGGGGGTAGGTTTGTCACATCCCAAAAATTCTCCTTTAGAAAAATTTAATTTCAAATTAATTATTTTAAAGTATTTGAACCATATTTGGATTTATCTGGTTTTATTTCAAAATTTAAAGCAAGAAAATATATTATAAATATTTTTATTAAAGCCAAAAAGAGTTTATTTTATTTTTCCTAACATTCCCTAAATTTTTAAATAATTTTTGAGAATTTTCTAGAATTAAAAATCAATTTTAAAGTTAAAAAGTATTTTATAAAATTATTAAATGCAAATCTGCAATTAAAAATATTTTTTCCTAAATCTAAAATACTTCCAAGAATATTCTATGATTTTTTTGGAATTTTTAGACATTAATTATTATTTTTTTAAGTATTTATAAAGTTTCTAGTATTTTCTGAAATTTAATCCGAAAATAAAAATCAAATTAATCCTAGCTTGCCACGTGTCGCTCTCAGATTGAATCCATCTCTCTCCACGATTTAATCCTAGCCATACAAAGTCACTTACCCCTTCATCTCCATCCAAAGGCCATGGTCTATTCACTTGCCACGTGTCGCAAATCCGACGGCCTGTACCCCTCCACATTCTCTCTCTCTCACCGACGCATGGACCCCACATGTCATATCCTTCTTATTCCTCCCCTTTCTTCTTCCTCTAGCCTTCTCTCTCTTCCACCATGGATGCCAAATAAAAGCTCTTAATCCAGGCCGTTACTTCCACTTTAATCCCCGTTTAAGCGTGCGTTTAAGCCCCCTCATCACTCCCCACACACGGCCGGCCACCTCCTCCCTTCATCTATAAAATCCCCGAGCTCCGGTTTTTCTTCCTCCATTCGGCCTCCCTCTCACGGCCGCCCACCTCCTCCCCTTCGGCCGCTGCCCCGCCGCCATTCACCACCGTCCCGGCCGCCACCTCCACTCGCCGCCGCCGCCCCTACTCTCCCCGCCGCCACTCGCCGCCCCAACTCCGGCCGCCAGTCGTGTGCCTCCCTGTGCTGCCCGCGTGGCATCCACATCGGCCGGCCCGAGCCGTGTGGCCGCCGCGTGCGCGCACGCATGGTGCCAAGTCATCTAAGCGTCACCTCGGCTGTTGCATTCTCTCGTGGACTTGGTCCACGGTGGACCGGGCCCGCGTGTCATAAAATTCAAAATTCGAATTTTTGCTGATGTCATAATTAAGATTTTCCCGTATAAAAATAATCCCCGAAAATCAGCCTTTTTCATTTTCACTCCTTTTAATCTTTCGGAAGCCATAACTTTCACATTTTAACTCCAATTTGAGCCGTTCAAATTTCTAAATTTTTGAATTTTATTTAATTTTTTTGAATTTATTTGCTTTGTTTATCTGTCTTTTCGCGCGTAGATTCCACCGTCGTCGAAGAATTCGTCGAGCCGCAGCAAGAAGAACCAATCAGCGCACAAGAAGGCAAGTCTCCTTTGAACATTTTGAACCTATGTTTGTGAAATGTTTTAATTATTTTAAATTTAAGTGCATCGCTAATTACATAGAACTATAATTTTGTTTCAGCAAATTAGTTAATCCAACCTTGTTATGCCCTCAGTAGAAGTTGAATGCCATGTACCTTTGTAACCTTAGGATTTCCTTTGTCTCAATAATGAGATTATTAATTAAATCTTTGACAAATATTAGAACGGTAGTAAAATGCTTAGTCATGCTATTTAACCTATGTAATCTTGGAATGGGAAACCATGTTTCATTGCAATAATTTTTGTATTCGAAATTTAGTGGCGATTGGTGTTGCCACAGTTCTTTTAAAAATAAAATAAACTATGGAAATGGTTTTAGACCAGGGCGGATGGTTGATTCAGATTGGTGCAGTAAGCACGAGATCTTGTAAAGTGTATGTTCCGCCCTAGTCAATTAAGGACCAACACTTGTGATTGTCCAGACTGAGCACTACCGTACAACCCCATGTCTATATGGGTATGACCTAGCTGATTAACTTACGGCAGTTTAGTTTAGGTACCACCAGTGGAAAGCGGGTGCCAGGGATTTACTGGTTATTTGCAGTGAGGGACAGGGATTTACTGCACTCATTTGACGCAAGAGGGGGCTTCGGACTGGGTGGATTTAACCCATCTGCGGTGAAACCTCAGCGGGTGGTGTCTGGCTAGACTAGAGTGAGGTAAAGGCTTTGTGATATTTTATCTGGGTCTCATGCCAAAGGAAGCATGGTGACTATTAGGATAATTTACCTCTTAGGGGTAAAGTTGTACATCCTCTGCAGAGCGTCAAACTATTCGAATAGTCGTGCCCACGGTCACGGGTAGGCAAGGAATGCATTCACATGGTAGATCTTTGGTTTTCATTTTTAAAAACAAAACTTTGGTATTCCGAGGGTGGAGGGAACTCTCGGAAGAGTATCCTGGTGGTTGGAGCCAGTGCGGGTGGATGGAACCTGATGTTTTGAAACTTAACGGTTAGAGTTAGTTAATTAGTGTTGGTGGATAGAACCTTCACTATAATATGCTTATTAGTTTCAGTTAAATCAATTACTTTACAAAGTAAATGCCTTCGAAAATATTTAATGTTATTTGAAATAAAATATTGCTTTGTGCGAAAGAACCATATAGCCTTCCTTTGTTAAGCCTTGCATCTACTGTATTATTTCCCAAGACTTGCGGAGTACTTTATGTACTCACATGTTGCACTAAAAATCATCTCAGAAGAATATGAAGCTCAAGAGGGAGACTATGACTACTTCACGTGCGGATTTGACGAAGGTTTCCAGAGTACTAGGTTGTGCTTCCCCAGTCAATTGCCTGTGGCGTATTGATGGATCTTCGCTGGATTTATCTTCTGCTTCCGCTGTGTTTTGTGTGTGAGTGAGGCCTCGAACCTCATTTGTAATAATGAGACCTTTTGCTCAGTACTCTCTAATATTGTAATAAAGCGTTGTTGGTTATGTAATCATTTATATTTGACTGTGTGCACTAGGTTTGATCTGGGACTAGTGCTGTAATACACAGAGGGTCCGGGTTCGGAAATTCGGGGTCCCGACATCCGGCAAGATCAATGTCGCTATACCCAATCAATTCCATGTCACTGCTGGTTCTTCTTCCATAGGAGCACCCCAAACCGAGTGTGCCACTTACATACCTAAGAATTCTCTTCATTGTAGTCATGTGTTCCACAGTAGGTCTTTCCATGAAACGGCTGACTATTCCCACTGAATATGCAATATCAAGCCGGGTATTCACCAGATATCTTAAGCTTCCAATGATACTCCTGTATAGTGTTGGATTGACTGGAGGACTTTTGCTGTCTTTACTCAATTTTAGTCTCTATTCCATGGGAGTAGCACATGGATTACATTTCTCCTTCCCTGCTGCCCGCAGCATCTTCTCAGCATATGTGGACTAATTCAGTGTTATCCCTTCACTAGTTTGCTTAACTTGAATCCCCAAATAGTAACTGAGTAGACCAAGGTCACTCATACTAAACAATTGCTGCATTTGAGACTTGAACACAGTAATTTCTACTTTGCTTGAACCTGTAATAATCAAATTGTCCACTTGATGATTCACTCGGCATTGCAGATCCTGCTGGTGTGATTGGTGACAACCCAGTCGCAGTGGATGGTGGACTACTAGCTTGCACAGGCACATGTTCTTCACTGCTGCCGTCTCCACCGAAATTTCCAGCAGTGCCTGCATTCCTAGTGCTTGAATCTTCATGAACATCATCTGAAATTAGCACTAGTTGGTCTGAATTCTGCTCTTCTACTGTATCACCTCCCTGCTCAATACGGATTGTAAATGAATCACCATGGTTTCTTTGCCTCGTGTCATCATTTGTGTATTGCTCCCAGGGCCATGATTTTTCTTCATCAAATGCAACATCCCTGCTGACATGTACTTTGCTGGTCTCTAAATTATAAAACCTATAGGCTTTAGAACCATATTCATAACCAATAAAGACCATCTGAATATTTTGGTCCTGCAGTTTTCGGAGATGAGGAGCCGCAATTCTCACACATGCAATGCATCCAAATGTTCTCAGGTGATGGACTTGAGGTTTTCTTTTGTACAAAGCTTCATATGGTGTTTTCCCGATGACACTCTTTGTCAGTGCTCTATTCAGCAAGTATACAGCCGTAGAAGCAGCTTCACCCCAGAATTTGCCGGGCATCCTCTTGCTTTTCAACAGGCTTCTAGTCATACCAACTATTGTCTGATTTCTCCTCTCGGCCACTCCGTTTTGCTGGGGTGTATAAGGAGCCGTGAGAAACCTTTTCAAACTCAAATCATCACAAAAGTTGTGAAACACCTTTGAGGTGAACTCTCCTCCTCTATCTGTCCTCAAGGTTTTAACCTTTGGACTGGTTTCCAGCTCAACTTTTGCCTTTACTGACTTGAATGCAGCCAGTGCTTCTTCTTTGGTTTTGATGAGTACAATCCACATAAATCTAGTGCAATCATCAACAATTAACAGGAAATACCTCTTCCCTGATGGCGTGGCTGGTGATATGGGTCCACACAAGTCTCCATGAAGTAGCTCCAAAGGTGATTGTGCCCGGTATGAGCTAGCTGCAGGGAACGACAGTTGGTGTTGCTTTCCTGCCAAACACCCCTCACATAGTTGCTCAACATGACTAATCAGTGGCAAACCTTCAACCATCTGCTGCCTTGCCATATCCTTCAAAGCTCTGAAATTTAGATGACCAAATCTAGCATGCCATAGCCACTCTTTCTCCTTTAGTGCAGTCAGCAAACATACTGGCTTTGCCGGTTGAAGTTTCAGCAAATACAGCCGGTTACTTGACCTTCTGACCTTTACTAGTAGCTGCTTTTCTTGATCATAAATCCTCAGCACCCCATCTTCAATTACTGTTTTGCACCCATTTTCATCTAGCTGCCCAAGTCTCAAAATGTTGCTCTTCAATTGTGGGATGTAATAAACATCAGTCAGTGCTTTGTGCTCCTCAGTTTGGCGTTGAAACAAGGCTGTTCCCCGCCCACGAATCTCTGCAATGGAACCATCTCCAAACCGCACTGTCCTAGCCACCGTTGTGTCCAAATCTGTAAACACTTCGCGATTTCCAGACATGTGGTTGCTAGGACCCGAGTCAAGGTACCAAGTCAGATTCTTCGGGCCACCTTCATCTCCAAGATTGGGAAGGACCTTCTCCTCATTGAGAAGTATAGTAGCAGCAGGAAGGTTTGTAATTGGTTCATCTGCTTGTACCATCAGCAAGGATGGCTCATCATCATTCTTCTCAACTAGATGTGCTTTCATCTCATTCTTCTTTGATTTGCACTCGGAGGAGTAATGCCCATAATTTTGGCAATTATAGCATCTCACCTTCGTCTTGTCGAATTTGAACTCCCTGTCGGTTCTGATGTCAGACTTGTGCTCTTTGTCTGTTCTAAGTGTGCTGTCCCAGTTGCCGCGTCCTCGCCAACGTCCACGACCTCACCCACGTCCGAAGCTTCCTCTCCTGAAACTGCTTCCTGAAGTCTCACCCCACTTCTTCTCTTCTTTGGCTTTCCACTGAGCTCTTGTGAGAAGAACGTGTTCATCATCTTCATCTTCGGCGCTACGCAGTCTCTCTTCGTGAGCCTTCAACCTTCCAATCAGCTCTTCCAGTCATGTTCTTCAGATCTGCAAATTGTTCGATTGAGCTGACAATTTGCAAGAACTTGTTTGGGAGAGACCGCAGCATCCTTTTGACAACATAGGAATCTTCCACCTTGTCACCAAGTTCCCTGATCTTGTTGACAATAGTCCCAACTTTGAATGCATAATCTTCAACAGTATCCGTATTCTTCATCTTGAGGCTGTCGAAATCTTCCTTGAGTGACTGCACCCTTGCCTCTTGTACACGCTCAGCACCTAAAAACATGGTTTTCAAGGCTGTCCATACCTCCTGTGCACTCTTCTTTTTCGCCACAAGGAAGAGCACATCTTCTAGAATGGCACTCAGGATTGCAGCCCGAGCAATCTTGTTCTTCTTGGTGTCCACCGGTTCTCTCGGGTCTTCGGGATCTACTGTGTCCCAAAGATCATGTGCTTCCATCACCGCTTGCATCTTGATGGACCACGCCGAGAAGTTCGATCGGGTCAGCACGGGATATGACAACCTGCCTGAAACTTCTTTCCCGGAACCTGCCATGGTGTTCACCGGTAGAAACTAGGGCATTCACCGGTTCTTTTCCTCACCGGTCCAAGCCCTGATACCAAATGATGGATCTAGAACGCCCAAACCTGCAAGCAACAAGATATCTGGATACACACAAGAAAAATGCAATGTATCGGCAATGAACACAACACAGATTTCTGAATTCTGATTTTTTTCAGATGGGCTACAGTACACCCGAAAGCAGGGAGTGAATACACAAAACCGAACGCTGCAGCCTCTTAACTAACACCCGATAAAAATGCAACATGCAGACTCCACTATGGTTCATGGTCCTAATAGTCTGGATCACAACCTTACACGTTATGCATAACAAAAACAGACTTATCTGCACTCTGCCGTTTCAGCCGCTATAACTTTGAAGACTGCTCCCCTTCAAACTTCAGACTGCATCTCTTCTGAAAATGGCTCAGACTGAAACCTGCGCAGACTGCTAATTCAGAATAGAACTGGCACTCTGACTCAATGCCGACAAAAACAAGATTACTGCTAACAAGTACTTAGTAGACTTATTGGTTGGATGCTTCTTTACGGCTCCGCTCTATAGTAAGCTATGGATAGTTCGTGGAAGCCTCTATCGAGCTCAGGGGTAAATCTATCATAAAAAACTGACTAATATCTTGATTTGTGTTGATGACCTTGAGGTCCTACCTAATCATAAAGGTCCAAGCAAGTAAAAATCTGGATCATCTGTGTGGTGCAGTATGCCTTCCCTCCTCCACTCCGCTTTTTATGGAATCAGGATAGCACTACCAGCTTCCCTAGCCATTTATTGATTGACCCTGAAGAGTCCGCCATTCCTCCATGGATTCAATCCTGCACCAAGCGTACCGTACCTGAGACATCCCCAACACCTTCACAAGTGGGAGAAGCTACTCGACTATACTTGAACACACCCGGAAAACACACTTCAGTCCCTTCGGACATAAACAAAAAAATGACACTATATATGCAGCATTTTTCCTCATCACCAATGCCTTATTTCTTGTCTGTCGCTATAGCTAGCTATGCATACCTCTTTCTTCTATCTTCCTCTCCTTTGACTCTGATATGATTTAACTGAAGCACCCAAAAGTTCTCCTTAGACTGGAGATGGATCTTCACGTGTGAGCCAACAAAGGAAGCTTGTTCACGAGGGAACTTTATCTATGCAATGGGTTTGAGTGGCAGTTCTGCTCCTGGCATTTCTAGTACTCTTACAAGCCCTTTATATCTACTTATAGAAAAATGAGTCCAATAAGAAGTAGAAATCTACTATAGTGATAGGAAGATGGTGTCTCCCACCCAGGATTCTCCACGGTCTCACTTTAGATAAGCTCTAGTCTTTTGATTTGTCTTCCGTACAGGGATTGTCTTTTCTCCCCTTACGCAGTTCCTTTCCAAGCAGTGCAGTGTAACATCCCAAAAATTTAAAATCTGAAAATGTGAAGCTTTTGATTTATTTGCAATGTATTCTCTTGAAGAATTTGAATTTTTATGGTGTTTCTTAAAATTTGGTTGTGGTTCCAAAAATTGAAGAAGTTCAAAAACAACAAACATTAGCAATGATATAAGAAGAAATATGCCAATGATGGAAATTAAAAATTTGAAAATTTAAATCTGAAAGGATGAACCATACAAGGGAGAGAGGAACCTGAATTAAAATATGAAGTTTTATTTGGGAACTAGTAGCACTAAAAGTGAAAGAATAAAATACAAACACATATACAAACTGTTGTGGTTACAGACCAAACAGAGAGAGATGTGGTAGTGGAGAGTTGGGAGAGAGTGATCTCCTCTCTCCTAGCCTTCCCTTGTATATATATTCATATGGGCTGTGCTTTTACAATCGTGCCCTTACATTAATACCTCCCTGTCAGGGGTATTTAATACATTACACATGTCCCGTTTTGGACCCTATAACCTTCTAACAGGCCTGCTGAGTTTAGGTGGGGGCCACCCCTACAACAGGAGCCTCTCATGGTGAAGGGCTTCACAAGGCCGAAGCCATGTTGCCGAGTCCTTTGGCCCCCTCCGCCCCTGCGGCCTGTGAACTTCTCCGAACATGCGGAGCATTGGTGTGCAGCGGGTCCGGGGATCTGAGGCCGTAGCCGAAGCCGATGCCCGGATTGGTAGCTGAGGTAGACGCGCGAGAGCTCCGTCCCGAGCTGGCGCCTAGTCGAAGTAGACGCGCGAGCGCTCCGTCCCCTACCCTTCGAACGGGTGGCAGCGGAGCTGGCGCGCAGCCGAAGTAGACGCGCGCGCGCTCCATCCCCTACCATTCGAACGGGTGGCAGCGGAGCTGGCGCGCAGCCGAAGTAGACGCGCGGGCGCTCCGTCCCCTACCCTTCGAACGGGTGGCAGCGGAGCTGGCGCCTAGCCGAAGTAGACACGCGCGCGCCCCGTCCCCTACCCTTCGAACGGGTGGCAGCGGAGCAGGCGCGTAGCCGAAGTAGACGCGCGTGCGCTCCGTCCCCTACCCTTCGAACGGGTGGCAGCGGAGCCGGCGCCTAGCCGAAGTAGACGCACGCGCGCTCCGTCCCCTACCCTTCGAACGTGTGGCAGCGGAGCTGGTGCCTAGCTGAAGTAGACGCGCGAGCGCTCCGTCCCCTACCGTTCGAACGGGTGGCAGCGGGGCTGGCGCCTAGCCGAAGTAGACGCGCGAGCGCTCCGCCCCTTACCCTTCGAACGGGTGGCAGCGGGGCTGGTGCCTAGCCGAAGTAGACGCGCGCGCGCTCCATCCCCTACCCTTCGAACGGGTGGCAGCGGAGCTGGAGCCTAGTCGGAGTAGGTGGTGGTGGAGGCAGGCGTCACGCCGCCGGCGTCGGTGTGCTTCGAAGCTGTTATGACCCCGCGGTCTGGTAGTGTGCTTTTAATGGTGCCTGGAATCGTGCCGACGCCTGGCCTGTCAGGGCGTAGGCTGTCCTACCGTGCCGTCCGCCTTCCCGTGGGTGGGGCATGCGGCGGCTTGTGGTTGGTGCATCGTGGGATGTGAGCGGTTGCGTGACCGCGGCAGTTCGCCTCTTCCCCAGGAAAGCGGGACGCGTGGCGGGCGCCCGTTGGCGTTGCGCGCTGTCTGGCCACCTACCAGGCACGCTCCTCGATGTGCTGGCGGTTCTTTTTTCCAAGCCTTGGGTAGTCGAACTGCTGGGGGTTAATCTGGCTACGCTTGTAGCTGTGGGGAAGGCGAGCGGGACTTATAAGGTGCCACCGTTGTAGTGGGGACATTCTGTCTCGCCTGTCTCCTGGCTCTGCTTGTTCTGATAATAGCGCAACTTGCTCCCACCTTGCTCCTTTCGCCCTGATCACAGAGGACAATGGCTGGCAAGGACGATATCTCCCACCATCCCGGCGGCGGCTCCTTACCTAACCGGGACGAGTTGTCTGTCCCTTCAGAGGAGTACGAGCTGGTGCTGCGGGGGCGTTCACATGCCTACAGGCGGTGGTACGCCATGGAATACTCGAGGGACCACTGCTCCCGTGTGCTGGGGAGGAGTCACGTAACCGAAGAGACACTGCAGCGGCTTGTACGGGAAGGGAAGATCGAGGAGCGTGATGGGCTCGCCTACCCTGTCGCGACGAGACAGAGCCGAGGCCCCGGGAGATGGAGGCGATCGTTTTCGTCGCATTTTTCAACGCTGGCCTTCGAATGCCCTCAACAATGTTTGTGGGCGAAGTCCTGCGGGCCTATGAGTTGGAATTAGCACAGTTGACGCCAAACGCCATAGTCTGCCTAGCTGTCTTTGCGTGGGCGGCACGGACAGAAGGCCGGCGTCCCAGCGCGAGCCTATTCGTCACCCTGCACGACGCATGCTGCCGACCCAAGAAAGTCTGGGAGGGGGCTGTATCCAACTTTGGCGGCGTGGACTTCGTGCTGCGAGCGTCCTGTACGACGCTATTCCCTGCGTCGGCCACCTTGGGGAGGTGGGAGTCCGGCTGGATGCTGCGGTGGTTTTATTACATCGTGACCAGCGCGAGCGGCCTGCTGTGCCGAGGTGGGCCAATCTCGTTCAATATCTCGCCAAGTGTGAAGCCGAAGGCTGACGACGCACAGAGGCTATGGAGGCTTGCTAGCGTTGCGCGCCGGCTAAGTATGTGCGACTTGGCCGAAGAGTTTATGATGTACGGGGTGGCACCCCTCTCCTCCCGGTGGAAGTACACGCGACGGGGCGACGACCGAGAGGATGGGGTTCGCCCGCCACTGTCTTGCCTGCTTCCGCCCTCCACTCCTTGTAAGTCGTGAAGTGCGTTGGTACGCATCCATTTGTGTCTACGTAGTCCCCGCCTGATAAGACTTGTCTTTTGTGCAGTGGCCCGGCTAGAAGATGCGGAGCGCGCGGTTGTGGCGTTCCTGGGTCCGTACACGCTCAAGGAGCACAAGCTGCGTGAGGCCGTGACCAAAACGGCGAAGCAGGGGCAGATAAATCGCACGTGCGAGGCTCCCGCAGGGATCCCGGACCATCGTGGCGGTGGTAGCCAAGTGGGGGTATTGCCTTCGCAGCGCCGGGCCTGCTCCGAGGTTGCCGCACCCAGCCCGCCAGCCACCTCAGCGGCTGGCGCCGCTGGGACAGGACGCGCGACCGGCGATGAGCCTGGCCGGACCAGTTCGGGTGGGCGTGTCGTCTCGAGCCCATTGGCGGCACCATCCGCCGGCGCTGTCGAGGCCATACGCACGGCCTTCGTTGGGTCGGAACCTGCCAACCCGAGGGGGGACGTCGCTCCTGGCGAGATTACTGCGGCCAGCGGTGCTTTGCCACCCACGGCGGCAGCCAAGGATGCGCCCGGGGCGATAGGGACTGAGGGCGCGACAGGAGCTGCGACTGGTAGCGCCGCAGAAGAATCGCCTGTAGTGCCACAGGCAAAACGCCCTCAAGTCCAGTCTCCCTCGCCTCCGAGGGGACGGTACAGCGTCGCCGGCCTTGTGCTTGGAGTTGTGGTGCCCGACGCGGCCGAAGGGTCTTCTCGACCGCCCACCGAGGCACCCGCCCCCTGCCGGCGGTTGAACGGGCACCCCTTCCGTCGCGGCGGAGGGTGCAGGAGGTAGGCGCAGCTCCCTTTCCTCGCACGACTTCGCGAAACTCTCTCCGATTTGCTCGCTCATTCCGTCGACATCAGGCGAGACGAAGTCTCCCGGACGTGAAGGATCGAGCAACGGGGGTGTGCGCGATGTCCCGGACCCTGTGCAGGGTGCCCTGCAGGCGTCTTCCACCGTTGAAGTGGCCGAAGCCTCCGCAGCCCCTGACGCGGCGGGGGCGGAGCTTGTTCTCTCCGACTTCCTCCCGCGCCTGGAGACACTTCGCGCTTTTAACGCAGGTGCGGAGCGCGCCCGCGGCGGCTTGGATCGGCAGATGCTGTCGTCGTGCGAGGGAGACCTCCTGGCGCTCGCACTGCAGACCTCGGAGATAAGGGTAAGGATGTGCGCTCGCGGTTGCTAGAGTGCTACCGGGCACCTGCTGACTCTTGTTGCTCTTCCCAGACGCTTGTCATCAGCCAAGCGCTGGATGAGGCCCGTATTCGGGAGCGGAGAGCCCTGGAGGTCGGTCTTCGTGCTGCGGATGACGCTCACGCCACGAAGGACGAACAGCTTCACGCGCTGGAGGGCACCCTGGCGGCCGCGCACCACAGGACCGAGGAAGTCCAGCGCGCCGCGGCGGAGGAACGTACCTCCTTTTTGCAGCAGATCACCGCTCTAAAGGAGGAGAAGGCCCAGCTGGTGGAGTCTCTTGCGGAGAAGGACCGCGCCTTCGACAATGCGTCCATGTCGGCGTGGAGGGCGATGGAGTCTCTAAACCGGGCCTTGCAGGATCTGTGTGTCGATGTGCCGGACGCTACTCACGGGCCGGAGGACTTGGTGGAGACGCTTGGGCTGGTCGAGGAAGGGGCCGGCGTTGCTCTCCGCAGCGCTAGCACCTTCAGCGAGCATTGCGGCTTTGTCGGCTCATGCCTCGCCCTCGCCATGCTCCACACGCATGGGTGTAGACATGTCCATGAGCTGGCGAACCCTCACCTGGATCTCCCTGTCCGGCCGGAGGCGATGTCGGACGCTATTCGCTTCATGGAGCCTGGCCTCCGAAACTTTCACCGACGGATCTGGGGCTATGTCGGGGAGGACGCGGCTAGGGTTGCGGTGCAACAAACGCTACATTGGGGTGGGGACCTCCTCCGCTGGCTCGAAGGGGTTCCCCGGTGCCACAATGGCGGCGCGGGCCCCTCGGCACTGCACGAAGGATGAGCGGTTGGTTAGGGGAGTGGTGTACTGCGCGCTCCTGCTTTTGTGGTCATGTAACCCCGACATTTTTTGCAGTAAACCAAAGTAGCACCCGTTCTTAATGTTGTATGCTGCTTTTATACTCCGAGGAGTATGTACCGGGGCAATGCCTGTGCGTGCACAAGATCTGCGTCTTGTTTATACTCGGGAGAGTGCGCGCAATGGCGTCCCCCTGCTGCGTCTTATTTAGAGTCCGTAGACTGGCGCGTGCGGAGGCGGACCTCGACACTACGACTTAATTTAGAGTCCGTAGGCTGGCGCGTGCGGAGGCGGACCTCAACGCTACGACTTCATTTAGAGTCCGTAGACTGGCGTGTGCGGAGGCGGACCTCGACGCTACGACTTCATTTAGAGTCCGTAGACTGGCGCGTGCGGAGGCGGGCCTCGACGCTACGACTTCATTTAGAGTCCGTAGACTGGCGCGTGCGGAGGCGGACCTCGACGCTACGACTTCATTTAGAGTCCGTAGACTGGCGCGTGCAGAGGCGAACCTCCACGCTACGACTTCATTTAGAGTCCGTAGACTGGCGCGTGCGGAGGCAGACCTCGAGTGCGGGGGTGATCTTCTGCACATTGTGGCCAGACAACATGGTACTTTCTACGAACAGCCAGTTTTATTGAACTCCCGTTTGCGCGGGTGAGCATCGTACAAGGAGGGGCTTATGCCATTATACTTGTCGTCCTGCTTCTAGGCGTAATATCGCCGCAACTTATCCGCGTTCCATGTGTGGCGGAGAGTTTGCCCCTCGAGTGTGGCGAGGCGGTATGCTCCCTTCTGTAATGCTTCCGCCACGATGTATGGACCTTCCCACTTGGACTCCAGCTTGCCAACGGTCTCCGCATGGAGCGCCACTCTGAGGACGAGATCCCCAGGCTTGAACCCTCACAGATATAGTGACCGGTCTCGAGTACGCACTGTCTGCCGTGCGTATTTTTCAACATGTTGGGCTGCGCTCGCCTGCGCTCCATCGAGGAGGTCCAAGGACACGCGACGCTCCTCGTCGGGCGCTTGGACGAGGACCCTCCGTGAGCCAGCCTTGATTTCCTCAGGCGTCACTGCCTCATCACCAAAAAGGAGCTTGAAAGGCGTGAACCCCGTCGGGCGTGTTACCGTTGTGCGAAGGGACCAGAGGACGCTGTGAAGCTCGCTCGGCCATTTGCCCTTTGGCAACCCTACCAGGCACTTTTTGACGGCGATAGAGATGGCGCCATTCGCCCTCTCGACTGCTCCGTTGGACTGAGGGTGCCCGACCGAGGCGAACCGAAGCGTGATGCCCATACTGTCACAGAACTCTTTGAATATGGTGGCGTCGAATTGTAGGCCGTTGTCGACGGTGAGCTCCCTGGGCACGCCGAAGCGACATATAATGTTCTGCTAGAGGAAGCACTGCATGGCCGCCGAGGTTATTTTGGCCAGAGCTACCACCTCCGGCCACCTGGAAAAATATTCCAGCGCAACTACCACGAACCGCAGGTCCCCTGGGGCTCGGGGAAGTGGTCCCACTATGTCGACGCCCCAGCATGCCAGTGGCCACACCGGGGGAATAGGGTTGAGGTTCGTTGGGGGCCTGCGGATGATATGTCCCATCCACTGGCACCCCTGACACCGACGCACGAGGTCCTGGGCGTCAGTGATGGCAGTCGGCCAGTAAAAGCCTTGCCTGAATGCCTTGCCGACCAAAGACCTTGGCGCGAGGTGAGACCCACAGACCCCCGCGTGGATCTCCGCAAGGAGCTTTTTCCCTTCTTTGTGCGAGAGGCAGCGCAGGAGCGGTGCGCAGACTCCCTTTTTGTAGAGTGTCCCTTCAAACATGGAAGGATCTGGCACGGTGTTGCAGACGCCGGAGCTCGGCGGGGTCCTCCGGCTCGGCAATACCCTGCAAGAAATTGAAGATAGGCTCTCGCCAGTCGCCCTGCTGGACGATGTGGTGAACGAGGGCCGCGTCCCGGTTGTCCTGCGCGATGGCCGCCTGCGGTAACACTTCGTAAAACGCCCCGTAAGGGGGTGGCAGTTGTTGGCTGGCCGCCTTTGCGAGGGCGTCGGCCTGCTCATTTTCCGCACGAGGGATGGCCTTGACCGTGACGCCCAAGAAATGCCTTTCCCTCGCTCTTACGCTGCAAGGTATTTAGCCAGCTCGGGGTCCTTGGCTTGATATGACTTGTCTACGTGGCCTGCCACCAAACGTGAGTCTGTGCAGACGAGCACGCGCCGCGCACCAATTGCCTTGAGCTTCGTCAGGCTGAAGAGCAGCACTTCATACTCAGTCGTGTTATTGGTGGCCAGAAACGCAAGGCACGTCGAGTATAACAGGAGCTACCCCTCGGGCGTAATAATCACTGCGCCTACGCCCGCGCCCGCGACGCAGTAGGCGCCGTCAATGGTGAGCGTCCATACTGGGTCGTCGTGCTTCTGGGCAGGCTGAGCCAGCGGAGTCCATTCTGTGAGGAAATCGGCGAGAACTTGAGATTTGATTGCCGTCCGCGAGGCGTACGTCAGGGAGAACGGGGCGAGCTCGGCAGCCCACTTGCCGATGCGCCCCGTAGATTCCTTATTGTGTAACATCTCCGCCAGGGGGAACGAGGAAGGCACTGTGATTGGGTGAGCCAAAAAATAATGTCGAAGCTTTCTGGAGGCCATGACCAATGCGTAAGCGAGCTTTTCAAGCTCCGTATATCTCGTCTTGGCGCCTTGAAGGGCTTCGGAGACAAAGTATACGGGCTGCTGTACGGCGCCTTCCTCTAGGACAAGGACGGCACTGACCGCTGTAACTGACGCGGCCAGATAGAGCAAGAGGGGAGCCTCTGGTGTTGGGGCGACCAGAGTGGGGAGGCTCGCCAGGTGTTTCTTGAGCTCGTTGAAGGCCTCCGCACAGTCGCTATTCCAACGAAATCCGTCGCACCCGCAGAGTGTCTTAAAGAATGGCAGACCCCGCTCCGCCGCCCTAGATAGGAAGTGGCTCAGGGCTGCCATGCGGCCCGCCAGCCTCTGGACCTCCCTCGTCATTTTGGGCAGCTCCATGCCCATGATGGCCTCCACCTTATTGGGATTTGCCTGGATGCCTCGTTCGGATACGAGGAAGCCCAGTAGTTTGCCCACCTGCACGCTAAAGACGCATTTGTCGGGGTTGAGCTTGATGCCGGCCTTCCTAAGGTTGTCGAAGGTCTCCTGGAGTTCCCGGCCGTGCGAAGCGAGCTGCCGGGTTTTGACTACCACGTCGTCAATGTAGGCTTCCACATTCCTTTCGAGCTGGGCGACGAGGGCAAGTGCGACGAGACGGGTGAAGGTAGCGCCTGTGTTCTTCAAGCCGAAGGGCATCCTGACGAAGCAGAAAGCCCCAATCGGTGTGATGAAACTGGTCTTGTCCTCGTCGTCTTCGGCCATGTATACTTGGTGGTAGCCAGAGTAGGCATCCAGGAAACTCATTAGCTCGCATCCGGCGGTAGCGTCGACCAGTTGATCGATGCGTGGCAAGGGGTAATTGTCCTTTGGGCACGCCTTGTTGAGTGTCGTGAAGTCAATGCACATACGTCAAGCCCCGCTGGCCTTTTTGACCAATACCGGGTTGGCGAGCCACTCTGGGTGGTGGACCTCGCGAATGACCCCGGCCCGGAGAAGCTTCGCCACCTCCACCTTGGCCGCCTGCTGCCGATCCATGGACATGCGACGAAGCTTTTGCTTGACCGGCTTGGCGTCAGGGCGGACCGCCAAGCGATGCTCGATTACTGCGCGGTCTATGCCCTTGATGTCCTCCGGTGACCATGCAAAAATGTCGGCATTGTTCTGAAGCACTTGGAGTGGAACCTTTTTGACTCCACCCTCGGGCCGAGGCTTAGGTGTCCATCCCGGAGTGGAGGGCGTATCATCGAGCATGCCTGGGAGGACTTGCACCGGCCGGTGTAAATCCCGGCTGCTGACTTCGACGCGTCTGGCGAGGTCCTTGTCGCCGAAGACAGTGATCACGCCCTCTGGGCCTGGGAGCTTCATACATAAGAAGGCGTGGTGCGGGATCGCCTTGAGGGAGTTGATGGCGGGCCGTCCCAATATGACGTTGTAGGGTTGCGGGATGTCTACGACATCGAAGATGACGTGTGCGCTTCGGGTGTTACCCTCCTGGCGGAATGTAACTGGAAGGGACACGTGTCCTATGGCCTCCAACGGTTGGCCTCCGAAGCCTTGAAGTGGAGCTCCCGACCGCTCTAAGCGGCTTCGGGGGATTCCCATACGATCGAGGGCCCCCGCGAACAGAATGTTCGCAGAGCTCCCCCCGTCGATGAGGATGCGCCTGATGTCATGGCCTGCGATGTGAGCCTGAATGACTAAAGGGTCTTGGTGAGGGAACTCCACACCCTTGGCATCATCCAGGGTGAAGGTAATGTCGCGGGGCGATACCCACGGTTGCAGTTGCTCCAAGGGGGCCCCGATAGGGACCCTCCGGTGATGACGCTGATGGAGCGGCACCACGTGCCTTCGCTGGATGCGGCCCGAGCTTCGGCCGTCATCCGTCGCAACTCCATGACTTCGACACACGTCTTCGTGTGGTGGTCGCCGTAACCATGCACCTCACACCACTTGCCGTAATCTAGAATTTCTAGTTCCGCGCGAGGTCGCCCGTCGCGATCTGGTCCGCCTTCCCATCCCCGGCCCCCTCCCCGCGAGGTGGGGGCAGGTCCTCGAGGGGCATTCTCGATGCCGAGGACATGGCAGACCTTTTGTGGCCTACGCTGGCGACGTCGGGGCTTGTGCCTGCACCTTGAAGAGCCTTCCTGCCACCCGGTATCGCTACCGCCGGGAGTGTCTCCCCGGGGTTCTCGTCTGCGGCCCTGCTTCGAGGAATCATCACTCGCCCTCCCCCCTCGTGTGGCAAGCGTTTTGCTTGGGCGAGGTCGGGGGCGGCGGCGCTGCGTCTCCGCGCCTCCTCCTCCGCCCGCGCATACTCCTCCATTTTGTCGGTCGTCACAGTGCGAGCGTCAACGTCCGCGACCACCGCGCTCGCGCCGTCACCCGCGCCCGCGACAGCCGATGCCGAAGCCCTGGTTACCACGTGATGCTCCGACCCAGCCGCCTTCTTTCCCTTCGCCGCCGTCGACGAAGCTTTTTTCGGTGCCATCCTTCTTCGGATTTCAGGCTTGCTCCCGTCCTCCCCATGGACGGCGCCAACTGTTGTGGTTACAGACCAAACAGAGAGAGATGTGGTAGTGGAGAGTTGGGAGAGAGTGATCTCCTCTCTCCTAGCCTTCCCTTGTATATATATTCATATGGGCTGTGCTTTTACAATCGTGCCCTTACATTAATACCTCCCTGTCAGGGGTATTTAAGCCATTACACATGTCCCGTTTTGGGCCCTATAACCTTCTAACAGGCCTGCTGGGTTTAGGTGGGGGCCACCCCTACAACACAAACATATACATAAGTGTATATGCGAATCGTGCAAAGAAGAGTTTAGTAATATAAAAAATAAATGAATATATATATATATATATAAATATATGTATAGATATGCAAAGTTAAATGAGCCAGTGGAAATAACAACATGTAAATATATATATGTGTATATATATACATACATACAACCTAAATAATAATAGAAGCTCTCATTTAATAGTTGAAAAATTAAAGTTAGAAAATAGAAATCAAAATTCAAGGATCAAAATACCAAAAACTGCTAAAACTTCTCGTTTTTCCATTCTTTCATTTTCCTCTCATTCCCAAGTGGGCCCCAACTCCTGCTGACAGCGTGGCTTTCTCCCCTTTCCTTCTCCTCCTCTCCCCTCTCTCTTCCACGCGGGCCCCATTTCCTCCTCCATCTATTTCCTGCTCTCTTCCCCGCCTACTCTTTTTCCCCCATGCTCTGCTTATCTTCTTTACTCTCTGACATCGCAGGCACGCTCGCCATTATCGCTGCTCAACCATCATTACCGCATGAGTGTCTCGTCTCGTCGCCGCCTCTCTCTGCGCCGCTCCTGCCCTGCTGCCAGCGCGCGTTGCACCGTCCCCTCAACCCAGCCATCACCCGTGAGCCACCCGCAGCCTTCTGTCGCCGCCGCCTGACTTGGATGAGACCGGACGGCGCTCGCCCCACCAGGAGTCTACAAAAGACATTGAAGAATGCCATTTTCTTCCCCGCGCCTCTCTCATGCTTCCACCCCGCGGAATTAAGTACCCGAGCCCCTAGCCCGCCGGCGACCCCATCCTCTCCAACTCCGGCCGGTGGAAATTCCGGCAAATGGCGCCACCGTGATCCAATTCCCTGCTGCGGCACCACCCCCTTGGCGCCCCTGACCTCCTCCCACCGTCGCCCCGGCCTCCCAACGCCGGTACCTCGCCGGCGCCGTGAGCGTGCTTGTGTTGCCGCTCGTGCTCATCGCCGGGTTCCCTCGTCGCGCCCCAGCCCTTCCGACCCCCTTGGTGAGTTCCCAACGCCCTTCTCGTCCTCATACGAGCCCCCTTTCGCCGTCCTTTCACCCCGGCCGCCGGCGCCTCGTTCTCCCCCCTCATCGCCGGCCGCTTAGCTCCACCGCTCGCCCATCTCGTCGCCACTCCGGCCAACGCGCCGCCACCCACAGCTACCCCACGCCCTGAGACGCCCATTTCACTAGTAATAAGCGCCTCCCCGGTCACCCCTCGCAGGAGCACCTGCCGCTTGGCCGCGCCGGCTATTCCTCTGTTTTGCCCCCAGTTCCACCTCACCTCTTTTGTTTTAAGCCCCCTCTCAAACACCGATAGGGGTTGTGCACAGTTGGTCAGTCAGCCGAGCCACTCGTTGCAAACACCAGGTCCCGGGTTCAAACGCCCATTCTGCACCATTTTACTCTCATTTTCTTTTAACTATTCCAACTAGAAAATGATTATGAAATAAATCAAGGAAGTTAAGCTGAGTGGTATGGGTTCAAATAAAGTTTGTGTATACATCAAAACATAGAGTTATATTCGTATAAACAACTAAGTGATTAATGGAAATAGTTATGTGAAGTTAGAAGGTAAATTAAAATAGAAGCTTAATTAGAGGTAGCGGTAAAAATACAACTTTATACTTATCACCACAAATTAAGGTTGCTAATGGTAAACGGCAAACAAATTAGACAACTGAATTAGTTTTGTGTGTTACTAGAATTTAATTAGAAGAGATCTTTTAATTGGCAATCTTGACAAAGTACAAATTTGGAAGAAAAATGAAAAGCCGCTAATAATTGTACGAGAAACTCACATGACGGTTAGAGGTGCTAATAAAACATAATTCCGCCATTAGTGTTCCATCGGTAGGTGAACCTTAGCAATAGGTTAAGTAAATAATGATCTTTGGCATATAATGGTATATATATACATAAAACTCAACCATTGCTTAAGTGGTGTGCATACGAGGCTAAAATAAATTCTTTTATAAATAAATAAAAAGAATTCGCTAGCCTTCAAAAGAGTCGAAGACTCATTCAGAATATTGTAAGTACACGGAAGTAAAAGGGCCAATAATCTCCTTGAGGCTGTCAAGCTAAACATTACTTGGTCAATTAAATAATTCTGTACTTTAGCATATTATTAAGCTGAAACAAAGAAAAATTAATAGATCAAACAATTGTCCATTAGAATTCTGTAAAATACCATATCTCGGAATGTTAGAAGTACAAGCTACAGGATTCATTCGATAAAATAAAAGTGAACACATTATGCGTAGAACTTATGTCCTGACTCCAAAAAGATAATACTTACAAAATAACAATCGGTACCCCGACTAAAATCGCAAACCTATAGGTCTAACCTAGCTCATGGAACTTCCTTGATAAATACAAAAAAATAATAAAAGAGATTATAAATAAAAAGATCAAGTCATCGTATTCTACCACCGGCCTTGCCTCAAATCACCCGAATCACCCATTAACTCATAACAAAGCTAAACTAAGTTTATTCGGATTTATTTGGATCTTTTGAGTTATTTGTTTTTATTTGGGTTCAGTCGTTTATCACGTAATTAGAAACTGGAGTTTTGGAGAATCTATGGACCAAGCAAGGCCAAGAACGAGGAGAAGACAAAGACCAAAAAGCTCAAGCCCATCAAGTGAGAAAGCATTGTGTGAATTCAAGACCGCGGCAAACCACGCCAGGCGAGTCAATACTTTGATCATGTTGATACTACATTTTCTGCAAATTACTTTTGTTTAAACTATCAAATTGCATGCTGTTATTTTATATGCAAATACATGGTTAATTCAAGATTCTAGTTATATGCTCATTATTTAACTTTATTGATATTACATCT
Source organism: Dendrocalamus latiflorus (assembly GCA_017311315.1). Classification (NCBI taxonomy): domain Eukaryota; kingdom Viridiplantae; phylum Streptophyta; class Magnoliopsida; order Poales; family Poaceae; genus Dendrocalamus; species Dendrocalamus latiflorus. Next base: position 77,094 of record CM029669.1, on the reverse strand, counting down.
CCTTTGCAATATTTGAGTGTGTGAACCTTGTCGCCTTAGCAAAATTATAATGGTAACTTTTCAAAGTAAGTCTGTAATTATACGCCATGCTTACTACTGCTTAGATACTCACGGACACTGAAATGCCCCAAGCATCATTATCACTTTAATCATGAGAAATTGGTTTGGGAAGTCATGGTGGTAATGACTGGTATATGTTGGTATGATTATTTTATGTTCCCAAAAATCTCAACTTGCTTAAATATCTGGGCGGATGGTTCGAGAGTGTGAGTGTTGTGCAGTGGAAGCACAAAGTGGGTAGTGGTAGACCGCCCAGATACCACTAAGGACTGAATCTTGTCATGACCTCCTGTGTAAAATAAGTACAACCTCAAGTCTGTAAAGTACAACTTGGCTTAGTAAATTTACCGGACCCTGGAAGTCATCATCATGGCAGTAGTGCAAGTGGCGCCCTGGGTGGCAGGCTTGAATGGGACTCCTGCAAGTGGCGCTAGTAGTGTGGCTAGCCAGCTGCTAGGCGCATAGGAGGGGAACACCCCGCACAATGAATGGGTCCCTCCGCAAATGGGAGCAACCCATAGGGTGAGATGATGGAAGGGGGCGAGGTACTTTGAACGGTTACTGTGATGGTTTGCTCAACCGCATGACTAAGGAATCGTGTGGGGCAACGAGTGAATTGTCTCTTGTGGGTAAAGTGTGCAAACTCTGCAGAGTCAAAACTATTCAAATAGTCGTGCCCACGATCAAGGACAGACATGGGAACTTAACAAGATATAGTTCTATTTCAAAATGCTTTATGGATGGGTTTGGAAAAGTGAAGGGCAGTGGAAAGCCCTGATATGAGCTGTCCTGAGTGTCGTCCCAGTGGTAATGTAAGCGGTTATAACGCTGAAATGTTAGCATATGGTGCGGATGCCGTGTGATGGTGGATGGAATCTGGATCACTATTATTATTGCATTTCTTTACACATTATGTTTTTGTGTAAAACTGCTAAGTCTCAGGAAATTTCTATGTATTGTATTTCAAATGATGACACTTCTAATCTTACAAAATAAAATATGGAAGCAATAAACAGGGTCGTGAGTAAAGGAGATGGATGTTTGTAGTATACACATAAAGGTATTAGTGGATTCATGTCGATCATAAATAGGAAACAATAGAGCAGATTCTGGGAGAAATAAATTGGTGGAAACTAAATGAATATATATACTAGACAGATGATTTAAATGATTTTTGGAGAATTAGGGAGTGCAAAGGTAATTGTTGGATTACGACACTGATAACTAAAATAAATTCTTGGAAGATGTTGGCAATAATGGGATTAATAGGATTGGATCAATTATTAGATGGATGAATTGAAACTCTGGGAATAATTGGAGGAACGATAACAATTATTGGATTATAATCTTGATCATTGATATTCTTGGTGGATGTGTACACTTAATCATTGACATTCTTAGTGGATGTATACTAGTAAATTAGCTAGAGGCAGATAGCGGAAAATAAGATTGATTATTGGAGCAAGTTATGGTTTCGGATCAACAACAAAAGGATTGAATTGTTAGGAAGTCCCGATACAAATGATTTCGGTGGATTTAAAAGCAGATACATTAGATAATCATTAGAATTTAGAAATCAAGAGTTGATGATTAACAACCACAGGATTGGATTGTTAGGAATAAAGAATACACAAAATGTTGGTGGATCTAGAATAAAGAATTTGGTAAATAGAGAACCCGAGATCGAATCCATGAATGGGTGGAAATATTTAGATTTATATGGAACTGATGGACCATGTGGTTATGACCCCATGTGTGTGATGAGTAATTGACATCGGTTTAGGAGAGTCGAGTTTGGTTTGAGTGGTTCGGACCATGTCGTTGCGCGGTGCAATCGGCTTCGGTCGGACTTGGTCAACCTTGGTCGTATGGGCTTAGGATGCTTAGTCTCGTGTTACGACAAGTTTGGGCTTTTTACTTCCATAAGATTACTCTTAATGCTTCTGTTGCTTACATGTATCGAGCGGTGCTATTTGATGTGTTTCTTGTCTGTGTTGGTTGCAGGACGTCGAGGCGGAGCCGTGGTGAGACACGAGGTGACCGGACTAGACGCAGGTGGTGTCGAGGTCAGAACGGTCAGAGGTGTCGAAGACGGCAGAGACTCGAAGTGGTTGCGATGCTTGGACAGCAAGACACGAGGAAGCTTCCCGGAAGGTGCAGGAGGGGCGTTTCGGTAAAAACATAAAGCTGCATTAAAGGAAGCAGATTATGGATAAAGCACTAGAGTTGGTGAGGCTTAGCGGGTAAAGAGAGAGGCAAATCCATTAGTGGAGAGGCTACATAAGGAGGGTGTCTCCAGCATGGTCTTCAGGGCTTTTGGAGGTTGTTTTTGCTTTCTCTTTAGTTGTTGAGAGTGGGTGGAGGAGGCAGAGGGCTGTGTCCCCTTCGATGTCTTTCTCTGTGTGTGTGTGTGTTCTTGGGAGATAGGAGATGGTTTCTTGATCATTCCAAGCATGTATGGGGAGGTAGAGAGGATGTGAGTTGATTCTCCTATGTAATCATGTATCTCCTTTCCTCTATATCAATATGGGATGGCTTTGGTTGAATTTGTTTAAGTCTCCAGCTCTCTGTTGTTTATTTCCCTTCAATGCCTCTTTTGAGTGATTCTTGAGTTTTTGTGTTTTGGCTTGATTCTTGCTGGGAAGTGGCAAAATGGGTTGCTCTATGATGGAATTGCATTTCTAGACCCTTTGGTTATCTAGTTCCAAGAGCAATATGGACGATTTACAAGAATCTCAGTTTTAGCTCCTCTGGGTTCTTCCTTCCATTTCTAGGGTTTTGGTGCTTTTCTTGTTTCCCTTCATGAGATGGCACGAAACTTGGCACGTTGAGCCCTGAGGCTATTAAGTAGCTATCCTCAAAGTTTCGTGACCAAAGGATCAAGATTGGGGAGTAATTTGGTTTTTGGTTCAGCTCTTGCAAGATTTCATATTTTCTGTCATAATCTGAAATTCTTGCTCTTAAGGTTGTTTTGTTTGGTTCGTAGAGTCCTCTTGCTATTTAGTGTGTTGTTGAGTTGCCCTGGGCTGAAAAGATTGGAAGCAATCCTCTTTCTCTCAGGTTTTTGAGGTCTGAAGTTTTTGCCCGAGTTTCAGATTTTTCAGTCTGCTCTCGGGCTGCTGGTACCAGGGGAGCGGTCAGACCGCAGAATGCATGGCGGTCAGACCGCCGTTATACCGCCGGTCAGACCGGTGTGGCCCTGGCGGTCTGACCACCGGTCAGGGAGCAGTCAGACTGGCCTGATGCCTGCGGTCTGACCGGCCTCCCCAGCAGCTCCTGTGTTGGTTGTTTTGTTTTGTGAGTTTTGGCTCCTTTTTTATTTCTCTGTTTGCAGTACTTATTTCCTCTGTGTGATCAAGTTTCTAGAGAGCTTTTCACACTTTCTTCTTCATAGCATTGGTTGCCATCGGAGAAGATTTTAAGTGTTCTCTTTAGGGGGATTTTTAAGAAAGTCGACGTTCAACCCCCCTTCTGTCGCCATTTCGGTCCAACAATTGGTATCAGAGCCGGTTAGCTCTTCCTTGTAGATCTTAAGCGGTCTCTAGAGCCATGGCGACAGACAAGTACTCATCCAAGCCTCCGATCTTTGATGGCATCGATTATCCGTTCTGGAAAAGCCGGATGGAGACGTATATCCAGGCCCAAGGATATGCCATCTGGAGGAAGGTCAAAGTACGTTATGTTGTTTTTGCCGATGAGAACATCAATGCCGAGAACATGGCTGATGTTGAGGCGAACGCTAAGGCAAGGAACATCATAATCCAGGGGTTGAGTCGAAGCGAGTTCGATCGCATCTCTCATCTCTCATCGGCTTTCGACATCTGGGTGACCCTCGATGCATACCATGAGGGCACCACCCAGATCAAGATAGTCCGACAGGACCAGTTCAAGCGAGATTACAACAAGTTTGAAATGCTTGCTGGCGAGTCCCTTGATGAGTGTTTTGCGCATTTTCACAAGAACTCAACGCGTTTCAACAAGTTGCCCGTGCTTTGGTTCAGGGGGCGTTCATTTCGGAGCTTCTAGATCTTAATATTGCCATAACTCAACTTGAACTAAAAGTTGCATCACATGTTAAGGGGGAGCTGGATTTTCTTGCATTTCAGCATTCTGCATTGTAATATAACTACATGGAGCCTTGATTATTATCCTTTTATGACATGTTTACAATGCATTACATCTTGCCATAACATGTGCTTATTTGTTAGCTTTATCGTGACTTCATATGTATAGACTAGCTTTTGCCATGGTAAGTTAATTAAAATTGCTCAAATTGAATTAAAACTTGTCATGCTAGCTCTCGAGATTAGTCTTTCTTGCGTTATCCTTTTATGATTCATGCCATGTCAAATAGGCTAAGTTGAGCGTTGAATCTCTATTGAGCTTTAGATTGAGCTATGGTAGTTTTTGATGATACATTAGTTAGTACAATCTTCTATGAATGCAAAAACATCTCTTTTGTGCGAAAAACAATTGATCTCACCAATTCTTTCCCATGAGACTGATTGCCATTGCACTTGGCATGAACTCAGGGGAGTTTTCGATGACCAAGATCATCTCCTAAAGCTTCTTGCTTGGAGTGGTCGCATAAGACTTGAGATCTAGCACATGTCAGAAAATTTTGGTTGGAATCAACCATGAGCTTCAAAAGAAAATTCATGACAAATTTGCTCAATTTGCTTAATTACAAAATAACCAAGTACTTAAAATGTCTCATTTCTGAACTTCTAGCACTCTAAATCAACTCAATATTAGCTTCTTGGTTCCGCTTAGCTTATTGACATGGTTTGCATCATTCTTGTATACCTCTAGCTAGACTTTGATCATAGATGACTTGACATGCTCACAAATTGCACTACATTTCAGATTGTCATCTATCTGCTTTAGCTTGCTTATACATATCGTGTCATGATCTAGATAGCATTCTATTGAGTTATGGCTTGATGTAGTACTTCATGGTCATTTTGGATAATTCTCGTGGCTCTAACTGCTTAGAATAAACTATCTTCAGCCATTTCATCCATTTCCATGTCATATTCTCTCTTTTGCATCCTTGATGTGTTTATTGCCAAAAGGGGGAGAATAGTGAGAAAAAGCCATATTCGTGGTTTCCTTGGAGCCTTTGAGGAAAACTTGCTCTTTCTTGTGCTCCTTTGTCGACATGGTCATTCGCTTCATTGCCTTCTTTTGGACCATGTTGGACTTTTTCAAATCAATCTCAACTTCATGCTTTTTCTGGGTTTGTCAATATACTCATCAAGGGGGAGATTGATGGACCATGTGGTTATGACCCCATGTGTGTGATGAGTAATTGACATCGGTTTAGGAGAGTCGAGTTTGGTTTGAGTGGTTCGGACCATGTCGTTGCGTGGTGTAATCAGCTTCGGTCGGACTTAGTCAAACTTGGACGTATGAGCTTAGGATGCTTAGTCTCGTGTTACGACAGGTTTGGGCTTTTTACTTGCTTAAGATTACTCTTAATGCTTCTGTTGCTTACATGTATCGAGCGGTGCTATTTGATGTGTTTCTTGTCTATGTTGGCTGCAGGACGTCGAGGCGGAGCCGTGGTGAGACACGAGGTGACCGGACTAGACACAGGCGGTGTCGAGGTCAGAATGGTCGGAGGTGTCGAAGACGGCGGAGACTCGAAGTGGTTGCGATGCTTGGACGGCAGGACACGAGGAAGCATCCCGGAAGGTGCAGGAGGGTCGTTTCGGTAAAAATGCAAAGCTGCATTAAAGGAAGCGGATTATGGATAAAGCACTAAAATTGGTGAGGCTTAGCGGGTAAAGAGAGAGGCAAATCCATTAGTGGAGAGGCTATTTAAGGAGGGTGTCTCCTGCTTGGTATTCAGGGCTTTTGGAGGTTGTTTTTGCTTTCTCTTTAGTTGTTGAGAGTGGGTGGAGGAGGCAGAGGGCTGTGCTCCCTTCGATGTCTTTCTCTGTGTGTGTGTGTTCTTGATAGATAGGAGATGGTTTCTTGATCATTCCAAGCATGTATGGGGAGGTAGAGAGGATGTGAGTTGATTCTCCTATGTAATCATGTATCTCCTTTCCTCTATATCAATATGAGATGGATTTAGTTGAATTTGTTTAAGTCTCCAGCTCTCTGTTGTTTATTTCTCTTCGATGCCTCTTTTGAGTGATTCTTGAGTTTTTGTGTTTTGGCTTGATTCTTGCTGGGAAGTGGCAAAATGTGTTGCTCTATGATGGAATTGTATTTCTAGACCCTTTGGTCATCTAGTTCCAAGAGCAATATGGATGATTTGCAAGAATCTCAGTTTTAGCTCCTCTGTGTTCTTCCTTCCATTTCTAGGGTTTTGGTGCTTTTCTTGTATCCCTTCATGAGATGGCACGAAACTTGGCATGTTGAGCCCTGAGGCTATTAAGTAGCTATCCTCAAAGTTTTGTGACCAAAGGATCAAGATTGCGGAGTAATTTGGTTTTTGGTCAAGCTCTTGCAAGATTTCATATTTTCTGTCATAATATGAAATTCTTGCTCTTAAGGTTGTTTTCTTTGGTTCCTAGAGTCCCCTTGCTATTTAGTGTGTTGTTGAGTTGCCCTGGGCTGAAAAGATTGGAAGCAATCCTCTTTTTCTCAGGTTTTTGAGGTCTAAAGTTTTTGCCCGAGTTTCAGATTTTTCAGTCTGCTAGTACCAGGGGAGCGGTCAGACCGCAGGATACATGGCGATCAGACCGCCGTTATACCGCTGGTCAGACCGGTGTGGCCCGGGCGGTCTGAACGCTGGTCAGGGAGCGGTCCGACCGGCCTGATGCCTGCGGTCTGACCGGCCTCCCCAGCTGCTCCTGTGTTGGTTGTTTTGTTTTGTGAGTTTTGGCTCCTTTTTGATTTCTCTGTTTGTAGTACTTATTTCCTCCGTGTGATCAAGTTTCCAGAGAGCTTTTCTCACTTTCTTCTTCATAGCATTGGTCGCCATCGGAGAAGATTTTAAGTGTTCTCTTTAGGGGGATTTTTAAGAAAGTCGACGTTCAACCCCCTTCTGTCGCTATTTCGGTCCAACAATTGGTATCAGAACCGGTTAGCTCTTCCTTGTAGATCTTAACCGGTCTCTAGAGCCATGGCGACAGACAAGTACTCGTCCAAGCCTCCGATCTTTGATGGCATCGATTATCCGTTCTGGAAAAGCCGGATGGAGACCTATATCCAGGCCCAAGGATATGCCATCTGGAGGAAAGTCAAAGTACGTTATGTTGTTTTTGCCGATGAGAACATCAATGCCGGGAACATGGCTGATGTTGATGCGAACGCTAAGGCAAGGAACATCATAATCCAGGGGTTGAGCCGAAGCGAGTTCGATCGCATCTCTCATCTCTCGTCGGCTTTTGACATCTGGGTAACCCTCGATGCATACCATGAGGGCACCATCCAGATCAAGACAGTTCGATAGGACCAGTTCAAGCGAGATTACAACAAGTTTGAAATGCTCGCTTGCGAGTCCCTTGATGAGTGTTTTGCGCGTTTTCACAAGATCTTGAGCAACCTCCGAGCGGTCGGTCTCACATACCCCGACTCGGATAACGCTTGACAGATGCTCGCTGCTCTCGACCTTGACTCTTGACACATTGTATTCACGCCTCAAGACTCATGAGATTGACATAGTCTCTCGTAGGTCGAAGTCACAGTCGATGGCCTTAGTCACCGATCCCACTTCTGAACTTTCTTCCGAGTCGTCTTGCGGATTCTCCCTTGCTGCTCTCTGTGACATAACTGATGATCAGTTAGAGCAGCTTGCAGATGAGTAGTTAGCCCTCCTAGCTCAGAGATTCTCACATGCTTATAAGAGGAGGAGGGACGGAAAGAGAGGAGGACCCGTGATCTGCTTCGAGTGTGGTGGCCCCAACCACATTCGAGCGAACTGCCCCAAGCTGGGTAAGGGCAAAGGTGACTACGGTAGTTCAGGCAAGAATGATTATATCGACAAGAACCGCAACAAGAAGCCCTCAGCTCACGCACAAGGCAAGAAGAAGTTCTGCGACCTTGGCAAAGCCAAGAAGCTCTTCCACCGCGTCCTCACCGCCTTCAACGGCCTCGATCTCAGCGAAGTGGAGGGGTGGAGCGACGACGATGGAACGGACGAGCAAGAACCCAAGGGCGGCGACGACTTCTCCGGCATGTGCTTCATGGCCCTTGAGGGCGAACTGAGCGACAGCGAGCTGTACTCCGACTCCGACGAGGTATCCCCCACCTACGACCAGCTTAATGATGCTTTTCTTAAGCTAGGTAGGTTCCATGCTAGATCCAGAGCTAGGTGTAACGAGTTGGAGAAGGAAGTAGAGAGTTTGTCACGGGAGCTTACTTTACTTAGATCTGCTCCCTCCCGTGACGATTGTGATGTATGTTCTGCTTTGCTGGATGACATGGAGAAGCTAAGGACCTTGCATGATAGTGTGTCCTCCGAGCTTGACATGATTAAGGTGGAGAACATTAGTCTTCTTGCTGAGCTTGAGATGAGTCGGGTAGTTCCTGTTTCATCTGCTACTGAGACTATTTCTTGCACCTCATGTGAGGATAATGTAACATCCCAAAATTTGCTTTCTGGAAATATTTAAATTCAAATTAATTATTTTAAAAGTATTTGGATTTTATTTGGCTTTTATTTGATTTCCTGAATTTTCTGGAGTTTAAAACCTATTTTTAAAATTTAAAAAGTATTTTAAAGTATGAAAATTAAATACCAACATTAGTTGGAAATAATTTAATTAAGTCCAAAATATCTCCAGGAGCTTCTGTGAATTTTTCTGGAATTTTTAGAGGTATTTTCATATTTTTCTGAGGCCTAAATAATTTCCTAGCCTTTTTTGAAAATAAAAATCAAATTCTAAAAAAATATTAAAATCCAACTCCCCTCCCTCTGGCCGACGCGTGGACGGCCTAGATCCGCCCACGTCGCCGCCCGGCCCAATCCAGGCCGCACTCCCCTCTCCCTCCGCCAAGCGGGCCCGGCCCGTCAGCCACCCCGCCTTCCCCTCCCCTCGGGCCGACACCTGGCCGGCCCGATGCTCGCCACGCCACCCGCGTGGGCCATCCAGCCGCCCGCTCTCCCTCTCTCTCTCCTCTCACTACCCCGCGGGCCCCGTCCGACAGCCGCCTGCGCCCCGCTCCCGCTGCCACCCGGGCCCCGCCTGTCAGGCCCGTCGTCTACCCCGCGCCACCTTCCTTCTTCTCCCCTTTTCTTTCCTTTCTTGCGCCGGCGACCGAGTCCCCGCGGATCTCCTCCTCCCTTCCCTGGCTCTCTCTGGTTTTGGAAACCCGGGCGCCCGCGCACGACCAAATCCCTAACACCGCGCCCCTCCTTCCTTCCGCGCCCCCTATTTCCTTCTCTCCCCGAACCTTACTTTTTCTGGCCACCATCTCCGGCGAGGAATTGCCACGCCCGCGTTCCTTCTCAGCCCTATAAAAGCCTCCCCTCGGCTCTGCCTCCCTACGCCCAACCTCCCGACGCACCCCACACCCTCTCCCGAGCCCCACAGCGCCCTGCCACCGTGCCCTCTCTCTCCCCGAGCTCCGCCTCTCTCCGGCGAGCAATCGCCGCCGCCTCGGTCTTCCCCAGAGCCCGCCGCCGCCTCCAACGTCTTCCCCGTGCACCGGCGACCACCCTCAGCCCCTCGGCCGAGCCTCCCTGCCGCCGGAGCACCGTCGCACCGGAGCACCCGAGCCCGCTCCGCCACTTCCTCGCCGCCGGCCACCTCCGCTCGTCCCCGAACCCCACCGACCCCGCCATCGGTATCTACTCCGCACCAGGACCCCATTTTTGGACTCCACCGAACCACCCTGGCCACCCCTCGCCGCCGGCACCATCGCCTCCGGCCATCTCAGCCCGGTCCCTCCAGCATGTACCCCTCAAAGGGTTTACCTACCCTGTATGGGTAGGCAACGCCTCCCCGACCGACTGGCTAGCAGCGCTAACTCTCTTCCCCCCTTGGCTCCCTCAGCGTGCGTTCGAGCCCCCAGCTCCGCACGCTGAGGTTGAGCCATTTCTTTTAATTCCGCTTTGACAACCGGGCCCCACCCGTCAGCGGCTGCCCGTCTGAGCTGGCCACTGGCGTCTGGGCCCCACCCGTCTGCGCTCCCCACGGACTCCTGGGCCCAGAGCCCAGAGGGGTCCCACATGTCAGAGGCTGGGCCAGTGGGCTCACTGCCAATGGGTCCCACCTGTCATAGGCTCATAATAAAATAATAAAATAAAACATTAAAATTTATGTACTGCCAGTGGGCCCCACCTGTTAGAAATTTTATAATTTCTGGATTTATTCAAACTGAGAATTTCAAATGAGCATAACTTTCTCATTTTAACTCCAAATTGGGCCATTCAAATTTCTAAATTCTTCTAAAATCATAATTTGTCTCTTACGGGTAAAGTTGTACAACCTCTGCAGAGTGTCAAACTATTCGAATAGCCGTGCCCACGGTCAAGGGCGGGCAAGGAATGCATTCACATGGTAGATTTTTGGTTTTGGTTCTAAAATCAAAGTTTTTGTATTCCGAGAGTGGAGGGAACTCTCGGAAGGGTATCCTGGCAGTTGGAGCCAGTGTGGGTGGATGGAACCCGCAGTTTTAAACTTGATCAATTGTAATTGTTTAGCAAGTGTTGGTAGATGGAACATTCACTATAAAGTCAATGATAGTTCTGTTAAAACATTTACTTTATTAAATTGATGCCTTCGAAAATAATTAGTAGTAATTGGAATTAAAACATTGCTTTGTGCAAAAGAACCATATAACCTTCCTTTGTCAAGCCTTGCATCTATTTTGCATTTTTCCCAAGACTTGCGGAGTACTTTTTGTACTCACTTGATGCACTCAAAAATAATATTCAGAGGAATACGAAGCCCAAGAAGGAGACTACGACTACTTCGCGGGTGGGTTCGACGAAGGATTCCAGGAGTTCTAGGTCGTGTTTCCCCAATCAATTGCCTATGGTGTATCGAGGGGTCTCCGCTGAATTTATCTTGCTTTCGTTGTGTTTCGTGTGTGCGAGGTCTTGAAACCTCATTTGTAATAATGAGACCTTTCGGTCAGTACTCTTTAATATTGTAATGAGACGTTGTTGGTTATGAATCATTTCTGTTTAACTGTGTGCACTAGCTTTGATCTGGGACTAGTGCTGTAATACACAGAGGGTCCAGGTTTGGAAATCCGGGGTCCCGACAGAGATGGTATCAGAGCCTATTTGACTGTAGAACGAGACCTAGATTAGAATGGTAAAACCATAAGGACTTACATTTATAAAAAGAGTATATTAAAAATATATAAGCTTCTTTGCTTCTACTCTTTTCTTACTTACTCTTTTCTTACTTAGTATCTCATTCTTGTCCTTAAAATTCACTTGTTAAAATTTTTACTAATCTTTTCTATTATCTCAACTTTGTAGATGGCCGGTTCATCCTCTGCTAGGTCGTGGGACTACTACTCCCATGGCGAGAGTGTTGGAGCGTTTGCCAGCCTTCTCCGGCAGCTTATGCAATGCCTGGAGTATCGGCAGCCACCTATCTTTAGGGGGCGAAAGACTCGGATCTTGGATCGGGACTCTTGGACGATGGAGGTATTCCTGTATGCACGGGATGAGGAATTCAACTCCCACACATACCCCCATCGAGCACCCCCGGACCCGCTGTTACGATGCTATTCAGGACGTTGCTCGCCACGCCATAGCTGACTTGTGCCATCTTCACAAGGAAGCCGTTCATCAGTCACCCTTTGTTTCTTCATCACTCCTCGAGCAGGACAGAGGTACCCAGAACCTTTTGACATTCGAGCTGATGATCCTTGACTTTCGCACCAGGTGCAGCTCACCCAGGCGATGGCAGTCACCTACGCTAGGGCCCTGGATGAGATTGGACAGCTGCGGATGCTTCTCACTTCCAGCTACCAGCACTCCGACACTCTTCGTGCTCAGCTTCGCCAGAGTCAGGCAGCAGAGTTCGAGCTGGGACGTCTCCGAGCTGCAGCTGACTACACGTCGTCCTTGCTCGTACCAGTTGTCGTCCCCAACAACCAGGCACCAGCTCGACTTTCGGGACTCTGCACCAGTCTTACAGCACGCAAGAAGGTGCGACGTCCGAGTCCACTACCCGACATCGACATCGGTGAACCCAGCAAAAGACGCAAACTTTTCTATTCCCGATCCCGTTCCCGGTCGACTACCTCCAGTCATAACCGTTCCTGTCCCCGCGCCTCCGCCGAGTGTGATTGTTCGCGACACCACGTAAATGAACGCCAGGAGGATCCGGAGGACCCGGAGGAGGATCCAGAGGAGGACCTGGAGGAGGACCCTGAGGAGTGCGTCTTCTTGGAGGATTAGTAGTAGGTTGAGTCAGTAGTACCCAAATAAATGACCACGTTCTTAGAAGCTTTATTATGTTTTGGTGTGCTAGATGGACTATACCAAGCCTATGTGCACTTGTGGTACAGCCAATCATAAACCTATCTTGATTTCAATATAAGTTTTCCCTAAGTTGTTGCTTGCTTCTTCTTGTGTGTTGGTTTGGGATGTGGTTAGTTTCCCCTAATCTCTTACCTATGCTAGTTCCCTCTTACCTTTTGCTAACCCTGGAAACTGCTTCAGATGGTGAACACAAGGAGCAACCCTAGCAACAGCCGTGATGCCAGTGCCCAGCCAGACAACAACATTCCACCACCTCCTGCTCAAGCGCCTAACTTGGAGCAGATGATGGCCATGCAATTGCAGCTACTCCAAGCCCTGGCTCAGAACCAAGTGCAACAAGCCCCGCAGGCATCAAACCAAGCACCCCAGTCTAAGCTGGGAGAGTTCATGAGAACCAGACCTCCTACATTTGCTGGTTCAGAGGATCCATTGGAGGCCAATGACTGGATCAAGGATGTGGAGAAGAAGTTGATCTTAGCTCAGTGTAATGATCATGAAAAGGTACTGTATGCTGCCCACCAACTTAAGGGAATTGCTGCTAATTGGTGGGAGAATTACTGCGCCGCCCATCAAAATGTACAAGCAATCACCTGGGATGAATTCGTTGAGGCTTTCTGCACCGCGCACATTCCTACGGGAGTAATGGAAATGAAGAAAAGGGAATTCTATCAACTGCAGCAAGGAAACCTCAGTGTTTTTGAATACCTGAACAAGTTCACCCAACTGTCCAGGTATGCATCAGAAGAGGTCGCATCGGAGGCAACGAAGATTTGGAGGTTCATGCAAGGACTTGATCCCAACCTCAAAGTGCAGTTGGTGTCCAATGATTACCCCACCTTCCACCATATGGTGAACAAGGCCTTCATACAAAAAGATGCTCAACGTCAATTGTATGAAACTAGGAAGAGGAAGTTTCAAGCTCAGCAGGGAGCAAGCAGTTCTCGATTTCGTCCTAATCCACCCCAGTTCCATAAGCCCTCAGAGTCAAGTGTGCCAAGGACTCCATTTGCAGGACCCCGCCCAAATCCGCAAGCACCTCGGGCAGGCAATGGTGGCCAACCACCGTAGAACAGGACCTCAGCAGCAGGAGTGCAGTGTTTCAACTATAAGAACATGGGGCATTATGCCAGCAACTGTCCCCAGAAGCGCCCAGCTGTGACTGACATGCGTCATTTTTGTATATATTTAGCCGTTATTTTACACTCATATTTTTCATATTTTGGGACCATTTATCATCATTTACACATTTTTCCATATATAATTGCTCGAAATGGACCATTTTACATTTTTTTGTGCTTTTCCGCAGGCCAGCACGATCGAGGCGCATAAACAACAAATCTGGGCTTCCAGGACTACTCCGTACAGATATGCGCGTCATCACGAACGCGTTGGATCTTTTCACGATGAAATCGGAGCTCAGAAGGGCTGGAATGGAAGAAAGCATAAGAAGAAAGGACCTATTCACAATTACCGAAATCCTGGAGGACTAAATTGCAAACTAGCCAAATCCCCACCCGGTCCTAAACCCTAGCCGCCGCCTGGAATTGATTGAGCCGGCCATTTGCTTCTATCCTTCAACCCCCTTTGCTCTCTCTCTCCCCCCATTTCTCTTCCCTACCGGCGCCGGCGAGGGTCGCGCCATACTCGCCGACGGCCACCCGCACCACCGTTCGCCATCCACCACGCCGCACCTACTCCGCGCCTCCTATTACCTTACCTCGCCGGCACGCCACCAGCTCTCCCCCCCGTGCGCCGCCTCTTCCTCTCCTCCACCAGATCCTCCTCATCCCGTGCGCCACCGTCCTCACCTGCTCCTCCACCAGATCCGCCTCTCCGGTCGCCTTCCCCACCGCTCGGCACCGCCACCTCTCCTTCTTCTTCACATCCGGCCACCCCTCTCCTCCCTTCTCTCCACCTCCGGCCGCGCCCACTGCTCCTCCGGTGCGCACGACATTCTCTTCTTCCTTTGCCTCCGTGTTCTTCTCTTCTCCTACTACCCGTCCGTCTACTCTCCTGTGCCGCTCCACCGAATCGCCACCTCCTTCCTCTGCATCATTCCCAACTGATGGCAACTTCTACCTCTGCATCGACTTCACCGACGGCTACTTCACCAACGACCCCTCCAGATCCACGGCCGCCATCGACACCCTCCTCTTCTACGTCTCCGGCCCTGCTTCTTCTGCTGCTCTCCTGCTTCCACTTCACCGAGCCCTCCTAAGCTTCCTCTACTACTGCTCAACTCGGTTAATGCTCCAATCCTTCTTCCTTTCTGTTCTTGCTGTTCACAATTTCTGTTCTACTAAAGTACTATTTGTGATTGTTAATTTCTATTGCACTGTTAATGTCAACTTGTGAACTGTCAATGTTGATCTGTGATCTGTGATTGTGATGTATGCATGTGCCCAGTTAATTTGAGTACTGTTATTGTGATATGTGCTTTGTGATAATTGTGCAATTTGCGCTCTGTTAGCAGTTTAGTAGGATTTTCGGTAGTGTTATTTGCTATCTGTGATGGTGATATAGATCTATGATGTTTGTGTCAGTGGTTAGTCCGTGCTTATGGTCAGTTTGTGATTAGTACTTGTGTAGGGTCTGCCCTGTTTATGCAGTTGGCGGTATCTAATTGTGTTTGTGTGCTCTTGCGCGAATTAGCGAATCGGCGACTGTACCCTTCCCCTTGCTGTCTCGACCCCCTCCTTGCTTCTCGATCACCCTCTTTTCTTCTACCTCACGGTTGGTCGGTAGTTAAGTCGTGCGAGCATTCGTCGTAGTCACTTGTTTGCCCTACCGTCATCGTCTAGTTAGCCATCGACCGTTTTCTCCCTCATTCTCTCTTGACTCCCTCCGTGCTTCTAAACTTCCCCAGTGCTTCTCGACTCTCTTCCTCTTCCTTTCTCGCGGTTGGTAGTTAGTTAGATTGTCGTGCAGTCGTCACTGTCATTCGTGTGTCATTGTGTCGTAGTCGTGTTGTTCGTTCGGTCGTACGACGTCCATTCGTACGACCGTTCGTCCCGTTGTCCTTCGTTTATTTAGTTCGTTCGTCGTTTTATCCATGCGAGTTAGAGTTCGTTCGTTCGACTGATTCGGTAGACGTTTTAGATTTAGTTTTCTCCCCCGTTTCGATTGACCTAGCTTTAGCTGAGCACCGGTAGCCTCAGTCTAGTCCCTGTGGAGAACACGACACTCGCTGCTATTTCAGTGGCAACCCGTGCACTTACGGGTGTGCTATTTTTGCACGATCAGTGACCCCCGTTCGTTTCAACCTGGGGACCACGCCAGCACGAGCTCCAACTGCAGGTCAAGGCCGTGGGGCACCACAAACTCCCAGGACTCCACAGGCAATGAGTAGAGGACATCTTAACCATGTCACCGCGGAGGCAGCCCAGGATGCACCCGACGTAGTTCTGGGTAAGTTTCTTGTCAACTTAGTACCTGCATCAGCATTATTTGATTCTGGAGCTTCGCATTCTTTTGTGTCAAAAGATTTTGTTGAAAGATATAATTGGGATGTGCATTTGCTTAAGAACCCTATGCTAGTCCAATCACCTGGAAAGGAAATGAGGACTAACACAGTTTGCCCTAGCGCAACTGTAGATATAAATGGAGTAAAGTTCTTAGCGAATCTTATTATAATAGATTCCAAAAGTCTAGATGTCATACTTGGTATGGATTGGTTAACCAAGTATAAAGGGCAGATAGATTGTGCTGATCTTGCGGTTACTTTTACCAATTCGGATGGAATCCAAGTAAGGTATAAGTCAAACACATCTTCCCAGAATAGGTGCGGATTGAACAGTTTGAAGGAAGTAACCTTGGAAAAGGTGCCGATAGTATGTGAATATCCAGATGTATTTCCTGAAGATTTACCCGGAATGCCACCAGACAGAGAAATTGAGTTTGTTATCAACCTAGTACCTGGTACCGCTCCAATCTCCAAGAGACTGTATCGTATGCCTGCAAATGACTTGGTAGAAGTTAAGAAGCAAGTTCAGGAACTACAAGAGAAGGGTTTTGTAAGACCAAGTACTTTGCCCTGGGGAGCACCAGTACTTCTAGTGAAGAAGAAGGATGGTAGTCTTCGCATGTGTGTGGATTATCGATCCTTGAATGATGTGACCATTAAGAACAAGTACCCTTTGCCCAGAATAGATGATTTGTTTGATCAGTTGAAAGCTTCATGTGTCTTCTCCAAGATTGATCTTCGATCAGGTTACCACCAATTGAAGATAAGACCAGAAGACATACCCAAGACAGCATTTGCTACTCGTTATGGATTGTATGAGTATACAGTGATGTCTTTTGGCCTAACCAATGCACCCGCATATTTTATGAACCTGATGAATAAGGTGTTCATGGAATATTTGGATAAGTTTGTGGTTGTATTCATTGATGATATTTTGATATACTCCAATAATGAGGAAGAGCATGCAGAACATTTGAGGATAGTCTTGGAAAAGCTCAGAGAGGACAGATTGTATGCCAAGTTTAGCAAGTGTGAGTTCTGGTTGAGGAAAGTAGCCTTCCTGGGTCATGTGATTTCTGCAGGAGGAGTATCCGTAGACCCCGATAAAGTAAATGATGTGCTCAATTGGACACAACGAAAGTCAGTATCCGAGATCAGAAGCTTTTTGGGATTGGCTGGTTATTATCGTCGCTTTATTGAAGGTTTCTCCAAGCTTGCCAGACCTCTCACTCAGTTGCTAAACAAGGAAAAGAAGTTTGAATGGAGTAAATCGTGTGAGGATGGTTTTCAAGAGCTGAAGAAAAGGTTGACTTCTGCACCAGTGTTAACACTTCCGGATATTAGAAAGGATTTTGAAGTCTTCTGTGATGCATCAAGGCAAGGGCTAGGTTGTGTTCTGATGCAAGAAGGAAAGGTAGTAGCCTATGCTTCAAGGCAATTGTGACCCCATGAAGGAAACTATCCAACCCATGATTTAGAGCTTGCTGTTGTTGTGCATGCTCTAAAAATATGGAGGCATTATTTAATCGGTAACCACTGTGAGATCTACACGGATCACAAAAGTTTGAAGTATATATTTACCCAACCCGATCTCAACATGAGGCAAAGGAGATGGCTTGAGTTAATAAAAGATTATGATGTTGGGATACATTATCATCCAGGAAAGGCCAATGTAGTAGCTGATGCCTTGAGCAGAAAGAGTTACTGTAATAAACTGTTGATTAAAGACAGTATGCCCGCACTTCAAGAAGAATTCCAACGGCTCAATTTAGAAGTAGTGGAGGAAGGATTCCTGGCTACTTTGGACGTTCAACCAACTCTAGAGGACCAGATCAAGGCAGCTCAAAAGGAGGATAAGTATGTCAAGGAAATTAAGGAAAACATGAAGAAAGGAAAAGCGCCAGGATTTTCAGAAGATGAAGAAGGTATCATATGGTTTGGGAAGAGAATTATTGTGCCTGAAAAGAAAGAACTAAAGGAGTTAATTTTGAAGGAAGCCCATGAATCTGGATACTCAATTCACCCTGGAAGTACAAAGATGTACCAAGATCTCAAAGAAAGGTATTGGTGGTCAAGTATGAAAAGAGAGATTACAGAGTATGTAGCTTTGTGTGATGTGTGCCAGTGGATTAAAGCTGAACATCAGAGACCAGCCGGACTTTTACAACCCTTACAGATACCCGAGTGGAAATGGGAAGAAATTGGAATGGACTTCATAACCGGATTACCAAGAACAAAATCAGGGCATGATTCGATTTGGGTTATTGTGGATCGTCTGAGAAAAGTCGCCCATTTCATTCCGGTAAAGACAACATATTCGGGGGATAGACTCGCAGAGTTGTATATGTCCAGAATCGTGTGTTTGCATGGAGTTCCAAAGAAGATTGTGTCGGATCGAGGATCCCAATTCACTTCAAGATTTTGGTAGAAGCTGCATGGACTTTTGGGAACAAATCTAATTTCAGCAAGCATATCATCCACAGACAGATGGTCAAACAGAAAGAGTAAATCAAATTTTGGAAGACATGTTGAGAGCTTGTGTCCTAGCAGACAAGACTAATTGGGATCGGAGTTTGCCCTATGTAGAGTTTTCCTATAACAATAGTTATCAATCTAGCTTACAAATGTCTTCGTTTGAAGCTTTGTATGGCAGAAAGGGGAAGCTTGCCCCTAGATTCGTTGGACCATTTCCTGTTACAGCAAAAAGGGGAGAAGTTGCTTACCAGTTGAAGCTTCCACCCCAGTTGTCAAAGGTGCACGACGTCTTCCATGTGTCTCAACTAAGAAAATGTCTCAGAGTGCCAGAAGAACAGATGCCTCTAGATGAAGTGAACTTGAAGGAGGACTTAACCTATCCAGAGTATCCAGTCAAGATATTGGATGAAGCAGAGCGTCGTACGCGAAGCAAGGTCATTAAATTCTGTAAAGTGCAGTGGAGCAACCATTCTGAGTCAGAAGCGACTTGGGAGCGTGAAGAGGATTTAAAAGCAGAGTTCCCAAATCTTTTTCCCAGTCCGTCTGAATTTCGGGGTCGAGATTCTTTCTAAGGGGGTAGGTTTGTAACATCCCAAAATTTGCTTTCTGGAAAAATTTAAATTCAAATTAATTATTTTAAAAGTATTTGGATTTTATTTGGCTTTTATTTGATTTTCTGAATTTTCTGGAGTTTAAAACCTATTTTTAAAATTTAAAATGTATTTTAAAGTATGAAAATTAAATACCAACATTAGTTGGAAATAATTTTATTAAGTCCAAAATATCTCCAGGAGCTAGATCCAACTCCCCTCCCTCTGGACGACGCGTGGACGGCCTAGATCCGCCCACGTCGCCGCCTGACCCAATCCAGGCCGCACTCCCCTCTCCCTCCGCCAAGCGGGCCCGGCCCGTCAGCCACCCCGCCTTCCCCTCCCCTCCAGCCGCCCGCTCTCCCTCTCTTTCCCCTCTCACTGCCCCGCGGCCCCGTCTGTCAGCCGCCTGCGCCCCGCTCCCGCTGCCACCCGGGCACCGCTTGTCAGGCCCGTCGTCTACCCCGCTCCACCTTCCTTCTTCTCCCCTTTTCTTTCCTTTCTTGCATCGGCGACCGAGTCCCCGCGGATCTCCTCCTTCCTTCCCCGGCTCTCTCCGGTTTTGGAAACCCGGGCGCCCCCGCACGACCAAATCCCTAACACAGCGCCCCTCCATCCTTCCGCGCCCCCCCTATTTCCTTCTCTCCCCGAACCTTCCTTTTTCCGGCCACCATCTCTGGCGAGGAATTGCCGCGCCTGTGTCCCTTCTCCGCCCTATAAAAGCCTCCCCTCGGCTCTGCCTTCCTCCACCCAACCTCACGACGCACCCCACACACTCTCCCGAGACCCGTAGTGCCCTGCCACCGTGCCCTCTCTCCCCCCGAGCTCCGCCCCTCTCCGGCGAGCAATCGCCATCGCCTCGGTCTTCCCCAAAGCCCGTCGCTGCCTCCAACGTCTTCCCCATGCACCGGTGACCACCCTCAGCCCCTCGGCCGAACCTCCCCGCCGCCGGAGCACCGTCGCACCGGAGCACCTTAGCCCGCTCCGCCACTTCCTCGCCGCCAGCCACCTCCGCTCGTCCCCGAACCCCACCGACCCCGCCGTCGGGATCTACTCCGCGCCAGGACCCCATTTTTGGACTCCACCGAACCACCCCGGCCACCCCTCGCCGCCGGCACCATCGCCTCTGGCCATCTCTGCCCGGCCCCTCCAGCAGGTACCCCTTAAAGGGTTTACCTACCCTGTATGGGTAGGCAACACCTCCTTGACCGACTGGCTAGCAGCGCTAACTCTCTTCCCCCCTTGGCTCCCTCGGCGTGCGTTCGAGCCCCCGGCTCCGCACGCTAAGGTTGAGCCATGTCTTTTAATTCCGCTCTGACAGCCGGGCCCCACCCGTCAGCGGCTGCCCGTCTGAGCTGGCCACTGGCGTCTGGGCCCCACCCGTCTGCGCTCCCCACGGACACCTGGGCCCAGAGCCCAGAGGGGTCCCACATGTCAGAGGCTGGGCCAGTGGGCTCACTGCCAATGGGTCCCACCTGTCATAGGCTCATAATAAAATAATAAAATAAAAGATTAAAATTTATGTATTGCTAGTGGGCCCCACCTGACAGAAATTTCATAATTTCTGAATTTATTCAAACTGAGAATTTCAAATGAGCATAACTTTCTCATTTTAACTCCAAATTGAGCCATTCAAATTCTAAATTCTTCTAAAATCATAATCTATCCAAATATGGCCTCTTTTTGAATTTTTGAATTTTATTTGAATTTTGTTTGTATTTATTTGTTTTGTTGCTCTGTCTTTTTGCGCGTAGATTCCACCGTTGTCAAAGATCCCTCCGCTCCGCAGCAAGAAGACCCAGAGAGCGTGCAAGAAGGCAAGTCTCCTTTGATCATATTGAACCTATGATTTTGAAATGTTTTAATTATTTTAAATTGTGTGCATTGCTATTTACATAAAACATTAGTTCAAATCTTAAGGTATTAATTAATCCAACCTTGTTATGCCCTCAATTGAAGTTGAATGCCATGTCCCTTTGTAACCCTAGAATTTCCTTTGTCTCAATAATGAGAGTATTATAATTATTTGTGAATAATAGAATGGTAGTATAATGCTTAGTCACGCTATTTAATACCTTTGAAATCTTGAAAATGGGAAATTATGATTTGTTGTAATAACCTTGTGTTTATATGTCTAGTGGTGATTGGAGTTGCCACTAATCCTTTAAAATAAAATAAAATGTGGAAATTGCCTTAGATTAGGGTGGATGGTTGGTTTGGGTTGGTGCGGCAAGCATGAGATCTTGCAAAGTGTATGTTCTACCCTAGTCAACTAAGGACCGACGCTTGTGTTTGTCCAGACTGAGCACTACCGTTCAACCCTAAGTCTATATGGGTACGACCTAGCTGATTAACTCATGATAGTCTAGTTTAGGTACCACCACTGGAAAGTGGGTGCCAGGGATTTACTGGTTATTCACAATGAGGGACAGCGATTTATTGTACTCATATGGCGCAAGAGGGGGCTTCGGATTGGGCAGATTTAACCCTTCTGCGGTGAAACCTCAGCGGGTGGTGTCTAGCTAGTCTAGAGTGAGGTAAAGGCTTTGTGATAATTTATCTGTGTCTCATGCCAAAGGAAGCGTGGTGACTGTTAAGATAATTTGTCTCTTAGGGGTAAAGTTGTACAACCTCTGCAGAGTGTCAAACTATTCGAATAGCCGTGCCCATGGTCAAGGGCGGGCAAGAAATGCATTCACATGGTAGATTTTTGGTTTTGGTTTTAAAATCAAAGTTTTTGTATTCCGAGAGTGGAGGGAACTCTCGGAAGGGTATCCTGGCAGTTGGAGCCAGTGTGGGTGGATGGAACCCGCAGTTTTAAACTTGATCAATTGTAATTGTTTAGCTAGTGTTGGTAGATGGAACCTTCACTATAAAGTTAACGATAGTTCTGTTAAAACATTTACTTTATTAAATTAATGCATTCGAAAATAATTACTAGTAATTGGAATTAAAACATTGCTTTGTGCAAAAGAACCATATAACCTTCCTTTGTCAAGC